>JARYHS010013630.1:327859271-328255424 GCA_031002005.1 Vandiemenella viatica | reverse complement strand
CACCCCTCCCAAAGGATTGTAAACCAATTGCTAGAAGCTGTGTAACACTCTCCGACCCCTATGCAGTGTGTTCCATTAACCTGATTTCATTTTCAGCATCTAGACGACCTGGTGTAATGCAAAACGAAAATGGACATTAGAATGGCGTGCATTCGTGTTAGAGACGAGTTTCGATTCTGTCTGGTGAAGTGATAATCGACAACATGTACGCAGGCGTAGTGGAGAAACGGCTGACCCTGATGTGATTTCAGAACGTTACACATCTCCAGCCACTGGTGTCATGGTTTGGCGGCAACTAGTTTCGACAGCAGGACAAAGTTGGTTGTTGTTGAAGGCACAGGGACAGCTCACCAGTATGTGTACGGTGTGCTGTGATATACACCATCCAGATCGCATCTTCCAACGGGATAATTCCATTCCTCATACTGTGACTATCACAGCACAAGCCTTGGAAGGAGTTACGATCACAATTTGTACCGCACGTTCTTTAGATTTGTCCCCAATAGCGCATGTCTGGGATGCCAGGAGAGACACACTAGATCACATGGTCACCCAGCACAAACTGAACAATAACTGACTGCACAAGACATATAGTGTTAGTGAGACATATCCGAAGAGGACATCCGAACACTTATTGATTCAATGCCGGCAAGGATCTAAGAATTTATAGGTGCTCAATGTGGGCCCAAGTCTTACTGACAACTGTATCTAAAGGTGTATTCTGCCAGATCAGTTCTTCTGTCCACAACGATTCGGCAGCAACCCCCGCTGCCTTCATAAGGTGAGATGTCATCGCAGTGATAGCTTCGCTATATCTCACCTTATGAAGGCAGCGGAGATTGCTGCCGAAACGCTGTGGACAGAAGAACTTATCCGTCAGAATACCTGGCAAGAATTTTTGTCAGCCATACGCCGGGAAAAACTTAATTCTTGTATCTAAAGATAATAAACTTAGCATGTCCATTTCAATTTGTTATCTTTTTTCTGTGTATGACCGTGAATGTATCTACAAAGTTTCCTAAAATTGCATCATTCCTGTCTCGGTGTTGCATTTTTAATTTCCGGCAATGTATGCCAGGGAGAAGACAAGCTTGAAAATTTTCAGCTGCGTCCGCTTGCTGATGGCAACACGGAGTATAAAATTGAATTTCAGTCCCACCAGTTGCAGTCCTGACATGATGCTTGTAATATCCCTTGGTGACGGGAAATTTATGCGTGTGAATTCCACGTTTCTTTGGCATCGGCGAGAGCCAGGTGACTCATACCTGCGCTGAAAGACCGAACGATTTATGGCAGGCCGTAAAGTTAAAAGCTTTACGCATTCAATGAAATTCAAAGGACAGTATAGGGACTGTGCCGAAATGAGGATTTCCTGGTACAGTAGAAAGTTGAAACTAGAGAAACGATGCTTCGGAGAAAAAGTCAGGTTGCGAGACACCTCTGTTGGGAACCAGCGAATCAAACTGTGTTACGAACTTTTAGAAACCATAAGTTTTTTATGTTGAATGAGGAGCGCCAATGGAGATCGTGGACGACCCGCCAAACGCTGCGACTCGCTGAAATTTCCCGCATCTGCTAAAACTCGGGAGCCTGCAAGTTTTCAACGGAGTGAACAAGCGGGAGAGAAGACATTCTGTTTCTGGCCAGCAAACAATACGCACCGGCGCACCACGGGAGATTGCCGGAGAGGTCACTGCGGGGAGCTACCTCGCCAAGTGACCTTGCGCCCAGCTGGTCAACAGGGTCCGTCTGATTTCTCCCCAACTCATCTGCTACGGTAAAGAACGCGACGATGTATAGACATTCTTGCGTCATTCAACCCTAGGTAACGCTCTGAGATGAGAATCTTGCTTTAAATTATTCAAAAGAAACTTTTAATATTCAGTTCTGTTCAATAAACCAATCAATTTTATATTCAAAGAAAATAATAGGTGTTGTAAACCTTGCTTTCAATAACTTCCTTTCCAATGTACCAGTATATCATTTGATTAGATGAAGATATGTGTTTTTTTAATGGTATTTAAAAATTACAATTGCTTTGATTAAAAGTATTTCAGAATTGGAATGTCGCTTCTCTCGGATAGAGAACACTTCCATTCTTGGCGCCTACCCGGGATTAATTTTGCAATTTAACTTATTAATTAATGCATCTCATTATTTTTTCAATTTTAATAACGTCATAAAGCTAGACGTTACATGCTTAAACCTCAAACCAACCTGAAGTGATTTTCATACAAAGGAAACTGATGGAAACAGAAATTTGGAATGGCTTTCATCTACATCTACATATATACTCTGCAATTCACAAAATTGTGGGTGGAAGAAGCACCAAAGCTAATCTCTTTGTTGTGCATTCCAATCTCTAATGGTACGAGGAAAAAAAGAATTCATATAAGAGTCAGTGCGGCACCTTATTTCTCTAATTTTATCTTTCCTGTCCTTCCGACTCAAATAGGTTGGTGGAAGAAGTATTTCACTACACTCGAAAGTGAAAGTGTGAGTACGCATGTTTACCAATAAGTTTAAACGAAACGTGTATCGTCTATCTACCAGAGACTCCCAGCCTAGTCTACTAATCAGTTCTGTGACGCTTTCGTAAGGACTGTAGCAAGCGGTCACGAATCGAGCGGCTCTTCTCTGTACTTTCTCTATATTTTCGATCAACCCCTTACGAAACGGGTCCCAAATGGCACAACAATAATCCAAATGTGGACGCACAAGAGATTTGTACGCTATCTCCTTTGTTTGTTCATTACTTTTTTCCAAGATTTGACCTATGAATCGCAGCCTAGAATTTGCTCTACCTACTATCGAATTAATGTGTATGTCCCATTTCATGTTCCTTTGTACTGTTACTCCCAAATATTTCATAGAATCGACCATATCAATAACTGTATTGTTTAACTCGTATTTCTGAAAAATTGGATTCTTTTTGTTATTTATGCTCATTGTCTTGCACTTTTTTACAATTTAGAGTAAGTTGCCACTCAGTGCACCATGCCAAAAAAACATCCAGATCACGCTGAATTTCTAAGCAATAGGCCAAATTCCTTACTTCCCTATAAATAACCGCATCATAAGCAAACAATCTAAAAAGGCTTTTCACTTTGTCTCCGAGATCGTTTATAAAAATTAAGAAAAGAAGTGGTCCTATTACACTTCCTTGAGGTACACCCGATGTTACATCTAGATTAGAAGAACTTTCTCCTTCAACGACAACATACTGCGACCGACCAATTAGTAATGAGCTTGTGCCGCTTATCTTTAACAGTTTTGAGTTTAGAAGATTGCAGAGCCTGTAGAGCCTCTGCTCCACAAAGACGATCGAAAATCGTAGGAACAGACGCCTTGCACCCCAGCCATTGACTTCAAAACCCAATGCTTTTCTCATGATCAATAATGTGACATTTCGTCTTGCGTTGGTCGGCTGTGTAACTACGTATTTTTGTGCTGGTAGAAAAGCTACAAATACTGCTTATACAGTAATTTTTTAAACAATTTTTGCTATGTTTACTTCCACAAATACTTAAACTGCACTGACCTAGCTGTTTCTTCGCACATATTCCTGTGGTTTAGCCGAAATTTCAAGAATTTTAGTATTAGAAAGCGGTCAGTACATTGATAGTCCACGAGGGCAATAACTAGTCAGCAAATAAGAATGAGGAGTCAACAAAAGAACATGCAAAATTTTACAAACAGAAATCCACTGAAAACGATTTCTCCAAGATAACCAAAAATAAACCTACATGGTATCATATTCTCTTTTAACATGTCGATGTTTTTAGCCTATCTTCCTTATTGCTATGATCACTGTTTTTGTTATGGGTTCTCTGCCTTGCAACTAAACAAAATATTTTATTTGGAATATGCCTTTCGTATTTATTTAACACATCTTCAGTGTCCTGGTTATATATATATATATATGAGTATAGGTATTAGGTATCATCTGTGTTGTAATGTAATGATCGAGTGTTGAGTTGTCAAGACGATGAGTGATATGCTGGGGGCGTTACGCATAACAGCTTACACTAAACTGTGACCGTTAACTGTGGCCTGAGGATATGTTGTCTTTCGGTCGCCAACCAATTGATATCCTCAGTAGGTGAAGGTGTGTTTCAAATAATGTTCACAGTAAACCTTCTTGTTAGTTTCAAACTATCTATTCTCTCAAAAATTTTATATCAGGCGGTGAGCAAATTTACGGCATAAGACTTCTTTCCCGAGATAAACAACCTTGATACAAGCCGGAAGCAACTCCGGAATACCCCCTAACTGAATAAAAGTTCGATTACACCGGAGTGAAACACTTTCTGCACTATCCACTATAGTCAGACCAACATGGCCCACTCGCTAGCCTCGGCGCCCGCCTTTCAACTTCCTGGTTCTTCTTGACTCATCGCGCCAAAACCCGCAACGACCAGCCACAACTTCACCCTACAAGCATTTCCATAGATTTTGTGGGACTATTTACAGAGGGTCCGGTGGATTTCACATCTCCGAGGATTTTTCTGTCTTACTTTTCCTCTGGTCTACCTGAAATTTTTGTGAGTTAGTCCATTGCCTAAACGTTAAATCGATTCTTATGAAAATTTCTCTAGCTTTAGTAGTTTGTCTGTAAAAAATTGTTCAAGTGTCGACACCTAAAATTCCCTCTCATTGTTACAGTATTCAAGCTATGGTGTTGATTCTCAGTTTAAAATGATCTACTACACATTCCGGATCTTCTGGTATATAAACAGGCTTGTTTACGACTTTCTGTCTTAGTGTAATACAAAACTTAAAATTACTATTTCCTATATCTCGCAAAGTATTAATGCTACAGAGCTAAAATATGTTTTAAACCTCTTTACATAGACTACAATTTCCTATGTTGGAAGAAGTTGTGTAGCAGCTAACTAATCTCCTTCATATAGTTTAAAAATATCGTCTAAATCTGTTTCCAACTCTCACGATTGTTTACCGCCATATTTTTCATAAATGAAATTAATTTTACTTTTTGTATTCTGGCCAAAGTACTGCATGCATTTTAACTAAAACTTGCTCAAGAAAAAAAATGCTAAGAAAAAATTCTACTTCATTTTAAATATACTCCCCCTTCTGTATCTAGCCTAATTAGACTATATTAAAACTAAATTTTCTTCTCGAAAAAAATAATTTTTGTACAAAAACGTTACTCAACCTTTAGCCACTGATTCTAAATTTTTACACAATGTACTGTACTTTAAACTTCAACCCATCTTTTAAGCTATAAATCTTTCTCGTTAATTGAAAACTGAGAGCTTAGAAATTATTTAACTGATTTTTTTCGATTTTTTGAGACACGTGAGAAATTCAGCTTCAAAATCCAATATCTCTTCAGTATAATTTTATATCCACCTCGTTTCAATTCTTGTGACCTACTGCGTCTCTGAACATGAATGTAGCGTTTTATAGTAGAAAATAAGCAAATCTTCTTAATGTGGTCAATGTTTACAAATCGTTATGATCGGATTTCACTGTTTACTTCTACTTATCACCTGAAAACTGTAAGAAAAATGGTTTTAAATATGTCTTGCAATAGGACTAATACTAGCTCGCAACTTTTTAAACTAATTTTCATAATTTACTAACGAATTTAGGTTATATGACAGAGTGTGTTTGTTATATTTTGTCTCTAAGTGTCCTGAAGATGGTTTGATTTGTTTGGTGCTGGTGTTTGATGTTGTTCATTAATAACTTCTCTACCGTCAATGAGAAGGATTAATTTTTAATTTAATTAACATTGCCATGGAGTACACGATCTGATGGCAATTTCCCTACACACCCATCTTCCCCTTTCCTGCACCCACCTACATTTGCCCTCTACAAATTTCAACTTCAAATTATTTCAACTTTAAGTTATTTCAATTTTAAATTATTTCAACGTTTTTGATAAATTATTAATCATTTCTCTTGGTAATTTATTCCAATCCCTGACAACCTTACCTAAAAAAGAGAATCTTTCCACACCCTTGTTCCTGAAAATTGAGCTTTTGGTCATGGTCATCTTTTCCATTTCATGCATTACTTTTAATTCTTACACCAACATCTTTCCACGCCTCATCACCAATATACGCCTTGTGCACTCCCATGACCCTCCTCATTCTCCCCCTGTCTTCCAATGAATCCCATTCCAGCTCTTTTATCATATCTGTTACTGATTGCGTTCTATGGTAATTTCCAGAAACAAATCTAGCAGCCCTTGTTTGCACCCTCTCCAACTCCTGTATTTGTTACTCAAAATGTGGGTCCCATACTACACTACCATATTCAAGCAATGGACTGACCAAAGTTTTGTAACCCAATTCATTTAATTCTCTCGTACATCCCCTCATCACTCTCTCCAACAAATGCAGAGTATTGAAACCTTTTTCTACTACCTGTCAAATGTGTCCTGTCCAGTTAAGCTTGTTATCAAATGTAAGACCAAGATATTTACATCTGAAGTCTTCAACAATCAGTTCTTTCCCCATGTTATAATTATAATCACCCTTTAGTTTTTTATCTGTGTATCTGATAAGCTTACTCTTCTTTGCATTTTTCTTCATCCCATGTTCACCAACCCAACTAGAAATCCTATCTAGATCATGCTGCAGCTGTTTACAATCCTCTACCGTTTATATAGCATTATGTCGTCTGCAAACAATCTAATTTCTGATAGTAAACCATCAACACATTTATTGATTAGAATAATGAATAGCAGTGGTCCCAACACGCTACACTGTGGCACACCCAATTTTGCTTCCACTTCTTGTATGATCAGCATGCACTTCTTCTGGCTATTAATTTTTAATATTTGTATCTCTGATTCATTGTTATTTCGTGTATGGTTGTGTTCAATGGATTTGAAGTCATTGTTACATCTTAGTGCCCACAAATGGTCAGCATATCTAGTTTCTAATTTCCCGGCTGTTTGTGTTATGTATAATGCATTACACTGTTGGAAAGTGAATTGGTATAATCCAGACTAGTGGCGTTTGTCTGAAAATGTACTTCTGTTAAGCTGTTTGTTAATTGTATTTTCAGTTTTAAAGGCTATATTTATACAATTAAAAAAAGTTGTTTATCCTGTTTGTTCGTGTTTAAGTATATCATGATGTACCAATGTTTTCTGTCTTGTGTGACTATTTTGTTCGTGTTTCGGAGTTTTATGTGGTGATTATTGGGTGTTTGATTGTATATTTGCATATTTGTTTTGTAATTTTGTGCTTAAGTTTTTCTACACTATTACTGTTACACACGTTATTCGTTACTATCTGTGTAATATTATTGAATTATTTTGTATTTTCCTCCTTAGAAAGTGATATTCCATTCATATTGTGTGGCATATGTTTAGAGCTCCCTGTTTATTGACTGTAGGATTGATTTGAACTCGTCTGTTATGGTAGGTTCTCTTTATATGTTGAAACTACGCTTGTAGTCAAATTTTGCAACTCTGTTGTCTAGGAAATGAAACTGAATATTTGTTTCTTTCTCCATAGTGAACTAATTTTCTTGTTGTTTATATCTGCATGAAATTGTTTGCTTTACGTATTTATGGCCTATTTAAGAAGCAAGTTATGTCAACTACATATCTGTAGCAATAAATTACGTTATACTGTTTGTTTGGGATAATTTTTTAAACATATAATTTTCTGTACAATGCGTGAAAATTGAAGCCATTTTTCCAATTATTGAAAAAATCAGTAAAGCTATGTAAGTTAATTCAGGCAGATCTACAACTAGCTTTCACTTGAATGTTGTACATAAATTCGATTTAGTGTGTTAGGCCGAAAATATATCGAGAGATATAAAAACGCCGCCTTTAGGCTTAAAGATACAACAGCTTAATTCAGAAATAAAAGAGAGGTAAAATTTCCTGGGTGAAGAGATGTAAAAAGCCTGAGGAATTGGCTAGTGGATAGGAATTAAGCTATGGGATGACTCGACACCAACAATTAAAAACAAAAAAACTTGCAGTGTCCTTAGCCGGACGATTATTAAATAAAAATAGAACACTTAAATGAAACTGCTAAATGTATTATTTTCAACTGACAGTTACATCTGACTCGTAACGAATGTCACAAGTATAAGACACCAACAAGCGTTGTTAGAAAGAGAATTTGGAACGGAAAACCTGATATCACCACAATTTCCAAACAAAATGAGGGAAGAGATTTGCTGATTTCCCGTTATAACTTCACATATTAACCAACTAACATTTGACCGCAGCTTCGTCTAACAGGAAAGACAGATTTCTTTGGACAAGGCATAGTGAAAAGTTTTCTTATTTAAACTAACACGCAAAAAAGGAAAAATCTACGTGATCTATTTTCAGTAACGAAGTAAAGCAGAAAATTAGATTAGAATTGTCTTTGTTTTGTAATACAGCATCTTTGTGACATTTGGCGTAAAGAGAAAAAAACGTATTTTCATTTTGTCGTTTCAGCAATTATTCCCGTTGTTCGTAGACTGTATGAATTTAAATTTATTCCCCACCATTGGCCGCCAGTATTAATGGATAAAATAACGGGAGCAAATTTTGAGTCAAATTCAAAACTATCAGAGAGTAAAAATTTCATCGTAAACAGTGAAAAACTTCTTTAATAAAATGAATTGCTACTACAAATTCTTGTTTCACATTTTATAATTTCGTGAAGGTGTGTTCACAGATCTCAGACATTAAGAAAAATCACAGTTTTGTGAAGTCGAAAACGTTTCTTTGATGCAAAATAATAATAACAATTTTCTTCATGTTGTTACGATTTTTTATTTTAAATGTATTCCTTATTTTCTTTGTTATATGCAATCTCTGGTCGCGACTGTATTAAACATTTTTGGAGCACATAATAAATAGATTATCATTTCTTGCTCCAGTGCCCACGTAGCTTCGTAAGACATACTGCAAATTTTAATCTAGACAATTTAGCTTTTAAACCGCGAACATACTATCAAAATCAGTTAAACAGTTTTTGTGTCATGCCATTTCGAACCAATAGACTGACACTGGAGTCTACAGATTTATAAATGAATAGATATAGAAAATAAGAGATTGTGGAAAATAATTATGCTGATACGATGAAACGGTTTTTTTTTTTTTTCCCCAGTACGTCTAAAAGAAAGATAGAGGTCTCACGAGAGTTTGTATGTATATATATAGGCCAGAAGACGGAAAACTTGAAGACAGCATTATTTGATCAAGTTCTACAATAAGTAATACATAAAGCGAAAAAAAATTTCATTTAATTACAGGAATTCTTATTAAAAAAAATCTCATGACAGGCAAGCGAGGTCTTCAACTAATTACGTTTTGGAGAATAAATTATGTGCAATAATAACTGCGATAATAATGCAAATGATGATTATTTCTCCCTCTAATTTATTACTTACTCAACTAAAACAAACATCGAAAAACTAAACTGTCTCGGACAGAAAGTGCATTTACGAGGGGGGATCAAATATAAACGGGATTGTTGTTCCTGAACATCAACAATTGGCAGTATTGGCCCCGCACTTCTGCTATGCTTAGGCGGGACCATTATTAGAGGGGAGAGCATGCTGTTAGATATTTCCCGCCATTTAGTCAGTAACGCTCACGATGTCGGAGTAACAGGTGCACCCCTCCACCGCGCAACGCATTATTATAAAATTTCTTGCTCTTGAAGGAGTTACAGCGGCGGAAATTTTCCAGAGACTGCGCAGTTCGGTGATCAAATATTGTCAAGGACGCGTGTGTTTTTCTGGCATAAAAAGTTCAAGGAAAGACGAGAAAGTGTGGAAAATCAGCAACATGGTCGCCGTCCCTGGACCAGCGTTACAGACGAAAACATTCGTGCGGTTAAAGACATTATTGACGTCCATCGACGGGCGAGAGTATCAGAAATTACAGAACAAGTCGGAATCAGTTATGGGAGCTGTCAAGCAATCATCACAAAACACCTACAGTTCCATAAAGTGTGTTCCAGATGAGTCCCTCACCTTTTGACCGAAAATCTGAAGTTGAGAAGTTTGGAAGTCTGTCAGAGGCTTACAGCAAGGTTTGCGGAAGAAGGTGATGCATTTTTGAGTCGGATCGTACCTGCGATGAAACATGGGTTCACCACTACACTCCAGAATCCAAAGAAGCCAATAAGGAGTGGCGCAGGAAAGGTGAGGCAGCACCAGTGAAAGCCAAGACTCGACTGTCAGCTGGCAAGGTTCTTTCAACCGTTGTTTTTTTTCGATCGGCGAGGCATTTTGCTGATTGATTTTTTGCATGAGCGACGCACAATCAATGCTGCTTACGACTGCGAGTTGTTGAACAAGGCGAGAGTTGCATATCGCTGCAAGAAGAAGAGACCAACCGATTCCACAGGTCATTCTCCTCCACGACAATGCGCGACCCCATACTGCATCTCTAACTGTCTCTAAACTACAGGAAATGCACTGGACTACACTTGGTCACCCTCCTTACAGTCCGGACTTATCGCCCTGCTATTTCCGTTTCTTCGGACCTCTTAAAGAGGCTCTAGGAGGGCAACGATTCGAAGATGACGAGCGTGTGGAAGACTTCGTGCGCAACTGGCTGGTGACACGACCCTGTTCTTTTTATGATGAGGACATCAAAAAGCTGCCCATACGCTGGGAAAAATGTATTTCCAAATCAGGAAACTATGTGGAAAATTAAATTGTAATTACCTTGTGTTTTTCAAAAAATGAGTTTGAATAAAAAATAAAATCCCGTTTATATTTGATCCCCCCTCGTAATTAGAGAATGTCCCAAGATGAACGTGATTTAAAATGAAACACGAAAATATGACAGATTTTGACGAAATTTAATAGGAGGTACAATTTTTCAACAAAATTGAGACAGTAAAATGAAAAATAAGAAAAATTAGAAGACAAAAAATTAAAATACGATTAATATGTCACAGATGTCGAGTTTAACGTACAGACAGCATAAGTTAATGAATATAAACCAGAGGAAGAATTTAATAGCAATAGCATGAAAAGCAGTATCAGATTGATTTACGGGCTGAAGATAATGACAAGAGACTACGAGTTGCTGGAAATGATTTAAATGTAGATTACATACGTACAGACGTAATTTGTATGGTATTTTTTGTTAGAATAATAATAAAAAAAAATAAGTAAGTACAAATACAAACATTGGTCTATATACCGTGAACGAATGGAGACACAACAGAGACAAACGTTCACCTCTTGCTTTCGGGAATACCTAGTTTCGATTCCCGGCCCAGATTTCGATTTTCTATTGATTCTCAAAATTATGACAGGAGAACGTCGTCATAGTCGTTCTATACACTATGGTTCAATTCCATCCCGTTCCAATATCCTGCGTTTGCTCTAATGACCTCGATGTTAACGATCCCCAAAGAACAGAGAGAGGAGGAAATGAACCAGTTATTATTATGAATAGCTGTTAAGAAAAATTTAAGGCGACTTAAAACTTCCCAAATAGTTGGTAGTAAAAGATTCAGAAATCACATTTTTAATATGCTATACAACTGAAATTCAAGAGCTTTAGGAACCAAGACAGGAGAATCTCGTATTTGTTTTCATTAGTCCCTCTACTGTAATTGGTGAAAATCAGTATCCGTAATTAATTCGACTTTTGTTTTCCTATCTCCTGTTTTGAGTATTTGCGGTATTATAGCTGCCGCTATATGTCCTTGTTTACTAATGCTTCAGAATAAGCGAACACGGAAGCGGAGCGTTAGTAAAACGGTTTAGGATAAATCCTGGTTTTAATGCCTTAATTGTAACGCATTTAAGAGATTTTTTAAGAACCGTGTAAAAATATGAAAAAAGTCAAAACAGACTAGCACTACAATAATTATTATTTAGAAAACGTCAGCGTAATTCTTGATGGTATTTTTATGCGTGGGGTTATTTTTCTTCCCGTGTAGAAATGAGAAAATGGTTTACAATTTGCATTAGAGTATTGAACGGATTGTATATATATACTTTTTCTAAATATATTGATGAAGATTCTTAGATAGATAAAAATATTTTACTTTCTTTTATGTCGACTTTGGCAGGTATGTTAGCTTATTGCACTTGAAATCACCATGCAGAGGATAATAGACATAAACAGTAATTTTCAAATTGACAATGATACGCAATTTGGGCTGGGATTCTCTTGTAGGCAGGTAAGATAGTTAACGCATAAATTTGAAGAGCAATGCGCGAACAACTTCTGTCATTTACAAATGCAGTGAGATACTTTTTCTCACCAAAGTACTTGTATGCAATTACAAGATAGATGAGAACAGGGAAATAAGGTGCCAAACTGATGCCTATAAGAATTCTTTCCTCTCGTTGTTAGGGATTACAATACACGGAACAGAGGTTAGTTTTGGTTTAATTACATTCTGCAATTCACATTTTTTTGTTAATTGCAGAGTGTAGATGTAGATACAGACAATATTAGGATTTATCGATGTTTTATTACGACACTGTGCAAGTGGCGCATGATGCAAAGTTATCGTGAAAGTTAAATATCTAAGGCTGTTAATCAACCAGTTGTCATGGAAGCATAATATTTACAGGATTCTACTAATTTTTTTTAATCCCCATAAATGTTGTCACAGTTGTAACGCAAAGAAAAAGGTAGCTTAGTGTATGCTTTATTCATTAACCATGTTCAAATATTTATCTTGAATTTCAAAAGAAAGTACATTTCCGTCTGAAAATTTTGCAGTAAGTCTCATTAGAATCCGTAAAGTATTTTGGTCAAAATAAGAAAAAGAAATTTTTTCATAGTTTCGTTAAGTTTCTACGAAAACTAAGTACTTCAGATTTTGAGGAGTTAAACTTCATCCACCAAAAGGATTTTACAAAAATTAATAACAAATCGGGTAAGTAAGGTAGCAGCTATACAACTATATATTTAATGGGAACTTGAACAGTGAATCATTTAAAGTAACATTTAGACGGGTAAATTCGATTTTTTAGAAGATATCAAAAAAAAAGCATCACGTCGGTAGGGTCAGTGTTTGGCGCTAGGATGTAGGCTGCAAATACAAAGAGTCACCATGACATAGTGATTTCCGGTGTCCATCTTAGAAATTTCCGCTCGCGTGTGAAATACTTGAAAATCCTCATGTGACTGTGAGCAGTTAGGGGTTTGTGAGGTTGGCCTGACGCGAATCATTTATCAGTACTTGCAATCATTTAAATTGGTGAAGATTTCCGATGCCTAAAGATTGTTCAACAACTTGTAAACATTTTATTAAGAATACATAGTGATGATTTAATTTATCTACAGTAACAGTGACTTTAATTTGAACTTACCTTTCCTGATTGAGTTTATCCAATCTGGTGGCGACTGAATGAACAATCTAATCATCCAAAGGCAAAAAATCATGGTTGGAGATTAAGATCTTAGTGTTTGGTACTAACCACAGCAAGCACAAGTTTCTGACAAGTAGTACTATAGTAGTTGGATGGCTAAAACAAAATCAAACTTGGATATAAAATGTTGTGTTCAGTATAGTACCTTTAATCCTCCACAATTTTTTTTATTTTCGTGAATTCATCACAGCGTGACTGATACACTAGGTCATGTAAAATAAACACTAGGCAAATTAAAAAACCGCGTGGCCTGTTATTTTGAAAGAAAAAACGAACTCTGACATAACTATACGTATTTACTTTTTCTTCCATTTAATAGTAATACCACGTATTTTTACCTTTTTGTAAATTTGTTATTGTATTTGTAGTGTCATAGTGCTGTAGTGATATTCAAACGTGAGAGAAATTTTACTGTATAAGATCCCTGATACTTACTTGGCCCACGCTTGTTTTTAATTTTTGAAGTGGTGTTGTGTCTAACAAATCATTATTCTACAGTATATTACATGCAGCTTACATAATTCAATATTACTCGCAGCTGTCCGGTTACCTTAAGAATTACTACCGTAAGCTGAAAAAATCTCCTTTGCATCGATATAGATTAAATGACAAATTACCAGAAAAATTGAAAATACTGTATATATATTAACAGTTTTTAGTAATAGTGGATTTATCATAACTGTCACCAATGAAACACATCCAGTGTCTGGTAAATATGTATTTTCAGATAGTTACTATCTTATTTATATGTCGCTAAACATTGTAGCAACTTGCACATTCAACAAGTTGTCAAACTTGCTGCTGTTGTATCTGTTGGCTGGTCTTAATTTTATGTACAGTTAACATTAAACAAATTCTAGAAGTGAAAGGTCTAAAAAATATTCCAAAACTGCTGGAACCAATAATCACAGTGATAAATCAAAACTGTAATGTTCTGTAAGAGTTTTGATGCAATTAATTTAAACAAAACCTATTACAGACGTAGAAATAAATAGTCACTCCTACATACATCGTAGAGAGAAAATTTATTACAGCTTCAACGGAGGACGAAACAAAAGTTTTCATTGAAGACTCGATATTTAAAAAAACATTGTCGGATTACAATATTCTCTCTGTTCTATAGTGCAAGGCAATAAAAAAAGTACGCATCGTACCTATACATTCTTGAGATAGCCAGATTTATTGCCTGCAATGAAATTATAAATGGTGCAAGTTTATTCTATCTAATGCAAAATTATTAAGTATAAACTGGCGAGGGGTTCAGGGAATTCTGGAAGTAGAGAGTACTTAGAATTTTTGTGTTATTTGCGAATGGATCTATTCTTCAGATAATTGCTTTCTTAGGAATTGAGTATCGCTCATCAAACTGGTCATTCTGTATTATGCTTGGGTTAAGAGATTTGTATCTGTGCTGAACCAGTTGCAAGCACTTATATTTTTCTAGCAAAGGATTATTGGCTCATGTGCATAGACAAAACACTCAAATTCTATTGTTAGATAACAGTTAAATTCTCACTCTGAAACCTTAAACGTTTTATAACAACGGATTGTGGCCACTATGTTGGCAAGGCGGGGCTTAAAACGTCAATTACGATAGGCTTACTACAGTATATTGTAACGAATACATCACACAACCATGGATTTTGTGTCTCTTTGTTTCTTGCTATGACAGTGAAATCATTTCATGAAGCTGCGATGCTTGTCCATTTTCTAGACAAATCAAATTTAAAGTACCAATCCTTGTGTGCTAAAGGCGGGACTAAAGAGTTAGTGTCATGTTAAGAACAAAAATTCAGATCTTTTCAGGTACAAGAAGAATGTTTATAAATTTCGCCACTAAAGCCCTCGTCCCGCCTCTAACCTCGACGAGGTGTAAAGCCAAAAAGCAAGCTAATCTCCCTTATCGTATTAATCAAGGATTTTAAATGGATAAACTACACGCGATCCTAATTACGTACAAAACTCGTAAATTCGATGTGCAGTTCTTTCAGCAATCAAACTATATACCAAACTGCAACACTCGTCTGGCTGAATATATCGTGGGATGAGCTCTCATCAACACAGCATTCCGATAAAGAGTCACCAGAATACAACAGGACTCAATCTCATCAAAGTCGAGATAATTATTGCAGCTTCTTGCTAAGGTCCTCGATTCGATTAGTGTGAGGCTCCTCCTCTTCAGCTCTTTTATGTCCTCTTCCGCAGACTTCGCCCACTCTGTGACTGACCACGAGAGTTGTGGGACAGTCTGATGGCTCAGTCGTTAAGGCGTCTGACTGGCGATCGAAAGGTCCTTGGTTTGAAACCAACCCTGTCTAGACGGGATTTTTGAAAGTTCCTTAACCAGATCTTCACCTCTGGCATAGTGTAGTGTGAAGTACGCCAGAACTTTCCCGTGGTTCAGATTCCACGCTAGGTTAAAGTTTACATTTTGTAGGGTTACAATACTTTCTTCGGAATAAAAATGAATTAATGAAACTTAATCACTGTTCGTCGGGCGCACTAATTACTCAAAACTTTTTTTTTCTTCAAAAAATCAAATATCAAGCGACAGTGAGTGGAAGTTATTTCCCTATTGTCATGGCGTATACCTTTAAGATCAATCGAAACCTCCATTTTTTTACCTTCGCCTAGAAACCTTCATAAATTTACAATATAGTACAATAGCTACAGCATCATGCCCTTCACGCATCCCCCTCCATCCGGTATCTCGGAATCGTTACCTAGTGTGGTTTCCTGTTGACTTTCCTAAGGAGAAATTGTTGCTATCCGTGTGATAGTTGTGTGTTTAGTTTAGTGTGTTGTCGATGGGAGATGATAGAAGGGAAGAAGGCACATTCTTCCAAAAGACACAAAGGAAGTACGACAAATCACAACCAACCATTCAATACGCACTATAGGGAAGTTCAGAATTCAACCCAGGACTTTGGTACACAATCTAGTAATTAAGAATCGTGAAATCATCACCTCTTGCATCTGACCAATATCGAACGGTGAAAATTTGTTCCAGCACAGTCGCTCGAAGCCGACAACCCCGTGGCTGGTGCCGAACACCATCAAGGAACATTAAAAGTAAAAAGAATTTTTTTGTCCATCCTACATCTTAAACAACTGCTATCTCTAAGATAGGTTATAAATTTATACCCATACAATTAGTCTCTCGCTGTCCTTTCTATTTTGTATGCTACGTTACGTTCTTCCTGTATGGTAGCGTTAGTACGTAGTACATATTTGAGCAGCATTAATAAAATTACATATTCACTTGTAAACAGAATCGATTGGAAGGAATAACGAATGCTTCAAATTATTGCTATTTATCGGTCCCAAGGATACTTTGCGTGCCAGCCGAAGAAATGATTATTGCTATTCAAGCCAAATGTACAATGCAGATTCACTTAGCCAGTCTTCAAAATAAAAATTGCAATTCAGGTCGATGCTTACACAACCACGTATCCTTCTCAGTATTTTGATTATAAAATTTCTTTTTGTTAAGTTAAGCAGACAAGCTCACTGGTTTATTCATTGTTCGTTCTCAAAGATACTTTACGTGACAGCCAAACAAATGATTACTCCTATTCGAGCCAAATGTACAATGTAGATTCACTTTGCCAGTCTTCGAATATAACAATCACGACTCAGTTTTTGACAATCAATGCTTAATATTTTACAAAATCACATATCCCTATCAATAATTTCGTTATAAAATCGTCTTGTTAGCTGTAAACAATCCACATAGACTTGCATTACAGCGCAGTTTTTTAAGGCACAGCGATTTTCGGAACTATATAAACCATCATGATAAAAAAAGCGCCGTTTTTTTGGATCATCTAACAGGATGAGATACAATATTCCATGATTGCTTCTCGATTTTATCAGGATTGCCAGAAAATACTGTAGACAAAGTGAAATCCCAGCCACTTTACTCAAAAATGTTTTATTTATAGGGTTTTCATAGGCGTGTTCAAAACGGGAAGGCAGTTTAAACAAAATCAGACAAAATAAAGTGGATACCTACACCTACCAGTATTCTTTAAGAAATAAGGTATCGGCCACCAAATAATTGAGGAAACTTTCCCAACCAAGCACTTCAGTCTGAACTGTAGATTCAAGATAGCAAAGTTTTCTTACTTTTAGTAAACTGACTAACATATAGATTTACAATCCAACTGCAATGTTTTTCTTGCGTCTTGTATTCTTTTCGCAAACCAGTTACCCGATTCTTACTCATCTTCTTAAATACAGGTAAATAAGTAATCCTAGTCCAAAATTCATTCAAAAAAATATGGCTTTATAAAGTTAGAAGGTATTACGTTACCACAATGCACTGGCTGTTTGAATGGCATCTATTTCTACCACAAATTTATTTAAAAGACTCCTATGCTTCTGTTAGCAAATCTTAATTACAATGTTATTAATATTTTGGTAAAAAATGTACTCGTTTTCTTCAGCGAAAATATTTAACAAGTTTATAACGGTTGTGTATCACTTTCTGAAACTTCGCGAAAGAGTAATTCGACAGAAATACATCGCTGATCATGAATTATACAGATACGGACTCATGGAAGAATACGTCTTCATTTTTGCACAGACTTACTTTTGAGGTTTCTGAGCATAGAACTTAGTACTTAAAGAGAATCGCTTCACCGAGGATCATGTTGTGTATACTGTACGTAAACCAATATTTAATTAATTTCAATTTGATTTTTAAAGCAGCCGTTTACTTTCACTTTGTTGAAACCCACGTCTTTTTCTCAAAAAAAATTACATAGTAATTTCCAGTCAATTCCCTATATTTTGCAATTGTTCATTCCTTTATGTGATACAGTTTGCAATGATAAGAGTTTTTTCTATTATTTATGCCCTGTTATACGAAAAATGTTGAAAATCAGATTCCTTTGTATTACTCGTGCTTTTCCTTGGTAATGAAATACGGGAACTAAACATTATTTATTTAACTGATTCATTTCGAAAGTAACTAGCAGTTCCGAATAGCTACCAATTCATTCCTGTTTATCTTCTTCGCCTGCTGTGCAGCCATCCCGCAGTACTATTGTGTTGAGTTGGCTGCCTGCCGATTGAGCAACACGTTCAATTAGTGCTACGGTCGCTCCTTGTTTTGTTTATTGTTATTGCGTGCATTATGGGAATCCTTATACATTCGGCTACCTTCAACAACAAAATTTTACTACATGTTGTTGTTGAAGCGTATTTGCAACAGTAAAATAGTAATTCCGTGCTTCCTCACGGAACAGTTATCACAGTTATAATTATGATAATCACTTTATTTTTAAATTCTTATGAAATAACTTATCTAATATTATAATACGAAACTCTGTGTCAGTTATGACGTCGTCTGTCACGTCATTACGTCACTCTATGACGTCGCACAATGACGTCACGCCTTACGCCATTATTCTTGGTAATGCACGTTATTTAATAACATTTCCAAGTATCCGCGAATAAATTAACTGACATAACACTGAAATAAAAGTATGTATTGTGTTTAAATCGACATATAAATCATTAGATGCTTATATTTGCGTAATATTCTTTTGATATATAGAAGTATTCCTTAAATTCTTTGTCCATTGATATGTAAGATAAAAGCTTTGTGTTTCGAACATCAATGTAGCGAAAGTTTTGATTAGATTGTTACTTAGCATGGGTCAGAATTACAACTGGCATTTGACGTTACAGCAGAGAGCATGAATAATTTAGTTTTTTTCAAAATAATTTAAATTGTGTCATATTAGTGAAATTATTAATTCGTTTGAACGGAAACAGTTGCACACTGATCGCGATCTGTGCATCCTACACTACACTCAAAACAAATATTACGTGGCATAATGTAAGTTTATAAGATTTATTTTAATTTCCTTTGCTTTCACTGTGCAATATTACTGAGGCTGTATATCAGCAACATGTAACTGTGTCAGCCATTCAAACGTTTTAAGATCTGTCTGAATCACGGATAACAAAAAAGAAATGTGTAAAAACACTCCCTTGATATTTTTGATCAAATTTATATCGCGATGCATTATTGCCACTAAAACTCGATACAGTTAATGTATTAATTTGTATGAGATTGAAGTATTGTTCTTCTGGCGGCAAGTTTAACGTAGTACATGGTGAGGTTGAAATACATCCCGGACCCGGATGGAAACGGAAATCTTTTGCTACAGCACAAGGCACGAATAATTACATTGAATTTTATTTTATAACAATTTTATTTAGTTAAGCAATTGCTAAGACATGATTTTTCAGAACACTGAAAGAAAAGTATGTATGCCGTGTAAATTAGAATATTAACTATCATTTTTAACTGAAATCATTGTTTGAATGAAAGAAGTTCCAAATTGATCACTACATGTGTATCCTAAACCACAATTAAATATTACGTGACATAACGTAAGTTGTTAAGATTTATTTTTAGCATCCTTCGTTCTCACTGGGGTCATCATTTCAGCCGATGTAAGCTGTCTCAGCCGTTAAAATATCGCTCTTTATCACAGGTAATAAGAAAGAAATGTGTAAGAACCTGTGAAGATTTGGGATCAAGTTTATATCGCGATGCATGATGACACTGACATACGATACAGGGAATGTATTGTAACGAGCAAAATTATCGACTCGTTTGTTTAAGTAAAAAAAAAAATTCTTATGCGAAGGCAGAAATATCCTGCTGATGGGCTGGA
Organism: Vandiemenella viatica; assembly: GCA_031002005.1. Classification (NCBI taxonomy): domain Eukaryota; kingdom Metazoa; phylum Arthropoda; class Insecta; order Orthoptera; family Morabidae; genus Vandiemenella; species Vandiemenella viatica. The sequence continues at coordinate 328,235,376 of JARYHS010013630.1, read as the reverse complement.
AGATTCCTCGCCTTTTCATGTGAACCCTTCTGTAAATAGCCTTGACGGTGGACAAGGGAAACTGCACACAATAGATCGGACCTCCCCAGTCAGTGTCGCCCACGCTAAAAGTTAACAGCGGGAGGTAGGCCGTTGTTCTTAGCAGGTCAGTGACTTTGGAATGTGTGGAGGGCGAGAGAAACCAACTTTGGCGCGTATAAGAAACTATTGGAGGAAATAAGCCAGGCGGGAGTTTAAAATGCACAAATAAGGACCAGGCTCCAAAATACCGAAGCCAATTACATTTTTTCTTTCTCGGTTTTGCTGGTTTCGGCGGGTCGGGAAGGGACGACGACGAGTCAGTCCGGCCAGGGCGGCGAAAGCCGCAAGTTGGATCCTTGGCTGTGTACGGACGTACAGGTACACTTGAGCCGTTGACGGCTTGATGTGTATTAGTTGTTTCTACATTTTTACGTCACACATTAATAGTGTAGCGACCAGTATGAGGTGCCATTGCGGACTATTGGAGACTTGTATTGTCACGTTAACGGCTGTGAAGTGATCGTCGCACCCGACGGTAATATACGTCGAGTAATATTTTTATTGCATCGCCTCATTTCAGTAGAACTGAACATGCCCTGACAGGTAACCCTGCGCAGATAAGTACTTTTCTCAGTAACTCTACCGTCTGTTTTATATATATATTCAATCTGAGCTTGGCTGAGTGGCGCCCGTTTTTTTTTTATTACTCATTTGCGAGTGTACTTTGTTGTTTTAGAGATAGGAAGAGTTTGTATTTTATTTTGATTAGTAATTTTCATGTAACATTGAAAATAAATGTTAAATTCTAAAACCAGAAAATTATATTCCTTTTAATGTAAAAATGAAAGTTTTTTCCATCAAAGAAAAATTAATATTAATAATCAAATAATGCATACCCCAGTAGCAGTTTTTTATCGTTTTTTTTTATTGACTGTTTCAGTATTCATTCTCGTGTGATTGAAGCTTTGCTTTTCTAGCGGCAATATTAGCGGAGAATGTGGTCAGTCTGAAATGCAACCTGGACCAAGTTGACAACTGAAGCTTTTTGCTACAGCACGAAGGACCATAAATTACAATAATCTTTATTTTATAACAATTCTATTTAGTTAAGCAACTGCAGAGAAATAAATTACCATAACATCCGTTAACCGTTGATGAGCTTTGAGGCTAGTATTGATAATAGAAACACTAAAATGTTCAACACCAAGTAAGTAGACGCAAATACCTATAAATTTTATAAATGGTATAAATAAGAAATGCAAGAAATTCTAAGGAGCCTGGCTGGAATTCAACCTTGAGGGAATGGTGGAAAAAGTGGTTTTATAAATTAAATGAGACTTACGGATAGGTCAAACATAACATTTGGCATAAGTTAAAAAAAGAGAACAATGGGACATATATGATTAGTTTCATACCAAGGGGATCTGGAAATAATTCATTAGGATAATATTCGAAAGAATAGAAACAGAGAGATATATTTGAGGAATACCAGTTTCAGGTAAGAGAGCTAAGAGGAAAGCAGCTCCTCTGTTAGGACTTAGAAAAATTCGTATATGGATCACTAATAGTCTTTTTATGGGTTTTTTTGCTTTAAATATTCTTTGCAGCGCTGAAATTTTCCAGGCACTAAGAAAACAAAACATATAGAAGAAACAGAGTTAATGAAATAATATGGAAAAGTCACTAGAATATTACATAGGGAAAACTATTTCTAACAATGATGCCCGAGGAGAAAGTAATGAGTAAGGTAATGTGTATTATATTTCATAATTGTAGTAGGAGACCTTAAAAGAGATGTCGCTGGAACTCCGGGCAACCCAGTGAGCAATGCGAGCTACGGACAACAACCTTCTTGTGTAATGATTCCAAGACACTCAGCTGGGAGTTAGATAGAGAGGTACTGGTCACTCACTAACAAACGGTAGGTTCTGACACTTTCCAAGGACAGAGGATATTGGTCAAAGAGGAAGAGCTTTTTTGCCAATAGTGACCATGGAAGTGCGAACGGATGTGCGTCATGAGTGTATAGCACCAGGGATTTTGGCAGTGAGAGAGGAATACTAAGCGAACAACTTATGAAAGCAATATATTTCAGACACCATACGTGGTGGGAACAAGATGGGGAGTGACAAAACTGAGAGTCGCAAATTTGGAGAATTCTAAGGGCTACGCCGATTCTCTGGCTAATCAGAGGTGTGTGTCGTTGAGTGAAAAGTGAAGGAATAACTTTTACCAATGCAAACATCTGACATTTAATATTTATGTTTTACATGGTCTTCCAAGATCGAATTTCTGAAAATCGTGATTGCCTACCACGGACCTGAATTCTCAGAGTGGGACACTGTGGGGAGACTACGAAAGTGAAAAAAGATCGGAATTCAATTTCTTGCATTTAAGTTTGAAGCTTCTGGTTGGGACTTCTGTCTATCGGGCGTAAAATTTACGGTCTTCAAACTTGGTACTTTAATTGTGTTTCAACCAAGTACTAAGTTGAGCAATCAGACTCGTTGAGTCTGGGAAGCTGGCATCGACGCCTTCTACCAGCAGATGGGAGCCAAACAGACACCTCTCTCTGAACTACATATAGGGCGAGGTACTGCTCCGGTTAACATTTAGCTGCAATAGTAGTACTCCATCATAGATCGACGCTTCTTTCACTGCCCGCCGCAGCCTCAGGGTAACTACGGCTCAGTTACTACTATCTACGAAAGGCAATGTAGTACCCAATGATTACTTCAAATAGATTTGTCACAGGTCTTTTTATTTCGTGACTTTTGTTTATTTGTGCATTATACTGGCGGAAATTAAAAGTGCAACACCCAGAAGGAGTTGTGATAGATGAAAGAAATTTGGCCCTAATTACACCCATATTAAGAGTATTAAATGATTAAAAATTGACAGTTTTACATTTACTAGTATGAGAACTACAGAGCTATTTATTATGCAAAAATGCTGCTTTTTAGTGCATAAGTGGTGAACAGTATGTTGTAACATGTCAATTTTTTGTCCACAAGTTCTTTTTGACCAAGTATGGGAAGTGCGAAGAGTGACGGCTCTACACCCAAATGTCTAACTGTGAGAGACATCAGAGAATTGGTGTGTTTGAAACGGGTGCATCATATCGTGAAATCTCCCGAAGGATTGGCCGTAGTACAATCTTAGTATGCAGACTTGTTACAGTGGATGAAAGAAGGCTCTAGAACATGCGCAGGTCCATACAGAAGGACAGCAGCTCGTGAAGACTGACAAAGAGAGTGGGTGGCTGTTGCTGGCGGATGGGTAACATCAGGTCAAATCCAAGCAGGGGTTACAAAGAGACTCACACCCCGGACGATTGTAAACCAATTTCTTGAAGCTGGGTTACACTCACTGCCCCTATGCAGTGTGTTCCATTAACCTGATTTCATTGTCAGCATCTAGACGACCTGCTTTAATATAAAACGCAAATGGACATGTGAATGGCATATATTTGTATTTAGAGACGCGTCTCAATTCTGTCTGTGCAAAGTGACAATCGACAACATGTACGCGGGCCTAATTGAGAAACGGCTTACCCTGCTGTGATTTCAGAAGGTCCAGCCACTGGTATTATGGTCGGGGCAATCAGTTTTGACAGCAGTTGTGTTTGAAGACACAATGACAGGCCACCATAACGTATAACGGGATGCTACACCCTGTTGTGATACCCTACGTGTTCACCATCCAAAAAGCATCTCCCAACAGGATAATGTCCGTCCTCATACTGTGGCCATCACAACACAAGTCTTGCAACAGATTACGACCACAATTTGGACCGCATGGTCTCCAGATTTGTCCCCAATAGCGCATGTATGGGATGCACTAAATCACATGATCACCCAGCAAAATCTATGCAACAACTAACTGAACAAGACATGCAATATTAGAGAGATATACCCCAAGAAGACATCCGAACACTTATTTATTAAATGCTGCCAAGGACACACGAGTGTATAGGTGCTCAAGGTGAGCGCACTTTTTGCTGAAAACTGTATGTAAATGTAATAAACTTAGCCTTATCAGTTTCAATTTGCTATCATTTCTTATGGGTGTGACCCTGGATTTATGTATAAACTTTCCTAAAATTTCACCATCCCTGCCAGTGTATTTGATTTGCATCCAATAACCATCTATTTGCATTTATTTTTGAAATAATGTTAGTAAATTGTTTTACAATGACGTATATATAATTCATTGAGGTTTAATTGGTCAGTATAACACTACCCTGGCCCATTCCTTTCACATCATCTCATTTCTGCGTATAATTACAGTTAAATTATCTTATTTGACGTTTATTAATTTTAAAAAATAATCTAATAGTGTACAACCTTGACAAATATTATTATTTAGCAGACACAGTAATAGACGATTCAATGCCCATTGTGAATACAGCAAGAATTTAACTCATAGTTACATACATATTTAACTGTTTTTAGTTTTGGCTCATCATTTACGAATCATTATCTCCTTTTCATGAACTTGAAATTTAGGGTAAAATTCGAATTAAGAGCAGTGTTACCAGACTAGGCAAAACACTTATGTTGACTAGACAATACACTTCTAGACCCCATCCATAAATTGGCCGTAACCTTGGCTTCAATTAGTTTAATGGAAAATTCAGAGCGATCAGCCAAATATAGATTTTACAGCTACAGTACTGATAGTTACAAGCAGGCAGTAATGTCAGTTCTTTTAAACTTGTTTCATTTTATAACTCTTATTATTTTTATGAAGTAAAATTTCAGTTTTAAACTTCTGTGATTTACTCTCTCGTACTATATCTAGTGAAACGTGAAGTGAGTTCGACCGTTGAGAAACTTTGCAGAGTAAATATTGGACGAAGCAGGTGCAATCGGCATAAATTCTGTAGATCATCGTTCTTCCGTTATCGTTATTGCTTGTAAGCACTTCCAACTAAATTACCGACAGCTGAATCGTCATTTTAAAGCTTAAATGTTTGATAATGATGAAATAAGTAAATCTCGACAAAGAGTATAGCTGTAGGTTTGAGCTGAATGCATAAATACATTAGCAGCAATAATATTGGAGAACACAATAATGTAGTTTCTTAGATCTTGGAATACATTACTTAAAAGCTTTAAATGTTCTTTAAAACATCAGAAACTGAAAGCATCGTTGAATCTGTTAGGGATGGTGCTGTTGTCTCAAACAGATACGTCTTAATTAAATATACAGAATTAAAACTAATTAACTAGCTATAAAAATACTCATACACATAATCAAAATAATTTTATTTTACATTAAAGACACTCTACAAATTTCTCTGGTTCAAGCCTATGTGTTCTCATAAAGGGATATAAACAATTTTGTACATAGAGTACAGATGAAAATTAATTATTCCAGAGTTGCTTAATGAAGGGAGAAGATCATCGATACAAGTATCTTGAAAGGTTTATACTGTAACAAGTCATTAGCAGTTAATTTATATAACATGTTATCAGATGATATCATATGTCGTTTGATATCATTAGTTAGTAATGGAGAGATGATGAATGAAAATCAGTTTTGGTTTAGGAAAAAATTGTAGTTCAAGGGAAAAAAATCTGAGGGGATTAACAATAACATTTATGGTGTTTGTTGAAAAAGCTTTTGTGAAAGTTAAGCGGGACATGAAGCACAAAATCACGGTCAAAAGAACGATATAATATTGCGATTTGATGATGACTTTGTCCTATAAGTATATATCAGTGAAGAAATTATAGAATGACATGAACAAATTACTGAGTGAACCATAGAAAGAACGGTAGATCAAACATTAAAATGGGGTGATGGCATGTAGTAGAAGTATAAAAAACACTGTTACGTTAGAAAGTAGAACTACGAATAGTGGTAGATGCTGGGATCAGAAACGGAACAGTCGCATAATAAACCCTCCACAAAACGAGAAATTTTTCAATACTAAACTATGACAATTAAAAGAATTTCTCAAACTTTGTGTTGGGGCCACGTGTGGAGCACACGACTGATGGTAGTGAAGCTTGGTCTGAAGGGAAACGAGGAAGCAGGAAAACCGAAACTATCGAAATATGATGCTAAACATAAAAGGGCAGATAAAGTAAGAAATGAACGCTTGAGGTAATAGCAGAAACGAGTCTTTGGAAAACTCTAACATAAGAATTGTGATGCCGATCATATTTGAAACATACTGAATCGGTTGATTTTTTAGCCGAAGGGAAGAACAAAAAAGTATCTAGAGTGCTTCCATAAAAAAAGATCCAAAGTTAGGTGTTTCAAAGAGCGCATGAATATTTTAAAAAAAACGATAGCTTGTAATAAAATAGTTTCCCGAGAAATCTAAGAAAAATTGATTAATTATTTCACGTCATGTTTGCAAAAATCTTTCATAGATAGCCACACAGGCAACTGGAGAAGAAAAAAAAAATCCGTTAAATTCACAGAGGACACTATAAGCTGTGTAATTTCTGGAGACTAATTCGTCTGAACTGAATTAAAAGTGCGAGTTTTAACAACAGTGTGTATTTAAGTGATCATACCGCCGGACTGGAGGAAGTACACCATTGGACTTAAGCATTGAGGATCACCGGTTCGAGTACGATTGATTCCATGCGTAGTTTCAATTAAGTGTTGTGTTGGTTGTGTTAGTCCCGTATCATCCCTATTGTTTGCTACAATAAAGCGAAAAATTAATGTAACTGTAATTAATTGCTGATACGATACAGACATGTAAAGCTGAGGCTGGCTAGATATATATATATATCCTCATAAAGCGACTGAGAGATGAACTAATTTTAAAAGTTGTATTGCGATTAGTGATGTGCCGGATCGTTAAAAATGTATATCCGCGGATACGGATACAGATACGGATAATTAGTGTCTAGATCCGCGAATACGGATACGGATCTCAACTTGGACCACAGTGAAAAAGTCGTCTACTACGATCTATTATCGACGAACGTCCAGCTTACGCGACTGTGGATTTGAGTTCAAGAATTAGTGAACCCTTGTAGGATATCACAAGAAAATTGAGCGTACAGATCTCATGTATATCCGACGTTATTGCTCATAAATTGTATGATGAGATGCAAGTTCCTGATGATAGTGGGGAAACTCCCAATGTCAGCACACCCGCCGTTCTTGAGATTTTGTCTTTTTTGTAAGAATGAATTATCGTTTTTCTGAAATCGACAAAAATATATTGTTCCAAATAGCAACGTATTCAGTTCACGTTACAAAGGTAAATTTTTCAGTGACTTTTTCATCAAAGATATAAAACAGAAATTACTTACAGCTTCAGAAACAGAAGTAAATCACACAACAAGTACAATTAAAAAAGTACACTGCAACAATTTAGAAGACTCTGGCCAAAATGTTAGATATTGACGATAATGATGAGGAAGCTGAAAACCAATTATCATGTACGAATGCTAATTTGCTGGCAGAATGTGCTAATGAAAAAAGAATATCAAGAGATCAAGATTCGTTAAAGTATTGTCAGAATAATAGTAACAAATTAGGAGGCCTATGACACATGGCTCGCACATTTTATCATCACCTGCAACAAGCGTTCCAAGTGGACAGTTTTCAGTGCAGCAGGAATTATTTATGATCCCCATCGTGATAGACTTTTGGATGACAAAGCTGCCAAGTTACTCTTTTAGAAGTACAATTAACCAAACTTAATTTTAAATATAACTTTTTTAAAGTTTTTGTAAAAGTGATTATTTTACCCGATGTAAACACTTAAGCGGTACCTTAATAATAATTTCAGTTAGCAAATCACAAAGATTAGAGGTCTGATCTCACTATAAAGATAGTTAAAATAATACCTTAATATAGTGGTAAGTTACCAGTTACCTTTGGTAAACTAGTAAAATAAATCTTTACAAAAGATCCGTTAAAGATCCGCTAAAAAAATTAACGGAAACGGATACGGATCATTTTTTCCCCTTCGGATATCCGCGGATACGGATACGTATACGGATATCCGGCACATCACTAATTGCGATGTAGTTTCATACCATTGTATCATACAATAAACATGTTTTTATAAATGCCTTTTATCTGCTAGAGGATTATATTTCTGCTGTGTCTTCTTTATTTGATTCAGGTATTAATACTTCGATGGTAAATAAATATTTTTTTTTTTTTTTGGTAAATGTATTTTTTATACTCATGTTAGTGCTTTTCAGCATCTGTCTTAATTCTTTCATTTATACTGTTCTAATAAACATAAATCTCTTATGGCATTAAGAACACGAAACAATGGAAGCACTAATGCTTTTTCTTCTCTAATGCTTTATGCCTAGTCGATGTCGAGGTCATTAGAAGCGGAAGAGTACTGGGGAGAAGGAACCTGAAGAAACTTGGCCATAGGAATCATCCTGTCATTCGTCTGGAGCGATTTCGTGAAACAATGGAAAAGCGAAGTCAGAATGTTCGGGCAGGGATTTCAACACTTGATCTCCCATATGCCAGGCCTGACCGTTACTACTTACTAACCATACACGGTGAGACGAACTTAGAAGTATAGGATCGAGTTCAGCGACAGTGACGTTCATTTCTATTGGACCGGGGAACACCTCAACGCTTCGTGCAGGTAGCTCTGTTGTCACTCATAAGGCAACAGGCCGCTCTGCAGGTGGCAATGGTCCACCGCCATGGGATCCTTCCAGTCCTGTAAGTCGTACAGTTGTTCTGTTGTAGCTAGTTCCTAATTTCAGTCTGGTTACAGTTTTCCATCTCAACTATGAAGAGTCCAGTGTGTGTCCACATGCTTCGGTTATTAAAACGAGTGTTATGATAAAATAGTTCATACTTTATGACATAAAATAAGAAGACTCAATGCCATTACACCTCTTTAGCTGTATTTAAAACGAAATGGAACAAAAACCTGGAAACTGTAATAACTTAAAAACTGCATGTTGTTCGTACCAATTCGACTGCTGATATCCGTATATGGTAATAGTTTTTTAAAAGTTGTTTGGTGAGGGAAATCAGTATTGTAAGTAGAAGGAAATCCTTGACATGAAAATACATCAAGCAAAGAGTTTAGATGGTTGATTTCGCAGAGAATTTGTTGAAGATCTGAATCAGAACCAAGGTGGCTAGTGCTACATGGATCCGCAGTCGGTGGTTGCAGCCGTGTGTCGGAGAAGTAGCGCGAGAAGGAGAAGAAATCCGTTCCCGAGACGAAGAGAGCCCAGACGAGGAGGGAGGTGTGGAGGCAAAGTCAAGTGTTGGATTTCTCACCGTGTTTCAAGGAGGACGCCGGTGGTGAGATATATAAAGGGGCTATTAGATGCTGTTGTATTGGCAGCCGTGTAAATTCACTCGGCGCAAATTGCTTCGCGTAAATTAATCCACGGCGGCGCCCTCTTTCTCCGGCGGCCGGTACTAAATCTCACCCGCCGCGCATCAGTGTAAATTTGGCTCTGGCCAAAAGTAGGGGGAGCCACCCGGCCGGGGCCGGCGAGAACAATTTACTTTGGCTCGCTGGCGAGGGAGAGACGCGCGATTAAGCGAGTGCGGGTGGGATAAAGATAGAGGAACGTGGACCAAGTTTCGGAAACCATTTCTCTTAATCAAAACCCGATCGAGGCCCCGGCACACTGCACTGGCTGGGGCGCCGTGCTAAGACGTGGCAGGGTTTCAAGCGACTCTCACACCCCCGCAGCCACGCCGCATGTTTATGGATTTCCTTTCCGATTAAAACATAAACCCACGGAAGAACACACTTTTGCTAAAGACGACGCGCAGAATTAAAGCGCCGGCCAACTAGAAGAAGCGGATCCGTTCTGCCGAGTAGACACGCTGACATCTAATTCGCTAAAAGCTTTTCCGTACTTAGCGGTGGAAGAAAGGCGACGATTAATTTCGGCGACCCCCTCCAGTGAGTAGTTCTGTCTATGACGCATTGTTCTCCTTAACGACAGCGATAGCGCACCTAACAATGAAACTTCCAGTATCATTGCTTGATACTCGTAAATTTAATAACATCAATGACGCGTGATATGAAGCCGATCCCAGTTATCTAAGTGAACCCGCAGGCTGAAGAACTCAGCACACAGCACATACATAGTAGGGAGACCTGAATGTGCTGCAAAACTGGAATTGTTTATAAACTTATACCCCTGCAAGGGTATGAAGCATTTTTACGCATTCTGGCTAAAGCAGATTAAATAATATAAATTTTGCGCCGTGATGATACTGATCAACTACATTTCCATGGGTGCAAGTTTAAAAAATATTGCTGTCATACATTATGATGATAGATTCCACGTATCAGATATACACCGTAGACAATGATATCAATGATATTCTAATGAATAATTGTGTTGATTGTTTACTATCTGAAATTAGATTGTTTGCAGATGACATAATGCTATATAAAAGGATCAAAATGCTAGAGGAATATAAACAGTTGCAGGGTGATCTAGATAGGGCATCTAGTTGAGTTGGTAAACATGGGCTGAAGATAAATGCAAAGAAGAGTCAGCTTATTAGATACACAAATAAAAAACAAAAGTTTGATTATGATTATAAGGTGGAGAAAGAATTGCTTGCTGAAGACTTGAAATGTAAATATCTTGGCAATACATTTGTTAACAAGCTTAACCGGGCAGGACACTTTGGACAGGTGGTAGGTAAAGGTTTCAAAATTCTGCACTTGTTGGGGAGAGTGATGAGGGGATGTACGAAGGAAGTAAAGGAATTGTGTTACAAAACTTTGGTCAGACCATTACTCGAATATGAGATGATGAGTAATTTCCCGAAAACGTTGAAAGAATTTAAAGATAAAATTTGTAGAGGGCAAATGTAGGTGGGTGCAGGACAGGGGGAAGATGGGGATGTAGGGAAATTGCCACCGGAGCCTGTGCTCCATTGCAATTAAATTAAATTAAATTTAAAAAAATAATCACAATGGAAGTGTTTGTATTAAAATTTCTTGTAGTGCTGGAGCCATATTTGCAGATCTACAGCATAAGAGGGTATCAGAACGGAAGTTACATATTAACGTTATGGTACACGTGGTATGGTCTGGACATATTTACTGAAAATTGCAAGCTGGTGCGAAGAAATTACTAACGTTTCAGAGGGCCAGAGATGTGACTTATCTAGATAAAAGTATTTGAAATACAGATACAAGATACAAAATACGTATCTTTATCTTGTATCTAAGATACTTTTCTTATTCTTTATCTTGTATCTTGTATTTAGATACTTTTTCTTTGTATCTTTGTATCTTGAAAATACTAAATACTATTTCCGCATTTTTACGTTACGGCATCATAAAAACGACGGAATACATTCGTAAAATTCATTAACGTATATCAAAAGACAAGGTTATAGGGTCTAGTTATCTTTGCCTTCCTTCATACCTGTGAACTGTGAAAACCATAAACGAACACCTGCCTGTCTATTGTATCTTGTCTTTGGTCCGCGCCATATTTTACCGTGCCAAATCGTGTGTGGTATGTCGAAATCGAATTTTTAGTGAATCATAATCGAGGACAACGGCATCGAAATGTAAGTAAATAAATAAACGAATCATTTTATTTAAGTAGGTATATACCGGATTAGATTTCACTTGACAGCGACTACGTGATCGTTGGTTGCGTGTGTGAAGGTTGCTCACGCAACTCCGAGTATTTATATTATTACCTGTTTTATAAACTATTTTTTTAAATCTATAAATTTTAAACTAAATTCTTAGGATTATTGTTAGCGAGAAGAAGTATTTATATTTACCTGTAAAAATAAGTTTCAAATTCGTGCCATTGTTGTAAGCTAGTCTCTTTCTTTATCACAAAATACAGTATCGCTTTATAAATAGCCGAAAGCTTTTATTAAAAATTCTAGTGTAGGGTAACATTGTGGTATAAGTTATTTAACAATTCTAATTTCTTAAATATGGCATGTAATTGAATCTGTTGTCTGAGTTCTGATTGTTTAGGTTGCTTAATTACCAAATTTAGTACGTTGTGTTCTGTTTAGAATATAACAACTTGTTATTTAATTGGTTCCGAAAATAAAATAACAACTTGGAAGTAATAAACAGTAGTATAAAACCTGGTGCTAATATCATCGTACATGTATAAGAAGTAAAAGTTCATTGTAACTTGGTGTATTTTACGATTTGACGTTTCTTTTACGCTCTGGCGTACGAACGATACCATCTTTAGTGCATTCGTACAATAAATACGAACTTTTTCCAAGTTATCCTCGCTAACAAATGAAATTGTTAAAAAGTTAATCACACTTCGGTAAGGCTCTTTTCGCTAGTTTGCCTTTAAAATCATTCCTGATTCGGCAGTTAGTTGCAATTTAATGTCCTTAATACAATTGCGGATCTAGGAATTATTATTATTATTAATTTAATTCCAATTGAGTTAACACTCCAGTGACAATCTTCCTTGTCATCCAGTTTCCCCCCCCCCTTTTTAAATCATCTTTGTAATTGGAATATAAAATTCCTCCCCATTTAACTTTCCAATTTACAAATTATAAATTCCTTAAGAATTTTTGGCAAATTATTCATTACTGCACCCGGCAATCTGTTCCAATCCCTGACACCCCTACCACAAAGATAAAACTTCCCCACTCCCTTATGCATGAAATCGAGAGCTAGCTTGTGGTCATGGTCGTCCTTCCCCTTCCATTCACTATTCCTAATTCTTTGACCAATATCCCTCAAGCCCCGTCACCAGCATATGCCTTGCACATTCCCAGCATTCTCTTCATCCTTCTCCTTTCCTCGAATGACTCCCAATTAAGCTCCTTTATCATACCAGTTACCGACTGGGTCATGCGATAATTTGCATAAACAAATCTAGCTGTCCGCCTCTGCACACCCTCCAGCTCCTGTATCTAATAGCCAAAATGTGGGTCCCAAACCGCACCAATGGTCTGACCAAAGTTTTGTAACCCAATTCCCTTCCTTCTCTGGTACATCCTTTCAGCACCTTCTCCAGTGGAATTTTCTGAGGGGGGCGGGGGCAAAAACTTCATATTGCCGCCACTATTGTTGCTATCCCGACTGTCGGCGCCCCGATTGTCAGTCACGCGCGCCCACCTGCATAATTGTAAGCGTCCGGAAGTCAGTAGAGCTAAAAAACGATTTCACAACATTCAAGACGAATGGATAAAACGGATTATCCACTTTCATTATGTTACGTTTTTAAAACACTGTTGTTCTTTTGATTCTTTCTTGAAGAATATTGCGAATCGCAATTTGCGATATTCATTATCCGATAAAAGCTATGTCGCGATTAATAATTATTTTCAAGAATGATTCTAATATTTTTTAACACTGAGAATAATGTTTAAAATCAGATTCGTCAGGTTCTGTCGGTAATAATATTACAGTAGAACGACTGGGCATAACCGGTGCTTCAAAACGACATTGTTGAGGTTTATTTGTTGATATTTTTCTTTTCTTTTTAAAACGTAAAGGTCGGTTGGTTCACTGTCACCGCACTGACAGTTGGCCGTCGTCAGTCTTCGGTCTCCTTTAACGTTTTCAGGTAGCTGTTTCATGGAATCAATGTTCAAAAATTTCCATAAAAGTGAGTTGGGGATTGCAGCAGGGATATCGCCCGTAATTTATGGAAGAGTGCTGTATTTTTCGTAGTCGTACTTTGTAATCTACAAAAATTATAAACTACGTTAAAATACTTTTATAAACCTGACTTAGGGTATAACCTCACTTGTTTATCTATTACATACAAAAATAGTATCCCAACGCACTCTTAACATTGTACTGGAATGAAAGATTCTCGTGTATCTCAACACAGTCCCAATGAAATGTAAGCGTCGCTCATTTCCACTTGAAGCGTTTGTTTTGTTCCAAATTCCTTTCGATTCACTCCATACTTTTTATTAATAAATATTCAGATTATTGTATGCTTTAAATAAATACACATTGCAAAGATAATTAATAATAATAATTTCATTTGATATCGTATCGGCTGTGCAGTGCACACCATTAGTCGCCACCTAGCTCGAAAAAAATAACCTACAAGCTATGCCATAGGTGAATGTCGATTTTACAGCTGAGACCTGGTTTGAATCGGGGACCTTCAGTGCCCCAACGGTTCGGCGTAATCATCTGAGTCACCATATAAATCTAGAAGTATTGAAAAATAAATATTCAAACAAAATACGAACTCTTTTTATAAAGCATTTATTTTTGCAATCCCAAAATACGAATGTACTTTTATATTTTTGAATAAATATTTTTCAGTAGTTCTGTCTGGTGACACAGATGGTTATTACGTGCGATTTGGGTATGGACAGTCCTTGGTTGAAATCCGGGTCTCGGCTGTATTTTTACACGCCTTAAAAGCGACCTTCTCCTCTGGCAAAGCTTTGATTTATAAATGCAGGCAAGCTAGGACTCTTCTTACATTTTACCAACATCTGATGACTCTGATTCCTCTGTTGGTAGTGCCACTAGTGGCGACAGTACAGAATCTACTGGCAGCACTTAGAAACACTTCAATACCTTAATAATAAGGACATCTGCCTAAAAAGTTTAAATACTTATCCAACAATCAAGAAAATATTTTTAAAATATAACACTTGTTTGCCAAGTTCCGCCCCTGTGGAACGACTCTTCTCTTTCGGGGGGATAATAATGAGACCCCACCGAAGAAAAATGAGTGATGAGAGTTTGAAAAACTTATTATACTTAAGTCTCATTTAAAACCTTAAGCAACACTTGTACATTGTAGTAAAATATGTTTCTAAATAAAAATAATACATTTTGTAAAAAAGTATTTTATCTTAAAAAAGTATCTGGAAAATATGTATTTTGTATCTTGTATTTCAAATACCTTTTCCAAAAGTATCTTGTATCTGATATCTAAGATACATTATTTAAATGTATCTTGTATCTTGTATTCAAATACTTTTTTCGAGGTATCTTGCACATCTCTGCAGAGGGCGATATTGACAACAGTTTTTGCTGTTGTCTTACTGTTCACATTGATAACAATTAGCCCGAAATCCTAGGGATTAGTAGGAGTAAAGCTATGTTTACAAATCGTAAACCAAAATTGTGAGATATTTGATGGAACTTAATAAAATAATTTCAGACAAAAAAAAACCCTATCTTCCGAGCAGTGCTAGAATTTCGTTTATAAATCCAGGCGTATTTGTTATTCCAAACTTTGAGACTCAGGGGTAAAATGAAAATGTTCTGGCGTATTATATTGTAATTATGAAAATACAGATTTTATAGCTTACAAACTTCTCCAACACAATTTAAAACTGTTAATATTTCTAAAATGTGCAAATATTACATATACCAAAATTGTGAAATTGGTTAGTATAATTATTGATTTCAGTGTATTTATTACAACAAATTTTTAATTTTACACAATGTTTTCATCTTCAGACCGAGCGTGGTGGTGTAACGGCTAGCGTTCTGGCCTCGCATTCGGGAGGACTGCGGTTCGAATCCCCATCCGGGCATCCAGATTTGGGTTTTCCATGGTTTCCCAAATCACTCAAGGCAAATGCCGGGATGCTTCCTTCAAAAGGCCATGGCCGAATTCCTTCCCATTCCTTGCCCCCAATCCTTTCCCCGTCTCTAAAGACCTCGCTGTTAGAGACATTAAGCAGTTAAAAAAAAAATTCTTCTTCAGTAGGCACAGTAGCTGATGAGTTACTAAGTGTTTTTGATCGTTTGCTTGCTTGTTGACCCACCCTGGTTTGCGTGAAGTCTGTGCAGTCTATTGGTATTAGCTGAAGACCCTGAAGATTTGTCAGCAGCTTATGTTTCTTAATTTTCTGGCGTTCTTCGTTTACCGGTTATTCTAATACTTTTATCACCACTACTTGTCTTTATAACTGGTATAAATTTAAAGTCAGTAATTTTACGAGACGTCTTCATTTCATTTATTGAACGAAAAACGCACGAACTAGAATTGTCTTTTACTTCGCGGTACTTCCCCTACACCGTTGCCACATCTTCTGAACTTCAGAAACGTATTATGTGAAACTCTAAAATAGATAAAAAATGCGACAGGAATTATAATTGAAAATAATTATTAGAATTAAACCTTGAACATACAAACTGAAAAAAGTAATGAAATGTAATTTTAAAAAAATGATGCTTAGGCGTATTTTCTACCTTTGACGGAGATTGCAGGCGTAAAATGAAGAAATTCAGGCGTAGTTACGCCTAACGCCTGGACAATTTCGACCACTGCTTCCGAGTAACGATCTTGCGCAACATTTAAAACCTGAAACATTTTAAGTATTGAAGTATTGGAGTACAAAAGACTTCCGTAATCACAATAATAGATGTACAACGTCAGTCAATACACTTTTCAGGTAGCAACTTGCAAAAGTTGAAGATGGAAGCTTCATTTAATGACAAACCGTGTAGTCACAAGGGCCTTCAAGAGCCAGAAGAATGATGAACGCCTACGACAGCTAACTTCTGTTCAACATAACCTTAAACTCATGTAGTAACAGCGGCTCTATACAGACTGAAGATTCTGCCAGAGACCATCGACCGTCCAGTTTAAGCTGTTCAGTATGACAGTATACTGAAATTCGTACTTCAGACTTCCCATATTGAAACAGAATCTTATGCAATAATTACTAGTGTTAACGAAAACAGGACCATACTCCACTGAGGAGTTTACGATTTGCAAAAAAATCAAAAAAAACATTTCCGTCATCACTAGCGATTGATACTTTAGTCGGGCAAATTAAAATATAACGACTGGGTGCAGAATCGAAAAGAAAAGTGTCTGTGTGTGGGACCATGTTGTAAGAAATTTTATGGTAGATCCTGAGTATTTATTGACATCTAATAACGCTAAATTTAGTTTGCCATCTGAGGGAATCGCTAATTCTCGTTTTTCACACTGTTCTGTAGCCATTTCATAACGATGCTCAAGTTCGTAGGGTCCATCGATTCTCCACTCTTCTAGTAATTTGTTGAAGTAGGCTACCTATCTCTAGGCGAAACCTTCACTTTGAGTTCTAATACAGTCCTTGAAATTACGTTAGCTGGACAGGAGCGAAAGCTACAGAATGTCTGTCATACAGATCGGTAAACTTTAATATTTTGGTCTAATGAGCGACTAGTGCACTGGTTGCAATTACTTCCATATTTTTTTTTAGTAATAAACAGGTGAGGCGGTCAGTCATGGGTTTCCAAAGGTTTTTCCAGACGTGTGCTAGTACACGCACCTGCTAAGAGCTGCTGTAGGCTGTAACACTCCTGTTTTTCACGATGGATAAAATAACACTTTATTTTTTAATATAATATAACAATATGCGTAATAATAATTATTAATATAACTGTACATTTGAGATAACGTACTACTCGATGGAACATCAAAAGAAATACAGATCGCCCGAATCCAAGAAATAAACAGATTCAATGAAAGACAAAATGGACGAGAAAAATGTTTTCATGTGGTGAGACACTGAACTAAATACGAAGATACCACAGATGATGAGTTGTCTACGGTAAAATGATAATTAATATTGTGATAACGGCTGTGTTATGTTTATATTGTAAAGAGTGTTATATGGAAGTTTATAAGTTGTGTAATGAAGCTTTGTACAGCGAAAGCTGTATTCTGTCAGATGAGAATAATCAGTATTGAGAGATAAAGAAACCAAAATACGAAGCATTTGCAGGTTAATCTATTCTATTTAAGTTTTTTTTTTTTTGCCATCAGTCTCTCAACAGGTTTGATATAATCCTCCAGCCCTTCTTATCTTGCGCCAATCTCTTCATCTCAACATGCATGCCCCTTAGGTCCTCGTTATCTGCTTCATACATTCTAACCTCTGTCTTCCTCTACAGTTCTTACCTTCAGCTGTTCTCTCCACTAACAAATTAACCAATCCCACATGTCTCAGAATATAACTCACCATCTCGTCTCTTCCTTCCGATAGACTCTTCGAAAAACTTCTTTCCTCGTCCACCGTTTCCAAAACACGCCCACCTAATTTTCAGCATCCTTCTATAGCACCACATTTCAAATGCTTCAGTTTTGCTTCATTTTGGTGTTCCTAAAGTCCATGCTTCGCTGCCATAAAGTGCTGTGCTCCACACATAGAGTTTTAAAAAGTCCTTGATTAATATTTGAAACTAAAAGATATCTTTTTTTCATGAAGGCTCTTTTTGTTAGTGCTATTCTACTTTTAACATCATTCCTGCTTCGGCCATAAGTTGTAAATTTACTTCCCAATTAACACAATTCGTTTACTTATCCTGTCACATCAGATCCTATTTTTATATTTAACCTACTATTATTGCTATCATTTCTGTTACATTTCATCACTTCTGTCTTACTTGACTTATGTTTAGACCAAAATCTTCCTTCAGTATTTTGTTCATGCCATTCAGTAACTTCTCAATATCCTCAGACCGTTCTGCTATCAAGATAATGTCATCAGCAAATCGTAGCATACTAATTTTTTCTCCTTGAACACTTATGTCACATTCAAACCTTTAATTTACTTCTTCTTCACTTCTTCTTCTTCGTACAATTTGAATATTAATGGGGATAGACTACAATCTTATCTTACACCATCTTTAACTGATGCATGGCTCTTACGATTCTCTATTTTCATCATATCCATATGATTCTTATATAGATTATAGCGCATTTTTCTATCACCTTCTTTAAAAATTTTAACATCTTGTCCCACCGAACATTATCAAAAGCTTCTTCTAAATCAACAAACGCCATAAAAGTATCTTCGTTTTTCTTGATCCGCCCTTCAAGCATTAACCTTAAGGCTAGAATTTCTTCTCTTGTCCTGCGGTTTTTCCTAAAATGTTCTCCACCTACTATCCCTTCTAGTACCCTTTCCATTCTTCTGTTTATTATTTTGGCAACTAATTTTGAAGTATGTGATGTTATAGTGCGATAATTTTCACATTTGTCCGCTTGTGCCTTCTTCAGAAGTATGAAGATGATATTTTTATTAAAATCAGTTGGAATCTCTCTTGTTTCATAACTACTTCTCCCATGGATTTCAGAAGTTCTGCAGGAATCTCATCAATTCCAACTCTCTTATTTGGTTTCAAATCATTCAAAGCTCTATGAAATTCTGTCCTCAGAACAGGATCACCTAAGTTATCAATGTCGACATTAACTTCTTTTTCCAATACATTGTTGTTCAAATCAATAGCATCATACAGTTTCTCTATATATTCCTTCCATCGATTAGCACTATCTTCGGAGCCTAAAAAAAGGTTTCCATCGGCAGCTTTAATATTTGTACATCTATTCTTCATTTTTCCAAAATTTTATTTAATTTTCGTACAAGTCACATCTACTTTACCTACAACGATTTCCTGTTTTGTTTCTTCACACTTTTCTTGGAGCCAATTTTTTTCGCATTTCTGTATTTCCTATTTTTTTTATTTCTAAATTTTCTGTTTTGCTCACTTGCTACTTCATCCTGAGCATGTTTGTGCGTTCTCTCCTGATCCATCATCTCCAAAATTTCTTCTGTGATCCAAGGTTTTCGGGTGACTTGCTCACTAAAGCCTATGTTTCTTTACCAGCTTTGATTATTTCTTTCTTCAATTCATTCCATTCGTCCTCAGATGAACTCCTTTCAAAGCTATTTCTTTGACATTTAAGGTTATACGAACCTGAATTAGGACTAAAACTTGTGAACTACTACAGATAACAATGAAAACGCCGGGTAATTCTCCGTTCTTATACTACAGATAAAGAGCAAAATATTGAATTTAATTTAATTGCAACGGAGCGCAAGCTCCGGAGGCAATCTTCATGAAGTCTTATAAATATGGCTTACGTTTTGGTCTGTTAGGGAAAAAATAAAATATGTAAAACATCGCCTACTGGATGACGTTTACTCCTGGGTATGTGAAGTGTGTGGCGATTGCAATAGTTTTTTTGTAGTCGAGAAATGTTTGCTAGAAAATTTGTAGTGAAAGATAATTAAAGGAAAATATAAGGAATAAATTTCGGAAATGGAAACCCTATAGCCAACAAGACGGGAAGCTATTTGGATTTTACGAGCGGAAATTGAAGTTAAAATATTTGGATGTTGGCGTCTATAATGAAAAAAAAAAAATGCCTTCGAAAAAGCTACTTAGAAACGTTCTAAAAAAAAAGGTAATTATACATCCGGACAGGGTAGGCGAATTTCTGGAGACTGTAAATAAGATCGTCAGTGGAAAATGCAAATTGAATCGTAGGAGAAGTAAATTATTATAATGACTGCAAGAAGAGAGAGAGAGTTATAATAACCAAGGAGAATTTCCGAGAGAGAGAAGAGCTTGGAAGAGCAACAAAAGTGGTTATAGGAGACGTTGCGAAGAAGCGATTCACAACCTTGGAAAAGAATATTAAAAAAAAAAAAAATCCCCGGGAAAGGGAAATAAAAACACAAGATGAAAATCAATATGACGAGGAGATAAAATCCATCATGAAAAATGAACAATGACAATGGTGAAACTCGCTTTGAATCTGAAACCAAGGGAAACAGAAATGATCCTGACCTTTAGGTCAAGATGAGGAGTTAGAGAATGGAGAACAAGATAGGAAAATGGACTAAAGGGGTATGGTGCGAAATAATATAAGACGCCGTGGAAGATCAAAAAGAAGAACTGGTGAACAAAGTAAGGATCGGGGCTGGATCAGATGAGAGAAGAAAAGAAGAGAAAAATAAGAAGCAAAACGGAGATAGAGGATAAAGAGGGAAAGTGAAATACTCTACCACCAGTTCGTTTATAATAAGATATGCAAACGGGATTTGAAATTGCCCAATTATTTGAAAAGAAATGATGATGGGATGCACGAGAGACGTACAGGAATTGGGTTACAAAACTTTGGTTAGACCATTGCTGGAATATGGTAGTGTAGTATGGGACCCTCATTTTACGTATCAAATACAGGAGTTGGAGAGGGTGCAAAAAAGGGCTGCTAGATTTGTTTCTGGAAATTATCGCAGAATGCAATCAGTGACGGATATGATAAAGGAGCTGGAATGGGATTCATTGCAAGACAGGAGGAGGATGAGGAGGGTCATGGGAGTGTACAGGGCATATACTAGCGATGAGGCATGGAAAGATATTGGCGTAGTGCATGGAAGGGAATAGATGACCATGACCACAAGCTGGCACTCGATTTCAGGCACAAGGGTATGGGATGATTCTCTTTTTTAGGTAAAGGTGTCATGAGATTGGAATGAGTTACCAAGAGAAATGATTAATAATTTACCGAAAACGTTGAAAGAATTTAAAGATAAAATTTGCAGAGGGCAAATGTAAGTGGCTGCAGGATAGGGGGAAGATGGGGATGTAGGTAAATTGCCACCGGAGCCTGTGCTCCTTTGCAATTAAATTGAATAAACGGGTACAATCACTTCAAAACCTGTCCAAAATAAAATTTTAAAGAATACATGGACCCTGAATGGGACGATGTTTGTGATCAGTGGCGGATCCAGGATTTTGGTTTGTGGGGGCTAGGATTTGGTTTGGGGGGGCTAGGATTTGGTTTGGAGGGGGGACTTGACTCCGGCCTTGACTGCCCCCCTTATGAAAACAGTAGAGAAGAAAAAAAAAGTCACCAAAATCCCATGTTGTCGGGGGTGACCTTGGTTGTTTGGGGGGGATGGCTATAGCTCCTAGCCCCCCCCCCCCCTGGATCCGCCACTGTTTGTGGTGATAGTGTTGAGAGACTTAATGACGGACGAAACGATGATGAATTTTGGATTTTCAGAGTCCGGGCAAAAGCTGTAGATTGCTGCTGCCTCTTCGAACATTATTTTGTCTTCCCCATTGTTGCCACTCCGACACCGAGTGTCGCCGCCCCACATTGTTGTCGTTGCCCGGGACAGTACTAGAGCTAAAAAAAAAGGTTGCCGCCACTTAAAGCGCCGTCCTTGAAACATGATTTTGCCGCTCCTCTCTCCCCCCCCCCTCCCCCTAGATCCGACACTGCCGGTCAGCAATTGATAGGAAGAGAGGAGTGAATAGCTAGGCACACACACACATTTGTGCGCCAGCAATTCAGTGGTGATCCATATTGACGATTAATGAGTGTGTTAATTGTTTGCCGACGAGTCAATAACAATTGTTACAGATTTGAACGTGGCGAGCAAGCGCGACGATACCAATACACATAGATATCTCGAGTAACAATTTCTCGCAGCGGATATGACGTGTTGAGTATCTGACATGTTAAGAAAGCTGAACAGAAAATTCTTAACTGATTTCATTGCGACATATCAGCAACATAGTGCATTGTGGAACGTGAAAGCAAAAGAATACGGGAACATAATTTTAATTTTTTTTTTTTTTTTAAAAAAGATATATTGCATTGATAGAGGTTTGTGGGAAATATAAAAGTTGATAGTGCATTAATAAAAAAAGAGAATCTATTTTTTGCGGAGTGCTTTTCACAAGGAATATAAAAAAAAAATAGAAAACTCAACAAGAATTGGAATAGGCTAAGACGAAATCTACAAAACTAATTTTCGGTATTACGACTTAATACTGTTTAGGAGAGTGCAAAACAAACCAACAGATAGTATCATCAATATAGGAAGCTCATATTTTGAAGGAGAAGATGAAGCATATGAAGGGAATGAATAGGAAGATGTATCTGTGCATTTATGTAATACTGAAGAAATCTAAGATAATGCTTCTCAGTTAGTACAAGTAGTGGTATATGATCGTGTTTATAATCTTACTGTCCGTTTGTTTTTCTTTTTTATAGCACTAATATAAGCTGCTGCACAAATAAATACTTTTTTTGTGTAGGACTTAAAACATTTCAGTTCAATATTGTTACCTCGAGCGTAACACTAACCGCTCTACACTTGGCTAGCGAGTTTTGGAACTCCCATGAGCCGCGAGCCAAGAAATCATTATGGATAAATCCCTAAATCACTACCATAAACACAACAATTAGAGCGCGGTGAGGCAGCTGAACTACTTATGAGTGAAACTGATATTGCTGTGTATAGGTTTCGACAAGTGCAGGGCTCGTCGCGAAAATATCCGCGCGTAAGAGTGAACTTGCTCGTGCACAAATGTGTGTGTGTATGGGCCGCTAATGGAGTACCAACAAATGAGAAAGGAAACTTAAGAATTGTAGTAAAAGGAACCAAACAAGAAATGGTGATGGTTTCAAGCTTGTACAACGGGAATTAAGTGTGTAATCCTAGCTTGAAGACGTGGTTCTCAAGAATTGACCAAGCAAAACTAAATAGAAAAAAGAAAGGAAGGAAAGAGAGAGAGCAAAAGAAGGAGGAAATGTAGATATAATGCATGATCCGACCACCTTAACAATTAGTATGTGATGCCGTGAAGGGTGTATGTAACGTTTGGCTTTCTTGGGTAAGGGAATTTATAGATTTTTCAAATATTGTTGACGTTAATAATCACATTTTACATTTAATTAATTAATTTAATAACTTGATCATGAAGGAAGTGGGTGTAAAATGACATCCTATCATTAAATACAAAAAATGTCATAACTCGGCATTTTTCTTTTAACGTAATAGGCACACAGACATTGGTGAATTTTTCATTATATGAATACAGAAATAATAAAGATTTATCAAAGAGAAACACCTTTCTTACAAGTAAGGCTGTTAAATGTATAGAACCAATAAAATGCTGAAAGAAAATTCACGCAAAATCCTAATATGACATCAAAGAAGAAAGCCCACATGAAATGCTAACATGCCAGTATATTGGTTTTAGAATTTATGCAAATTACAATTTGAACTTAACAAAAACGAACGACTTCGTTGATAATGAAATTAAGGTGCCATAAAGTTCTTTACTTTAATATACAGGTTATCGATTGATTAGAATGTTCGACAAAGTCTTTCCTTATCGCTCACGGCTATAATACAGTAAATGTTCAGTTATTGTTTATCGGAGAATGATTTACTTAATCCGACAGATTTCTCCAATCAGGGTAGTTACAGAGAATGTTTTGAGGAAACTGCGTCCTATCAGATGACATAATTATTTACCGTATGAAGCGTCGGTAGAGTTCTGGGTAGACACAATTATTGCCCCGTCGTTGTGTACGAGTATGTTCGCAATTGTCGTGCGACACTCAAGAAGCTTTGTACTATATTAATCAAAGCGTTTGCTCAAGTAACACTCGTTAGAGCCTTATTACACTAGGCGACTTGGCGGCGCAACCAGCCGCGCTACTGGTGTCTGTTGGCGACGCAACCAGGATTCTGGTGGCGCAGCCAGCCAGCCACTCGCACAACCGAGCAGTCACTTTGCTGTTATCCTCGCATTGTACGCGAATTGTGTAGTTGAACATGTCCAGTGAACTACAGAATGTCACTGTGGAAATGCGGTGAAGTGAAAGTGTAGATAATACAAAGGGGTAAACCAAGAAGAATTTCTCATTTTCGTATCTTTCCCGGTAATATCAACCTTTACTAAATAGAATGATTAAAAGAAAGACGATTTAGACATTCTTAAGTAATTTAAAAACTTTTCTTCTGAATACAATTCATCAAAAAGAGTATAGATTCCCTTAGCAATAGAATATGATGTACATACATCTTTCTCTCCCTTCGCCTTCCCTTTTTCATTTTAATTATTTTTAATTAATTATTAATTTAATTGCGATGGAGCTAACACTCCGGTAGCAATTTCCCTAGTCATCTAATTTCCCCTTTATGTATATATTTAAATTTTCTTTTATAGTTGGAATGTTAAATTCCTCCCCCATTTACTTTTCCGGGTTACATAATAGCACTTCCAAGGTAAATACAAAATATATCAATTACATTTTAGTAGATGACCCGTGCGAATATTTCGTGAATACGATAAATAGTAAGGTTGGTGGTTTGTAATAGGACGAAAGAAGAACCGGTTCATTTGTATCAATTGTTTATTTATTTAGTGTAATAGGCACGTAGCAAAAGTCGCACCAGTGAAGCAGTTTATTGATATTTCTAAGATATGTGCTGCTTCTATCGAGCGGCTTGGCTCTGAACTGTCTCATACGCGCGACTTTCACAGTTATTACTTTTGACTTTCAAGGGTCAAGTTCCGAAAAATTTCGAGTGACGATATTTTGAGAAGCTGCGATATCAGTGGTGGCGGTGAACGTGCGTGGTCCTGAAAGTAGACGAAGATTTTTTGTAGGCAGGATGGCGCGGAAAAAGGGAGGCGATAACGACGAGCGACTTGGAAACAGCGACGAATCGAGTTGATCTGCTCTACCTGACCGTCACCCGACGCCACAGTGGCTGTCAAATGCGGGACTGCTGACACTCCACTTGCCTTACTAGCTTACTAGATCTGGAGACAGTAAGACGGGCCTTGCAATACAGTATACGCCGGGGGGTGGTGGCTGACGTATCAATATTCCGGACGCAAGGAACGGAGTTGGAAGGGGCAAGTGCACCCTCTCGCGTCTTCCGGAATAGTGAACGGTGACGGCTAAAAACACGCTTGCATGATGCATGGTAGGCAAGATGGGAGCAAACCGACGCAAGCAGACACTCTTTCCAATGGATCGAATCGGTTGAAGATTGGGGCAGCTGATGACGACTACCTGCGGATATGTCACACCCTTGACATGTCTCATCACAGGTCATGGCCTATTGTGCCTGCTTCACCAGAGAGGACTAGAAGGTTCAAACCTCTTTCAACGCGGTGAGGTGGAGGACGCCGCGCACATAATCCACTATGTGGATGCTAGACAACAACTCCAAGAAACAGCAGACAACACGGCTGACGATTGGAGACAGAGACGCCTGCAAGATGAGGAGGTATTCCAAGCCTTCTCTTGGAATTCGCCAGAGCCCCCTTCATGTCCGGGGAATTCGAGAGAGGAAGAGCTGTGATTCAAGACTGAGGACACCTCATCAAACTAAGGGTAGAGGACAAGAGAGATCAAGAGTCATGAAGAAAAGCAAACGAAAAAATTGGACAGCATACGTCTAGATCCAAACTCGACTAAGAAGACAAGAAGAGATGGAATGAAGATAGAAGATCACTAGTACAGCTAGTACAACCTTGCGAAAGCAAGACTCAGTAGTGCCATTCCCGGCCCGGTAACTTGCAACATTTTGATTTGAGTGCATTTTAATGTACAGCCTATATGGCTGGGGAATATCTTCGTCCCCAAGCCACGGCAGGATCGCCCCCACGAGGCTTCCCGTGGGCACCCGCAAGGATGGTTATCTCGCTGACAGTCCGTTCCTCTCCCCCAACGAATATCGTGGAGGGGGTGGGGGGAGTAATGCTTCTATGTTCCAATTCAGTGGTTGCTTGGTAGACGGATAGTTCGGTAGAAGACGGTGATGGCAGGACGAGCTCCTCTCGCGTATAACCGACGATCTATCTTTTTGCCTGTTGTAGGTACCACACAGCTATCTCACATTTCACTTTGACTACAATCATTGACACTCTACTTGCCACCTCCCGCGAAGCTGTTCAACACGAAACAGCAGTAATCGTGGTTTCTTCTGCCAGCAGACAAACTATAATGTGAGACAGGATTGTGAAAGAAGTTTGCAACATTTCAAACACATGAAAACAGTGACCCTGAAATTAACTAAATAAACATTTCCTACACAGGTCAGTCAAACTCCTGAGATCTATACACTTGTAATATTTGTTCACACATCAAAATTAACTGTTTGTCAATAAAATCAATTTTTTGTTGTGAGCCCCATTTTATCCTCTGAGGCATGTTATATGTGGCACATGGTATCAATAACTTCAAATCAGGTTAACAAATTTCAAGTAACTTTTGCGAGCTAGCAACATACAGTGGACTTACCGCGTGTAAGGGAGCGTGCATAAACCACGTAGCTCCATTCTGCCCTCCTGTGAACCCCCCCTCCCCCCCCGTAGCCCTACGTGGCTTTTGCCTCTATCCCCCCCCCCCCTCCACGTAGCACGTAGCTTTTTTCCCTTTTGATTCCAGAAGACATTTTGCACTGTTTTCTCTTGTCAGACGATTGTAAATTACATACAGAGATAATTAACTGAGGGAAATAAATATTCACATGCTGTTGTGAGTTCTGTTCTTCATTTTAACTGTGAAAAATGTTATGAAAGGAAAGCTACGTGGCCTGGCTCGGAACCCCCCCTCCCCCCACGTAGCCTTCAAGCTAACCCCCCCCCCCCCGGACCGAGCCACGTAGTTTGTGCATGCTCCCTAACCTTTATTACACCAACAGGAATGACTACTATAATGGGCAAGGCGTTTTGCTTAACCTAGTAACCGGCTAATTATTAACTCTTCTATTAATTTAATCAAACTTCTTCTACTGACCGTGTATGGAAAAATTACTATGAGACAGGTATTTACTACAAATTAAACAGTTATTTTTCCTCTAACGCAATTTATTCAATAATCAAAATATATCGCAACTACAATAAATATGCATGCTTATCAACAAGGATTACTCAATGTTTCAGTGCTTATATTCCCACACATATATGCAGTTAATTTGAAGTGAACATTAGTATGCATTCATTTAATGGTTTTTCATTTACGCGTTACTCTGAGATTAACTACTTATATCTGCACACATATATTCCGAAAGAACCTAAATGAAAATTTCTTTGGTGGATTAGGAAATTGTATGTTAATAGAATGCTGTATGGAATGAGATTTATGGAAGACAAGAGATATGAAGCCATTGAAGATTCAATAAAATCTTTTGCAAGAATGACAAAATAGAGTAAAAATCATTAATTGAGCCAAGTGTAAATAAAATAAACACCCAACTCGATGGCCATTTCAGATACCAGAAGAATGGCAACGCATAATGCGTCATCAACATCTGGAACTATTCTCGAAATTGTTTTGACACTTGAAAAAAATATTGCAGACTAGTATATGACTCTCCAATTGCTAGAAATCTTGAAGTTAATATGAACTTTCTTCTTACTTAGGTTATCGATGGTAGTAAACTATTATTGTGCCGCGCGAGCATACTAGAACAAAGACGCTAGTTTCAACCGCGTGCAAGTCAAGTACTGGGGGTGTGCCTTTGGGTGTCGCGAAAACTGCGCCCAGTGAAATTTGCGACCAGTATTCGGTCTCAACAATGCTCTAGCGGTTTGAGTCTTTGAAATCGGTGTTTATTATTGAATAGGCTCACCGGTGCTCTGAGGGGATTGCTATCGTGCTACGTTTGTAGCCTATGTTTTAGAACAGCTGTTAACGCTACAAATGTTTTATAGTTTATAATTGTTATTAAAACATAAGTTTAATTCTGCCTTAAAAGACGTAGAAAAGAACTGTCATACGTATAGAAACGTAGTAGATTTCATGCAAAAACTCCCTTTACATTACCAGTGCAGGAAATATTCTACTATCGGCAGTTGTGGGTTAACTGTTTTTGCATTTATGACTTGAAAACCAAAACAAAATCTATACCTACCACGCATGCATTGCGAAAAAAGGATGGAATGAGGTTTCCTCTTTCTGTAATCACTTCAAAGCACATTTCACCCCCAAACTGTAGGGGTTTTTTTTTCTTTCTGGGAGACAATGGCGTCATCCTAGAGTTTAACATGTGGCGGCCCAAGCACTTTAAAAAGTATGTGCTTCCAAGTGAAAGTCGAAAACAAAAAACGTGATTTTCCCCACACACCGTCAGTCGTCTTGATGGCATGATGGACGAAACTGATGGATATTGGACTGACGGAATATCCAAAGAGTGATTAGGACGGTCTGGTCACAAATAGCCCTTGACACAAAGGAAACAGGTACTGGCCGCAGATTTCATGGATTTTAGGTTGGCCGCAAATTTCACTGGTCGCAGTTTTCAGTGATTCGTGCCTTTGCTGCATGTCTGATAATGCTTCTCTCCTCCCCCCCCCCCCCCCCGTCATATCTTAGGCTCCTCCTCCAGTTTGGGAACCTATAATTGGGCAGAGTCTTACTAGTTAAGTCATGGGCTGAAAGATGGTGCGCACTGTTGGAACTTGAAGGGCCACTTGCTGAACGACAGTATCTTGTAGCAGCGTTTCGTAAATTGAATAAAAACGAGATGATGATTATAAGTGAGGATTTGTATAGGCGGCGAGTAAATGAACTTATCTTCGTCCAGGCAATGGACGACTTTCATTTTAGAGCTGTAAAAGTAACGATGTAACTGAGTAACGGGTTCGTCGTCTGACTCGAAGTACCGAATCGTTACTCACAAATTCGTTTCGTTACTCGCATGTTTCGTTACTCGCATTTGCGGGAGCTGGAACGTTTCGCTTAGCGATTGAATGAGCAGGTATTTGTTTTGAAATTAGTTGATTTAAGTGTGCTGCGATTGTGATATTAGGTATTATTCTGAAGTATGTAATGTTCAGTGCAGTAAATCAAATGTACGAATAATTTACGTAAATTTACTTTACTCAATGAACAGTTTACTCGAACTTTACAAAATACTAACGAAATCATTCTTGCGATGCTTCTTGCTAGTGCTCAATTGTATCAGAAGTAATGTGACGTAGCAAACAAGAATCTTAAGAATAAAAAAAGAAAATCATTAATCAGAAACGCGGATGAGTGGGGAAATTACCATAGGTGAATGTGAACGAAAGAATGAAGTTTGAACATCGTTCGTCTTAAGGTGCGTTCCCACGGCGCGTCCCTCATCTTTGCCGCATATGCTAGCAGGGACGGCGCGCCTCGACCCACCGCCAGGCGGTAAAAGATGAAAGGTGCGTACTGCCACACCACGCGCCGTGGGAATGCGGCTTTAACATACTCGAGTATTTGTGGGAATTTTGATTTGAATTCGTTTCGTTACAAATAAAAATGTTTGTACACATTATTTTAATATATTTTATTTAAATGTAATTAATATTATTTACTGTTATGTTTTGATATTTTTAACAATTTTGACAACGTAAAGACTAATTTTGCAGTTTTTATTTTGTTTAACATTAAAATTTGTGGTGCATAATTTGTAAATAGAAAATTTGTGTGGATAATTTGAGATAGTTATTGTTTTTATTATTATTATCATTGTTCGTTCATTAGTGAGGTTTATCGATTTCAAACATTTATGAAATTTGTTTATTTAAAGATTTGATACCTTCTATTTTATTTTATAATGTAATTTACAAAGCTAGAGTGGTGGTGTAACGGTTAGCGTTCTGGCCTCGCATTCGGGAAGACGGCGGTTCGAAACCCCGTACGGACATCCAGATTTAGGTTTTCCATGGTTTTCCCAAATCACTCCAGGTGAATGCCGGGGTGCTACCTTCAAAAGGCCATTGCCGAATTCCTTCCCATTCCTTGTCCCCCCATCGTTTCCTGTCTCTAAAGACCTCGCAGTTAAGAGACGTTAAGCAGTTAAAAAAATAAAAAAGTAATTTACAATATAAAAGAGTTGTATAATAGTTTGCGATATACCTCTCTGCAGTTGTTATGTTCTAATAATATTTAATTAAGTTGCAATGGAGCGCACGCTCCGGTGGCAATTTTCCTACACACTCATCTTCCCCCCTTTCCTACATCTACCTACATTTGCCCTCTACAAATTTTAACTTTAAATTCTTTCAACGATTTTGGTAAATTATTCATAATTTCTCTTGGTAACTTATTCCAATCCCTGACACCCTTACCTAAAAAAGAGAATCTTCCTACACCCTTGTGCCTGAAATCGAGTGCCAACTTGTGGTCATGGTCATCTTTTCCCTTCCAAGCATTACTTTTAATTTTTAAACCAATATCTTTCCATGCCTCATTATCAATACACGCCTTGTACACTCCCATGACCCTCTTCACCCCTCTTCCAAAAAATCCCATTCCAGCTCTTTTATCACATCTGTTACTGACTGCGTTCTGCGATAATTTACAGAAAGAAATCTAGCAACCCTTTTTTGCAGTTCAGAAATTTCATAAACAAAGAACAAGGTGCAATGACTTTATTCCTTTTGCCTGGTATTAGTTATTATATTATTACAGCAGGATCCATGTGATCAATGCGTTACAGGCTTTGATGTTGTGAACAATTACGAATCTAATCGCATGTTTGTCTTGTACCTTTGTTATTGATCTAGACGTTTTGAATATTGATATTTTTAAAATGAAACAAAGCAGGAGTCAGTAGCACTCTGCCTGCAGGCCTGATTTGATGGTGTGTCCACATTTATTTTAACAAATCTATCACAAAAAGAAGAATTTACAAAAATAAATGCAAACAGTAAAGGAAGACAGTGGTGAAACCTCCTATTTAAAAAGAAATACTTTGATGAGATTACAATATTTGTTAAATACATGTCCCATTATCATATCAGGCTTCTATGCAGAATTTTCAGTAGGCTACTTTAAAAAATAACCGTCATTAGTTATTGTCACCAGATATTTCTCAATCAGGTGAAAGATAAGGTCTTTTTTTTATGCAAACAGGTTTTCGTTTTTAAATTAGATTATTCTTTCGTATGTAATATTCATTACAGTAAATAAAGTATATATTCAGAGGTTTTCCGTCAGATCCACGTGCTAATTACTTTAAGTTTTATCCAAACTAACAACTTACCTAAACTTATTTTACTAAATAAACAATTTACTTAAACTTTACCAAGTACGAACGAAGTCGTCCCGAATGCGGCGCAATGCGAGTGTTCGATTCTATCTGAAGTAACGAGTAGCGAAACGTTATGACAGTAACGAAAAGTTATCCCGTACGCGACGCGACTCGATGTGATGCTTCATGCTAGTGTTCGATTGTATCAAAAGTAACGATTCGAAAGTAACGGGTACTGATTGGTTTTGTAACAAATGCATACGGGTACAGGTAACAAATGCATACGGGTACAGAATTTTTCGTTACTTTTACAGCTCTATTTCACTTTCATAGTAGATTTAATGGAGTACCAACTCTGTTTAACTTCTTAATAATATCGTTACCTTATAACTGTTTAAGATATTAGCTTTATCTTGGCTTACTATTGACTGGCTATTTATCTCGCTAATACTGGACGAAGCAGAATCTGACTGAATGCCACTGACTGTGAGTCGCCTGCGATCGGATCATTCGCTTGTCAGCTGTGATCGACTGGGTTCCAACATGTCCTAATTTTTAGCGTCGTCCGTATTGTTCACACTATGTCTGCATTGCTCTCTCCACTACTTTCATTACCATAACTAATAGTATAAAATAACTCAAATTTATCATGTTACCATACGCATTAATATCATCACACTTATAATTAATATTTATACTGTTCTCATTAATTATTCATTTTTGTAATTCGAATGTAATGTTATATTAAACTTCACTTTCAATAAGCCAAGCAGTTATCCCGCGAACTCAAAACTCGCGATACCTGGCGGCGAATGTAACCCTGAAACATCGGCTTTTACAATAGTATCTATCGAAACATCCGGAAAAGAAAGGGGGTTATGTGATGAGAAATGTGTTACATACCGAGCACGGTGGGTGAGCGGTAACGCTCTAGCCCGGTATTCGGAAGGATGCGGGTTCAAATACCCGTCCAACAATTTAGATTTCCGTTTATAATAGTTTGCCGAAATCACTTCAGGCGAAATCTGGATGGGCGGATCGAGATTTTAACCTGAGTCCTCCCATACGCCAGAATCGAGCGTTACTGTTCACCCATCGTGCTCAGTAGTACATAATGAAGCTTATTTTATTTCATGAGCCATATTCTGTGAGAAAAGCTATCTAAAGATTAAATGGTAAAATTTTTGTGGTTTAGTAGGGTCTAAGAACAGTACATCTCTATTCCAGTTAGAGAGTCTACTGAAATTACATTTCCTAACTACAATATCCTCACATATAAGTACTTACGAGTGCTTAAATAAAACAAACAATGCGCCACAAGAGAGATGCTTCAGTTTGTTGGCGGTCCGAATTAACGGGGGACAGTTCGCCGACAGCAATTTAGTGGCCTCCCTTTTATGTCCGAACAGGAAAGTTGCCCCATAAAGGAGGGGCGGTGAACCAACCCTCCCTTCCGCCGCCCCTCCGATTTTGATTCACTCACCCCTTCGATAAGTATCGATACCGACGGCGCCGGCGAGTCCTCCAGATAAAACTCAATCGCCATCTATCAACGAGTGCGGCTTACAGACTCCCATTCCGCACCGTCTTAGAAGCTGCAATTTCTTTTTAGTTATGCCTCCGGGATGTATATGAGTTATCGCCGGATATCTTTACTCCGGAGATAGATTAATGTACTGCTGAACTATCACAAAACCCAAACCTTTCTCAAGTACTTCTCCTTATCTGTTCTCTCTTAGAGTATTCTCACTCATGCTTACCAAAGTGAATGAACGGTGGAATAAAGGTGCAATTATCTTTGCTTACATTACGGTAATGGGGATGTGGCCATGGCGACGACGAGCAAACTGAATAAAGTTTTATGTGGTTTTTATTATGTACTCTAGGCAAATGACAAGTCATCAGTTTTATGCCTCAAAGTCACAAGTAATGGTGGTTGTCACCTTAGGGACAGTTAAGATGATTATTCTATGGTTATTAAGTTTAATACTCTTATTGTTTTACAGCTTAACTCTGTGCCCCAGCAATACATGGTAAAAACCATAAAAATGGCAGAGCCGATGCTAAAGTCTCAGTACCATCACCAACACTTAAACTAATAATTTCAACCAGAGAATATCACTTACATTGATTTACAAGATTAAAAACCGAGCGTGGTGGGAGAGCGGTTAACGCTCTAGCCTCGCATTCGGGAGGACGCCGCTTTGAATCCCCGTCCGGGAATCCAGATTTGGGTTTTCCGTGGTTTCCCCAAATCACTCCAGGCGAATGCCGGGATGCTTCTTTAATAAAGTCATGGCCGAATTCCTTCCCGTTCCTTGTCCCCAGTCCCATCCCGCCTCTAATGACCTCGACGTCGACGAGGCGTAAAACCATAAAGCCAGCCAGTCAGCCGGCCACAAGATTAAAACAATAGTCTTATAGTAGAATGGGAAGCAGGTAACAATAGATAGCACAATTCGACAAAGATAGCCTTTAATTACAACATATGGTTGAAATGAAATAAATAATATTACTATTCCAGGAACAGCATATTATCTACATCAGGAAGAATAACTCAGAGATCTCTTGTCAAATTGGCGCCGATTGACGTTGGAGACTCTCATAGATTTTCACTTACCCACTCTCCTGTCACAAACTTCGCACAATCTGCGAATGGTATAAACAGACGTTACACCACAATAGAGGGCTGCACCAGAAGTACTATTCGTCGAAAATAGTTTTATATCAGTTATTCAGTGTTGTAATCACAAGTATATTTACCGAAAAATCATAAGCAACTTACTGTCATCTGAAAGGAAAAAAAAAAAATATTCGCAATGACTCATAAGAAGCAAGAATGTCAATTATAGGATGGCTAATGTCCTACAGTTAGTTGTGGAATCTCAATCAAGGAGAAACAAACTTGTCAGTTTTAAAACTCAGGACAGCTTCTAACCCGAACCGGGAATCGAAAAAAAAAGACGCTCCATTTCGAATATACAACTTTCTATCTGGCCATATTATTAACTAAAACATTGAAGTTGATTTAAATACGCTTTTAATGAAATTATAATGCAAATCATATATGCGAGGTATGTTAGGAAAACATTTTATCATCGGCAGAAAATGTTTCAAGATGTTTTTATTCAGTGTAGAAACAAATTTACAAAGAACTATGGAAGACCTATACTTTATATCATAGATTTTTTTCCGTTACTATCAATACTTGACTTCCCTATTTTCTTCAGTTCTGTCGATCAGTTCATCATGTATTGTCTTATTTGTTCTGATTATCTCATTAATCTTTCGGTGCAGGTCTTTTTTTAAGCCTTCACCGTGTTCCGTTACGACATTTTTAATACTTCTTGCATTCATCGCGATGTGACTAAATATCTTCTATACTACTCGCAAAGTTTTTTTACTTCTTACAGTTCGAATTTTAAATTATCTTGCATCTTTTGCTAAGCATCCTTAATATCACCTACAATGCCTTGCATTTGAATCATCAACATATTCACCATCAAATGTGTACTAGTTTCTCGTCCATCCATCGGCAAATTCGCGCGTGTCGCTTATTCCGGGCTTAGTAATATCTCATTTCCCAACTACTTCGTTCTCCCCTTCGTAAGACTACCGCAAGATCCATTATCTTTATTATGCTCCATAATTTTGTATTTGTTATCGCACACCTTATCAATTCTTTAGTATCTTTTACTACTGTTACAAGTTTTTTTAAAAAAATCTTAATAGTCCATATCATTTTTTCTTTATAACAGTATCAATGCTACCGCTGGAAAATTAATCAATACATTTTATCGTCAGTAATGCAAAAGCGCTAATAATTGATAACCATACGTTCGAGGCAGCATAGTCAATACTATTTGTAAGAAGATTTTTTTCCACGTGTAACATTATTTCGTTACGGCAAAAACTTTTAATAATTATACATTAATAGTTTATTTCACAATTATTTCTAATTTTTTTATATATAATAAAATTTCTATCTTCCATATCGGACAGGTAAAAAAAACAAAAAGAAATTCTTCACTTGAAAAATTCGTAATTGTAAATTTATCACGTGATATTTCATAACAAATTTCTTATTTACACAAATTTACTTACAACTACAGCAACAAATTAAACAATTGAGCAAATTAACCAGTTCACTAATGGTAGCTGTCAATAAATGCATCTGCAATATACGGCGCAAAACTGATAATTTGCAGATTCGTAAACAATATATGGTTGTTAATTTCGGTCCACTGAGCGGCCAGTAAACTTATGAGATATAATTGAGGTATTTGCCTCAACTGTAGTTGTACCTTCTGCCGAAGTGTATTAGATTGCACCCATATCTTTGGTTAGTTACCGATTTTAGCTTGAATTCAGCTTTGTACAACTTGAAAGAAAATACTTAACCTTCTACGATTTCGTCGGTTGCCTTCTTTATTTCTCAATACTGATTTAGTCTCCACTCCAACGTATTTATTCTTACCTCGTACAGATTTTAATACAAAACTTAAATCTCTCACATCGTAAAAAGTCTTACAGCAACCATCTTGTCTTTCCTTGTTCATACTCACCTCTTTATTCCATGAATTCGATCAATTTGTACCGCTCTCGGTATTCGATGGCGCAGCACCTTGGCTCAAATATAATTATATTTAAATTAATATTTATTCTTCAATAATATTGTAATGGTCACTCTCGGTCAGCCTTTCGAGGCAGACCGGACATCCCTTGCCGGACACTCCTTGACGGACACACTTTGCCCGAGACCTCTTGCCGGATACCTTGATTTTAGTGAGGAACCTTGAGAGGCAGCCGGACAGCTTTGATGGCATGTTAGAGGGATGCGAGCGAGGCCTGTGGGAGATTCGCAGCCAGGACAGTTTGGGGAGAACAGCTTGGGACGCCGAGTTGAAAAGTTTAATGTGAAAATCTTACCGAAGAGGCAGGTCGTGAATACCATTTGGTCATAGCAAGAAAAGGTACAATCGTCGTTTCAAATGTTCTTCAAATCCCGTGTCAGTCTTCATAATTACCAGTGATGTGTTTTGAATAATTATCACATGAACTGATCCACATAACAGAACCTGTAAATACGGTGAGGTTAAGAACAGTGTCATGTCTTTTGTAAAGCCACGCCATGTTTAGTTCATGATAAGTTTAAATTTGCTAGCTTGATATAAGATCCTATTAAATTCATATTCTATTCATTTTTATTATGTGGTGTAAACGTACTAAAATAAATTCAAGGTTCCATTTTCATAGTTTTATATAAATAAATTAAACAATGAGTGAAATATCCTCAACTGCGAGAAACCGACTGGAAAATTAACCCTAACAGAAACTGTACCAAATCCGGGCTCTACACTATCCACACTCGGAAGAGATAAGGAGATCATAAAACAACTGAAAAACAACAGAGCACCGGGAGAAGATATTATTGCCGAGTTCTGGAAGCTTGGAGACGAAAATCTCACAAAGAAAATTCATAAAATTATCACAGAAATTCGGGTCACAGAAAAAAAACCAGAAGAATGGAAATGCACACTAATCCATCCCTTACATAAAAAGGGTGACAAGACGGATCCCAACAATTACAGAGGTATCTCACTGCTGCCAATCATTTATAAAACCCTCTCCAAAGCACTACTTAACAGGCTAGAACCTCAGGTAGAGCCACAAATAGGTGAATACCAGGCAGGCTTTAGAAAAACGAGATCATGCATTGAACAAATCTGGAACCTGAGAACACTCCTGAAGATAAGACAAAAAAAAAACAATGCCATAGTAACATTTGTGGATTTCGAGAAGGCATATGATTTCATAGACAGAAACACGCTCTTTGACATAATTAAAGAATAAGGCATAGATAAGAAGACAAGAGCTCTGTAATAAAACATCAAAAATAAAATTTGTGGGAAAAACATCAGAACCATTCGAAATTTGCACGGTAGTCAGACAAGGAGACGGATTATCACCAATTTCATTCAACATGGTATTGAACAAGGTTATCAAACAATGGGAAACACAGGTCAAAAGAATACAGCTAGGATGAACACGTGATACCAAAGCAATCATAAGTTGCCTGGAATTTGCGGATGAACTGGCAATAAATACTCAGCAACAATAGGCAGGAGGCACAAGACGCATTGGAACATCTACATCAAATTGACGCCAACACAGGACTACAAATTTCGTATGAGAAAAACGCAGTACACGGAAAAACAAAACAACATATAAACAATACATACAAAATTTGGAAACATAAAAAGAGTCAAGAAATTCAAATATCTAGGGGAATACATACAAATAGGATTTAACAAGCTATCAAATGTTGAAAAAATCAGAAAAACTTCAGAAGGCATACAGACTCACATGTGCATATTATAACAAAGAAATATATCAAGGCAGGCCAAACTCAGACATTACACTACAGTGGTACTGCCAGAAGCATTGTATGCATCAGAAACAACCACGTTTGAAGCAGAAAAAGTTAAGCGCAAAATCCTTAGAAACATTTTTGGAGCAATACGTAAAGACGCCATATGGATGAAAAGACCAACGAAAGAACTCTACGAACATACATATAGACTAACAGACATGATCAGAAGACACAGATTACAATTCTATGGACATTTACAGGGTATGAACAACACTAGACTTTCAAAGGGGAAAATCAATTGGTTCCATGAAATAAAAGAGAACTTAAATCATGCAGGGATCAGCAAGTAAATGAAAGGAAAGGAGGCAATTCAGGAACAAAATTATGAACACAAAATTAAAAATACAGAAGAAAACACGAACAAAATGGACAGAACCAAGGAAGACGGTATAAGTGATAACAAGGCGGTTGTGGTAACGTTAAACTGTAGTCTGAGTTTGAAGCATGACAAAGAGAAACTCGTGTTTTGCTTCGATAAGGCAAACGATGCGGGTATGGTTGATCACTTTGCGAAGAATTTTGAAACGTACATGCTAAATACAAATGTTGAGGAACTTTGGTTTAATTTAAAAGAACTAATATGGACCGGTTTAAACCAGTTTGTTCCTAAGAAGTGTATTAAGGTCAGTAATAACTTCCCTTGGTTCAATAGGGAAGTGAAACGTTTGCTCAGGAGGCAAAGGCGTTTACATGCCGCGGTGAAAAAATCGGGGGACTCATCTAATCGGGCTAAATTAGTCCAGTTGCGTGCGGAAGTGCGTAAGGCAATGCGCGATGCGTTTAAAGAATTCCAAGCCAGGAATTTATCCGAAGATCTCATTACTAATCCAAAAAAGTTCTGGTCGTATATCAAAGTAATAAGAGGCTCTCATAAGGTTATGCCGTCGCTGATT
Organism: Vandiemenella viatica; assembly: GCA_031002005.1. NCBI lineage: Eukaryota > Metazoa > Arthropoda > Insecta > Orthoptera > Morabidae > Vandiemenella > Vandiemenella viatica. Next base: position 328,196,529 of record JARYHS010013630.1, on the reverse strand, counting down.
AAAGAAAATGGTGAATTATCAGAAACAAGCGTAGAGAAAGCAGAAATTTTGAATGATATATTTAAAAAGGCTTTTTCGATAGAAAACTCAGAGGAGATACCGATATTTAACAATCGTACCGACAAAATTATGAATGATCTCGCTCTTGATGTCGAGGGAATAACTAAACTGCTTTTGAATGTAAAAACCAATAAGGCTCCCGGACCAGACGGTATTCCTACAAGATTCTACTCAAGATACGCAAAGGAAATTGCACCGTATTTAATGAAATTGTATACCGTCTCTCTGGATCAAGGAAAAATACCAGCCGAATGGAAAACCGCTATCGTAACTCCAGTGTTTAAAAATGGGAATGTTAATGATCCTCAGAATTATAGGCCGATCTCGTTAACTTCAATATTTTGCAAGATTTTAGAACATATCATCTATTCAAATGTCATGCGGTTCTTGGATGAAGGTGAGCTTTTAAATCCAAATCAACATGGATTCAGAAAAGGCCGATGCTGCGAAACACAACTTGCACTTCTAATTCATGACTTGTGCCGAATTATAGATGAGCAATCCCAGGTTGATTTGGTTCTATTAGACTTTAAAAAAGCTTTCGATACTGTGCCTCACACTAGGTTACTTAGGAAACTTCGCGGTTACGGCATATCTAGACAAATATGCGACTGGGTTGCAGACTTCCTGAAGGGCAGAACACAGTGTGTAGTTCTCGACGGTGAGCGTTCATCACTTACTGAAGTGGGGTCTGGAGTTCCCCAGGGAAGCGTGTTAGGGCCACTGTTGTTTCTCATATACATCAATGATCTATGCGACATAATAGGGGGGATGAAAAGATTATTTGCCGATGATGCTATAATTTATCGCGAAATCAAAACCCAGGACGACTGTGCTTTGTTACAAGACGATATTATGAAAATAATTGCGTGGTGTAAAGATTGGCAGTTGGAGTTAAACGCTAAAAAGTGCCAAGTCATGCGTGTAAGTAAAAAGGTGACACCATTTAACTATGAATATACGATTAATGACACTGTCCTTAGAACGGTAGATTCTGCTAAATACCTAGGGGTAACAATTCGTAATAATTTGTCGTGGAAAGAGCATATCGAGAATGTAATGGGAAAAGCAAATCGTATGCTCCGATTTCTAGGTCGTAATTTAAATCAATGCACCCAGGAAGTTAAATCGATTGTATACAGGTCACTAGTACGTCCTCACTTAGAGTATTGTTGTTCTGTATGGGGTCCCCATCAAAAGGGGTTAATTGAGGCATTAGAGATGGTCCAAAGAAGAGCCGCCCGATTCGTGACAGGTATATATAGTTGGAGGGAAAGCGTAAGTGCGATGTTGAAGGAGTTAGGATGGGAAGACCTGGAACACCGAAGGCGTTGCTCTCGACGGAAGCTAATTGAAAAATTCAAGACAGCTGTATTTCGGAATGACAGTCAGCAAATATTGCTACCAGCAACATTCATATCTCGAAATGACCATGAAAACAAGATAAGAGAAATCAGGGCCAGAACCGATTCATTTCTGTACTCATTTTTCCCACGAGCGATTAGGGAATGGAATAGAAAGGATTTACCGGGCGAGTAAACTTAAAATCCGACAGGAGTAGCTTTCGATAAAGCACTCCAGCCATCCTGATCTGGGTTTTCCATGGTTTTCCCAGATCACTCCACGCGAATGCGGGGATGGTTCCTCACAATAGCCCATGGGCGCCTCCTGCCATATCCCTTATAACCCTTCCAAACCATAACCCTTTTCGATAGGTGCAATGCACCCTCCGCCACACACTTTTAGTGAATCGCGGAGTAACAATAATAATAATAATAATAATAATAATAATCAGGAACACAGTGAAAGTATAAAGAATTTTTGGAAAGAGAAGAGGATGAAGACAAATACAAAAAAAATCATGAATAATTTTAGTTTAAACACTGTCCTCAAGGGAAATAATGACTAATAATAATAATAAATGATGTGTGAAAGACCTTTCATTAAATATTGATATAGAACTAAAACCTTTACAGCCAAAAGTGGTATTACAATAAGTTGAATCAAATACGTTACTAACATCCCCTCATTCACTCGATCATGAAAAATGGGAGCCCTACACGACGGTAGTTGCATGATATGATGGGAAATTAAGAACATATATTGTAGTATATTGAGGGATTTTAGCTATACGAAATTGTAATTTTTCTCAAGCTACAGCCATGTAACTCAATTCCTCCCGACGCAGCATAGTCCAAGGTTAACAGGTTCTCTTCCCGTGAGAAGTGGCCTTCCCACCATGGTAAATTCAAAAAGCCCTTGGTAAGATGTTCTAAGCTAATAGAACTAACTTCACGTGACTTCTCCCATCAGGCTTCTACGCCAGAGAGGGCAGTCTGGAGCAGTCAGAGTCTCAGGATGGACTACGTTGCCAGTAGGCATGAAGAATTTATTAGGTAAAGGCTGATGCATTTATACCCTTCTGCTGGCTTAGAAAGAATGTCCCGAGTGACAAGATTTTATTAGTAAGAATTTTCATTCATGAGAGCTATTTTATGCAGTATTTTCAGTTTTATCCAGTGTATTTCTATGTGATTATTTTTATTGAAGTTATTAAAGTCACTCCATTCTTTCAACTACATGTTTCACTTGCATCACTGATTCCTGCTCATTACTAGCATTAAGTGAGGGCAGAACGTAATCTCTCTGATCCTATAATCACATATCTTCGGTGAAACTGATCGGGTAGTGGTTGATCAGAGACGGATCCAACTTGGCTGTGGCGAATCACCGCTCGTTCGCTACAATATTATGTTTCTGTTTGATGAATTTCGGCGCGAATCCAAAGGAATAATGGTTCAGGATGGTACCCTACACTAAGAGCGTTCCAAGGTTAAAGTTATACGAGCGAGTAGTGACTTGTTCACAACACTGTGTCCGGCAAAAGATTGGCACTTTATCATATGTAATTGCAGAAAATGTCGTCAGCAGATCTGATGTTCGTCAGCACGCACAGACTAATTTGAGCTACAAATACACCATCAGCTCACGATTTCCGACCAGCTGTCGTGTTGATTGAAATCGTAAGGCCCTATCTCTGGCGCTGCAAGCTCGCTTCTCCCTTCTCTGCGTCCAGCGTCTTTATTGAATCACCAGTGTGTAACAGCCCTCAAACCTAACTTAAATGGAATTGTATTTTATGAATCATTTGTATTAAGCTAGAGTTTGGTTGAATATGATCTTGTATGTTTGTTTTGCTATTTTCTGTAAATCAGAGTAAATAGACTTTGTTTATGAAAAGAAGTTATGTAGAGGTCATTTAATATATCTAAGGACAGAATTGTACAAGAGAATTGCTTAAATGTTTGTAATTGTAGGTGTTAAGGCAAGTTACGATGTCAAAAGGACAAATTACTACAATTTAAAATGATTTCTGTGAATAATTTTGTGTTTAAGTATCTTTAATTTCCATTTCTGACCGATGGTAAATGATTATGTATTAATTCTAATTGTTTTTAATATGTTTTAATTGTTTAAGTATTATTAATATTCGGGAAATGTCTGTCGGAATCCTTTTGTAGTGTTCTAGAAATTTCGATGGAGCTTATATGAAGCGAACGTCCGAGACAGACAGTTTTTACAGACTCAATTTACGTTGGCCAAGGACTGTGTTAGTAGAAGTGTTGGCTGCAACATGGAGGAAGGAATACCTCCATGGGCTGCAATCGCTGGATTGTGGTATGTAATCATTATCTTTGACGTCGTTCTATGAAAATAAAAACAATTTTAAATTGAACTGTATGGCGGACTGGTTATTTATCATATTAAGTAAACTCGAACCATCTAACAAGTGGTAGCGTTTACGGGATCACATGTGAATAGAATTTTCAGAAAAGCCATCACATGTTTTAAATATAAGATTTTTATTTGCGAACTTTCTCCCACTCATCCATGTCACCAAACTTTCTGTACAGAGATTGGCCAACATTGTCATTTTCGACCCTGACTGTCCAGGCTAATTAGCAAAGTCACATAATTCCCTGGGGTCAACTGCTGTCGTTGTGCATTAACATGTTCGCTCGGGCGGACTACCTGTGGGGTTTACCGCTCTCCAAGCACTCCCTTCAAAACCACTTTTGTGTGGAATGTCGTTTATTGTTCGAGAGTAGGCGTCTCTTTGTCGCGACTATGTGTCTAGCAGGTCTACCAACACATTGGTCACGCGTGATGATAAAATTTATTGCAGTGCCATTACCACTCTGTTTATATTCATATTTAATGAGCACTCACGCATCATTTTTCGGATAAATATTTGTTTTTTCATTCTAAAGAAAAAAATTTATATCCTCTAGTACTTTCATACTTCATAGTTACTTGTCTAGCTAAACATAATTTGTTTCCGTTTAACTTACCGTTATATGCCGCTATGTGGCTTTGCTACATTTAAAAATTAATTATGCAATTACTACAAAAAAAATACCGTATACAATTATCTTTAAATGCGAGTCTCATGTGCTGGAATAGGAACTCACATCTGTTTCATTTGTGAATTTACTCTTTCAGGAAAATTCGCTTTAAAATTTTGAAGATGACCTAACGATTCTATAGCGTATAAGAATTTTGAAAAACCTTTCATACTTTTGCAAACGTCTCCATGTATTAGTGCGATTTCGCCACTCTCTTACAACCTCACACACACACAATTGCACAGGTTCAGGCGCGCATCTCTGGTTGTTTACCGTGACGACGATTTCGGATAGCGCTCCGTTAAAATATATATATATTTTTAATTCAATCGCTACATTAAAAGTACCGGTAGTGTGAGGAAGTAAATAGTGTTTACGCTTATCAGTGGCTGAGTGATACTTACGGTTACGAGTTTCGGCTAAATGGACTCGACACTTACGGGCGCTCAACATCAGTGTCAACTACGGTCATGTGAAATCTTCGAAAATTTTGAGTAACGAAGTGAATAGTTATTCTATTTAAATTTAAGAAAAGTCAGTCTTCTTTCCGAAACACATCCCGAGTTAGGTACATCTCGTCGTGCCCTCCGACCCAAGAGGGCGAGGAGAAATGGTGGAAGCGAGTGATGGATTGAAACTGGGAAAAGAAGATGTCATATCCCAAACAAGTTTTTACTGCAGTGATCAGGATATGTCAGATACCAACAAAAAGAAACTAGAGATAACCCAAGATGACACTGAGGAAGAGGAGGAGAACTATTTGAGGACAAAACGCAGAGCAGTAGCCAAGAAAATATCACAAAAGAAAAAGGGGACGAAGCTATTATGATAGACGTCATACCTAGCGGAATCAAGGATACTGCCAACAGCCAGGCTCCAAGTACACAAACAAATTCGATCACGCACACAGAAGATGATGACCATCCTAGGAACACCATGTTAAAAGTTGATACAGCAAATCGTACTAGTGGTGATAAAGAAACTCAAGGAAAAAATAGCCCTCACAAGCAGCGGAAAAGGCTCCATAACGACCAAGCAGAAGGGCCATATGTTGTGGTTGTTGAACCCGTCTCTGCTGGCTCTAGCCTGCACTCCATCCAGCTGGGAAAAATCTTTTACAACAAGGTTAGTGGATTGAGACGCTTAAACCAGCAAGGGAAGAAGAATGTCCATGGATTTCATAAACCCACGTTCAGCTAACATCTTTAGCTTTTCTGCAGTCGCTGGGATTGAAATAGAGTGGAAAGAAAAGGGGTTATTAAATCTGTTCCTATGGATTCATCAAAGGAGGAATTAAAAGCCAGCATCATATCACCTGATCAAATCATCGAAGTCCGAAGATTTACTAAGATAATCTTTAAGGAAGGCAAGATAGAATCGCAATCTCTGCAGACGGTCCTAATAACCTTTAACAGTCAGTACCTACCGGACGAAATAGAAATCTACTTCCTAAGATTTAAAGTGTCTCTCTATATACCTCTAGTATTGCAGTGTTATAAATGTCAAAGATATGTTCTCATATCTAAACATTGTAAAGGAAAGGAGAGGTGTCTAGGGTGTGGTGAGGAACACAGTGTGTCCAGCTGCTCAAACGAAATCAAGAAGTGTGCTAATTGTGGCGGAGACCACAATGCCAACGACAGGGGTTGCCCTGAACGTAGGAGACTGGAGGAGGTCAAGGAAAAAGTGGTGAGCGGGAACAGTTCAAATTTAACTAAAGGATGCCAGTACAGACGAGCGGAATTTCCACCCATTGGAAGCAAGACTTTTAGTACAGCCACGGCCCAACCAACAAAAGCAACAACAAAGCAAGCCAGTGGGCCTACACAAAGCCCATGCCGGAACAATCCTGTGCACGCAATCTGAGATACCAACTAACAAAGAGATAAACACCTCAGGGATAGAAGGAGACTTGGTTCGCATAATAGTTAACATAGTAGTTAAAGTTCTAGCCCAACACATGAAAGACAAGCTATCTGTCATCTCTCTACAAAAAATTCAAGAGGAAGTTATAAAAAATCTGATACAGGAAGTAAATGAAATGGGCTCAAGTGGAGACACATCAAAAGATCTAAACTTATTAATAAAAAAATGGACGATCTCAATTAATAATCCTACAATGGAATGCCCATAGCCTCCTACCGAAATGGATAGACCTTCAAAGATTAATCACAGAACACAAGGCTGATGTACTGATAATTACTGAGACATGGCTGCACAACCCTCCATAAATCACAAGGATTTCAATACCTTCAGGCAGGACAGGGAAGATGGATGGCGTTGCCATTATGGTAAAAAAAAAATTAAAACTCTCCATTCAACAAATTACACCACCCAACGACTACGTGGAGGTCCTTGCAGTCATTCTTGGAACAGGAGAAACTCTCAAGTCAATTGTCGCTATATACAAACCTCCTCAAGTCTCTGTGAGGGATCAACCAGTTATCACATTGTTGTTTCCTGGTTGGTGACTTTAATGCTCACCATCCCGTTTGGCAGGGATTCCTGGCGGACCACCAAGGGAGAAGAACTGGCCCTAGCTATTTCGGAGTCCTCCCTCTTTGTTCTCAACAACGAATGTGGGGCGACACTCGGTAACCCGCATCAAAACAAACCTCGCCTGACATATCACTAGTATCAGATTACCTTGTTCTCTGAACCAACTTGGAAATTCTACGAGATACGGTTGGAAGTGACCACTTCATTATCAAAATAATTTTTGATGCCCAAACAAAACAGCTTAACGCTTACTCTTTAGACAATGGAACTGCAAGAAGGGAAACTGGCCACGGTATCAAAGAGTGAATTGGACGAAATTGGAGCAATATGTTGGACTTTTGACAGACATACAAGGAAGATACACCAAATCGAAGACATAATATTCTCCGCTGCCCAAGAAGCAATTCCAGCAAGCAATGTAAGACACAAAAGTAGGTCCACCAGGAAAATATGGTAGAATAGTGAGCGTTCAAGAGCCGTTGCTATTCAAAGATTAGTCACCAAACAGTACTTGCGCGACGCGACCTTGGAAAACTTTCTTGAACTAAAAAAAAGAACTGCAGAAGCCAGGAAAACAATAAGAAGAGCCAAGCGAGAGGGATGGGAAAACCTTTGTTCCACTCTCAAATATGGTACTCCTACACAAGTGCCATGGAGAAAGCTACGATGGATCAAGGGTGACCGAATGGACTCCAATTGGATCACGGCAGGCAAAGACACTGCAGAACAATTCTTGACTGCCTTCTCCCTCTCCTTTGCACCAACAGAGGACATAACCATCCTATACAACGACTCAGTCGGAGCTCACATCGTTAATGATGAACCTGTATTTCAGTCGTCAGAACTAGAATGGGCCCTTAGAAGAGAATACACTTCCCCAGGCATGGACGCCATAACATATTCTATGATCAAGAACCTACCTGTAGAAGCAAAGCAGGAACTGGTTGACCTATTCAATGATATGATAAACGCAAATACTGTCCCTGAACAATGGAGAAATGTTCTTATCATATCTGTGGCGAAACCCCACAGGAGAAAAGATGATGTAACGTCTTACAGACCGATCTCTCTCATATCATGCGTGGCTAAGTTAATGTGTATAATGATAAAGAATAGAACAGAATGGTATACTGAACGCAACAATATACTAGATAGGCAAACCATAGGCTTTCGAAAAGGGTTTAGCACTCTAGACAACATAAGTACTCTAATAACGGACATACAACTGACCTATGTTAGGAAAAATAAGAGGTCTGGTCTACTTTCTAGAATACGCTAATGATTTTATTGTGTACGTATCCCATCCCAATAAAGAAAGACCAAGAAAGCTTCTCGAAGAAGAGCTGAACGACCTAGAAAAACAGTTATTAGATAGAGGCTTGGAAATTTCCCCCTCAAAAAAGCAAAAAATGTGTCCTCACTTAAAGACATTACCAAGCAGGTGACTTTATAATAACTATAAATGGAAACAAAATGAATCTGGTGAAGGAAGTCAAATTCTTGGTTATGTGCTTGGACACCAGACTATCGTGGAAGAAACATATCGAGGAGCTAACTCTATCATCATCGAAACGCTTAAACTGCCTAAAGGCACTAGTAGCACCTAAGTGGGTAGCAGACCCTAGAATACTTGGAAGCGTCTATCGAAATGTATTAAGAAGCAGAATAGACTGTGGGGGTTTCCTATTTAAATCTGCTTCGAAGTCAAACTTGGCTAAACTGGACCGCATTCAAGCTGCGGGCCTGCGTGTGGTCGGTGGTTTTCTTAAAACAACTCCCACCCAAGTGATGGAGGTGGAAACAGCTACACCACCACTCCAATTCAGAAGAAAGAAGATAGGACTCCAATTCTGGACCAAAGTGTGCTTCATTAGACAACATCCCCTGATAAGGAAAGTGCAGACCCTGGCCCACGAGATCAGCCCAAAAAAACGGAATCAACATAATACACCCACCTTAGTAGAATACATGCAAATGACTGAAGTCTGGAACGTACACAAACTAGAGATAAATAATATATACCAAGAAGATGAAGTCTGGCAAAGATCCAACTTCTCCAGTTACATATATATTACCCTCACGAACGAACTCATAGGAAAGAAATATCACTGTCCAGAAGAACTCAAACAAAATTCGGTAATTACCTTAAATGAAACTTGTAAAGGCTGTAGAAAAGTGTACACCGACGGATCAAAGTCAAGAGGTCAATACAGCTCAGCGGCATATGTAGACCCGGAGTACAAAGTATATCAGGCATTTAGGGTACCTGCGCAGTTTCCAACCTTCTCCATGGAGTCTTATGCAATGTTAATGGCACCAGAGTACATACAACAATCTGGTCAAACCAAAACAGTCATATGTACAGACTCCAAAGCTGCTCTCCAAGCAGTTTTAGGGATACCAAATGGGAAGTGCAAGAATTACCTAACGTACGAATATCTAACGAATTAAGAAACAGCGCAGCCCAAGGAATAGAAGTCAAACCGCAGTGGGTACCTAGTGATGTCGGCATAGCGGGCAATGAAATTGCCGATATAACGGCAAGGAAACAACTTAATGCCAAAAATAAGGAACACACCCCTGTCCCATTTACTCATTATAAGGACATAATTTCTTCCTGCGGTAAGTCAGAATGGGAAAAAATTTGGCGAGAGTATAGACAAGATGTGGGCAGATGGTACTGGGCAATAATGAATATAATCAAGGATAAACCATGGTACGAACTTTTGGACCTCATCAGAAAATAGATTACCTGCATGATCAGACTGAGAGCCGGTCACGCTTTGTTAAACAATAAAAAAAAATCATTATGAAACAAATCGACTCACCAATGTGTGCGCCGTGTGCAGAGATGGAGGACATATACCATTTCATGTTGAGATGCAGTAACTATCAAGCTGAAAGACATGATTTTTTAGAAGAAAATCTACAGATAACAGATATACAATCCCTTTTGCAGATTCTTGTCTATCCCAGTAAAAAGTCATCTAAATTACTGTACAAGTATGTGTCAAGAACTAAAGGTATAAAACGCATATATTGAAGTAGAGGATAGTCATTATTACTTCTATGCAACTATCTAAATTAGCCTACGGCTTAAGCCAAATGAAATAAAATGAAAATAAATTACTTTTCGTTTTTATTCGAGCAAGGAACTCTTATATCTTTAAACGAACAATTCATTTATACTAACTGACCCATGCGAATATTTCGCAAAGTATTGTGACCAGTCACCGATTGGTAATATAATAATGAGGAAATAATTAAATGCAAATATTCATTAGTGAAATGTATTCTGTTTTGAAGACTAGTAGTAAATATCACTTTTACGGTATAAAGTCGTTATCATTAAATGTTACATGTTTAATTATAAAACATTTAAAAAGTAGATATTTAAGAAATATTCGCTTTGTTAGATGTAATTTTTTCCATCTTATTTACTTTAGAAAACTCATTTGAAAACAATATTAGCAGTTATATTGTGATCATCGTTGACCCTTCAACCGGATCTGTCTTTAACACAAAAATAAATATTAATGAATCTACAAACTTGTGAAAAAGCCTCGTATGGGTGTCCATACGAGAAAAACCGGTTCTAATAAATATAATTCTGCCTTTTGAAGCGTCTGACCTTGTGCTCTATTCATAGTAAAGCTTACTTCTATTGGGAACTGTTTTCTTATCATTTGGAAAGTTATGGTTGAATTAGAAGGTGTGAGGTTGATGGGAGATATGAACATAGTTTTTTTTTTCGGAGTGAATGATTTTAGCACTGATGATATACTCGTCTATGCGAATTGCCGTTAATCTTACACCATTCATTAATTCCTGATTAGCATTAAGATTTCTATTTAACATAATAATAGAATTTTTCTTACAAGCAATTATTTGGATGAAATTTCATATGTTGATAACGTTTTGCTTTTCAAATTTGTAACACGATTTTACAAACCTCATCTCGTAGAAGTTTCAGGTACCAGTAAGCCTACTGATGTTAGTTAAGCTTCTATTTGGTTAGAGTATGGAATAGTGCACCTAAAAATCCAAAAGGAAGCCTCCAAGAAAAACGTTTTACTTTAATAAAACTTTACTCAAAATCTTGCATATTGAACAGAAATCGAAAGATGCTAGTAGTGGTAATTTGCCGGCGTAAGCCCACACAAAAGAACTGTCAATCATCCGACCAGGCCCCCTTCCCCGCCCCTCCCTCCCCTCCCTACTAACCTCAGTTCCACCTCTCTTTGGGTGCACTCATGCTTCACTAATTAGGCCACTTAACCTAACCGTCACCTGCATGTTGTTCTATTGTTCTCCTCCCCTACTACTGCTCTTTTGTCAGGCCACTTGAGCGACCAACTGCTCCCCCTACCCCAGTTTCACCTGCCTTCCCCACTCCTTCATATATGAAGCGACAGCTGCATCGTTTCATCGACAGGTCTGAATAGGCTCACCCTCCACCACTCCAGCAACACGAAAGAAAAACATCATTGTTTGACGGTTCGGCTTTCCTGTAAGTAGTCATGCGACTCAATATACGGTCGGAAATTAAATACAAAAATAAAATATACTTGTACGGTATAATATAGGAATTAACACTCTACATTGAATGCTTAATAAAATACAATTCAAACAAAATTTCTATCACGATTCCTTAATTAGATATGACTTAATGTTTTTAAACGTGGTAGGAAACCTCACAGCCACGCGTCTCTGAATTTAATTTTACGAAAAAAATAACACGCGATTTCTGCTCAAGCATTCATCGTACAGAAATATTAAAAACATCCCCTTACTCGGAAAAATATGATGTTTCCAGATATGTAGTAATATACCCGAAAAAATTGTTAATATTGGTAGTTACTAAAAAATATTTATAGTCACGCAGGCATTGTCTAACACCCTTGGCCATTGTCAGACCCTGCCGCAGGCACACGCCTCTGATGTAAGACGAATTTTATTTTAGCTAAAATATAACATGCACTTTCTGCTCAAGCGTTCATCGTACGAAAATAATAAAAACATCCCCTTACTCAAAAAAATATACTCTTTCCAGATATGTATTAATATGCACTAAAAATTGTTAATATTAGTAGTTACTAAAAATATTTACAGTCAGCCAGGCATTGTTTTCAACCCTAGTTCTTTGTCCGCAGCAGCGCGTCTGTTATTGGGGTCTCGACCCATTTTTGTGCGTGAAGGACCTCAGCGCTTGAGACGAGATGTATGCAATCGTGCCGAAGCGTTTTATTTTCTTGTCACACATTTAAAACACACATATAATAATGCTACGTTAGTATCTCCTAAACGGAATGAAATATTTATCTCAGATAAATTGCATTCTCCTCATCGTGAAATTATCAATTTATATCTCATTATAATAATTGACAACTGCAAGATGTCACGACGGTGATAGTATTTGACACTGCTGTTTAAGATTAAAGCAGGTTCTGCGAAGTTTATTCACAGAAAAACGTGCCACTAGTTGGTACACAACAGTTTTTTTTTTAAAATGGTTTTTGTTTCAGACACTGTTTACGAAAGTGGCCAGTGTGACTCATGAGACGTTGTAGGAACTGAGTTCCTCCCGAAGTACTTAATCTGTTGGAGGAAAGTCTGTGGTGCCATCGTTTTGCAAAACGTGAAATTTTGTGTGTTCCTTATGATAAGCACATTTTTTGTTTGTGAAATATATGTAGTTTATGAGGCGGAGATTGGATACCGTCCCAACAATCGCCAAGATGATTGTAAGAATGCTCCTAAATAACGCAGTCAGAGACTGAGCATGGTGGGTGAGCTGTAATATTATGCCCCGCATTCAGGAGGACGCGGGTTCGATTCCTGACCCGCCTATCCAGATTTGGGCTTTCCATCGTCTCCCCAAATCACGCCAGGCGAATGGATGATTCAAAAGGCCATGGCCGAATTTCTTCCCGATCGTTGCTCTCAATCCGTTCCCACCTGCAATAACCTCGACGTCAACGAGACGTAAAACAAGAAGCAAAAAAAGCAAACGCAATCAGGAAGGCCAGTACGCTGCGGCCTGGGTCCGTGCCCAGTCACGCCGTACCTCCGCACTGCAGAGTCCACTCCCGACTTTGTATTTGGGAGACCGTTTCTTTAGCTCTACTGATCTTTTAAGGGCGGCGTGACTATAATAGCCAACCCCTGCCCGACTCAAGCTCCCTCCCCCCTCAGAACCAGTAGCGTAACTAGTTTAACAAGGTCCCGTGCATTAAAAAAAAATTCTTGCCAATAGCGATTGAAATTTTGTTAGAAGTCGAATCTGTTTTCGTCACGTACACTCCACATATCGATTGTAGAAAAAATGTTATGTATTCCGTTTAAAATACTTCTTGACGACATGCAAGTTTAGAAATAACGAAAAAAAAATACATATTTCAATTGAAAACGCACCAAAAAATAAAATGAATAAAATAATGTAAGAGTGGATACTTTCCTGACGTATTATTGCAATGAAGTCTTTACGGGTGTGCCGCCGGATTGTTTGTAAAACACAGTCCGAAGGTACACCAGTGAAGATTTCATTTCTGAAAAATGATTTTCTGGAAAAAATTACGCTTTATTACAGGTAACGTGATTTGTTTTAAATATACTATACCTAAATTTGAATTACATGCATATCTCCCATTTTCGGTTACTCTGGCGTGTCCCTTGATTCATATCAGGTGTATCTACTACGTAACTAATACACTAAAATCGTAGAAAATTCAATAATTCAAATATTCAACACTTAATTACCTTGCCTCCTCCGACGTCAGCGTCTCAAAAATTCGGATTTGATGCAAAATACGTTGTCATCTTGAGAACCCCCTTTTTTTAAATAATTTTACAAAACCGTTTCCATTCATTGTTTATTGTATGAGAATTCTCGCAGGAATCCAATAGTTTACCAATTATGGTGATGAATTAGGATAAAACTTTAACACAATCACAAAATTATAAAAACACCCAGTAACTACAATTTCGTTTACAATATGAACGTGTATATTGACATCACGATTCGATTCGACTAATAGCGTTGCGTTTTGCGAAGTTAAATTTTCCTTGTATTTTTAACACTTTTGATTTATTAAAATAAATAAATTAAAGACTAATTAATAGAAAAAATGTTGTAGCTGTAATTCTACAGTAATAAAGATTTCAAATAAAAATACTAGCCCTAGATTTGAATTGAATGCATATTCCCTGTTACCCTTTACGATACCGCCTCCAAGGCTCTCTTTACTAAGTTAGACTGCATTCAATCCGCAGCACTACGTAAGATCTGAGGCTTTCAGAAAACCACTCCCATCGCGGTGATGGAGGTCGAATCAGCGATTTCCCCCTTGAACATAAGAAGAAAGAAATTAGGGGTGAAGTTTGGGCTAAAAGCATGATCAGAGAAGTTTCATCCCCTCCGGAGAAAAGTTCAACTTCTTGCGTATGAGATGTCTGCAAAATCTCTTCAACAACAGAAATTCCCTAGCCTAGTAGAGTACTTACAAACTTCTGTCCAATGGAAAATCCACAGTTAAAATGATTTGTTCAGCGAAGAATATATATGGCACAGGTTGGACTTCTTGTAGTACATGCACTTGACCTTAACTCATGGGCCAATAGACAAATAATAATAATATTAATAATAATAAATTACAGGAAGAAATGAAGCAAATGACGGTAGAAACTATGAATGTGCGATGAAAGGGATGACGCCCATTATTTCCTGAGGTCACAAGGGTGAATCAATCGGAAAGTGCAGCTGCGTTAGTTGACCTAGACTGTGGCCTCTATGAAGCTTTTAGACTGCCTTGAGAATTTCCGATCTTCTCTGCAGAGCTGTATGCAATTCTGAGATCCATACTGTACATACAAGGAACAGTGCAGGCCATGTTCAGATTCTAAAAGTGCCTTGCAGGCTATAGTAGGTGTTCCCAGAGGCAGGTATAAAAATTACCTAGTATATGAAGTAGGTAGGGAACTACGGAAAACCATAGACACAGGAACTGAAGTGAACCTGCAGTGGATACCACGTCACGTGGGAGTGACAGGGAATGACTTGGCGGACAGAACTGCCCGTCGGTAACTTCATGTCCCTATCGAGAATCTCTCAGTGCCATATTTCAGGTTTATCGCCTCTTCCACGGCTTTCAACGAATGGGTTAAAAAGTGGTGCGATGACAGCCAAGAAAAGGGATTGTGGTACGGGGCCATTGTTAACCAAGTTGCTTCCAAACTATATACGACGAACTTGATCTTCACAGTAACGAAATTACACTTTTCAGCAAGCTGAGAACAAGGCATACCCTGCTAAATGATAAAAAAAAAATTACTAAAGATTTCTGATTCTCGTTCTGTGACTTTTGTGATAACATCTACCGCTTCTTGTTCAGATGTAAGCTCCACTGCGCGTCTGGAAGAGCTCTGTTAGAAGACAATATACACATACACTAAAGATTTTACAAAAAAGAGCAATTCTTGAATTTGGATTCTTGGAAACGGTTCTAAACTCATCTCGTAGGATTCAAGAACCAGTAAGCCTACTGATGTTACTTAAGATTTTCTTTGAAAGGAACTGTGTTCTTAAAAATGCCTAGGAAGCCTTCAAGAAAAGCGCTTAACTTTAATCAAACTTTGTTTAAAATATTGAATACTGAAACGAAATCGAAAGATGCCTAGCGAAGATCGGTCAGCCAGGTATTATCCCTAATGAGAACTCTCGCTTCTCCCAACAAGAAAGCGGTCTAATTAATTTGTTTATATATTATAAAAACTAAAGGAGTGATTTAATTGTTAGCCTTTTACTCAGGATGTATCTGGCTATATTAACCTTTGGCTATAGCCATAATAAATAAATAATAATAAATAGTTCTTTTTGGTTACAGAAAATAACTCTTATATCTTTAATCGAACAATTCTTCGTGGTCAGTCACCGAATGGTAATACAATATTGTGGAAATAAGTAAATCCAAGTATATTTATTAATGAAAGGTATTTTATTTTAAGGAGTAGTAATAAATATCACTTTCATTGTAATAAATCGTTACTATTAAATACTACATGTATAATTGTAAAACATTTAAAAAGTAGATATTTAAATAATAGATAATGGCTTTGTTAGATGTGATTTTTTCAAACTTCTTTAAAGACAATATTAGCAGTTAAAATGTGATAATCGTTTACTTTTTGAACGTATGCGTCTTTAGCTAAAACATAAATATTATTGAATCTACAAACTGGTGAAAAAAGCCTCGTACAGTGTGGTGTGACAGCTGTCACCCACAATGAATATAATCAAATCATTATTAATTATATTCATATTTCTTTTATTTTCCTTTTTATTATATTCAAGTTTATTAATTATTTAATCTTGGAACGTGTAAATAAATTATAAATAATGAGGTTTGTCTGAGTAGGTTAAATGTATGTTTAAACCAGGGCGGCCGAAGGTATAGTTTATTATAAATTAATTTTTCTGTAAACGCATGGCTCAGAACGCTTAAATATTGAAGGCTAGAGACTGCCATTTCGGCCGTTGAGGGTGGAACAATGGAGCAGGCGAGGCGACTCGGTGGCGCCGGGCCAGCCCGGCTTGAGTCCCGTTCGAAATCGGACAACGACCTACCCCACCTTGCCGCTACCCCGAAGGCCAAGTAGGAAACGCGCGAAGGAGTCAGCGAATGTGACGCATGATATTAAACACGTGACGACGGAAATGTGTAGCTAGCCAATCCTGAACATTTATTGGGGGCTACAATACTAATTCCGTGGAGTTCTTTTACATGTGGAGTGCAACTAGCCGAGGAAGAGGAAGGAGCCATCTTAGACATCACTTGGGTCCAAGACGAGCTGGTGAACAGACGTGTCAGCCGGCACGCCCTCTGATGATCATTGTGGTTGATCATTTCTTGCTTTGGGAAAGCGAGATGTTGAGTGGCATGCTTGCCATTATTTGGAAGTTATGCTAATAACGCGGTCGTAGCCGCTTATTTAGCTTCCATTGCTGCAGTGGCATTGTGTTTGTCGCTCACCATCACGGCGATGATTCTATGGTAATGTACCAGAAACGACGGTCACTATTCAGTGGATTTTAACAGACTTATGAGCCCTTAAGCGACGCCTGGGTTAAGACTCTGCTCCTGTCACTTAAATTCTGAGCTAGCTGAATTTATATTTCGATTCAATTTTTTCTTAAGCATCTTGCTGTTTGTTAATTCAATTTTGATGCTTTTCATTCACTTTATACGGCGCCCCCTGGGATTTTCCTTTGTACAGTAAAATGTTAGCTTCAATTTGATGGCCTGTGTTGCCACGTTATTTCAATGTTAACTTTGCTGTTTTTATTACTTGTTTGAGATATTTCATTCAGTTTTGTTTGCTTACTCCGGCGAATTGTAAACGTCGGGTATTGCTTGCTTTTGCTGATCTAATTGTGTTTAACGTAACGTTAATTACTACCCGACCTTGTATGGCCATAAGACTCAATAAATGAGGTTTTATTTTGTGTCTGAAATTCATGGTTCTAGTTAGTAACCTATTAGATCCCCTTATAGCATCATTATATGTATTTTCCAATTTTCAGGATTTAATCATAAATCCCCCCTCCCTTTTTATGTAACTGATATTCACATTTGGATGGCCCCTCAAATTGTACCTAATTACAATTGGCACCCAACGTTTCGGGCTTTTGTGGATCCCCTTTTTTCTGAGCACCCAAATTGTATGTTTAATTACAACAGGTATCCATACGAAAGACAGGTTCTGGTAAATATGTAAAATCCTGCGCTTTGGTGTGTCTATCCTTGAGCGTTGTTAATGGTCATAACCAGGCCCACGGCTAGTTGCTTGAACGCCCTTGTGCAATACCGACCTGTCTAACTAGGAATTTTCCGAACCGTGTCAAAAAACTAACCATGTGGGGTATCAAATAACCGAAGGAATAAGTGATCGTGAAGCAGTTCTGATGTATATTAGAGGATTCAGTGAATCAGCAGCCAAAGCTGAAGGGGGAAATAGGTACAATTATAAAAAGGCACAGATTTCAAATTTGAAGAGATATTCCATAGAACGTTTCAGCAAATGGTAGAAAGGCACAAGTACAGTAGAGTCAAGGTGGAAGAATTCAAGGAGATAATAAGAAAGGGGGAAGAAAAATTCATACCAAAGCAGAAAATAAAGAGAAGTAGAGAACCTGTGTACTATAATAGGGAAGTGAGGAGGTTAAAGAGGTTTGTAAGAAGAGAACATAACAGAGTTAAGAGACAGCAGGGTAGTAGGGAATATTTAAAACAACTAAACAAGGACTTAATAATAGCAAAGAAAGTGGCTAAAGATGGGTTTATGAAGTGTATTGTCAGTGCAGGAGGACCATTGACAGATGCATCTAGAAATTTCTATGGCTATGTTAGAAAACTGAGGAGAAGGGAGGGTGTTGAGACACTTATAGATAAGTATGGAGAAGAAGTTACTGAGGATTTAAAAATAGGCAGAGATTTTAAATAACTGGTTTAGTGAGAGCATTAGTGACAATGAATCTGAAACGGGAGGGTCTAATTCGGAGAACGTACTTAATAAAACAATTGGAAATGAAGATACCAAAAAATTTGAAATACAAGCTGAAGAAACATATAGGGGCTGGTTTAAATAATATTATTACAGAGATCTTAAAGGTAGCCGGATGTGACAATGTACCTTGTCTTGAAATAAGCCAATCAGTTTGACATCAGTGGTAGGTAGATTACTGGAAAGATTGATATTCAAACACATCAGAAATATATGTGAGGAACGTAAGTAGTTTTCAAGTAGGCAACATGGGTTCAGGCAAGTATATTCATGCGAATCTCAGTTGGTTGGATGTATGCAAGATATTTCAGATGAAATGGACAAGGGAGGCCAAATTGATAGTGTTGCACTAGATCTGGCAAATGTTTTTGACAGAAAGAGCCATAAAATGGTAGTAAATAAGTTAAAAAACTATTGGAGTGGATGAGAAAGTGATTCTCTGAGTAGAAGAATTTTGAAAAGGTAGAAAACAGAATGTTAGGTTGGAAGTAAAAATGGGAGTGCCGCAGGGTAGTGTATTGGGACCATTGCTATTCTATGTTTTAATGAATAATTGTATTGATTGCTTAATATCTGAAATTAGATTGTTTGCAAATGACATA
Source organism: Vandiemenella viatica (assembly GCA_031002005.1). Taxonomy (NCBI): domain Eukaryota; kingdom Metazoa; phylum Arthropoda; class Insecta; order Orthoptera; family Morabidae; genus Vandiemenella; species Vandiemenella viatica. The sequence goes on along the minus strand of JARYHS010013630.1, from coordinate 328,177,403 downwards.
AGGCTATATAAAAAGATCAAAATGGTAGAGGACTGTAAACAGTTGCAGGGTGATGTGGACAGGATATATAGTTGCGTTGGTAAACATGGGATAAAGATAAATGCAAAGAAGAGTCAGATTATTAGATACACAAATAAAGAACAAAAGATTGATTATGATTATAAGTTGGGGAAAGAATTGCTTGCTGAAGACTTGAAATGTAAATATCTTGGCATTGCATTTAATAACAAGCTTAACTGGGTAGGACACTTTGGACAGGTGGTAGGTAAAGGTTTCAAAATTCTGCACTTGTTGGAGAGAGTGATGAGGGGATGCACGAGAGAAGTAAAGGAATTGGGTTACAAAACTTTGGTCAGACCATTGCTCGAATATGGTAGTGTAGTATGGGACCCTCATTTTACATATCAAAAACAGGAGTTGGAGAGGGTGTAATAAAGGGCTGCTAGATTTGTTTCTGGAAATTATCGCAGAATGTAATCAATGACGGATATGACAAAGGAGTGGAATGGGATTCATTGCAAGACAGGAGGAGGATGATGTAGCGCCTGCTATGTGGCCGAGGGTAATGGACCAATTACCGATATATTAGCCACAGTCACAGACGCAGCCAGGATTAACGAGTGGTAGGCCGGAGGTAATATTACACTTACTTGTGGTTGTGATGTACGGCAGCTCCGCGCTCCAGTCTTCCGGTACAGTTGCAATAGTTAGGGAGAGCTCTGACTATTCTAAATGTAGACCAGCGGGTTGTATACTTAGAAGACAACCAGTAGTTTATTGCCACAGTGTTTGCCAGGTACAGCGTCGGTTGCGTCAAGCAGAGTCCACGCAGCAGTTACTAAAATAATGGCAAGTTGACTTACAGCAATTGCGATGGTGGCTGGCTGGCTTAGGGGGCGGCGGCGCGGACCGGCGCAGAGACGGCGCGTGGTGGTGTTGAACTCGTTCCCCCGAGGCTCCAAAATCCGGGGTTTATATAGCGGATCGTCGCGTGTCGTCACTCGCGATTTTCCAGAACATTCGGCTCGGGCAACGTCCCGGCCGACGCCAAGTATGTCACAGAATTGCTGACGCCCGGTCAATGACCAGCTAGCTCGGCCGATCGACAGCGATCGCTCGCCTCGGCGCGCCTTAATTCTTTATTCCATTTACCATAAATATATTATTACAAAATGCCCTTTACAATGAGGAGGGTCATGGGAGTTTACAGGGTGTATACTAGCAATGAGGCATGGAACTATATTGGAGTAGGTATGAAAAGTAGTGCAAGGAAGGGAAAAGATGACCATGACCACAAGCTGGCTCTCGATTTCAGGCACAATGGTGTGGGAAGATTCTCTTTTTTTGGTAAGGGTGTCAGGGATTGGAATGAGTTACCAAGAGAAATGATGAATAATTTAACGAAAACGTTGAAATAATTTAAAGATAAAACTTGTAGAGAGCAAATGTAGGTGGGTGCAGGATAGGGATAAGATGGGGGTGTAGGGAAAAGTAGCCACAGGAGCGTGCACTCCATTGGGGGGGGGGGGAAGTATGTGATGCACACCTTGCACGCCCGCTTACGGTGGGCCTGGTCATAACGAAAGTTACTTTCATTAAATGAGATATGGTAGAATCAGATCAGAAAGTGTGAGGTTAATGCGAGGTATAAGCATAGCATGGATGATGTACTCATGTAAGTGAATTACCACTAATGTTGTACCATTAATTAATCTCTAATCATCATTAAGATTTTAATTTAATATAAAAATAGCATTTTTCTTTAAAAGCAGTTTATGAGATGGTAAAGCGAGCGATCTCGGAAACGGCTCAACGGCTATAGCGATTTGGATGAAACTTTATATCTAGATAAAGATTTGCTTTTAAAGTTTGTAACACAATTTTACAAAAAAAAAAAAAAAAAAACTCTTGGTATCATGGCTACGCCTCTACTCTAAGGGTGAGTAATCGTGAACAATCGGTTAGTTTTCGGTACATCAAAGGAATGCGCGTCGATGATCGTGCGCGTGTCCACACAATCGCCCATCATTCTGTCGCACGCCAGAGGTTCAAAATACGGCTTTTTTTCGCAACCAATGGAGATATTTTTTGCACTAGATATTCAAAGTCCCTTGATGACATGCGATCGAAGTTATCAAATTCTGATGATCTTTCTGCTAAAAATTCGGCATGGTTTGTCTGGGGGGGGGGGGGGGGATCATGTGTTTAGACGGAGAAGTGAAAACGAAGTCGCAGGTAAGAGTTACCTAATACCTAGCACAATGACAGGAGGCTCTGTACCTTGTTCAGTTGCGGTGAATAGTCAACATCCACCATCTTCTCTTCCTCTATTTTACATGATTTTTTTGTTTTTGATGCCCATTCCGATAACGGATATATGTACTCATGGAGGAAGGAAATATATGGAGGAGAAGTGACGTTAAATCTGTGAAGCTGGCTCTAAACTCTCGCGCATGCGCAGTGGTGGCAGCGGCGATATTGCGATCCAAACAAATGCGAAGTTCACATTGTGTTAGATGCTGTGATTATTTCATTTTGTAATGTGTATAAGTGTTTTATAATGCCATCTTGTATTGCATACGGTTGCACAAATAGGCTAGAGAGGAAAGAACCTGGAATATCATTTCATAAGTAAGTTGAATTCTAATTAGCTATGTTGAAGTGGGCAGTAGAAATTGCAAACTTTGATGCCTGTCTATAAATATTTAGTCACAGCACTCAATGGGGTGACTTTGTTCTCAAATTTTTGTTGGTGCAGTGTAGAAAATCAGCTTACCTTGCTATTTTACACATAATAGACTAGCATTACTTTTTAACGAGTGTTGAAAATGAGACTTAAAGGGGTGTGTTTTACATCGCGATTCTGTGAATTTAGTATTGCGCTTTCTTTCGTCACGTTGCAATTTATACTGACAGTGTATGATGAAATTAAATGTGTTAAATTATGCTATGCAATTTAGGAATCTTTATGAAGCAAACGATGCTGATACCGCAAATACAGTTTGCGATTGAAATTCGCGTGTGGGTGTGTCTACATAATTTGATTCTGTAGCGGCAATTTAATAGAGATTGTGGTTAGGTCTAAATGCAGTCTGTACCAGAATGGTTTTGTTGTTCCATAAGGGACAAAGAATTTATCTATTACTGTTAGTAATTTCATGAGAATCAAGATAGTGACAAGACGTGTATCGTGATGGAAACTACTTCCAGCTATTCCCAATTAAGCTTACGATGTATGGTAACAAGATAACTATATTTATTCTGGTCTAGGCCGCATTTCAACCTAACCACAAGTGGTAGTAAAAAAACTGAAATATTCATTCTGCATGTCCACCATATAATTCATTGTGGCTTTGGCAGAATTAATTTTTAGTCCAGGTCGCATATCAACCCAATCCCAGTATATCCCAAAAACTAAGCAAGATATCGAAAAATTTTATTCTTTATTTTCGATTTGTCTCGTCGTGTTATATAAGAATTCATCATCAAATTTGAGTTTTGCGAAATGTTTCTTCTGCATTTCAACTCAAGACACCTCACTTTTGAGACAATATATCTCGAGAACTAGGCGAGATATCGAAAAATTTTATTTCTTATTTGTCTCATCTTTTTAAATAAGAATCCATCATCAAATGCGACTTTGACGAATTTTTCTTATGAATTTCAACCAAAAACATTTCACGTTTGAGACAGAATATCTCGAAAACTAAGCACAAAAAAAATTATTCTCCATTTGTTAATCGTCTCATCGAGTTACATAATAATCCATCACCAGATTGCGGCGTTACGTTTATCCTAGAGTCCCCTTTAGGTTTTTGTACATATACCCCGTGTCTGTATGGGTAGGGCCTAGCCCACCACGGCACCACTCCTCCTCCACCCGGCGTCACTTCAATGCGTGGTGAAGGTCTCTTGCGTCGTCTCCATATATTTCTTTCCTCCATGTATGTACTAAGTTAATAGATAGCAGCAACCAGTGTTATTTTCCGTTTTGCATAGTTTCTGACTGATACTTATTTAATGTTTTCCAGTAATTTCCAGAAGATTTTCTTCATTTTTAAATACGTTATAGAAATTAACTGATTAATTAAAGATTCGTAAGGCTTTCTTTGTAGTTATCACAACTTTAATTCAGTAAATTAATTATTTTACAATGTTCCACCAACACCAACCGAAACAACACACATAACATTTACGTCGGACTTCCTTCTGTGGTTGCACGGTTCGTAAATGGAATTAGCGATGATTGAGTTCAATAACACGGCTCAGCCATCAACTAAAACAACAAACAAAAACCTAACTAAAAAAACCCCTCAAGGAATCTATAAAATTATGATTGTGTAACATAGAGTAACTTATTAATACGTGATCGCCACAAGCCGCTATCACTTTGACGTCCATTTTCAACAGCAACTCATGATAGTGACGATGATGACCACTTTTTTAATCCCCCATCATGAGCGATTGTGAAGAGGAGCTATAATGATTGTGCAGACAGCAATCCATGATCGCGACGATGATGGCCACTTTTTTAATAGCCCATCATGGGCGATTGTGTAAAGGAACCTTAACACAATCTCTTGGACGAAGTTAGATTTTAACAATACATGATGTATATAATCTATCCAATCTAATACTGTTATATGAGGAACTCTTGTATATAGTCAAAATTAATTTCTCAGAAACTACTGTAACAATTTTGATGGAATCTTGCATACTGAACAGAAATTGAAATATGCTGAACGAAGATCGGTCACCCAGGTACTATATACTTACGCGTCAATCATCGAACAAATCTTCTACCAATTGCATTCAAAAGTAAATTTAATTGTGCAGCTAATATTTTTATTGATTTCGTCTATAAATTAGCCTATTATTCGCCTTGAAAATTGTAGACAATCTTTTTCAGTGCTAATCTGCATTGATTTGTTAGTATAAAAACCAAGCCTAAATAAAAAATACAAAACCAATTGGTATATACCAACCACAGACAAATAATGTTTTACCTTCTCCTTAGACCCCTTGACCTGTGACTGAGTAACTTCCATTTTTTATCTCCAACCAATGGATGAAATGTTGGTTGGTTTCATGGTTGGTTTAACTTGATTATTTAAATTATCTTTGGATTTTGCGAGTAGTCGCGGCGTTGTGTTAAATGGCGGGTTTGTTACTGTGTTGTTGAGGATATTTTGTTATGGTGGTGGATGAAAATGGCCTTTAGTGGAATAAAACTTGGTACATCATCAAATAATGATGCACCAACTGTCCATAAAGAAGCAGCATTCAACGAGTTTTATACGGAGGTTAGTGAATTACATAATTTGTTTAGAATTCTGTGATTTAAATAGCACAATAACGAATGAATTTTTGTTGAGGTTGTTTATGGGAACATTTCTTTAACTATCTGTTAGTTGATGTACGTATGGGAAAAAATAGTTTTAAAATTTTGCTAGGACTACAGTCGTTCTTTAAGGATATGTGAAGAAAGAAATGTGGTTTGTTAGTGGATTGCACCACTTTCGGAACCTACCCAATATTGGTACTGGTAAAATAAGAGCGCAAAACGTGAAGAGGAAATCGTAATGAAGCAGCTAATCCAATTTTCTAAAGATTAGCACCAGTTTTGGACCGGTGGAGAAAGAGAGAGCCCCCCCTTAACAGGTTATCTCGCTGCTAGATGAGTATGAAATAAAGATAAATACCGATATTAATTAGGTTATAAGGTACGGAAATCGAAAAATAAACATTTTATACGATTATAGGTTGGTGGATAAAGTAGGTGGCTACTTGAAGACATGGTGTTGATACCTTGATATAACATTTAAAAATTAACTTAAATGGCCAGGATCTTGCAGTTACTGTAAATGAGGGATGTACCATGGAACTGGGGTACAAAACCTTGGTCATAGTTTTGTTCAAGTATGATAGGATATTATGGGACCCTCATCATGGGTATTAACAGTTCAGTGAGGAATGGTGTACAAAGAACAGCTCTGTTTGTTTGTAGAAATGGGTAATATCTAGATTCTGATACTGCTGCAATCTCTAAACGCCTCGCGATGTAAACACAAATATCACATGGTATCCATGACGTTACTGTTGCCGGGTGTCACTAGCGGGACTGCATGGAAACTAGGAGTTTTCGGGTGGGGAGAAATTTAACGTTCAATTTTCCGTTATTATCTGAAGGAATGAAAATACCACAGGAAAATTTGAAGTATTTGGTATCAGTATCTAGAATAGAGTCCATCCATGTAATTCTAGATTACGATACCATATCTATTACGAATTTGAACATTTAATTACTTATCAAGAAAAATCGATAACTTCGAAAGCATACTCGATTTCGCAACTTTGTGTATGCACTGTAGTTCCTGACTTGCCGAGGACATTTTCTGCAGTGTTTAAGGAGTGACTGAACGAAGTAATTGTTATGTTTTTTCAAAGTACACAAGTGGCATTTTGTATTGTACAGTGTAGACCTTAATTTCTTTCTTGTGACGTCGAAGAGTGATCTATGAAGAAAATACCAGCTAACATCTACTATTACCTAATAGGATAGTTATCAGTTGGATTGCAGCATATACAACATCGAATATTACAACGCTGAAATCATTTGATTTCTATGCCATAACAGGTACTTAAAATGTAGATTTCATATTATACTAGTGATTTTCAGATTTCTGCCGCATATTAGGAGGCTGCGCCAGTGATGCAGAATATTTGTGTACTTTTGATGAAGTTACGAAAAAAAATTACACTTATCAAACAACGGCACTTAAGAGCTTTACTCATGTAAGAATTCGGAATATCAATCGATACTGTATTTGGCACAGTTTTTTCCAGCAAGAAAACCCTAAAACCATTCCCTTCGAATACTTAACAATTTTTTTTCAGTATTTAAGTTTGTAATAGATGAAAATACAAATGTGGCTTCAAACTTTTGTCATGAAAAACGTTGTAATAAAAATTATTAAATATGCTTTGCCCTTCATGCAATATTCTTACTTCTTCAATCAATTTTATGTCATCCAAACGAAAAACCCATACTTTATGTGAATCGCTTCGTTGTTGACATTTTAAGCAAAGCGCGGAAGGTATACGTCATATTCAGCAACGTAGTGACGTCATATGCTGTCCATCTGGAAGTGTTTACTTCGCGAGGCATTTAGTGATTGCAGCGGTATCGCAATCTAGATATTACCCGTAGAAACTACCATAAAACACAATCAGTAACTGATATGGCAAATAGAAGATAGTGCTGGGAGAGTATCGTGTGTATATACCCAATGAGACCTGGATCAATATTGATAGAAGTATTTAGCTGTAGTACGCGGAGGGAATGAGATGATTGTGCCTAGCACTTTATTTCAGTCATAATATAGTGTGGAAATTTTCTTTTATAGGTACTTAGTCAGGAAATGTTATAAATTACTGAAGGAAATGCTGAACAAATTACATGAAACACTTCAATAAATTAAAATTCATCGAAGCTGAAAGTATGAAGGTAGGGAAATAGGCTTATTAGTAAAAAATTGGGATAAAAATTCTTGTAATAATAGTGTAGGTGAATTGGGAAATTGCCACTGGGACATAAGCTTGATCGCAATCAAATTAAACTAAAAAGTCAGTTCTGCGAATTTAGTTAATAGGTTATTCGTAACACGAATTACTAGATTGATTACGTCGCAGAGAATTTTAGTCTTTAACTTGCTGGGTATTCGATTTCTATAAAGGTAGGAAGCAAAGTTCTGGTAGGATTGGTGTATCAGAGGAAGCAGAAGTGACTTGGTGTGTCACAGTATGATGTACCATGATCATTACTTTTTCTGAGTGATCCTATTTTTCATTTATAGTTAGATGTTGCAGGTGACAAAATGTTGTATAGGCCTACTGGGATTTTATTGAGAGTTGGTTGTGAGCAACTGCAGAGGATTCTGGATGGGACTTAGTTGAGACAGTTGGTTTTTTTTTTCTCCCATCACTGTTTGACGGGTGGGGAATTGTAAGTAGAATACATAAAATATAAACTATTGGGTAAGGCATTTCATAATAAGGGGTTACTGAAGAATGTGATTCTGCAAGGACTTGGTATCGTAATACTGCTCTAGTCAAACACAAGACACTGCTAGAAATACTTTCCGTAGTTTATTTAAGGATGCCATGCTGTTCCAAGTGTACTGTAACCTAATTTTAGCTTGAAAATAATGGTCCTGGTTGTGTTACAGAGGAATTACTGCTTGAAAATAATACAGCTTGTGATTGACTACAATAGTATTATGATGTCATTGTTATAGTGGAATCACGATCTCCAGTAGACCCCATAATAAGTTCATTTTGTGAGGATGTGTTGGAGTGATGCTACAGGAAGGTTTTGAAGTTCTTCATCTTTTAGAGTAGACCCAATGAGGGTATGCTTGAAGAAAGTAATGGAACAAGGTATGGGACCCATATTCTGTATATTAAATGTAGTAGTTGCGGGACCAGAGTGGCTAGTGATGTTTATGAAAATTAGTGTAACTGTAATGATAAATATGCAATTTGAAAGCCATTGAAATAGAGGTGGTGGGTAAAGAAGTTCTATTTGAGAAATTGATACCACTAGCAATGAGATTTCAAAATTCACATGGCAACCATTCATATAGAAGTAAAATATATGTTACTGTATCTTCTTGAGAAGATTTTGCTGCATCGATACGCCGGGACAGTCTCCACTCACAGATCAGTTTTTGGTGTGACAGTAATTGCTCTTTAATATAAATTTCCCGAATAGGCATAGCTGGCTGATCAGAGGATGGATTGAAATTATCAATGTACTAATAATATTCTTACAATAATTATTGGGGGCACAACTAAAGCTTGTATTTGGGTTATATGTCTATGCTGTAGGCTAGTTCTAATGATACCCTGTCTTATAATAGGCTAGAGTAGTGGAACACAGAAATTGGGATTGATATTGGCAGGGCCAGTGGAAATACTGTGCGTATATTTTATCCACCCAGAATTTGAGAGCGACCAACTGTGTAGACTGTACTGAGCAGAAAAAGAGAGGGAGCAGCCTTACATATAATAAATAGCCTGTTCATAATCCAGGGTACTGAGATAGATGATGCTCATACCAGAGTTTGTGAGCATCATTCTACTACTCCCCAAGATTCATGGGTCGTCTTGTTCAAATTAACAAAGTTTTATGGTTTTACCTAAGAGTTATCGAAGATCGACAACTTTGTAATATTGACTCAGTATTACATATGTATTGTAACCTCACTGATGAACTTTATTTACAAAAATTGTTGAATCAGTTCATTTCCAAAAATACAAATCGCAGTACAATACACAATTAATGCTGAATAATAATAAAATGTTGGATTTTTGTGCACAGTTAAAATATATTATTAAATAAATTATGTTATATAAAATTTATTTTGTAGTTTTTACCCCTATGAAATTTGTTTGCATGATTATTATTATTACTATATTTCTTTTTAGAAATAAGCTAGGAAAGGGAAAGAAGACCCATCACTTACTACAGATGAAGGCAGGAGGGCGAGATGAACATGTAAAAAACACAAAAACAAACAAATTGCACAATATTTCGGCGAGAAACCTTATTCATGTGAGATGCGAGACATATGGTGGGGGGAAAGATGTGATCACAACCCGACCCACCACATGAATGAAACAAAGGCAGAAACACGGGTTGGGGTTGAAGTGCGGGGGGGGGGGGGATAAGGTTGAACAGCTATAGAAGTGGAACAACATGATCTCAGCTGCACCAGTTTAGAAATTATTATTGCATACATTATTTAAAAAATTACAATACTATTTTGATTTGGATCAGTTATAGGGGTAATTAAATGGAGGTGTATATATATTGTGTGTGTACAAAGTTAGTAAGTGACAGGCTTAATGGAGGTTTAGGCCAGGGGTGTGTCTGGTGTCAAGGATATGTTGGTAGGCTAGTTTCCATCTGCGGAGTTCTGAAGGGGTGGTGGTGTTTGTAAAAACTCTTAACAGCTCTAACTGTGAAACGGGTATTAAGGTTGTTCGAATCATGTGAGTTGGCATGAATTGCCACTGGAGAATAAACTTTTTGCCTGTGGTCATTCATCCTGTAGGAAGTTGTTGAGTGGTGAGGCCGATGTAGGGAGCATTGCAATGGAGACAGATGAGTTGGTAAATAAGGTGAGTGGTAGAACACATAGCTTGTCCAATTATGGGAAAGGATTCTCCTGTGACAGGATTAGAGTAAGTGGTGGTGGCAGAGTGCATGCTGTATGTTTTACAGCGGGGTATGTTACAAGGGAAAGATCCCTGTGTAGGTCTGGGAGAGTCAGACCAGGCTGTTATTCAGATTGGGCGGTCTGCTGAAGCAAGTCAGTGGATAGGTGGGTAGGATTTTGGGAAGAGGGAGGTGCATTTCAGGGAAGGACCCTAGGAAGTCACGCCCATGATGGAGAATCTGGTTGATGGATTCCAAGCCAGGAAAGAACTGGCTGATGAGTGTTGGTCTACGGACAGTTTTAGGAGGTGCAGAATGAGGTTTGTGGGAGATTAGTTTTTCCACGAGGTCGTGGGGGTGTTGGCGGGAAATGAGGGCTTGGGATAGTAACGGGAAATTGATTCTTGATCAGAACAGATGCGTCTGCCATGGATTGCAAGGCTGTATGGGAGGGAACGTTTCGTGTGGAAAGGGTGACAACTTTCAAAGTGTAGGTATTGTTGTAAGTTAGTAGGTTTGATGTGTACAGAGGTGTGGAGGGCACCCTGTTGGAGAGTGATATCCACATCAAAGAAGGTGACACTGGTGTGGGTATATGACCAGGTGAAATTGATGGTGTTACTGTTATTGAGTGAGTTGAGGAGTTCCAGGAGGTGGTCTTCCCCACGAGCCCAGATCAAAAATATATCATCTACGTATGTGAACCACACGAGGGGACTGAGGGAGCAGTTCTTCAGAAAAGTTTCCTCCAGAAGGCCCAGGAAGAGGTTGGTGTAGGACAGGGCCATGTGGGTACCCATGGCAGTGCCGCGTATCTGGTGATAAATCTGGGAGTTGAAGGAGAAGTAGTTTTTGAAGAGGATAAAGTTCGTTAGGGATTTGAGAAAGGATATTCTGGAAAGACTGTTCCGAGGGCACATATCCAGGAAGTGTTGAAGGGAACTGAGGCCTTCAAGGTGAGGAATATTGGTATACATGGAACTTACATCAGTGGAGACAAGGAGGGAGTCTAGGGGTAAAGGACTCGGGACTTTGGACAGTCGCTCCAAAAAAATGTGGGGTGTCTTTGATATAGGAAGGAAGGTTCTGCACAAAAAGTTGGAGGTGTTGATCCACCAAAGCTGAAATCCGTTTAGTGGGGGAATTGTATGCTGCAACTATTTCAAGGCAAATGGAAGAGGTGGGATCTGAGGCGTGTGGGAGGTTGTAGACAGAGGACTCATAGTGTTGCATCTGTTGGAGAGGGTAATGAGAGGCTGTACCGGAGAAGTGAGAGAGATGGGTTACAAAATGTTGGTCAGGCCCTTGCTAGAGCTTGGTGGGATGACATTATGAGTATCAAATACTGGAGGTTTAGGAGAGAGTTAGATTCGTATGTGGAAATACCAGAGGATGTACTGAGTAACTGAAACAATAAAAAGGTTTTGATTGGGTGTCATTGCAAGAGAGAATGTGAGGGAAAAGAATAGTGGGCTTGTTCATGGCAATAATGCTGCAAATATTGGTGGAAGATTTAGAAACAGCATTTGGAAGGGAAGAGAGAACCATGACAATAAGTTATCAGTTGGTTTTGGGTATAGGGAATAAAGTTTTTATTTGCAGATTGGGAACAAATTACCTAGGGAATTAATGAGCAATATATCTCAGATTTTTTAGTATTTTAAGATAAAAAAAAGTTTGCAATTTCAGACTTGAGAGAATGGAAATGTTTTGACTTGTCATCTGGCAGGTACTGATGTGTTCACATCTTTTCCCTTGTATATGTCTCACTTCTTACATAACTAAGGTTTTTTTGGTGTGTTCATATTTTCTTGTTTATCCTGGTCCTCCTATCTTCGTCTGTGGTAAGTGATATGTTATTTTCACTATCTTTCCTTTTTTCCTGGTGGTCCTATCTTTATCTGTGGCAAGTGATAGGTTTGTTCACTATCCTTGCTTGTTCACCTCACATAGGCCTATATGAACACAGAATTTGTAACAAAAGAATGAAGTTTCAGGGAAACCCACATTAACTATAATTGTAAACTTGATCTTCAAATTTAGCAATGACTGGCAAAATTTCATGAAAACCAGAGCATTATTTATGTTACCATGAGTGCTTAGAAATCGACTGTACCAAATGATTGCTTTTGTCAGACGGAACATTTTGAAATATACTGTTGTGATTTGTGTCTATGTGGATACTTCACTCCAAAAGTTTTTAAGCCTAATTACAGTGTAGCGGAGTTTTCTAAGCATCAATTGGTTCTAATAGTCTATTTTTCTGCTGTCGCTTTTAGAAATAAAAGAAAAGTACTGATTAATGTCAATGCAACTATTATTCAAAATACATGTATTTTCAGTTCTATTTTACCTCTTGTGGTGTTGTTTACACTTTGTGTTAAAGTTGATTACATTTTATACATAGATTATATTGTTGGTTAAATTAATAATCAGTTGCCCATATATGTTTTATTCCACTTAAATACTGATATGTTGGGATAAGTAGTCGAGTACTTTGATTCCTCGAATCGTACCTCTTTTGATTTACAAATAACTTACGAGGGTAGGCCCAAAAGTTCACGGCCTAAGTAGGAAGGGACATTCAAATAAATGAAATATGTGTATTACTTTACAATATAACTTCCATTTATTGTAATACATTTTTCATAACATGGAATTAACATATTTATTCCGTCAGAAAATAATTCTTATCTTTGCTGCCAAAATGTGCAATTACAGCTACCTGGACGTCCTCATTGTTGCAAAACTTGTGTCCATGAAGGTCACACTTCAGTTTAGAAAACAAAAAAATAGTTACTCAGGACCAAATTTGGACTGAATGGTGGCTGAGAGAGTTTGGAGAATCCGCATTCTTTAATAATGGCCTACACATGCATGGCAGTGGGGACAGGTGCATTGTCATGCAGGAGCCTCATGCCTCTTGAAAGTTTACGGTGCCTTTTCTCTTTTATGGCGTCTCGGAGTTTCATGATCAAGTTGCCATAGTATACTACATTTACTGAGTTATTTCTTTCCTTGAAATCGTGCAGTAAAATTCCTTCATCCTCCCAAAAAAGTCGCCATGATCTTCTTCGTCGACTGGCACGCTTTCGCCTTTCTTGGCGGAGATTCCCCCAGCTGACGCCATTCCATTGATTCTCTTTTCGACAAAGGATCGTAGAACAGGACCATGGTCTCATCACTGGTGACAATGGAATTCAGAAATAAATGTTTCTCTTCTTCCCACAGCTTCAAAATTTTTCAAGCACAGTTCACTCGTTCTGCTTTATGCACTGCAGACAGAATTTTGGGAATCCAACGTGCAATGACCTTGTTCATACCCAAATAGTCATGGATAATTTGAAGGACAGTGGTTTTTGACAAGCCCAATCTCGCTGCAATTTCTTTTGCCTTCAGTCTTCTGCTTTCAAGCATTTCCTCCTACACACTTGCGATGTTTTCATCAGTGATCGCTGTCACTGGGCGTCCAGAACGTGGGTCATCTTCCAGGGATTCTCTACCATATTTAAAAAGTTTGGCCCAGTGTTTTACTGTAGAATACGTGGGAGAAGTGTCACCACACACATTTTGAGGCATACATGGATATCAGACAGCTTACAGCCTTCTTTAGTCAAAAACGTTTACACTGCATGATACTCCACATTTGACATGGTGCATACAGGTTATGTTTGGTCCTCTCTCTGGTGCGTGGGAACTTGCGGAGAAGAATGCAAATATGGGTGCTAGTGTCTCAAAACTTCACCTTCGAAGTGCGCCAATTCAAACTTTTGTACCCATCCGCCAAGTAGGTCAGGCCGGGAACTTTTGGACCTACCCTCGTAATTGATCTCAACATCATGATACTCAGAGAAGCTACAGAAAAATCATATACACTTTCGAATGTTTTCACAAGAGACATCTTTTATTGTTGGGTTAGTGAAGTATTAGTGAGATTATGAGAGCAAAATGTACCTATTGTATGTATATTGGTGTAGAGGAGGCTAAAGAAGAATGAAAAAAATATTTGTTATATTTCCTTATGTTGTATTTTGTGTGTTGTGTTTATGTACACACTTTATAAAAATTCTATGTGTGCTTATTTACAATGAAAATGAAATTATCAGTCGTGGATTGTGGCCTCCGCGTTATCCAGACATGACACATTGTGATTTCTTTTTGTGGGGTTACCTAAAAGAGCATGTTTATGATTCAAATCCCCGTACAGAAGAGGAACTTAGGGAAAACATAAGAACTAAAATTGATAATATTTCTTCACAAACACTGCAGAGAGTTAGCGAAACATCCTTAGAAGATGTCAAGCGTGTATTGAAGCCGATGGCCAACATTTCCAGCACATGCTATAAGATAAGACATCAGCACAAGCTTGAGGCGTTCCTGACCACGTGCGATGTGCCTTCTGACCGGCAAGTGAGGGGGCGCTGCCCCAGGTGATTGTTGCCATGCACACTTACGTGTCATAAATGAAACGCCCTATATATATATATATATAGATTTAACAAAGGCGCTAAAAGCGGATATATTGAACATTGGATAGGATAAAAAACCACCGCTTACCAAAGAAGGGGATTCCAGCGGCGTTGGTACACGAAAAAAACACGAACACACAAAGAATAAAATTTTCGAGCATGGCTCTTCCTCAGTAGAAGTGAGATGGCTGCACGCAAGCGCTGCTGGCAGCCAACTGCGTGAGCCACAATTTCAGTGGCTCATGGTGGGGGAAATACATCATGGCAGGAAGTGAGGGAGGGGGTAGAAGAGTACAGGCCGGAAAACGGAGATGAATGGCAAGTATAAAGCAAAACTGTACAAGGTCCTGATGCGGAAGGGTAGTATACCTCAGTTAATCAAGTAATGGACACAAGTGGGGAAAAAAAAATTAATAATTTTTAGTTGAAACTAAAACTAAAATTCGAAATCACAATCTATAAAGATAGGCTCTGGTGAGCGGTGGTTCTGTGAGGGAAGGTGGAAGTGAGGGGGATGGGTGGGAGGAAAATTGGTGCTATCTTAAATTTAGACCTGGAGATTGTTTGGTCCCCAGTTGGTACTGATAGGCCAGTTCCCACCTTCTAAGTTCTGAAATACTGCTTTTATCTGGGAGGACTCTGATGGCGCGGACCAAGAAACAGGTATTAAAATCGTTGGTGCCATGTATAGTGGCATGATGAGATACAGGGTGGTCAGGGTTCTTGGTATGTACTGATTGTCGGTGTCCATTCATTCTGATGGCTAGTGGATTGGTTGTGAGTCCGATGTAGGAGGCTGGGCAATGGTTACAAGTGAGTTGGTATATGAGGTGGGAGGATGTACAAGTGGCAAATCCTGTGATGGGAAAGCTTTCCCCAGTTACGGGGTTGGTAAAGGTGGTGGAAGGCGGGTGCATACTGCATAATTTGCAACGGGATCTGTTGCTAGGAAATGAACCTTGAGGCTGTCTTGCAGGCTGGGGGACCCCGTGCTTATGGACCAAGAGTTGGTTGAGGTTTGGAGGTCTGCTGAAGCAGGCTCTGGGTGGGTGAGGGAGGATTTTAGGAAGGAGGTTTCTCATCTCAGGGCAGGCTCGAAGGAAGTCGTAACCTTGTCTCAAGACTCGGTTAACGGATTCCAAGCCTGGGAAGTAACGGGTGATCAAAACAGGGCTATGGTGGGTTTTAGAGGATTGTGGATAGGTTGTGATGTGGCACGAGAAACCTGTTTGTGAACTAAAATTGGCGGGTAATTGTGGGAAATCAGGGCTTCAGAGATATTGCTGGCATATTGTTGAAGGGCTTGTTGATTGGAACAAATGTGACTGCCTCGAATGCCTAGGCTGTAGGGGAGGGAACGTTTGATGTGATGAGGGTGGCAGCTGTCATAATGAAGGTACTGTTGTAGGTTGGTGGGTTTGATACGGACAGCTGTGTGTATATAGCCATTTGTGAGGGAAAGGTCGACATCCAGGAAAGTGGCCTGTGTATGGGAGTAAGTCCATGTAAATTTCAAGGAGCTGACAGTGTTAAGTTTATTGAGGAAACTGAGTAGGTTGTCTTCTCCGTGGGTCCAGATTATGAAAATATCATCAATGAATCTGACCCACAAGAGGGGTTCCAGATGGGCTGAAGTTATGAATGATTCTTCTAGGCGGCCTAGGTAGAGGTTAGCGTATGAGGGAGCCATAGGAGTGCCCATGGCAGTGCCACTCACTTGGTGATAGATTTTCCCCTCAAATGAGAAAAAGTTGTTGTTAAGTATTAGTTCCGCCAAGGTGAGCAGGAAAGATCTGGTGGGGAGGCTATTGGGCAGACGCTGGTCCTACATCCTGCAATCCTTAGCTGAACATGGCATGAACACATCTTGTATCAGAGTGTTCCATAACAGCTATGGCACTTTGCCAGCATTATGGAGCAAAACTACAGATTTCAGCATCAAAAGAGGTGTTAAGTAAGGTGATCCCATCTCTCCATAATTATTTTCCACTTTCTTACAGATATTAACTGTTTGAATGGACAGAAAAGGTAATTAGAATCAATGGCAGAAGACTTCTTGAGATTCACTGATGATATTGCCCTTGTGGCTAATGACATTATGAACTCTTAATTACTGATCTAGTCTCCAAATGCAAAGCAGTGTGCCTGAGCATCAATTTCAAAAATAAAATTTATGTCTAACAAATATACCACAGGAGGAATTTACAACTAAACCATGTACGTTTAGAAAATGTCAGTGAATGAATTTATCTTGGCCAGCTTGTAATTATGAGAGGAGATGTAAGACCAGAAATTTTCTATCACATCAAGCTGGGATTGAAAGCTTTTGGGAGGCATTCCATTATCCTCAACTCTGAAGTGCCCACAAATCTAAAGAAAATAGTTTAATACCAGTGCATTCTTTCTGTGTTGACTTATGGCTGTGAGACTGGACACTAAACAAAAATATATAAAATGAAAACTTAGAAAAGCACAGCAAGCTATGGAAAGGTCAATGCTAGGTTTAACTAGCAAAAACAGAATAGAGCCACCTACATCAGATCAGTTACAAGGGTCACAGAGATCTTGGAGAAGACAACTTCCTTGAAGTGGCAGTGGGTCAGCCATGTTGCTCAGAGATGAAAAATGGACAAAAACAATTTTAGAGACCAAGCAGAAGACCCCGATACCAATGGGAGAAGGATAAATGCAGGGTTGTTGGAGTTAACTGACAGAGAATCACCCAGGATCTTTCGACCTGGAGAAATTGTGTGTACTCTTGACTGTAAGAGGCCAAATCATTTAATGATTGAACTGCCTCCTGATGATGGTAAATGTTTCTTATAATAGCTTAAACTTCAGCTTTTCTCTAATTTTCATTTCTGGCCTTATACCTCCTGCAGACATTTTCTGCTTCTTGGGAATCTCACCTGGGCTTTGTGTGATCTGTTTGAATATCTCCAGGTTACAATGCCACACTTTATTAATACTATATCTGTACAATGTAGGATTCAAACTATATTCAGTTAATTGGAGAAACTGATTAATTTCTTTACTCTTTGTAATTGTGTCATCAGTAATTTAGGATCAGCTTGAACATGATTTTTATATGAGCTGTTTTTTATTTCTTCATACAATTCTAGTAAACTGCCCTCTTTACTTACAGGTAAAAGAAATTGAGAAGCGTGATGCAGTACTTACTCCTAAGCAGCAAATTGAACGATTACTACGCCCGGGATCGACTTACTTCAACCTAAACCCTTTTGAAGTTCTACAGGTAGATGCAGAGGCGAGTCTTGATGAAGTTAAGAAGAAGTATAAAAGGGTGAGCGCTGTCATTAAAATTAATTTGTAATGTTAATTTGCCTAGTTTGAGATGCCGTGTGCAGTTAGACATGCAGATTTCAATGATAAGGAATGTTGGGGGCAGCAGGGTTGCAACAATATAAGATGAGTAGTAAACACTGTATTTCTGTTTGTCTTGTATTTTGTTTTATCCAAACCCACTTCTTTGTTAATATTCTCATTGCATTGAATCATTTTTCCTTTTGTCATAAGTTGTATAATTTCAAACCATATTATTTTCAACCTTTTATGATGTTGTAATCCTTTGTAATTTTCAGTAGCATGTTAGTGAGGCCGTATAACAAAAATAGAAGTTATTTGTCTTCTAAGAGAACCATTTTTGAAATGTGTATATTCCAAATATTTATTTTTTTATTAAAAATTTAAAAAAGTGAAATTGTTTTCAAGTTTCAAGATGTTTAAAGCATGGGGACAAATGGAGTGAATGTTGCATAACATGTCGCTGAACAACTCCAAGGGACAATGTCATGGAACATTTTGCTGCTGCACTAATCAGTTGTTGCAGAAATGTTGCCCTAGGAGGTTGCATTGATTAGTGTTGCTTTCAAACTTATATCAAGTAGTTAAGGGAAGAGGCAGTAGTGGGCACAAAATTACTTACTACAAGGAGAAATATGTTTGATTTAATTACTATAGGGAGGTGATACACTCAATCTGCTTTGGAAATAAGAAACCATTTCACTTAGTATTTTGTGAGTAAAAGTGTTTGACGAGTCCCACAGCAACCCATTAACTCTGGTACAGCTCAAGGAAAGCCCCAGTTTGTTTGCTCACAGCCCTGAATTGCTCATTGCACACACGAATACACTCGACAACAAATGATGCAGCACATGTGTTTTCGCTCTGGAAGCAGCAACACCCATTATGCCCTGCAACACGTAGATGTTGTGCGTGACATTGCGGACAGTGGCCAACATTGCAGCAGGACCCAGACTCAGTGTTATGTGTCAAATTCGTTTTCAAGTTTCAAGATGATGTTTAAAGCCTTGGATAAATAAATAAATAGTTGTCATTAGTTACAGTATATTGATTTGATTCCTCACATCATAATATAGTGTAAATGCTCCTAATATTTTTAAGGGCCGGATACATTGGGGAACAAAATTTATCCCTATAGAAGAAACAACAGTGACCAAGTAGATAACAGCAGATTGGAAGAGATTGCAAAAGAATATAGAAGCAGCAAATTGGAAGTTAAGAGCATTGTGCAGGAAGAAGAGGAGAAAAGCTGGGAAGATTTTACATCTAAACTGGAAGAAGATAGTAAAGGGAATATGAAAATGTTATATGGAATTGTAAAACACAAAAGATCGTATAAGGAAACAATTACAGCAATAGAGACAGCGGATGGAAATATAGTTCGCAATCTAAGAAGTATCAGGGAAGCCATGAAACAATATTTTGACAGGCTACTAAATGAACATAATGGGATAGATGATGAAGAAACAAGTCAGAGGATGATAGATGAAGACACTCCAATAACATGGTCAGAAATCGAGCGAGCTCTCCATAAAATGTAAAGTGGCAAGTCAGCAGGAGCCGATGAAGTTACAACCGACATGATTAAAGCTGTTGGTCCACCAGGGATACAATGGCTGTATAGAGTCCTCAGAGCAATATGAAATGATAACCAAATACCGGAAGACTGGACAAAAGGGGTGATAATTCCTATCTTCAAGAAAGGGGAAAGAAGGAAAAGTGAAAACTAGAAAGATATTATTACCCTCCTATCCCACAGCCTCAAGTTATGGAAAAGATAGTTGAACCCAGCTAACGAACAATATTGGAGCCTATCTTAGAAGAGGAACAACATGGGTTTAGGGCTGGAAGAAGCACAACAGTTCTAATATTTGCCTTGAGAATGCTGGTAGAAAAATATTGGCAAAGAGGGAAAAACCTAATTATTGTGTTTATGGACCTATAAAAGGCATACGATAATGTTCCTAGATCAACTATCCAGAAAAGTCTAAGAAAACTTAAAATTCCCGAGTACCTCTTTAGAAAGTTCCAGATACTGTATAATAATTGCAAGAGCTGTGTCAGTGTTGGGGATGGTTATTCTGAATGGTTTAGTACAACCAGAAGAGTACAACAAGGAAGTGCCCTTTCACCTCTCCTGTTCATAGCGGTGATGGATAACATCTTAAAAGAACTAAAGAGAGCAATCAATAGAGATCTACAGGCATTGGTGTTTGCGGATGATGTGGCAGTATGGGATGAAACTGAAGAAGGAATAAAAAATGAACTGAAAATGTGGAATAATAAGTTTGAAAAATATGGAATGAAATTGAATAAAAAAAAAAAAACAAAAAAAACCATAGCACTAAATATTAGCCGAAAGAATACAGATTGTCATATAAAATTACAAGACCACCACGTTGAAGTTGTTGGCCAATTCAGCTACCTGGGGAGCGTAATTGCTAGTAACGGTAGAAGTGAGTTAGAAATAATGAATAGAGTAACCAAAGGAGCCAACTTCTACAGTACCGTGTGGGGCTTACTATGGGACATGAAGGTTCCCAGAACATAAATTTTCTTGTACAAATCATATCTAATTCCTATTCTCACATATGCTTTGGAAACATTCACACTAACATCAAGGGACCTTAGCAAGATCCAAGCATGTGAAATGAAGTTTCTTAGAACGGCCCTTCAGGAAACTAGACTTGACCACATAAAGAATGACGAGATTAGATCAAACCTAGAGCTAAGGGAATCCATGGAAGAGAGACTTAGGTCATCAAGACTTAAGCAGTGCTAGAAATTCGTTTTTAAATCCAGGCGTATTTGTTACGCCTAACTTTCAGACTCAGGCGTAAAATGAAAATGTTAGGCGTAATTATATTATAATTATGAATATACAGATATTATAGCTTATAACATACTCCAGCACAGTTTAAAACTATAAATATACCCAGAAATAGATTAATATGATTTGCATGTGCCAATACATCATATACCAAAATAGTGAAATAAATTAACAAGATTATTGATTTCATTGTTTTCATGTTGTTAAGCTCACTGAAACCTCGCTCACATATTGCAGTGGTGAATGGAAGCACACGGTAACATGAAATGATTTTTAATAAATTTGGATATTGGTTGTCTTCACTATTTTCGCTATATACTCTGTTCCAAAGCTGACGACTTTATAGAGATTTCTGTCCTTAGCCCATATTTTCCAGCGCAGAAATTCATCAGAAGCTTGTTCTTTGCTTATGTTGACTGCTGCAGGTAAATCCTTGAGGACCTCTTCAAACTCCTTTACTCCATAATTTAATATATCCTCATTTGGAATGTTAATTGCATCAAAAATGTTTATATTTTTAAACATGCAATTATTTCGAAGATCTTCGAAACGTTTTGTTAATCCTGTTAAGAAATTTCTGATTATATCTTCACGATTTTCTTGTAACTCTAACAAACATGGGTAATCTGTGAACGCAAAGTTGCCTTTTGCAACGGAGTAGGCAGTATTAAATAAAACACACATTTTTTGGTGCTTTTTTCACTCATGGCACTCAACGTAAGAGCTAATGGTGTCTGCAATATTTTTTTTTTCACCACATCTGCCGCACACGAATTCTGATGGACTTCACTTTTGTCATGTTTTTTAACTGTTTCTAATATAGATATAACCTTTGCATTTACGAAACTCGTTAAAGATTAATTCGCAAACTGCCTACAAACGACGCAAAACATACTATTTTCGCTGCGTTGTTCTACTGATAACCAAGGAAAACTTTTTTGCCACTTACTTAATGTGTGTTTACCCACGGCATTAGTTGTCGATGTACTGGTGGTAACAACAGGCATAGTAGCTGATAAATCTTGAACTGTTTTTGATCGTTTATTTGCTTGTTGACCTCCTGGAGCAGGCCTACAGGTCATAGCTGAAGGGCCTGATGATTTGTCAGCAGCTGATGTTTCTTCATTTTCTGGCAGTCCTCGTTTATCAGTACTTGTAACACTTTTATCACCAATACTTGTCTTTACAAATGGTATAAAGTCAGTAATTTTACGAGACATCTTTAGATCCTTTGTTAAGCGAATAACAGAAGAATAACGCACGCGCTAGAATTGTTTTCCCCCCCCCCCCCTCCCTTCGCGGTACTTCCCCCTACAATGTTGCCACTTCTGAACTTCAGAAACGTATTATTGGAAACATTGAAATAGATCAAAACGACAAGAATTGAAATTAATTATTAGAATTTAACCTTGAACACGCAAAACTAACTGAAAACAAGTTTCGAAATGTAATTTTTTAAGTTTTGATGCTTAGGCGTATTTTCTACGCCTTTGACGGAGATTGCAGGCGTAAAACGAAAATATTCAGGCGTAATTACGCCTAACGCCCGGTCAATTTCGAGCACTGGACTTAAGTGATTTTGGCATGTGAAGAGAATTATTAGTACAAGACTACCAAAAACTTATTTGGAAAAAAGGATAGTGGGCAAAAGACCAGTGAGAAGACCAAGAAGAAGGTGGACAGACCAACTGAAGGAGGATAAAGAGAGAAGAAGCTGGAACTGGGAATATATCACAGACCAAGAAACTTTTCTGGATAGGAGACAGTGGAAAACGATAGTATGCGACAACCAAGGCTCGTAAACCACACCCGGGTAACTGGAGATGGTCCCCAAGGATGATGATGATCCACCTTATTGTGAGTGGGCTCAGTGTATGCAATGACTGAAACTTATAAGTGTAAATGAGGCATTAAGCTTCAACAGTTCATTTCATTTCTTCAAATCATACTTATTTCAAATAATGTGCAATTTTGCTATGAATTCTCAGACTTTTTACCCTCCTACTTTCATTTTTGATTTATATTTTCCTTTCTGAACTCACTTATTATAGAGAAGGTAAGTGATTCAGAGATGTCCTCCCTCCTTTTTTACTTCACACCATTTTCCCACTTTCTCCCCTCCCCCTCTCCCTTTTCCTTAGCACCTTCTCTCCTCTTCCCCACTTCTTCCTTCTGCCTCTTCCTTCCCACCTTCCACATTCTGTACACTTCTTAACCCTCTCTTACACATGCATGTTCAAGGTGTATTGGTGGTTGGAATAATTGGTTAATAGTATAACTGATCTGTTTTACATAATTTGCTACATAATGCCGAGTTTTACCTTTTTTATGACTATTTAAATATTTTCAGTGACCCAAGGAAAATATCGTTTAATCCTAAGTCTTTGTTCAACTAAAGTACCAGTTTATTACTGATTTGTTGGTTCAGTATATGTCATTCATTCCATTCTCGGGTTTAATTTTTTGGTATCTGGGTATTGAATAAGCCCGCAAGAAACATTTTATTTCTTTCTGTAGACTCGTCTACCAATTGAAAGTAATAGATACCAACAAAATCTATTGGAGAATGTCTTAAATTATATATACTGAACCAACAAATCAGTAATAAATTGGTATTTTAGTTGAACAAAGACTTAGATTCAGTGATTTTTTTCCCCCTCCTTAATTTCAAGTAGTCAAACTTTAATCTGTTGAGGGATATGTACAGATGGCTTGAAGCTCTGACCGTTATTGATAAAATTCACACTACTGAAATCGGACATTGAAGATGCATAGTTTCTTAAAAATCGGCCACCAAGCTATTAACTTAACCTGTAATAGCTAACAGGAAGTAGGTTACACTGAATAAAAGTCACTTTAAATGAAAACAGTATATTCTGAAATGTTTCTTGTGGATGAATTGGTATCCATAGTAAACCTAAGAAAAGCATCAGACAAGCACATCTGTTGAAGAAGATAGCAGGTAGCTCCGACTCACTCACACCTCCATCGAAACTTTAACAACTTTCCTCCAGTTAGTGAAAACATTAGAAAAGGCTTTCAGTTCATGGTAATATTACTTCTGAATGAAAAATTTCTTAAGTCGCATAACTTCTCTGTCAAAATTCTATCACCTTCATAGTGATGGTTTTCCAAGTTCTTACGGAGATTTTGACACACACAACTGACCCCGACCTAATACTGTTGGAAACTGGCTGGTGAGCTCAAGATGACTGACCTTTTATAAGGAAAATCAGGCTGGAAAATTTTATCTGTCTTCCAAGTCGCTCCTGTCTGTTTGAAATTTTTATATGATAAGGCCCCAATTTTTCTGCCTCTGTTTACCTATGACATCTTTTATCTAAAACCACATAGTCTCTCCACTGTGCCCTCAAGGAATTCTATTTCCGTTTTCTACTGATAACTATTACTTCTTTATCCTCCTGCTGAGATTTCTGGATCATATTATTTGTTGAAATTTTTCCTATCTTTTGATGTATATTACTTTGCTAGGCTCATCTTCTTCTGAGGGTAATTTATGGTTAACAGTAATTGTGCCAATCATCTCCCACTTGCATGATGTCAGACTGAAGTTTATAAAATTAATATCTGGCTAGCCCATTTTTACTTTAAGCTGCAATCTACACATTTTGCTTAGGGAAATTTGTTCTAATTTTTGGGATGTCACTTACTCCCCAACAATCCTATTAAATTTTAAATTCTACCTGTGACATAAGGATCTAAGCAAGGTAAATTTGGAACAATACCTGACAATGGAAATATTAAAATCTTATTTTTCTCCCATAAATTTCAAACTTTCCACTAAACTGTTATGATATTCTTAATCCTTGGAATTTTCTGTACCTAATTCTATTCTTCTACCTATTTTATTAAGAATTCCGATTTTCTTTTTATTACTAAAAACATACTTAGAATTTACTTAATTATACAAATTTTATTCAGAATGTGTCTACCTGTGCTGATAAAATCTGGAATAAATCTTCTCCTACATTGAATACTTTTGGTTTTGTCCTCTGCTCTATCTAAGCGCATAGCATAATACGACTTGAAATTGAAATACCTCTCTTTAAAAAATTCTTAGCCTATGCAAACTGTATTTCAAACTGATAATAATATTAAGCTTTATTAATGGAAATGAATGGAGCAAAATCTCTATGAAAATGGTTATATTTCGAGTTGAAAAGTGCCGCTATTCAACTCATTCTGCAAATTTTGAAAGCTGAAATGAGTTGGATTTAAAATTGTAGGAAAAAAATTCTCCCCAACTCTGCTTCAATCGCACTACACATCATAAAAAATCTCCTGTTTCAATTGAAAAATAGCATATAAATGTGAAAAATTGAGATTATAAATTGAAAATCCTATCAAAATTCTGATACCAGTTTCAAAATTTACATGTTTTTATGGCATGATATTATAAATGATATAAAAAATTAGTTTGTACTACATCATGAAAAAATACTGATATGTACATACATGTGTCAAACATTGTTGATAAATTATTAAAGAAAATATATGAAAATGTTCTTGTGTTTGTACTTATATTACTAAAACTCTTGGAAAAGTGTTTAAATGCTGAAATTCTATTTCACTTAAACTATTGTTCATTTGTTTACATAAAAAAGTTTTTATTCTACAAACACCATATTTTGGCATATATTAGAAAAACTAGTAAGTCTTGTCATGGATTCACATGAACATAAATGTAGACTGAAAGTTGGAGCTGTATGTGGTTATAAAGCAATGCTATGCCAAGAATAATCGCTTGAGAGTCCAATTCATAGATCTCTTGTCACAGCGGGTGAACCAGATGGTACCACTCATCACCAAAATTTTGTGAAATATAAAAGTGTATGAGTGTACTTATCATAATAACTGATACACATACACAATAAAATGAAACAATTATACACAAAAAAACTTAAAGTTGAGGTACAAAAGAAATATTAAATATTATAGTATGGTTATAGCCTTTGAAATTATTTATAAAGTAAAGTATGAAGCATAACACATTAGAGCTGCCTGTAGCAAGCTTTCTCAGGGTTAAGTAGTTATATTAAAAATGCTCGTGGCAAAAGTATCAAGAGATTACATAAACAAAGTAGGCATGAAGTGCTTTTTATGTATGACATATTCAAAAAGGCAATAAACATGAAAGTTGGTTGTTTGAAATGATTCATAGAAAAGTACCAACTGTGGTTGAATATATATGCTTTTGAAAACCCCGCAGGGGTCTGGTACGCAAGTGCCAGGTACGGGTTTGGCGAACCCGCGGTGCCCGAGCTGGAAACTTGTGAGCGCCGCAAGTTTCCCACACCGTAAACTCCTACCATGCTTCAACGACCACCGTAGGGCGTGGCGGTGGAACGTTGTGTGCCTAGGAGAACGGGGATCTTGGCTTCATCGCCCGGATCGCGAGGACGGTAACAAACCTCTATAAAAAACCCCTCAACCTCAAGGTCGGACACGTGCTGAGGAGGTGGATGAGTGGTGAGGCGAACCACCCGCTAACGTGCAACCTCAGGGGCACCTGCGCACCCCTGTTGTAATAAGCATTTCTTCTTATCCTGGTTTTTACTCGTGGGTCCAAAATTCCAACTCACAAAAAAACCAAAAACCCCTGCGGCCCGGGTGTGTCGCAGGTAAATAAAAACACACCCAGTTCTTACAAACGGGCTAGGGTTGAAAGCCCTCCCCCGGATGTAAATAATAGTAACGGACAGGGTTGTATTCATAGAGAATGCCTTTGTAATTATGACAAGGGTGGAGGGATCTTTTGAGAAGGTCTCTCCATTCTATGTTCAGAAAGGTTTAGAGGGTATTGCGGGTACCCTCAAATCTGTAAAAAAGCTGAGGAATGGAACACTGCTTATGGAAACATCCACCCAGAGGCAGGCTGTCCAACTCCTTAAGTGCGAGAAGCTCGGGGAGTTCGCAGTGAAGTGCGAACTCCATAAAACTCTAAATTCAAGTAAAGGAGTCATTACCAGCAGGGACCTTATGGATTTAGAGACCGAGGAACTCCTTAAGGAGTGGTCAACAGAACATGTGGTCGAGGTTCGTCAGATTAAACGAAGGGTTAACGGCAGTCTTGAGAAGACAGCCACCTTCGTCCTGACGTTCGACACTCCAACGTTGCCCAAAAACATCAAGGCAGGATATTTGAACCTGAATATTCGCCCGTATGTACCGGACCCAATGCGCTGCTTTAAGTGCCAGCGGTTCGGTCATACGACGGCGACCTGCAAGGGCAACCCCACCTGTGGGAAGTGCGGAAAGGCGGCTCATGAGCCAGGCACTAGCTGCACGCTCCCACAGGTGTGTGTGAACTGCTCCGGGGCACATCCAGCCTGGAGCAGAGAGTGTCGATTGTATCTGGAGGAAAAAAAGATACAGGAGTTGAAAACGAAAGAGCGGATTTCTTATGGCGAAGCCAAAAAGAAATATAAGGCTCTGGCTCCACCAGTCTTCGCTACCAGCTTCGCGAAGACGTTATCAACTCCCGTCAGGAAAGAAAGTATTGCTACCCAGACGTCCGTTGCGGACATGGGCACAAGTCCAATGTGCTCATGTCAGTGCAGATGTGGTGCCACACCCATCAAGGTCATTACACCTAGGACCTCGCACGTCGGTAGCAATACTCTGACAACATCGACCACATCGACAGCAGGTTCCGTAAGTCCACCAGCAAAGACACTGCCATCCGCTACAGCAGTGGGTCCCCTCTGCAACAGCAGAAGCGGCCCCTGAAGCAGAAACAGCATCTGCAAAGAAGTGATAACGGCAACGCCATCTGCCGGTAGCGGATGGCAAACAGTGCAAAAGGTAAGGGGTCCGAAATTTAAGCTGACGGACCCCGCTATGTTTGTGAAATCCCCTCCGACTTCTCCTCCCAGATCCCCTTCTGGAAAGGAGAAGAGGAGGGACAGGCCTCGGCGGATGAAAAATCCGCAAGACCCCGAGGCCTCACAACGAAAATCGTCTTCGGACACCGAAGACGATATCATGCTGGTGGACGTACCTTGTTCCGTTCCTCAGCTATCAGAGAAGGAAGACCCACCCGATCCGGGGGGGGTGGTGGTTTTAAATAGGTAGAATGGCTCCCATACTTCAGTGGAACGTAAACGGTTTCCAGGCTCACAAAGAGGAAGTCCAGCTCTTAGCACGGTCTAATCCATTGTGTCTCTGTCTCCAGGAGACACACTTTAGACCACAACATCAGCCTGTGCTAAGAGGTTATGACATATTCCGAAAGGACGATACCGAGGGTGATCGAGCGAGGGGCGGAGTGGCCGTGTTTGTTCGGAACACTGTCCACTCCGAACCCGTCGCTCTCACCTCTCATCTACAAGCAGTAGCGGTGAAAATACACGGTCCAATACAACTGACCGTATGCTCTGTCTATCTGCCACCCAGTTTGTCCGTCGACTACGACGACCTGGTTGGCATTACACGACAACTCACTCGGCCCTTTCTCCTTTTGGGAGATTTCAACGCCCACAGTGCGTTGTGGGGTTCCACCACCGATTGCCCCCGGGGCCGAGTGATTGGTAGATTGATGGAGCAGGAGGAAATTTGTATCCTGAATACAGGGCAAATGACTCATTTCACCACTGCTACCGGTACGTCTTCTGCCATTGACCTTTCCTTGTGTTCTCCCTCAATCGCAGACTCCGTGCTATGGGAGGTGGATCGCGACCTACATGGAAGCGACCACTTCCCTATTTGGTTGCACGTCGAGTGCGATCGTGGGGGAGGAAATAACCGGCGCAAATGGAACGTCAGTTGTGCAGATTGGCAACTCTATTGCCGCTCTGTACAACTGCAACTTGTAGGCAGTATACAAGAGAAGGTGAATCACTTCACGGAAGTGATTCACCGTGCAGCTGACGTTTCCATGCCGAAAAGCTCCGGAACGCTGCGAAGGACGCCCGTCCCCTGGTGGAACGACGAATGTCGTTCCGCTATTCAGGGTCGCAGACGGGCGTTGCGGCGTTTTAGGTTGTATCCTACATCCGACAACCTGGCAGCGTTCCGTATAGCAAGAGCTAAGGCGCGCCGTGTTATTAAGGAGAGTAAGAAGAGGTCATGGCAGAACTTTGTGAGCACTATCAATCGTTCCACACCTTCGTCGAAAGTATGGGAGTCCATTCGCCGTATATCTGGAAGGTACTCCCGCGCACCAGTATCTGGGTTACTGGATCATGGACGTATTATTACTGACGAACGAAGCATAGCGCAGCTGATGGCGGAGAACTTCGCCGCCATCACTTCGTCCGATAACTTTGACCCTCGGTTTCAGCGACGTAGAGTCGCTGCCGAGAGGCGCCCGCTGTGCTTCGATTCGTCGAATTCAGAGGCCTACAACTGCCCATTCACATCTTGGGAGCTGGAGAGTGCGTTGAACAGCGCAAATGACACTGCTCCAGGGCCTGATTTGATCCAGTACCAGATGCTGAGGCATCTCAGCAAGGATGCTAAAAAGTACCTTCTAGATATTTTTAACGACATTTGGACCGGAGGACACTTCCCCGACTCGTGGAAAGAAGCAACATTAATTCCCATTTTAAAACCTGGCAAGGACAAATTGTTGCCAGGTAGTTATCGTAGTATTGCCTTGACTAGCTGCGTGGGGAAGACACTGGAGAGGATGGTGAATCGCCGCCTCGTCTGGTGTCTTGAATCCCGTAATCTCCTGAGCCGCTTTCAGTGTGGATTCAGGAAGTTCCGTTCCACCTTGGACAACCTGATCCTCCTGGAGGCGGCAATACAGGATGCGTTCATACGCAGCCAACACCTCGTGGGTGTTTTTTTCGATCTTGAAAAGGCTTACGATACTACCTGGCGGCATGTTATTTTAAAACAGTTACATGAATGGGGTTTTAGGGGTAACCTACCCCGTTTTTTAAAATCATTTTTATCTGGTCGTTGCTTCCGGTACCGAGTCGGTGGTGAAGTGTCTGATCTTTTTATTCAGGAAAACGGTGTCCCTCAGGGGTCAGTTTTAAGCGTGACCCTATTTGCTATCGCAATTAACAGTATATCTTTGGTTATAAGGAGTCCCATTCGGTTCTCCTTATATGTGGACGATTTTTTAATTTTTATTGCATCGTCCAGCCTGAGAAGCGCAGAGCGGCAGCTGCAACTCGCGCTGAACAGGCTGGATGATTGGTCAGTGCACACCGGTTTTCGATTCTCTGCCGAGAAAACCCGGTGTGTACTTTTTACTCGTAGCAGAAGTCTTTTAGCTGAGCCTCACCTTACCTTGAGGAACACCGTTTTAAGTTTTACTGAAACAGTTAGATTTCTGGGCCTCATTTTTGACACCAGGCTTAACTGGCTTCCACATCTTAAAGATGTGAAAGCCAGGGCCTTAAAAGCTCTTAATATTTTAAAATGTCTGTGCGGCAGGTCGTGGGGCGCTGATCGCTCCTGCCTGCTACAGTTTTATCGAGCCTTTGTACGGTCGCGTCTCGAGTATGGTTGTATCGTATATGGTTCGGCACGGGACAGTTATCTTCGGATACTGGATAGTGTCCACCATGCAGGAATTCGGCTCGCCACTGGTGCATATCGCACCAGCCCTATTGTCAGCATTTGTGCTGACTCGGGCGAGCCACCACTTACCATCCGCCGGCAACTCCTCATGGTGCGACACTATACGCATATTGCCATAACACCTGGCAGTCCCGTGTACGACATAGTTCTACATCCCAGCTACGAGCGGCTCTATGCCAACCGGCATAGAGCCACTAAACCGTTCAGCTACCGTACGAAGGCTATTTAGAACATTACGGATTTGAGCTTCCCTCTTTTTATCGCCAGGGTTGGAGTAAATCCCCTCCCTGGCTTTTAAAGAGGCCCAGATTAATTTTAGAACTGTCACGGCATAACAAACTGCTAACCGCTGACAGTGTTTTTATTCATATTTTTACTGATATTTTAAATCAATATCACACTTTCACCCCGGTGTATACGGATGGGTCTAAGCAGGCTAACAGTGTAGGCTGTTCAATAGTGTTCCCTCGAGCGACTTACAAATACAAGATGGATAGCAGGTGCAGTGTTTACACTGCGGAGTGCTATGCCCTGCTAAAGTCGCTCCAGCATATGAAGGCACGCCGCGACAAGAAGTACCTCATATGCTGTGATTCCCTTAGTTGCATTCAGGCATTAGCAACTATGTACCCAGCAGACCGTCTAGTCCAGGACATCCAGGACGCCCTCCTTTCCCTCCAATCTTGTGGGAAGGAGGTGGCATTCTGCTGGGTACCAGGCCATGTGGGAATCAGGGGGAACGAGGCAGCTGATGAAGCTGCCAAGTTGGCCTGTGACAAGGTCCGAATCGACTTTGACCCGGTCCCAAAGTCAGACCTTGCCTCGGCGGCGAAGAGATTTGTTTTTGATGTTTGGCAGAGGCAGTGGCTGGAGGTCGAGCATAATAAGCTCCGGCTGGTCAAACCGACCATTCAGCCGTGGAGCAGCTCCTTCCAGCGGGCGAGGAGGGATGAGGTTCTCCTTACTCGCCTCCGTATAGGGCACTGTCCTCTGACACATGGTTTCCTTCTCCGCCGAGAGGACCCTCCGGAGTGTGATGCTTGTGGCGTACCTTTGACGGTACTCCACATTTTAACCGAATGTGTATTGTTTTTAGATCTAAGGGCAGACGTTGGCTTAGCCAACGATCTGTCCCTTATTTTAAGCGATGACCGTGACAACGTGGCTAAGGTTTTAAAGTTTTGTTGCTTGGCCGGTCTTGTCCCAAAAATTTTGGGCAGATCGGCCTAGGTTCTAGTTTGGATTGGTGGCCGTGTACAACCACCAATCCAAGTACTGTTTTTATTTGTGACACTGATTATATGGCTGGCCCTTTTACAGCCAGCCAGCTAATTTGTTTTTTAACCTGGTTGGCCCATCTACAGCCAACCAGTTAATGTATTATATTTTAGTCACAGTTTTATATTTTATGTTGCCGTCTGTGTGGCCGACCTCTATACAGTCGGCCAGGCAGACGGTATTTTAGTTAGTATGTTAGTATTTTATTGTGCTGTCTCTGTGGCCGACCCCTTTACAGTCGGCCACACAGACGGCAATTTCGCCACGTTGTCACGCCTGGTTTTTGTTAGGGCGCTAATGACCCCGCTGTCGACGCGCCCTAAAACAACAACAACAACAACAACAGCTTTTGAAAAGATCTTAAATTATTCTAGTAACATCAAATAATTATTATAATGAACACATAGGAACCATTAAAATAATACAGGTTGTAGAACCTTATATATAACTGCAAAATATAAGTATATACAAAATTGAAGTAATTTTTAAAAATGTTGTGAAATCTTTATAATGATATAATATTCAAAACTACTGAGTCACGTATGGGTATTATCTCATAGTAACAGCAAGAGTTGTGAGGACCAGTACACTGGTCACAGTATAGGTATCTCTTTATAAATGCATAGGTGTGTGGTACCCTGGGCCATGAATGTCCTATTATTTCAAAACGGTTACAAACGTCATTTTGTATGAAAATTATTACAAAGTAAGGATATGAACCCAGGACCTTTGAATGTCCTGATGTTTACTAACTCATAAGTAATTCATAAAATATCTTAGAACTAGCTCGTACCCGTGACTTCGTACGCGTGGATTAAGAATTTTTTTGCCAGAATTAAATATAGAAAGTTGTTGGTAACGAAGGATTGGTCCCAAACAATATTGAGTCGGAATAATATGACAGGAAAGCTATCACTATATCATTGTACCGTCGAACCTGTCTCTTGAAGAGAATCAATTTCCAACATATTTCTGTCACCATTCGATAAGGTCTCAAAATTTCGTGACTACAACTGTTAATCATACTGGAAAAAATATCCTGTGCCCTTCATACAGATTTCCTTATAAAATTCCATCACAACGATATAGCCTATTAGTTGTCAAAACTTAACAAAAAGACAAAGACTTACTTCCGTATTTATAATAATATTACTGTGGTTCACACTCACACATTGACTGCGAACAACACCTGAGGGATCATTATAACATAAAAAAGTGTACACCTACAACATTGCAAGACTACCTACGATTTGCCTCGCATTGCACCCCTAACTTTCTAATATCTACAGTTTAACATTCAATCCGAATAACCTACTGCCCAGGCCTGACTCTTACGATGAAAAACAATTTTTAAAAATATTAGCCTCCACGGAGATTTGAACCGAAGACCACAACGTTCGTAAGCAAGCGCTTTAACCACTGAGCTGCCAGTCTCCTAAACGGAAACACGGTACGGAGACGTCCACATCCAACGTGTATGTCTATCGCTGTATTTCGAAGTTATGAGACAACGTTATTTATACAGATAATTTTTCAACCAAATGTAGACAGTATTTTTCTCCTTGTTTCAAAGGATAAGTGTGCAAAGTTTCATCGAGATCGGATGAAAACTGTGGATTTGTATGAAGAACAAACAAATAAACAAACATACATATATCTTTATATATCTTAGAATAACAGCTGATCTGTAGGTAGGAGTATGCAGACCTTGGACCATAAAGTGTCCCATAATACCGAAAGTTGCTGTCCTGAGTTAAGTGTTGTGGGAGTCATGTGGTAGTACCTGTTCTTGGTGAACAGAGTTGCTTATATGGCAAAGAAACATGATAATGCCTTCTTTTTTTTCTGTCGTCAGTCTTTCGACTGGTTTGATGCAGTCCTCCATCTCTTCCTATCCTGTGCTAACCTCTTCATTTCTACATACCCCTTACAACCCACGTCCTCAATTATTTGCTTCATATATTCTAATCTCTGTCTTCCTCTACAGTTCTTACCTTCGACTGTTCCCTTCACCAGCAAATTAACCAATCTAGCATGTCTCAAAATATGACCTACCAGCCTGTCTCTTCTTTCTGTAAGCTTCTTTCCTCACCCATCATTTCCAAAACTCGTTCATTTCTTACTTTGTCTGTCCACTTAATTTTCAGCATTCTTCTGTAGCATCACACTTCAAATGCTTCAATTTTATTTATTTCCGGTATTCCTAAAGTCTGTGTTTCGCTACCATAAAAGGCCGTGCTCCGCACAAAGAGTTTAAAAAAGTTCTTTCTAATTCCTAGATCAATATTTGAAACTAAAAGGTTTCTCTTTTTCATGTGCTGTTTTAAGTTAGCTGTCCACTTGCTACTTAAAAACTGTGGACCATTATCATTAAGAATAGCATTTGGTTTTCAAATGTGTTGCAGATAGTGGTTGCAGATCTTGTTGTGAATGGTGTCTTTAGTTGCGTTCTTAATATATTACGACTTTAAAAATTTGGAAAAGACATCCATGGCAATGCAAATTTGTACAATTCCCCCACACCGCCCCATTCCTTCCCCGAGATCTTTCTCACCCATCATTTCCAAAACTCATACTTTGTCTATCCGCTTAATTTTCAGTATTCTTCTGCAGCACCACTTTCAAATGCTTCAATTTTCTTTCTTTCTGGTATTCCTGAACTCCACGTTTTGCTACCATAAAATGCAGTGCTCCACACATAGGGGTTTAAAAGTTCTTTCTAGTTCCTAGATGAAACTAAAAGATTTCTCTTTTTCATGAAGGCTCTTTTTGCTAGTGCTATTCTGCTTTTATCATCATTCCTGCTTCGACCATCGGTTGTAATTTTGCTTCCCAAGTAACAGAATTCACTTCTCCTATTGCATCCGATTCTATTTTTATGTTTAATCTACTAGTATTGGTATCATTTCTGTTACATTTCATCACTTTTGTCTTACTTTGATTTATATTCAGTCCAAAATCTTCCTTCAGTATTTTGTTCATGTCATTCAGTAACTACTCAGTATCCTCAGCACTTTCTGCTAACAAGACAATGTCATCAGCAAATTGTAGCTTACTGATTTTTTCTCCCTGACCACTTATGCCACATGAAAGTTTTTCTTTTATTTTCTTTAGTATTTCTTCCACACCGAGCGTGGTGGGTGAGCGGTTAACGTTCTGGCCTCACATTCGGGAGGACGGCAGTTCGAATCCCCGTCCGGGTATCCAGATTTGGGTTTTCCATGGTTTCCCCAAATCACTCCAGGCTAATGCCGGGATGCTTCCTTCAAAAGGCCATTACTGAATTCCTTCCTCTTCCTTGTCGCCAGTCCTATTCCGCCTCTAGTGACCTCGACGTCGACAAGAAGTAAAGCAATAAGTAAAAAATAAAAAAAGTAAAAAAACTACTTATATATACAAGTTGAATATTAACAGGAATAGACTACAACCTTGCCTCACACCCATCCTGACTGATGCATGTCTCTCATTGTTCTCTGCGTTTATTATAGACACTTGATTCTCATATAGTTTATAAAGTATTCTTCTATCTCGATATTGTAAACCTGACTTCTTTAAAATTTTGAGCGTTTTGTCCCACCTAACACTATCAAAAGCTTTTTCTAAATCAACAAACGCCATATAAGTATCTTTGTTTTTCTTAAACCCAAACTGATCTTCACCTACTATATCTTCTATTACCCTTTCTATACTTCTGTATATTATTCTGGTCAGTAATTTTGAAGCATGTGATATTAGACTGATGGTGTGATAATTCTCACATTTGTCAGCTTTTGCTTTACATAAGTGTGAAGATTATATTTTTATTAAAATCAGTAGGAATTTCTCTTATTTCATAACTTTTTGATATCAGCTTGAATAATCTTTTGATTCCTTCTTCTCCTAGCGATTTAAGAAGTTCTTTAGAGATCTTATCGATTTCAACTGCCTTATTTGCTTTCAAGTCATTCAGAGCTCTGTTAAATTCTGCCCTCAAAATAGGATCTCCTAAGACTTCAATGTCGACATCGCCTTCCTTTTCCATTATGCTATTGTTCAAGTCATCCTCATCATTCCTCCATCGGTTAGCTCTATCGTTCGAGACTAACAGAAGTTTCCCACCGGCAGCATTAATGTTCACACCTCTTTTCTTCATTTCTCTAAAATTTTGTGTGATCTTCCTGTATATACCTGACCTATGTCCATTTCGTTTTCTACTTCTTCACACTTTTCTTGTAGCCATTTTGCTTTTTTTATTTACTGTTTACTTGAGTGCTAAATTGACTGTATTGCTCTCTTCCTGCTCCATCCTGAGCATTTTTGTGCCTTCTCCTCTGATCCATCAGCTTCAAAATTTCTCTGTGATCCAAGGTTTTTGGGCAGCTTGTTCCCTAAAGCCTAATGTTTCTTTACCAGATTTCATTATTTTGGTCTTTAATGCATTCCATGCATCCTCGGTTGAACTCCTTTCAGAGTTACTTCTTAGACCTACGTCTACCATTCCTGCAGATTTTTCTCTCATGCTAGATTATTTCAGTTTATTCACTTCCTGTCACTATCTTTTGTATTACTGCAAAATATTTCAAGTTTATATCTTTTAACTATGTAATTTAGTATATGTGTAGCTTTTCATCAACAATTTTCTGAGTGGGTGACAATGACCTGAACATCAGCAATGATTAATATATTATATGATTGGTTCATTTGGTTTTGGATTCCTTTTGGTATTAATTCCTTCCACTTTTACCAGATCAGCAACATTTAAAACAATACTGCAGACAGACAGCAACCTTGTCTAACCTCTTGGCTGGTTTTTAGTGGCTTTGCAGCTTCATTTAGATTTTTTTTAAAATTAGGCTGGTGCAGCTGAACAAACTTTTAATGGCCAATATTAAATGTACTGGAAGACCTTTTTGTACATTACAGAATTTATTCCGTTTTATTGTATCAAAAGCCTCCTAACCTATATAAATAAAAATTAAATGCTATTTGTTGTCACTTGAGAACATTTGGACTGATTTGGCTAATTTTTTTAGTGGTCATGATAGTCTGAATCAAGTTTTTAGAGGAAGAAAAGTTGGAAATGCTGCCCGGAAAATTTGGGAAAAACTAAAAGTACTTTTTTCTATGGACTGATTTGGATATTTTTTAAACGTTTGTAATAGTCCAAATAAGGTTTTTAGAGAAAAAAAAATAGGAAAAATTACCCAGAAAATTGGAAAATTCAGAAAAAAACTGACAATTTCAACGATGCATAATTCTTCTTTTGTTTTGTTTTATGCTCCTGGGATGGAAGTAACTAAATTGAATGTTTTCTATTTTTTTTTAAAAAAAACTGAAAGATCTGGAAAAACACATTCCTGCCTAAATTAAAAAAAAACTTTGTTTTTATTTATCTGTTGTTTTGCAATCTGTCCAGCAAATGTAGTTATTTTGTTTCTGTTTAATAGATATTTATTAAGAACATGTGGTTGATGATATCAAACAAGGTATTACCTCAATTAGGCATTACAGAGCTCAAGTGTCTGATGCCCAATGCATTTAATTAATAGAGTAAACGCGAAAAAAAATATGCTTTGGATTTACTGAGTGAATCAGTTCGAAGGAATGTTCCGCTGTTGAATTGTCGACAAAAATATGCGTACGCCACTCTCATGAAAGTTGTGAATTATAGAATTAGAGGGATTTTCTTCTTAGATGATTCCACTGGAACTCGAGAAACTTTTTTGGTGTCATTGATTTTGCCAGTGATTCGCTCGCTGAGTGAAATTGCACTTGCAATTGCTTCATCAGGAATTACAACTATATTGTTGGAAGACAGTCAGACTGCTCATTTAACATTCAAGTTGCTGTTGAGTATGCAGATCAATTAAATGCCAACATGCAACCTTAAAAAGAACTATGCACAAGCCAAAGTTTTGCAGCAATGCAAATTGGACGTGTGGAATGTATGTACTATGGCACATAAAAAGCCTTTGGAGGCTTAGATCGAATGACAAAACTGTTTTGGTGGTGGTATTATTGAAATCGAAATGTAAATAAAACATCTTGAGTTTAACTGAGATCAAATTTAGCGGAAGAAAATAAATCATTTGATTAATATGGAATTCTGGCTTATTTCAATTGTGATTTAAATTCTGGAACAAAATCGCATGGTTTCAAGTCGATCACATTCCATCAGGTACATCACACATTTCCATCATTTTAGCGGTATATTGCCAACAGAATTAATCTCGGATGTAAAATTTCCAATTGGTATACTTTTGAATAAACTCCTCCCCAAATTGAATATCCATGGACACAGTTGTTAATAAATTCTCAGAAATATGTTTTTACCTTATTTTTGCTTTTTCACATTTTCAATAGCTTTTAACAAATTCACAAAATGATCACAAATTTTGAAATTTGGACGGGACATTGTCTATTGAGTCAGATAGTAATCAAGAAAGCAATATTACTTTTGTAAGAATGGTGACTTTCCCGACATAGGCTTGCAATGAAGTCTTCATGGGTGTACCACTGGATTGTGTTTTGAAAACACGATATTTTCGACAACTAGCTCCATCATTTTTATCAGGTGTGGAGACATCTGCACAGGTCAGCTGACCATCAGATACTGATACTCAATATCTGATGATCAGCCGACCAGTGCAGATGTCTCCACACTTGATGAAGACGACAGAGCTAGTCGTCAAAATGTCGTGTTTCCAAAACACAGTATGGCTGGTACAACCGTGAAGACTTCATTGCAATATTAGTTTCTAAATAGAATACTCGTCATTTTTCTATAAGTTGTATGAAAAATACTTTGTCAATACATGAATGCACTTTCTGGAAACCAATTTGCCCTTCTACACCGTCAGACATGGTTAGAATGAATTTTGATCGTCTGAATATATTTTGAAAGCAATTTATCCCATATCTCCATTTTACAGTCGTTTCTTCAAATGAACCCTAGTTTCTGAAATATTTGCATGCAAAAAATTCTAATGGTTTTTAAATACTAAAGATATTGTATCAT
This sequence comes from Vandiemenella viatica, assembly GCA_031002005.1. Taxonomy (NCBI): domain Eukaryota; kingdom Metazoa; phylum Arthropoda; class Insecta; order Orthoptera; family Morabidae; genus Vandiemenella; species Vandiemenella viatica. Next base: position 328,138,725 of record JARYHS010013630.1, on the reverse strand, counting down.
ACTAACAAGAGGCAGCGTGGTCCAGTCAGCAAGATGTCTTCTGCTCAGTTTGCAGCCTAGGATTTGAGTCCATTACCTGCCAGTATATATATATATATATATTAGACATTGGTATAGGAGAAAAACCACCGCTTACCAAAGATGAGGGCTCCAGCGGCGTCAAAACACAAAAACACAAACATAATACAAATTTTCGAGCTTAGCTCTTCATCAGGTTGTGGGATGAGGTGGCTGCCCCGCGGAAGCTAGCAACCAACTGAGGAGACCACACGGGGTGCACATGGTCGGCTGGTCGGGGTGGAGAGGGAGGGGGGAGAAACAACATGGCGGTAGAATCCATCAACAGGATCCTAAGACAAGGATATGATCTCCTCCGAGCCTGCCCGGAAATGAAAACACTCCTACCACAAATCCTTCCCCAGCCCCCCAGAACCTGTTTCAGTAGACCCCCCAACTTGAACCAACTCTTGGTCCATAAACATGGAACCCCTCAGCCCACAAGACAGCCCCAAGGATCCTTTCCGTGTAACAGGCCCCGTTGCAAACTTTGCATGATGCACCCGCCTTCGACCACCTTCACCAATCCCATAACAGGGGAAAGCTTCTATATCACTGGATCGGCTACCTGCGTAACTTCTCACCTGATCTATCAACTTACCTGCAACCACTGCCCAGCCTCCTACATAGGTCTGACGACAAATCCACTGGCCATGCGGATGAATGGACACAGACAATCGGTCTGGACTGAGAACCCTGACCACCCTGTTTCTTTTCATGCCACCACTCATAACACCAACAATTTCAACACCTGCTTCACAGTCCGTGCCATCAAAGTACTCCCAGACAAAAGCAGCATCTCAGAACTGAGAAGGTGGGAACTGGCCTTTCAGTACCAACAGGGGACCAGACAACCACCTGGACTAAATTTAAGATAGCTCCAATTTTCCTCTCTCCTCCGACCTTTGCCCCTTACCTGCCATCATTTCCCACAAAACCTTCGCTCACCAGAGCTTTCTCTTTTTGTACTTAGATCTATTGCAATAATTTTTTTTTCTCTCGTGTGTTTTATATCTTATATATTTTTTCCGTGTGTAGTATTTTTTCGTGTGTAATATTTTCAATATTTTTGCGTGTGGAATAAATAAATTTTTTATGGGGGCACTTCTTATGACCGCAACCGCGTTTCCACTGTGCAGTCTAATTATCATTTTCGGGCTTAGGTCCTTCCATCCCCACCCCCGCCTCCCGCCATGTTGTTTCTCCCCCTTCCCTCTCCACCCCGACCAGCCGACCATGTGCACCCCGTGTGGTCTCCTCAGTTGGTTGCTAGCTTCCGCGGGGCAGCCAACTCATCCTACAACCTGATGAAGAGCTAAGCTCGAAAATTTGTATTATGTTTGTGTTTGTGTGTTTTTTCGTGTTTTGACGCCGCTGGAGCCATCATCTTTGGTAAGCGGTGGTTTTTCTCCTATCCCAATGTCTAATATATCCGCTCTCAGCGCCTTTGTTTCCAAACAATCTATATATATATATATATATATATATATATATATATATATTTTAAGAAATCATAATGCATTATTGATAATTACATTTCATCTTTAATTACATACTTTTGTTTCATCAAATAATATTTTAAATGGAATACACTACATACAACAGACTCAATTTATTTTTTCCAGCAAATCATTATTTATTGTCAATAAATTCATTGTTTGATTTGATTAAAAACAAAATAGATATGCTTTTTTTGTTTCTGTTCATTGTTATCATTTTTAGACTTGTGTACCTTGTGAAGTAATATTTCAAACTAAATACGTAACCCCCATATGACCATCTTTTATTTGTGATAACTTCAGTTTTTAGTGTGTTGCTGAAAGGAGATGTTTTTTTTATTTTCTTTCACCATCATTTTCATACTTGCTTCATGAAAGAAAATTTAAAGCATTACACACCTTAGAAGAGGCAAATTGACCAGTTACATTCATTGTGAAAATGGATGAAACTGACACGTAAAATAAAAAAAAAAAACAAGGAAATTGGAGAAGAAACAATTAATGCGTATGAATGTTGTTAGATGCTTATATCAGACTCAAATTTCCTAATAGATTCGTCTCCTGATCAATTTTTTTCATTTTTAATTACTATGGACAAAATAAATTATGGAACTACATATAAAAATGATGAGGAGATAAAGTGAAATCAAACATGTCTATTTCGTCTAAAAACATATCAAACAATGTATTTATCGACAAGAAATTGAAGAAAAATGAAATGACGCCCTGGTGTATATAATGTTTCATTTAAAATATTATTTCACGTTAACTAAATATCCATATGAAAATCAAATACAATTAAAAATAATGCATATTGTTTTCTAAAAATATCGCATGGAAACGTGCCAGTGTGGCATTAGGGCACTGTGCATTGGATTGGAGACGTACAACTGGACTAGTTCGAGTCCTGGTCTCTGCGTACCAGCTGTCCTCATTACAGTTTTTAGGTGGTTTCCCACAATCAGCTAGGTGAATACTGGTATGGTTTCCAATATTTGTTTCATAAACTACACATTTCACAAACAAAAATACACTTATAATACAGGGAAAAAAAATAAAAACAAAGTTACACATTTTGCAGTTAGATGGCAACATAAACTTTCCTCGTAAAGGTTGAGTATGCAAGGTTTAGCAAACCCAGTTTGAATTTGAGTACAACACATGTCCTCTTCACCCCCCCCCCCCCTTTTCCACCTCTCCTTATGATTCAGACTGGCAAGTGTGTAAAATGGGGCCAGTGACACATGGCTCTTAACTGCCCAAGTTGAGGAAAATGGGAAAAACTGGCAGGTAGTGTAATGAACTCATATCTGCAAATTGCTGACTGGACCATGATACATCATCTCCAGCATTTAACAACAACAGGAATTTTTTGCTTCAAAATATCCCAAAAACTATGATTTATTTGAGGAAACTGGTTATATCATTGACATCTGGGGTGAATAGCCTTCAACATGTATTCAGGAGATCTATTCTAAATCCAGAACTGGCTGGGAATGGAAACGAACCTCAGTGTGCAAAACGAACATCTTGCTGACTGAACCATTCTGCATTTTGTTAGAATGATACACTATCTCTAGTGTTTACCATCCTTTATAGGATTTTCACATATGAATAGTTTGGAAAGAAAGGTGGGGTGAGTAGCCTTCAGCATATATTTGGGAGATCGAAATCCGTTCTTACCATGTCTGATAGTCTCTTTGGAATAGTTACTCTGCAATATTTTGAATTCTTTCAGCAATTATGTGAGCATATATTTTGCATCCTAAGCTCAGCAAACTGGTATTTTCAAACACATCTACATTTACTTGTTTCTCAACATAGTGGATATAAAGCAACCATATTTTATCCATATTTGATTTTCTATTACACTAAGCTTTGTAGTTTTCTTATCCTTCTTGTTTAAATGTTTCAGTTTTTTATATGCTTTCTCCTTGTTGCCTTATACACAATCTTCGACGTTGCTAATGTATCTTTTCCAACTTTCTTGAGGCAGTTTAGTGCTCATATCTTTGGTTCTGATTCTTTCCTGCTATATACAAGGCACTTTCAGAGAGTATCTTATCTTTATTCATATTCAGACACAATAATTTAAACCTTAAATTGCTTTCCTTAAAGTAGACCTGTTGAGCTGCCACACACACTTCTCCCAACAGTTCTGCCACTGTTCGAGGGAGCACTGGAATGCCTGCTTTGGTATGGTACACAGCTGGACCATAGCAAACTAGAGTAAACTGGCGAGCTAGCTACAGTTAAACATAAAATAATAGTCTGGTGCAGTGCAAATTCACATCTATATTATGTAATAGGTTGTATCTATACATGAACTGATCATACACAAACTGACTGCAAGAGGAACAAAGTCTGAGCAACCGATATACATTATAGACACTTACACATGATATCTGTTTGTCACCATTCAGTTAGTTTTAAAAATTTCAAGACAAAACGTTATTTATCACCAAAAAAGCATCCTATATCCTTAATAATGAAACATAGTGTTTCCTTGTCAGTTTTCATCAAAATCATTTTATCCAATTAGTTGTGAAAATGTAATTAACAAACAGGCTGAGAGACAAAGTTACTATTACATTTATAATATTAGTGTAGATAATGACATTCCGTAAATTTATTTAGCACTGCAATATCAAATAGTTGCCACCATCATTTATGGTAAATGCCTAAAATTTTATCTACTAGGCAAAAGTTAACTGAAGAAAAATAGTGTTTACTTTGTAAAGAGAGTATAACATTTTTTGATGCCTGCTAAGTGTGTGGGTGCACTAAATTATAAGCATAATTTAGTATTTAATACAGTATGTAGCTAATAAGTTTATTGCTATGAATTGATAGTTTTGACCATTAATTTGTGGAATTTCTAAAAGATTTGTGCCTTTTTTCCTTAACTGAATAGATATTTTCTGTTTCAGCTTTCAATATTAGTTCATCCAGATAAAAACCCAGATGATCAAGAACGTGCACAGCAGGCCTTTGAAAGTGAGTGTCTTAAATAAATGAAGTTTACTTTTGTGTGTGTGTGTGTGTGTGTATAATAGAGGTGAGGGGAGACCTTATGGTTTTTAAGTAGATGTTGGATTAGAGATTTGACTTAAAAATTGTTTTGTACAGCCAAAACTCTTCGTCCATGGTTTGTTAATTCACATTTTCAGTATTCATGAATAATTGTCGACTTTCTGTATTCACAGCTGAATATTTAATTATTTGTTGATCCTAAACTAGCATTGTTATAATTTCAACACATGTACAGTTGTACCCCGCTTTACATGAGGGATACGTTCCGCAAAAAATCGCGTTAAGTGAAATTCGCGTATATCGGGGTTTACGATTAAACAGTCAAAAGTTAATGCAAAAAACAAAAATACAAATCATTTGAATCAATCACTTTAATTCTAATAACATTTTATGCAGTATTACATGTTTTTTTTTTTATGGAAAAATACATCCATTGTCTTTTGGGTAGCGTTTCTTTTATGTTCTTGTAAAATACGTTAATAACACCCAATGCTGTTTTTAATTGTTTGACACACGGTCATCATCACTATCTATGCTCTGCAATATGTCCAAACCTGAATACATTTTTGAAATAGCATTTTGTATTCCGCTTGAAGATAAAACTCTCTCTTCTACTTGTTCTTCCTCATTGTTTATGGCATTATTCTGTTACTTGATCAGATCTTCATTCCTGGGAGGTTTGTCGTGAGTTGCTACAAGTTCTTCAAGATCTTCTACTAAGATGAGACCTCTCAATCATTGCAGCAATGTCTTCAAGCACTTGTCTGTGCATTTGGACAATTCTTCTAGGTGCTTCCACTACATCTGGCAAAAGATTACACGACACCCCATTCATGCAACTCTTTTTAACTTCGTTTCAAGACTCGTCTATGTTGTGAATAGCCTTCATGATGTTGTATGACTTCCACCACTCTCGCATAGACTGTCTTCCTTCCCCGTCAGTTTCATGAATTAGTTGGATAAAAGTGCAGCGATGGTAATAACCTTTGAAGTTTGCTATTGTTCCCTGGTCTATAGGTTGTAATATTGACGTAGTGTTTGGTGGAAGGAATTTCACATACACTTTTAAGTCTCTCGGTGTATTAAGTGAGGTTGGATGTCCTGGGGCATTGTCTAAGAGTAATATAACTTTACATTCAAGCCCATTTCTGTCACAGTAGGATTTGACTGACTGGTAAAAACTATTAGAATACCAATCTTGAAAAACTTCCCGTGTAACCCACACCTTTCTGTTTGACCGCCACACGACTGGTAGGCTTGTCTTGTCTGTACCTCGCATTGCACGGGGTATTTCTGAATGGTAAACCAGTAAAGGTTTCAGTTTGAAATCACCACTGGCATTACCACCCAGCAAAAGAGCTAGTTGACCTTTCGCAGCTTTGAAACCGCTGGCTTGATGTTCTTCTTTAGAAATGAATGTTCGAGATGGCATTTTTTTTCCCAGTAAAGCCCAGTCTCATCAACACTGAAGATGAGACGAGATCTTGAAACTTGTCTGGAAACTCAGCTGTAGCTTGAGTGTCCGCACTGCCGGCCTCATCTGTTATCTGGATATTGTGAAGATTGGAACGGTGCTTGAACCGATGAAACCAGCCTCTGCTGGTAGCAAAAGTCGGAGTGGAACTCCCTTCACCTTCTTCTGTCTTTAACATCTCATGTGCATATGAGATCTTGACTCAGTGGTGTGTTCTTCTTATTTAAATCTTCGATCCAGACTGCTAGCAACTTCTCCATTATTTCTAGGATAGAAGATCTCGAACGAGAAAGTTTTGTTGCACTTGTATGTGTTGAACTTTCGCTGGAAAGTTTAATTTTTTCCTGTCTTTTAAAAATCGTTCTCTCATTCGATTCTGAAAGACCAAAATCTGTGCCAACAATTGCTTTGCCCCCATTTTCCATTTTTCTTATCACCTTCATCTTCAATTCCAAAGTTACGCTTTTACGCTCTTTTTTTTTTCTTCATAGGCAGCATTTTTAACGTAGCGTTAAATTATGTATCTCCTCCAAATGTTAAAACAAGACTGCCAGCTGAGATAAACATATGGGACAAAGGAAACAAACGAGGGAATCCCTATAGAACAAAGTCGTAGGACATGGAATCCCCAATTCTTTGATCAGAATGGTCAGAGGGTGTGGGGATTCTTGCGACCAAAGAGAAGCCAATAGCTACATACATATTCTTAAGTAAGCAAATCGCATAATACGAGGCATTTTAACGCGAAATTTGGAATTTGCACTAAAGCGAAAGCGCACATAATGAGGTCGCGTAAAGTGGGGTATTACTGTATAATTATTTATTCATAAGCTACCAAAATCCTATAGCACATTCTTTGACTTAATGTCCACTGCCACAATGCATTTGAAACACTTATTCTTTGACAAAAGCCACCGTACTACATACCATTCTGGCTTTCAATATATCCCACGTCACCAATTGCAATGCTCTTTTGTCTTGTGCCCTGTTACTACATTTGGTCATTCTTCACATGTATAATTGATGAATGAAGAGCACATGTCCTTACAACACCTTGCTTTTACATTAATTATCATGTCAACTAAAAAATAAGGTCCCACTTGTAGTTTTACCACTTAAAATAAAAATGGAAATGTGTGACCATTTACATCTTGGTGATCTGTTTCTTTTAAAATCAACTGTACAATCAATCAAAAACCTCAAAAAATTGGGAGACAAAATAAATAATTTTGTGGCTTCAACCTCACTGTAGGCAAAAACTGTTCATGATCCAGTGACAGAAAAAATTAAATCTTATTAACCATATGAATCGAAGACCACAATCAGAAAAAGTGCTCTAAAGAAAGCTTAATGTCTTCATGCAAATTTTAAATAACCTTGCAGTGAACATAGTGAATTTTAAGCATCAGAGTTAGTTTATCAAGTAGAAAGTGTGAAAATCACTCCTCTCGATACCATTAAAATTATGTAAACTTGTAACATATCCTCTATAATCCTATACAAATTACTATTCTATATTTACAGTTTCTGTGTTGTGACACTGACAGTTCATAATTCAATGATATATATATGGGGGAAAAAACAAGGATAGGGAAAATCATTTGATCACTTAACAAAGTAGAAATGTGACTGGGTTGCAACACCATAATAATAATAATAATAATAAAAGATGCACACAATTACTCAAAGTTTTGAGTGACACCTTAATTATGGGAGTGGGACATGGAAAGACAAGAGGTGTGTACATGCAAAAGCTTCCCTTTGCATTGAAACTAGCTGTTCACCATTGGAGACAGAGAAAGACCCAAAATACTATGTAAATGATTTTTTTTGTTGTTTTTTTTGTTTTCGGTATTTTTACATAAAATATCAGGTTAGTGAGTAAGCAAGGCACACAGTAGAATATTGGTTGTGATTTCTTCTCCTATATATGTATTTCAAACAGGAAAAAAAATATCTGTACTGTGAACAATCATTATTATCTGTAGATTGTTTCAACTTTCGTTAATAGTTCAGCAAATTCTCTTCCAGATGATGTTCATGTTTTCACATTTACTACTGGCTGTCATAGCTTTGATTGGGAGAGGGGGTAGGGGGCAAGTAGCAGATGTGTTACTCGTTAGATGTGTTCTATGTGATAAGAGTTCTTTTTAGTGCAATTTGCAGTTAATGATGTGCAAAATTGGGAATCTTCCCAGCATTCACTTAGATGATGCAGAAAACTGCCTAAAAACTTATTAACGGTGACTAGAGCTTGAACCGGTTGTACTCACATGGTCCAGTGTGGTGACACTTATAGTGCACAACTAACTGGTGGGTGCAGTGTAATATATGCACTGAAGTGTCAAATGTCATGGGATATCTCCTAATATCATGTGAGACCCCCCTCCCTTTTACCTGGTGAAGTGCAACAACCCAACGTGGCATTACCTTAACAAGTCATCAGAACTCCCCTGAAGTAGTATTAAGCAATGCTCCCTTTTACAACCGTCCATAACTGGGAAAGTGTTGTCAGTGTAGGACATTGTACATTGACTGACCTTTCAATCATGGTCCAGATATGCTTGATCGGATTTATGTCTAGTGATGTAGTGATCATTCATTGTAACTGTCTAGAATGTTCCTCAAAACAATTGTGAATGATTTTAGCTCAGTGATGTGCATCCTCATCTTGGAAATATCCATCATTGTTTGGGAACATTTTGAAGATTAGCGTATTAATCAGTGGCTGCGAATTATCTCCGAGTAACTGAACATATCCATTTCCAGACAAAGGTCAGTTAAGTTTGACTGGAGGCCTCACAACCCAAACAAGGATGGACCCATCACCAGCTTCTGCAGTACCTTCCTGACAACCTGTGTTCTTGGCCATTTGGTGGTTGCAACACACTCAAACCCTGCCATTAGCTCCAACCAATCGCAGTTGTGATTCATGTGACCACCTTCTTCCTGCCATCTAGACTGAGCATGGTGGTGAAGCGGTAATGCTCTGGCTTAGCATTCGGTAGGATGTGGGTTCGAATCATTGTCCAGGCATCCAGGTTTGGGTTTTTATGCTTTCCCAAATCACTCCAGACAAATGCCAGGATGCATCCGTCAAAAATGCCGTGGCTGAATTCCATCCTGTTCCTTATTCCCTGTCCTTTCCCACCCCTAATTACTTCAACGTCAATGAGGCATTGAGCCATAAGGTGCAGCCGATGGCATTTTGTTAGCACTTTTGTCAGTCTTCTGCTGTCATATCGCATCAGCACCAAATTTCGCACATCCCACATTAATTGTTGCTGTTCTTTGAAACTGTATTTTATGTCTGTCAGCATTGACACCTTGATGCAGATATCACTGGTCTCAGTCATTAAGTAGATGTGGCCGACCATCATGTTGTCCATAGTGGGTGGTAATGCCAGAAATTACATATTCACGCCACATCCTTGTCACTGTGAATCAAGAACAGTTGATTTCATAAAAAGTTTCTAAAATGGAATGCCCCATGAATATAAGGATGTTTCAAGACATGAGAGAGATTTTTTTCCTTCCCGAAATCAAATACACATACTCTCTATTTTTAATCTATTTGGCCTTAATAACTCACATTGTAATTATTATTATGATTTAACTATGTTAACCCATGCTGACTTGTTGCCAAACATGAGATATAAAAATTTGTACTGAGTTAGTATGGAAGAATTATAGAACTTATTGTTTGGATAAAGGAAACAAAGAAATTGCCGCGAGGCACTGAAAATAAGATAGGATAGGGAAAATAAACAGTTACCCGTCACTTACCACAGATGAAGGCAGGAGGGCGAAACACGTAAAAACACAAAAACAAAAGAATTACACATTATTTCGACTTTTCAGTCTTACTCGTGTAGGAGGCGAGACATATGGCAGGGGGAAAGATGTGGTCACATCCGAGCCCGCCATGTGGCGGGCTCGGATGTGACCACATCTTTCCCCCTGCCATATGTCTCGCCTCCTACACGAGTAAGACTGAAAAGTCGAAATATTGTGTAATTCTTTTGTTTTTGTGTTTTTACGTGTTTCGCCCTCCTGCCTTCATCTGTGGTAAGTGACGGGTAACTGTTTATTTTCCCTATCCTATCTTATTTTCAGAACTTATTGTTTGTTTGGTAAATAATACACCAATATGCCCAAATCATGTTTATTTACTGGTTATGTAAAAAAACATTATTCTTTAAATTTTCTTTTCAAAGTTTTGTTTTTTCAATTGGGATAAATCTTCTGATGTACTTGCACACAATGTAATAAAAATTGCTTTTGTTCCTCCTTAGCCATGTTTAAACCATGAAAGTCTTGCATCAACTTGACCGCTATCATTCACGGTCATCCGTGTTGAAACCTTCTTTCTGGCTTCTTGAAATGAAACATTATCATACCATATAGAAGTATATAGTAAGTGAAGAAATATTTAGCACATCATTTTTTTTCCCCTCAATAGTTCTGAGGCACACCCTTTCCTTTTTCTTAGCCAGTTTTTTGTCCACTCCAGCTAAGTGCACAGGCCGACATGGCTCTCTGTCGCTGTAAGAAGTTCTGTCTTTGTTTATTTTAATTAACTAGACGACACGTGCGGAAAGTTCGCTGATAAAATACGAAGAATAGTGAGGTTGAGGTTGAATGCTTAAAATAATGAAAAGTAGAACCGCACTTTTGTAGCAATTATTTATTTGTTTAGTGTAATAGGTATGCATCAAAACATATTACAAAACAATTGGAAAAATTTAAAACACACTGTATGTACGACAAACTGTCACTGACCTTAACAGAATACAACCAATCTGAACAAAATGCACGCGACATTTCAACATCTCTGTGATATGTATTACTGTGAGAATAAAATGTTTACATTGGAATTGTATAGCAAAATAAAAATGTTTCCCTAACAGAAAAAAATATCCGAAAAGATACTTATTGTACCAAAAAAAAAAAAACAATTTATTGACATCTCTATGATACCTGCTGCTGCAACCTAGGGACTTGGCTCTGAACTCTCATACGGGCGACCACTTTAAGCATCAAATTTCGAAAAATTCTTTCTTAATTTATGATTTTACCTAATCGGAGACTTTAATCTTTAAAATGTATGTCATTTATTGAGTTTGGTTAGGTGTCGAAGGATATAAATAGCTCTTAATAAAAAGAAATTAAAAAAAAAAAAACACGTAGAAATAATATTGATACTTTTGGTCATAAGGGTCAAATTCCATAAAATTATTGGTATAAAATATGGTGTGACCAAAGCGGACACCTTGGTTTTTAAAATTATACCTCATTTGTCTATTTCGGTTAGGCATCAAGGTAGATAAATTCGTTGTAAAAATATTAATACTTTTGCCTTTAAGGGTCAAATTTTGAAAAATTCCTTTCTTAAAATATGGTGTAACCAACCAAAGACCTTACCAAGACCTCAGTCTTTAAAATGATACCTCGTTTATCAATTTTGTTTACTTATCAAGAGAAATAAATGACTTGAGACAAAAAAAAAAAAAAAAAAAAAAAAAAAAAAAAAAAAAAAAAAAAACAAAAAAAACACACACACACACATTTTAGAAATACTGATATTTTTTGCCTTTAAGGGCTAAGTTCAGAAAAAATCCATTCTTAAAACATGATATGAACACAACGGAGACCTTAATCTTTAGAATGATTCCTCATTTATCTATTTCGGTTATATATTAATGGAGATAAATGGCTCGTGGCACAAAATTACGTTGAAGAACCATTGACACTTTTTCCCTTTAAGGTTTGAATTAAAAAAAATCATTCTTAATATCTAATGTCACCAAAGCTGAGACATTACTGTTCATAATCCTACTTCATTTATCAATTTCGGTTAGATATCCAAAGAGATAAATGGCTCTAGGGGGAAAAAAACGCATTTTAGAAATATTGACATTTTTGCTCTTTAAGGGTCAAATTACAAAAAACTCCTCTCTTAAAATATAATGTGACCATGGCGGTATCTCATTTATCTATATCGATTAGAAATGAAGGGAGATAAATGGCTCATGACACAAAAACACGTTGAAGAAATATTGATGCTTGTGGCCTTAAAGGATCGAATTCCGAAAACATTCCTGTCTTAGAATATGATATCACCAAAGCAGAGATCTTAATCTTCAAAATGATACTTCATTAAACGATATCAGATAGGTATCCAGGGAGATAAATGACTCGTAACACAAAAACAGCATTTTAGAAATATTGACATTTTTGCCCTTTAAGGGTCGAATTACGAAAAATTCCTTTCTTAAAATATGATGTGATCAAAGTGGAGATCACAAGCTTTAAAATGACACCTCATTCATTGATTTCAGTTAAGTATGAAGGGAGATAGTGGCTTGTGACAAAAAAAAAAAAAAAAAAACACCTTATAGAAATAAAATATATGATTGAAGCCATTGATTGATTTGTGCAATGTCAAAGTTGACAAGCACTTGGCGCTAATGACCCCGTCGTCGACGCGCCCTAAAACCTAAATAACAACAACAATAACAACGACAAGCACTTGTTGGCACTGCTCAAATACATTTTGCATTTTTTGTGCACTTTATTTTTTTATCTCCCTCCAAACATGATACAGATTCATTAGTTTCTTTATTGAATTGGGCAGAGATTTGGCATTTATGCACGCCTTTTCCCAAAAGATCATATATTATAGTGAGATTTGCACTTAAATTCAGTTCGTGGATATTAGAAAATAAAACTTCCAGTACTTTTCCATTAGAAGGCAGTACCCCCTATGAAAAATATACATTTTTTTAAAACTACATACTTCCACTGACTTGTTGAATGATTGAAAGCAGTACGTTTACTAACAAAATAGCAAGTGATTGCAAGCACATTGACGTGTTAGCTCGCGTTTGTCTTACTTAGCAAGTACCAACATGTTTCAGTGCAAGTTGGCGGGGTTTGCGAAGGTCCTACGATTGTAAAATTTTGTTTATAATTGTTTTGAAAATAAATTAAAGAGGGTATGTGTTCAAAAAAATATTTCATTTTTTTGGGACACCATAATGAGTATATTGCAAACTACTATTCCAAGTTAAAAGTCTGTTACACCTTGCCCTGCAGTCATAATCACGTCAGAAAACCTTTCACATGACTAACGAGTGCAGATGAATGCCCTGATACTGCACGCCACATTTAAACATTTCTTCCATCTTGATATTTGTATCTTTCTACCCCTATGCCTTTTGGCACTTCAGTATATCTTACTTTTCCAAGATATATTTTCTTTGAAGTAGATAGGGGCCTTAAAGCACCAAATGGCTGCAATACCACCACCACTGCGAGCATCTTCTCCCACCATTCTCTTCATATGACCATACCACTGTAATCTTGATTTCACTATTCTTTGTTCTAACAGTTCATTCTTCATCAGCTCCCTGATTTTCTCATTCTGTCACTTCTTGTTAATCCCAGTCTACTTCTTTGAAGTGTCATTTCCATAGCTAAACTCTCCTTATATCCCCTTCCATCACTTATTTTTCCGATCTATATATCAAAATTGGCACAAAGTAGATATTATACATTATATAGATTACTGTTTTACTCTTTTGCAGCACATCTCTACTCCATTCTTTTTTTTTTTTTTTTTTAAATCCATCTTCACATTTTCCTCTTTATTTCAACCCCGTTTCCTCCTTTTTTCTCAATCCAGCTCCCAAATATTTTAAATGTTTAACTATCTTCGATAGTTCCCCTCCAAGTGATATGCCTGTGTCTGTCCTGCTCTTCTTTCTTGATTGTAATTATTACTTCCCTGTTTCTTGCAGAGAACTTCATGCCCTACAACACAACTATCCTATCCCAAAGTTCCAGCAGATACTGCACTTCTCTGTCATTATCTTTCCCCAATGCTCTGCACCACCTCTTCAATATTTCATCCATCATCACTTTAAATAAAAGGGGTGTGAGAGCACTTCCTTGTTTTATACCATTTTTCAACTCAAGCCATATGGTCTTATCTATTCCCACTTGACACAGGTTTTACTGCTCTCATATATTTCCTTCACTCTTACCACAATCTCCTTCTTTACTAAATTTCCTTGATTGATTCCTACACTCTTATTTCAATACAGGCTGTCATATGCCTTCTCTCTGTCGAGAAAGGTCATCACTATATCCCTGCCACCCATAGTAACACTACTCTAGCTGCCAAACTGCAAATATGAGGTCCGAGATGGACCTTCCTTATCTAAATCCATATTGTTCTTCCCCTTTAACTTCCTTTTAATTGCTTTTCTTATTCTGCTCTCCAAAACTTTTTCATATATGTTTGCACAATGGCACATAAGGTTAGTACCACGATAGTTATGTCAATTAGTCCTATCTCCTTCTTGAATATTGGTATTATAACCCTTTTGGCTTCCAGCCATCTTCTTCAACACAGCTCACACCACCCTGTAGAACCACTGTTAGTGCACTCCTCCAGCAGCTCATATCATCTCCACCCTCACTTCATCCACTCCAGGATCTTTATCCCATTTCATTCTCTTTACAGCAACTTCCAATTCCTTCCATGTAATAACTTCCTATTCCTTTTCTATTTTTTATTAGTTTTTTTCTTCCTCTCCACCTTCTTTTTCATCAATGGGTCCAGTTGGATTCAGTAGCTCCTCAAAATACTCTCTCTAGACTTCTTTTACATCTTCCTTCCCCTCCACTACATTTCCATCCTTATCCTTTATTCTATCTGCTTCAGTTCTGCTCTTTCTCCTATTTCCTGTAATAGCATACAGCTCATTCTTACTTCCTTCAATGTCCTCTTCGAACACTTTTGTTCATATCTCCATCCATTTCTTCTTTTGATTCCCTCTTTTCATAACTGTACATTCTTTTGATTTCCTCCATTCTCCTACGAAACCGTATTGTGAAGGTTTTGTTCTTCTGTAGCACAGCATGTTTTACCCCGTCATTTCACTGCGGGGTTTCCTTTCCAGTCCTACCAACTGTTCATCCACTTACCGCTTCAGCTGTTTTCACCAGGTTTGTTTTAAAGCATTTCCACTTACCCTCCACAGGCTGTAAGTCATCCCTAAGTATTTTCTGTATATTCTGATTTTGATACTGTCTTCTGAACTAATCATTTAGTTTCCACGTGCTTATTTTTCTCTCCTGGTTGTTTGGTGTCCTTGCTTCCTTTTTCTCTTTCAGGCAGGCTACCTTTAGGTTTTTTTTTTTTATTTTTATCTGGGTACCTAATAAGCTGACCCCTATTGCCATTTATCCTCATCTAGAATAAATTAATTTATTAATTTATCATAACTACTAAATCTCAAATTTTTAAGGCAGTTATCGTTTAAAATTACTGTTTTAGAGTTTATTCTAAGTACTTATCTTAGTTTAAAATCCACTATATTTTTCTGGTTCAGTAGGAAAAAAAAATTACGAAAATATTGGTAACACTGACTGAAATTTTCTTTTATGAACGGGGATTTCCCGAAGAGAATAGGTTGCGCAAGAAGGAATCCCCATTCCCCATTGTTTGGATTGATACTTGCTATTTGAAATAGTGCTGCCAGCCCTACAAATTTATCTGTAGACCGACAGATCTTTTAAAAAAATTAGGAATTTAAAATTTATCTACGGTTTTTTGCCTCATTTTATTACTTATTGTGCTTTCCTTATATCCGTATACTTGTTAAACTATGAGAGTATAGTGGTATTGTCAGTAATTATGAATCGTTTCCTGCAACCATTGGTGTAAACCAACGATTGAAAAGAAGTAGAGCTCCTATTTTGTATGATAATAGATTTAAATTCAAACTTAAAAGACCGTAATACAGAACTATGCACAGTCTGTACTTTGCTCACAATTTAAAATTGCAATCTCAAAATCTTTTGCGTACAATACAAGAACAACCAGTAAAAGAAAATTTAACTATTTCTGAAGTTATGGATCTAGAGGAGTCAGAAGAAGAGACAGAAAATTCCGACACTGACCGAACTAGTGTTGGGAGTGCTGATACTAGTGAATGTGGTACTACTGACATAGAGGATGAAAAAAATTATGTTACCTATGTAGATACATTTATGAATCATTATGTGGGACATTATATGATTCCGTAAGATTTAAAACATACTTGTAAAATGGAAGTTCCTTAAATAAAACTATAGTTTACAAATATATTGTTGTCTGAAGAAAAAAAAATTAGAAAAAAAAACAGGTGCTAAGTTTTTTTTTTCATGTTTTTTTTTTCACAAAGCTGAAAAAAAAACTTTTTTTTTTCAATTTGCAACACTAGGCAGAACTCAGTAAGTGAAGCCCATTCTAGTGGCAAGTTGAACGATTGTAACGACTCTCTGATTATATTAATGACCTCATCTACTGGCACATTGGTAAAAAGTGACGTGACGTTGAAGCTGACAAGAATTTCATTTTCTCCTAGTCGTCTGTTCCTGATGATTTAAATGAACTGGGAGAAATTTTTGATGGTGGAGGAAGAGTTCCTCGCAATCTTAAACTTTTCTGCTAAATATCTGGCCAGTTGATGCATAGGAGATTGAAAAGCGCTGACGATAGATCTCAGAGGTACACCGTCTTTGTGGATTTTTGGAAGGCCGTAAAATCTAGGAGGGAGATTGTTGGAAGTAGTTAATTTCCTCTTCGCCTCTGGTTCAATTGAGGTTGCTTCACATATTTTGGTGGCTACAAGGCGTCGTGATAGCGGCATCTGACAAAGCAGTCCTCTGAAGAAGGCTACAGCACGATGGCAGAAACGTTACTCTTAAATATATCGACGAAGCTCCACTTGGAGAACCAAGATAATACATGCAGTTACCGCAGAAGCCTTTGTAACCATTTGTGTAAAAGTTTTAATGATTATGAAAAACTATGACCAGAATATAAATTTTTAATATAAATCCCCCAAAGCACTTGTAGCATTGATATTATTTATTAATAGTTCAGTTAGCAAGCATCTGTGGCACAATATAACCCGCAACGATACTCTTTTCATATAATTAAAGTTTTTGTATTTTTTTCTTTATTTTTTCTCGCTTTTATTGCTTTAAATGTATGTGAGCAAACTAAATAATTCGTTATTTCATTTTTTTAAATAAGATTTTAAGTTATAATTTTAACTTATTTCTGTTTTTAGTTATAAATAAAGCGTGGAAAACACTAGAAAATGACGAAACAAGACAGAAATGTTGGATGTCATTGAAGAAGCCAAAGCACGAACGGATCATATGGTAAGACTTAATTTTCAAAACATATTTTAAGAATATAGATCATATGAATTAAACTTTGATCAGAAAATGAATTGACAGTTAATAAATTAAAGGATAACTAATTCAAGAGAACGCACATTTTACAAGTCCATTAATTTTCGCACATCAGATTTTTAAATACAAATAAACTATTTTTCACGTATTAAGATCATCTTCATTTATGAGAGTGGGGACATGTTTGTTGTGGTCATTAACTAAAATAACCACTTGCTTTTGTCTCTCAAAGAGCCTGGAGGGTGAATGATTAAAATTCAGGCCTAACATTTAGCAGGACACAGCTTCAAATCTGTGTCTGGCCATCGAAATTTTTATTTTACATTGTTTCCTGAATTTGCCAAATGCAATGCCTTGTACGTTTTTCTTCAAAAGGCCATGGTAAAATTCCTTACTGTTTCTTGCCCCTAATTCTCCCTTCCGCATATCCATGACATGTTCCTGCAATATGTTTCACAATTTTTGGTTTTATGCTTTTTGACTTCCGCCCATACTGCCTGCCATACTCCCTTACTGCAAGCCACTGCCCAACAGTTTACACCTCCATTAAGCTGTCAGACTCCATCAGGCAACTACCTCTCTCTATTGTTGAAGAAGGGTTATGCACACAAAAAAATTTCAGTGTTCTATATGTGTATGTGTTTTTCCACGTTTTTATACTGCAGTAATCTTCAACTTTGGTAAGCAATGGTTATTCTCCTATCCAAATGTTTAATGTATACACTTTAAAGCACCTTTGTTTCCTAACATTATATGTGTTTTGGTATATATATTAAACATTTGGATAGGAATTTCAGCACTCTGTTTGTACATGTCTAGCTGTGTTTCGACACCGTGGCAATCTTCAACTTTGGTAAGCAGTTATTCTCCTATTCAGTTGTCTAATTTACCCACTTTATACTGCATATAATCTTAGTGCCTATTATTTCATAATAGTAATTAGCAGGAAAATGCTTGAAGGCAATGAAACTAAAGAGAGATAGAAAAATACAACCCAACACGAGGGCAGCTGGGAATAACGAGTGCCTGTTAAGTAAATCATTCTCACTCGGTGTGTGTCAGTGAGATCACATGCAATCTCATTAAGTGTCTCATCTTCTTGAATAAGATTTAATACAAAATATTGTGTAAATTTGTTGGTATTTTTTGCGGTTGCCTTTCCCAGTCACGGTCACCTATGTAAGTGTAGAAGTTCCTATCCTTCCGTAGTTGTGTATATTTTTTAAAATGCTTTTCTATCTTCTGTACAAACTAAGTTCTAAGGTAATGTGTTAACTTCCAAATTGATCCACTTTTTTCAGTATACGTACGCGATTTCTCTAGCATTTACTGTTGGCTGAAATAAAAAGGTAATTTTACTTGTGGAGTGCATAAAAAAAACACAAATAAAAAAATTATTATATATGTTTAAATAATTTTTTGTAGCATGTTATCTGGAATTGTTATTAAAAGTAAGTTTTGGATTCATACTTTTGTGCCAGATTATATATCTCTTAATCTTATATATATATAAAAATGACGTGTTTTTTCCTATAATTCACTTTTCAGCCACCACTACCTAGCACAGATCACTGATGTTTGTGGGTGGAAGTAGCATGGAGTTTCCTGTCGTGCACAACGTTGGCCAAATGCCGATAGCTGAGGGGATGTGGGAGATATAATGATTAAAGTTGGTCAGTGCAGGGCATTTTCATATTTCGACCAAAAATTCGTATCTCCGTATACTTCTCTTTCCTGCCACAACTACATAACATAGACCTTTGGTGTTTGTGTGTGGTAGTAGAATCGTCTTTCCTGTCGTGCTCTATGGTTGTTAGATGACGGTAGCTATGGGTGTGTGGGAGATATGGGGGTTGAAAGTGGTCGACCTGTGGCAATTTCATACTTCTGCCAAAGACAAAAGTATCATGGTGTATCACTTTTCAGCGAAAACTATAGATCACAGATAAATGGCGTTTGTGTGTAGTAGTAGCACAGAGTCACCTTTCGATCACAACAGTGGCCGAATTGAGAAACTGTGGTAGATATGGTGGTTGTAAGTGGCCGACCAAGGATATTTTCGTATTTCGACTGTCTCCGCATATGTCACTTTCCAGCACAACTACATAGCATAGAACATTGGTGATTGTGTTTGGTAGTAGAATCGTATCTCATGTAGTGCACTATGGTTGTTAGATGTCGGTAGCTATAGGGGTGTGGAAGATATGGGGGTTGACAGTGGTCGACCTGTGGCAATTTCATACTTCTTCCAAAGACAAAATTGTCATGGTGTATCACTTTTCAGCGAAAACTATAGATCACAGATAACTGGCGTTTATGTGTAGTAGTAGCACAGAGTCACCTTTTAAGGTATTTTCGTATTTCGACTGTCTCCGCATATGTCACTTTTCTGCCACAACTACATAGCATAGAGCATTGGTATTTGTGTTTGTAGTAGAATCGTATCTCATGTAGTGCACTATGGTTGTTAGATGTCTGTAGCTATGGGGGTGTGGGAGAAGGAAATGGGGGTTGAAAGTGGTAGACCTGTGCAATACATACTTCTGCCAAAGACAAAAGTGTCATGGTTATCACTTTTTCAGTGAAAACTATAGATCACAGATAACTGGGCGTTTTATGTGCAGTAGTAGCACAGAGTCACCTTTTGATCACAACAGCGGCCGAATTTCAGAAACTGTAATACTGTGGTAGATATGGTGGTTGTAAGTGGCCGACCAATTATATTTTCGTATTTCGACTGTCTCCGCATATGTCACTTTCTGCCACAACTACATAGCATAGAGCATTGGTGTTTGTGTTTGGTAGTAGAATCGTATCTCATTTAGTGCACTATGGTTGTTAGATGTCGGTAGCTATGGGGTGTGGAAGATATGGGGGTTGAAAGTGGTCGACCTGTGGCAATTTCATACTTCTTCCAAAGACAAAATTGTCATGGTGTATCACTTTTCAGCGAAAACTATAGATCACAGATAACTGGCGTTTATGTGTAGTAGTAGCACAGAGTCACCTTTCGATCACAACAGCGGCCGAATTTCAGAAACTGTGGTACTGTGGTAGATATTCTGGTTTTCGTATTTCGACGAAAGGCATGTGTCTCCGCAGATTTCACTTTTCTGCCACGACTACATAGCATAGAGCATTGGTGTTTATGTGTGGTAGTAGAATCGTGTCTGTTGTCGTGCACTATGGTTGTTAGATGTCTGTAGCTATGGGGGATGAAAATGGTCGACCTGCGGCAATTTCATATTTCTGTCTAAGACGCATGTTTCACGGTGTATCACTTTTAAGTGAAAACTATCAATCGCAGATCACTGGCGTTTGTGTGTGGTAGTAACACAGAGTCTCCCAACGATCACAACGTTGGCCGCAATTTGGTAACTGTGGGAGTGTGTGAGATATGGTGTTTGAACTTGGTCGATCATGAATATTTTCGTATTTCATCCAAAGACTTATGTGTATCAGTAAATTTTACTTTGCTGCCGGAACTACATAGCGCAGAAGACTGGTATTTGTGTGTGGTAATAGTATCGAGTCTCCCATCGTGCACTATGGTGGTTAGATGTCTATAGCTGTCAATATGAATTCTTTACAGTCACGAACGAAGTCGTGGGTACCAGCTAGTAGTTCCTTAAAAAAAAAAAAAAATGAGCATCCTTTACAGGTATTACTGAATTTAAGCCCTTAACAAAAAACTCTGGAAGTATTCTGATACAACGGACACCTCTCCGTCTGGTGATTCTCATGTGCAAACACTCTCTCAGAAACACCATTGTCCTAAATCACTGCTGATCCTGGTAGTTACCCTTTTAATAACTTAATTGTAATGATAGTGTTTACCAACAGTTCATTCCACTATAATCTGGCTAGTATAATATATCCATCTTGTATTGTTTTTACATATCATCACAAGGTAGCTGTGGACTACATTGCACAGCTTGCATAGCAATTACTTTAGATAGTAATTGTATCAGAAATTTGAATATTTTGGTTTGTGACCATTGAAATAGTTTAATTTGGTTTGTAATATCTTTTTCCTAACTGAAGAATTTTCTTTTCACAGTCTGTCCAGAGAGATTTTTTTACATTTTGTGATTGTTTCTAAATATTATCTAGCTGGGTTTTAGCTCAGGATGTTGGCCCATTCAGAATCTCTTCAACACTTTCTTTTAACACCATAAATTGATAGAGGTATTATGTTCCACGATATGAGTAAAAAAGCAATTTCGTTATGGTTGCGATTTCAATTTTCCTTTTTTTCTGTAATCTGAATGCTGGGATGGTTCCTTAACACTAGAGTGCACGCGCCCTTAAATATTCCTTGAGCGCACGCGCGGGCTACAGGCGTAGTCCATTTATGGGTTAATTAACTTTCGGAATCAGACAAAAAATATATAAAACAGAGTAAATAATTAATAAACATCTTTATTTTTATTATATTAACTTATACAATTAACAAAATTTTGTTTCTTAATTATAATTTGCAACATAAACATAAAAATCAGCTATTTTTGGAAGGTTTGAGATCTTTTAGTCTTATTTTTATTTAGAAATGTAATATTTATTATAAAATGGGTTTCCAGTTAAGTAACTGAACCAATTATCAAAGTCATTGATAATAAATCATTCTCTTGGCATACATTCAGGACAGACGACTGCCTGATGTTCACTACAAATGCGCCTCATACATTTGCTGCATTGTTCCCGCGTGCTGTGGCCCCGAGCACTGCTGCAACAAACGTAGATCAACTCCTCCCCAGATAGGCACATTATGTTGCGGGGGTTGTTCTGCCATTCCTAGAAGTAGCCTGCCTTCCAGTTTTATACCTTTTAGTATATTTTGCTGCGATATACGACGCTCTATAGAAGGTCTTGCAAGATCGAATCCGACTTCTTGAAGATATTGACGACGGATCACTTTTATATCAGGGTTGTTCATCTGATATATTACAAGATCGTTTATTCCCGCCATATTAATTTAAAAAATTGTAAAACAGCATGAGAGGCCATCGACGACTGTTCCGAGTAACGTCGTATTGTTTACACATTTTACAAAAACATCGACGCCGTGTTTTGAGTGGATATAAAATGTGATGATATCAGGTTTTCGAGCATCACCAGTCGCATAATCAATTTTGGCATCATTATGGAGGGTAGACAACATCAGAACTACCTTATTTCGTTTCGTCATCCTCCAGCAACCATTTTAGTATTTAGGCATCGTTCACATTACCCGCCAGCTAAAAATGACCAAAACATAATAAAGTTACACGAAAAATCCATAAACACAAACAACACATATAAAAACAATTGTTGACATTACTTTTTATAGTATTACTAAAGAAAATGTATCATATTTAACTCAATTTTGTCACTTGTATATTGAATAATTAACTTCCTCCAACGCTCGCGCGGGCTACAGGTGTAGCCCATCAACTCCAAGGGCAATTTATGCAGATGTCCGTGCACCACGAGGGATGGCACGCTATTGGCGGGGGCGGGGGATAGTACTGGAGGAATACACTGGACGATTAATCAGTAGTGCACCAAGTTTAAAAAACATACGACAGTATTACACGTTGGGCTACATATGCAGCCCGCGCGTGCACTCTAGTGTTAAAAGTGTCATGACCCATTACTTGTCTATGATCCTGATCTGCCTCTGAGTCTACATCTGTCGGCCTCCACCAGGCAGCTGCCTCACTCTTTTGTTGAAGAAAGGTTATGATCCTGAAAATTTCAAACTATATATGTGTACTTGTTTTTCCATGTTCTGATGCCGCAGCAACCTTCATCTTTGGTAAGTGGTCGTTATTCTCCTATCCAAAGGTATAATGTATCCACTTTAAAGCGCCTTTATTTCGTAACACACTATATATATAGGAAAGATAGGGAAATATGACCCAACACTTAGAAAGATGAAGGTGGCTGGGATGACGAACACAAAAAAACAAACACACAAAAAAGCGCAATATTTCGGCAACAGCCTTATTCATGCGGAAGTAAGGAGGGAGACACCAGGCGGAGTCAGATATGTAGACAGGGACTGCCGTCTGGTGAATGGCGTTACCGGTGCAGATCGTAGTATAGGAAGGGGAAGGGGGGGAAGCTCAACTATTCGGTAAATGATATTGTTGACGGTATAATATCATTGAAAGTGGCAGACCAACTTATCAACTAAGGGCACATATATACACCAAATTTTGAAAAACTATATGTAAAAAATAAAATATCAGAAATATAAGATATATAAATATTAAAGATAATAAATGCTGGGTCTGGTAGGAGGAATTTATTGGAGATTGAGGCCTGGAGGATATCTGGTTTCAAGGATATTCTGATAGGCTAGTTCCCATCTATGTAGTTCAGAGGAGGTTTTGTTGTCAGGGAAAACTGATCGCCTTAACTGAGAAGTGGGTGTTAAAATTATTCAGTTTGTGGGAACTGGCATGTTTTGCAACTGGATGGGCCTCATTGTTAGTATATACAGTCTGCCTGTGGCCATTCATTCTGATAGCAAGTGAATTAGTAGTGAGGCCTATATATGACCTGGAGCAATGGAGACATGTAAGTTGATATATGAGGTGTGTAGTCATGCAAGTAGCATGACCCCCAATGATGAGGAATGTTTCACATGTGGTGGGGTTGGAGTAAGTGGTAGTGGATGGATGCATGCTGCATGTTTTACAGTGGGGTCTGTTGCATGGGAATGATCGCTGTGGTAGTTTAGGGGAAATACTGGGTGAGTACTTGTGAACCAAGATATTTTTTAGATTTGGTGGTCTGCTAATACGTGCGTGGGTCAGTGGGTAGGATATTATGAAGAATGGTGCGCAACCCGGGGAAGGAACGTAGGAAGTCATGCCCACGGCGAAGGATTAGGTTGATAGACTCGAGATCAGGGAAGAACTGGGTAATAAAAGCGGGGCTGTGGTTAGTTTTAGGGGTACAACATTAGAGCGGCTGTGTACAGTAAGGGCTATGGCATGAGAGATTTGTTTGTGTACTAAGTCGGGGGGGGGGGGGGGAGATGAGAGCTCCAGACAGGTTTTCTGTGTATTTGGAAACAGATTCTTCATCAGAGCAGATGCGCTTTACACGGACAGCCAGACTGTAAGGAAGGGAACGTTAGATGTGCGAGGGATGACTACTATTAAAATGAAGATACTGCTGCAGATTTGTAGGTTTGATAAGAACAGAGGTATGCAGGTGCCTGTTATGCAAAGAAATGTCAACATCAAGAAAGATGGTTTGGCTTTGGGAGTATGTCCAGGTTGATGGAGTGGTTGTTTATGGAGTTGAGGAAGTCTATTAAGTGATTCTCTTTGTGGGTCCAGATCATAAAAATGTCATCTATGTATCTGAATCACACAAAAGGTTTAATGGAAAGATTGTTGAGGAATCGTTGTTCCAGACGGCCCAGGAAAAAGTTTGCAGAGGATGGTGCCATACAGGTGCCCATGGCAGTGCCGCGTATCTGGTGATAAATTTGGGAATTGAAGGAAAAGTAGTTGTTAGACAGGATGAGGTTAGCCAAGGAAATGAGGAAGGGTGTTTTGTGGAGGCTGTCGGGAGGTTGCATTTCTAAGAAGTGTTCCATGGCATTGAGGCCCTGACCGTGAGGGATGTTGGTGTAAAGGGAAGAGGCATCAGTGGAGACAAGGAAGAAGTCAGGTGGTAGAGGAATGGGGACTGTTCGAGGAAGTGTGGGGTGTCTTTTACGAAAGAAGGGAGGTCCTATGCAAATGGCTGGAGGTGCTGATCCACAAAAGCTGAAATCCATTCAGTGGGAGACCCATATGCTGCAACTATAGGTCGCCCGGGATTTCCAGCTTTGTGGATCTTGGGAAGAAGGTACAACGTGCGGGTGCGGGGGTTCTGAGGTGTAAGGAGGGACAAAGAGTTGGGAGAAAGTCTTTGTAAGGGCCCTGGAGGTCAAGGATATTGAAGTTGCAGGGTGTGGAAGGTATGTGGTGGTGTCGGAGAGCTGTCTCAAAGCTTCGGCCTCGTAGTCACTGCGGTCTATGACTATGGTCGTTGGAGCCTTTGTCAGCTGGGAGAATAATGTTGTTTCTGTTCATTGACAGTTCTCTCATGGCATGGGTTTCAATAGTACTGAGGTTGTTGGAGTGGGAAATGAAGTTGAGGAAAGATTTTGAGGAAAGGTTGGAAGTGATGAATTCTTGGAACATAAGTATATACTAACAATTAAGCCCATCCATTTGCAAAACATGCCAGTTCCCACAAACTGAATAATTTTAACACCTGCTTCTCAGTTAGGCCGATCAGAATTTTCCCTGACAACACTAGCTCCTCTGAACTACGTAGATGGGAACTAACCTGTCAAAATATCCTTGAAACCAGACATCCTCCAGCCCTCAATCTCCAATAAATTCCTCCTACCAGACCCAGCACTTATTATCTTTAATGTTTATATTTCTGATATTTCATTTTTTACATATATATTTTTTTTTTTTTTTAATTTGATGTATGTATGTGCCCTCAGTTGTTATGTTGGTCTGCCACTTTCAATGATATTATACCGTCAACAATATCGATTATCGATCCAATATTTGAGCTTCCTCCTCCCCCCCTCCCCTCTCCTATACTATGATCTTCGCAGGTAATGCCATTCACCAGAAGGCGGTTGCTGCGTACACATCTGACTCTGCCTGGTGTCTCACTCTTTACTTCTGCACGAATAAGGGTGTTGCTGAAATATTGCACTCTTTTGTGCGTTTGTTTTTGTGTTCGTCATCCCAGCTGCCTTCATCTTTGGTAAGTGTTGAGTCATATTTCCCAATCCATCCTTAGTTTTATTGCCTTAAAACATTTTCCTGCTCATTGTTATTATTATCTTTATAGGAATTACAAATTAGGATATGGAAGTAACCCACCACTTCTTTAGATGATGCATGTGGGGCGCGAACACACAGAAAAAACTAAAACAAAAAAAAACATAATACTGAAATTATCAAGTCTGTTACCCCCACCATTTTCCTAGCCAACAGTTTTTTTGTGAGGTATTCTCCCACAATAATGTTCTGTTGTCAAAGGGCTATACCCAAAAATATCTATATAATGTGTGTTTTTGTCTCTTCTGTGTGTTCCCACCCCACATCAATCATATCCTTATACTTGTTTGTAATTCATTTTCACTACTTTGCACCTTTCATTTTTGATATCTATATATATTAGGATAGGGAAATGAACCACCACTTACCTTAGATGAGTGTGAGGCAGTCTTTTACAACATACACTCTCCACAATGTTCTCTTGTTGATAAAGACTGAGACCTGAAAATTAATATGCATGTATGTTTTCGCCTGTTATTTGTTTTCACGCCCTATAAACCTCAACAATGGTAAATATTTAAAAGAAATAACAATTTTTAGTTTTTTTATTTTATTATTTTTATTTTTGTTATTTAAATTTAGATTTTATTATATTATTTTGCTCTTCCCGCTCACCAAAGATCAGTTTCGATATTAATCAATGCCCAGATATTAGCTCTGAATCACTTTCCCTCTGCCTGGCCTCAATTTTGAATGTAACCCCACCATTTTCCTGGTCAACAGTCTTTCTGTGAGGCAGTCTCCCACATAATGTTTTCCTGTTGATGAAGGACTCGACCCGAAAATTACTATATCATGTGTTTTTGTCTTTTCTGTGTGTTCACACCCCACATCCATCATCTAAAGGTAAATGGTGGCTCATTTCCCTATCCCAATTTGTAATTCACCAGAGCCTAACTTTTTGTAGTTTGTAGCTTCAAATTTTGCTTAACTTTAAATTTCCAATTTAAAAAAAAATAAAATATTTTAGATTGCGATTTCGCATATTCTTCAGTTTTTTGCACATCCATCAATTACTTTTAGGCAATTTAAGACCATCAGCTGTCACCTACCGCGCTTCCGCGATGGGTCCCTATGGGCAAGTTTATTATCCATTTATTAGTATTTTCCAGCTTATGCCTTCTTACCCCCACCCTCACTCCCTGCTATGTTTTTTTTTCCACCCCCACCATGAGCTACTGGCCCTATGGGCTCACTCAGTTGGCTGCCGGCCTCCAACATGCAGTCGTCTCACTACTACTGAAGAAGGGCCACAGGCTCGAAAATTATTACTCTATGTATGTACGTGTTTTTTTTCATGTATCAACGCTGCAGGAAGTTTCATTTGGGAGGGCTTGAGCCCCCTAGCCCCTCTCCCTCCCCCTTTTTTCCATGGATCTGCCACTGGTTCAACTGCAGCTCAGCAGAATGACGAGCATCATTTCTCATAAGAATGGTATCATGAACGACAAACAAGAAAAGTATTAAACATTTGGATAGGAGAAAAACCTTTGCTTACCATAGAAAAGAATTCCTGCAGAATCGAAGCACGAAAAAAGTCACGTTGTAAGACGTCTGTCCTTCGTTGGTGGATATTAAATTTCAAGTTATGGTTTGATTCTGATCTGCTCACTTCAAGTTGTTTAAGACATTTATTTAGTAAGAATTAATTATAGTTCGAGTACCCGGTTGCCAGACAGTGAAACCAAAACCGTCCCCAGAAGTAATTAGGAGAATAATTAATAAAAGTCATTAAGCAACATCAAGAAGAGCAATTATGTTCATAGCAAGTTTATTACGAAAGCACATGCGAACGGTTTGGCCACCATCAAAATTTCAAAGTATAGCTATCGAAACTTCTCATCCGAAAGATTGCAGAATTCTTGTGGTAAAAGGAAAATTACAGTTCGTATCTTCTTCCCGCTAAAACATACACCAACACAACTCGGCTTTCACTGTTCATTTATACACTGTTCAAACACTCAATTTTATAACCACAGTTCTTCTTTAAGACATAAACTTCTTCTTACACACAGTTAAAGATAGGAAAACACATTATACCGAACCTATATCGACTAATGCCTACAATACGTGAGCCGCGGTATGCGATCTGCTGTCTGCGACAATCCGCGCACGACCACTACTAGCGGGCGACTGACTTTAGAAAATAATGTAGCTCTCCGCTCCAGAGATACTACTTTAAAGCGGCGGAAGGTAACTGTAATGTCACAACGTACACACACAGGGCAAACTTTTCGAGCCTGTAGCCCTTCTTCAAAGGTAGTGAGAAGGCTGCATAATGGAGGCTGACACCCAACTGAGTTAGCCAACAAGGCTGGTAGCTCATGGTGGGGCGGGGGGGGGGGGGGGGAGGGGATGAAAGGCATATACCAGAAAATAATAATAAATAATAAACCTGTCCATAGGAACCCATCGCGGAAGCATGGTAAATGTCAGCTGTTGGTCCTAATTTGGCTTTTACACCTTGTATGTATGTGCAAAAAAAAAAAACTGATAAAAATGTGAAAAAAATAAGAATATTAGGAAATTTAAAACTAAGCAAAATTCGAAGTTACAAACTACAAAAAGATAGGAATAAGGTGAGCGATGGTTCTGTGGGAAATGTAGGAAGTGAGGGGGATGGGTGCTATATTAAATTTAGTCAGTGGTTGTCTGGTACCCAGTTGATACTGATAAGCCAGTTCCCACCTTCTGAGATGCTACTTTTGTCTGGGAGGACTCTGATGATGCGGACAATGTAGCATGTATTGAAATTGTTGGTGGCATGATAAGATACAGCGTGGTCAGGATTCTGGGTAAATACCAATTTTCTGTGTCCCTTTCATTCTGATGGCCAGTGGATTTGTTGTCAGCCCAATGTAGGAGACTGGGCAATAGTTGCAAATGAGTTGATATATAAGGTGGGAGGATACACATGTGGCAAGTACTATGATGGGGAAGCTTTCCCCAGTTACGGGGTTGGTGAAGGTGGTGGCAGGCGGGTGCATATTGCACAGTTTGCAGCGAGATCTGTTGCAGGGAAACAAACCTTAGAGCTCTCTTGCAGGCTGAGGGGTCCCGTGTTTATGGACCAAGAGTTGATTGAGGTTTGGCGGTCTGCTGAAGCAGCTTCAAGGTGGTAACGGAGGATTTTTGGAAGGAGGGTTCTCATCTCAGGGCAGGCTCAAAGGAAGTCATAACTTTGTCGCAGGACTCGGTTGATGGATTCCAAACCCGGGAAATATCAGGTGATCAAAACGGGTCTGTGTTTGGTTTTTAGGGTTGTGGGCTGTTTATAGGTAGAACAGGTGTAATGTGGGCCATAAAACTTGTCTGGTGGGTAATTTCAGGATATGAGGGCTTTGGAGAAGTTGTTAGACTACTGTTGGAAGGCCAGTTCATTGAAACATATGACTCCCTCAAATGCCAAGGTTGCAGGGGAGGAAGCGTTTAATGTGATAATGTGATGAGGATGACAGCTATCATAATGAAGGTACTGTTGTAAGTTGGTGGGTTTGTATGGACTGATGAGTTGATGTAGCCATTCGTGACGGATAGGTCGACATCCAGGAAAGTGGCATGTGTGTGGGAGTAAGTCCACATTAATTTCAGAGTGCTGGCGGTATAGAGTTTATTGAGGAAACTGAGTATGTTGTCTTGCAGATTATGATGATGTCATGAACGAATCTGATCCACAAAAGTGGTTTCAGATGGGCACTGGCTAAAAACAACTGTTCCAGGCTGCCTAAGTAGAGGGTAGCGTATGAGGGAGCCTTACGGATGCTCATGGGAGTGCCGCTAGCTTTTACCATCGAATGAGAGAAAGTTGTTGTTGAACAGTCATTCTTAGCCAGAGTCCATCTGAAACCACTTTTGTGGATCAGATTCATTGATGAATCTTCATAATCTGGACTCATGGGGAAGACAAAATACTCAGTTTCCTCAATAAACTCTATGCCTCCAGCACTCTGAAATTCACATGGACTTGCTTCCACACACTTGCTACTTACCTGAATGTCGACCTATCCCTCGCAAATGGCTACATCAACTCATCAGTCCATATTAAACCCACCAACGTACAACAGTACCTTCATTATGATAGCTGCCATCATTATCACATTAAACACTTACCCCCCTATAGCCTTGGCATTGGGGGGAGACAAACATGTTCCAATGAACAGGCCCTCCAACAGTATTCTAGCAACATCTCTGAAGCTCTCAAAACCCACAATTACCTGCCAGACTTAGTTCACAAACAAGTTTCACAGGCCAAAAAAAACCCGCTCAACCTATCAACAGCCCAAAACCCTTTAAAACCAGTCACAGCCCCGTTTTGATGACCCAATATTTCCCAGGTTTGGAATTCATCAACAGAGTCCTGCGACAAAGTTATGACTTTCTTCAAGCATGCCCTGAGATGAGAACCCTCCTTTCAAAAATCCTCCATCACCCACCTAGAACCTGCTTCAGCAGACCTCCAAACCTCAATCAACTCTTGGTCCATAAACACGGGACCTCCCAGCCTGTATGAGAGCCCTAAGGTTCGTTTCCCTGCAGCAGATCTCACTGCAAACTATGCAATATACACCCGCCTGCCACCACCTCCACCAACCCTGTTAAAGCATCCCCATCTCAGTACTTGCCACGTGTGTATCCTCCCACCTTATATCTATCGTGATAAGTACAAGGAGTCTAATTCATTATCATTGTATAACTTGACTTTTACTCCTTTTGCAGACCAGATAAAATGTGACTTGATTTATACTAATAGGTTCAATGTTGAATTGCTAGGACAAATTCTCAGCACTGGCTTGTACTGTTAATACATATATTCAGTTGATAGACATGAGTTTATAGTAAAAAGAAATTGATAGCAAGAAATTGTGACTTATACTCCTTGCACATATCACGATAGATATATCAACTTACCTGCAACCAATGCCCAGCCTCCAACATTGGGCTGACAATTAACCCACTGGCTATCAGAATGAAAGGGACACCCAGAACCCCGACCGCCCTGTATTTTATCATGCCACCACTCATGGCACCAACAATTTCAACACATGCTTTGTGGTCTGCACCATCCGAGTCCTCCTGGACAAAAGCAGCATTTCAGAACTCGGAAGGTGGAAACTGGCTTATCAGTGTCAACTGGGTACCAGCAACCACCAGGACTAAATTTAAGATAGCACCACTCTTCCTCCTTCTTTCCACCCATCCCCCTCACCTCCTACCTTTATCCACAGAACCATCGCTCACCAGAGCCTATCTTAAACTAGTTTGTAACTTGAATTTTGCTTAATTTTAAATTTCCTAATATTATTATTTTTATTTCACATTTTGCTCATTTTTTGCGCATATATACAAGGTGTAAGTCAATTTAGGACCATCAGCTAACGTCTACCATGCTTCCGCAATGGGACCCTATGGACAGGTTTATTATTTATTTTCTGGTGTATGCCTTTCTACCCCCACCTTCATGTTGTTCCCCCCCACCATGAGCTATTGACCTGGTTGGCTAACTCTGTTGGCTGCCAGCCTTCATCATGCAGCCATCTTCACTACTACTAAAGAGGGGCTATAGGCTTGGAAACTTTGCTCTATGTGTGTACATGTTTTTTCTGTGTCTTGACGTTGCAGGAATCCTCTTCTATGGTAAGCGGTGGTTTTTCTCCTGTTCTCCTGTTCAAATGTTTAATATATCCACTTTCAGCGCCTTTGTTTCCTAATAACTCAAACAAGCAAATGCTTTTCAGCTGGGTCATATGTCAGCTGGGAATTGTGTGATCATAATGGGTTATTCTGATTAGTTAAAGGTAAATGTTCATGGTATTTTACACATTCCTTGCATCAAATACTGAAAGTTAGATGTTATGTAGATAAACCAAACGAAGTCCAAATACAGGAAGCAAGCATGTCTATGGATAGGCTTTTGACTGTGTGTGTGTGTGTGTGTGCGTGCGTGCGCGCGTGTGTGTCGGAAAGGGGTGGGGATTATTGAAATGGATATAAACAGACATGAAAAATTTCATTGACAAATTGAAATTTTGGCCAAATGAAGTTATGTTTATTAATAACTCCAATGGGGATCAAATTTATATTTTGCAGCAGCTTTGTAGATAGTACGATACTATTTTTTTATAGCTGTCCACTGATGGTGGTATTGTCATTTTTCCAGCTTTGGACCTATTAAACAGTTGTTAACAGATGGGATATGTTAATATGAGTGACTCCTTAGCTATAGATCTTTCCCATGCTGATTGTATTCCAATATCCAGTCACTATGCTATTTGGTATAGATCATTTTCTTGATAATCGTGCCATTAATTCTGAAGGAGAAAATATGTATGTTTGGTACTGAAACTATTTGGTTGATGCCATGTCAGTTTGTAGAATTACATAACATTTTGGCCTTCATATTGGAGGCCTTCCTTACAGGTTTTGACAGCTTCGATGTTTCTCAGCTGACTGGCTCGAGACAGCCATAATCTCTGAAGAAGGCCCCAATGCAGGGGCCAAAACATAAGGTAATTTAAACAAAATGACATGGTGTATGTTAAATGCCTATAGTACAGTTAAAACTGATCATGTAAGACTGCATGATCTTGTAATATATACCCCATAAACCTTAATATTTATAACTATTATTCTGCACATTGTGCAGGAGTCTTACTGTTTGTTACATTTCTAACAGGCTGTCCAGATTTTTCTTTTCTGTGGTTGCCCAAAATTACTCTAGATGAACACCGAACCTGGTGGGTAATCCTCAGGCCTAGCTAGCATTTGGGAGTACACAGGTTAGAATCCGCATCCAGCCATCCAAATTTTGGTTTCCTGAAGTCACTTCAAGTAGTCCATGCCATATTCCTACCCATTTCTTTGTCTATCTTTTCCACTTCTAATAATCCTAATATTAATGAGGTGCAAAGTCCTTAGGAAAACAAACAAATTAAAATGGATGAATGGTAGGTTGTTTCATTCAAAAGACTAGTGTCAAATCCCATTTCTTTGCCCCAATCCTCTTCCAACAATGCCACAAACTCGTAAAGACCAAAAATTGAGATTGTAGTATCATGTATCTCATTTAACTTCTTTTTGTTATATAATTTTTTTGCTTCACCTTTTTGTTTTGAAAATTTTAGGCAATAATTCATTTTTTTGCTTGTATAAAGTTGTATTTTGCCAAATTTACTTCTTATTCCTAATTTTAAGTTAACATGGTATGTACTTCCTTTTTTATAAATCAGTTATTCAGTGCACTACTGCCAGTTGTAAGATATTGAAGAGCAAAGCAACAAATAAAATTTTGTATGATTTATTTTTCTTTATATAAATTTTTTGTGTCTTCCTTTCATCATATTTTAAATTTTCAACTGCAGCTTATGTCATTTTCAAAAGTGTGTACTACATTTCCAAGCATTGGATAGGTTTTTTAAATTTATTTATCCAGATGATTTTGTGTTAATGAATAACGTGACATACTTTGTTATATTAATAAGGGGTTCTTTGTCAAGCTCTTTTCATTAATTTAAAAATATTTGTTCTATGTGACCTTCTTTTTAAACTTAAGTCAATAACTTGGAATTATTATTAAGCATTTTCTTTCTTTGGAATTTTTTATTTTCAATAATTAATCAGAAAAGAGGAAAGAATCGTCACTCACCATACAACTGCAGATACATATACTCAAGAGAACAGAATACAGAAAATCAAGTATCATGTTACTTTGCTGATGAAAGGGTAAAAAAAAAAATTTGTTAATGTTTTTTATATAGACATCATCATTATTACCAAATCTGATGATTTTTTCTTCTGTTATCTTTTTTCCTTTTTGTATACCCTTTTTGAGTATGGAATGTTTTTTGTTTAAGATACTATCGGTGTCATTCTCGAAAAATTGATAATTTAAATAAAAAAATATTATTGATTATTGTCCTGTTATTTATATGTGATTGGTCTGGTGGCTTAGTGGTTAGAGCCTGACTGAAAAAAACTGAGAGTGTAATGGTCATTTTGGGACATATTTGTTTGCTGGGAAGATTTTATTACCTGCTGAGGTAAAGACACTGGGGTTTGCTCTCATTTTGTTGGGAGACATAGAACAGTTATCATGGACAGCTAACATTTAAAATCGACTCTCTTCTAGTCGTGTCTCGCGTCGTGCCAGGAATCAGTAATATCTTAGCCTAGTCTTGCAATTTGATTTAAGCAGTAAGTCATGTAGTTACCGGTGAAAATATGAGAGCCATCGGTAATATCTATAGCTATTGCAGGGCCGCCGTAAGCGGGCGTGCAAGGCGTGCACCGCACGCGGGCAGCGCATCGAGGGGGGCGGCAAAACGAGTGATCGACAGTCGCCGCGGCGAAATTTGCGGCGTATTATATAGCGGGCGACCTTTTTTTTTTTAAGCTCAACAGCTGCTTCTTGCGGCCTGCGACACTCAGGATGGCAACAATGGGGGCGGCAAATAATGTTCGGAGGGGCGGCAATCTCACAGTTTCTTGACCGGGTTTCGAAATCAGGGGGCGGCATAATCGGTATTGCACGCGGGCGCTCAAACAGCTAGCGGCGGGCCTGAGCTATTGCATCAATGTATAAGATGACATCAGTTTTACCCTAGCCATGGCATGCTTTCACCTGTACCTTGTTAGTCAAGTGCTACAATAAATAAGTTATGCATCGATTAGAAACCTTATCATTTATATGATGAAGCTAGATCTCAGCTAGCCACTCTCTGAGTACTAATCTTCATTACCTTAGTGTCAGACCAGACTTCTTAAACACAATATTTAAGTAGCCATCAAAAACAGTTGAGGCTGTGTAGAAAACTCAATATTAAAGAAGTAAGATCACAAGAGATCTAGAAATTTAGGTGGAATACTAAAGGTCAGTAAACTTCTGCCTCAACTTCTCCACATATAAATGCATATAAAACATAGCCCATACTCGGTGATCATGAAAAGAGGTTAGCAGTTCAAATCCTATCCTAGCTTTAAATCCTTGCTTTCTCAATTTGAAGTATGCCAGGATTTTCTGTGGATCGAATCCACACAAAACTATTTGTCCTATTGGTAGTATGCTACCAGTTTTAAGTTCGAATGTGGTGAGGACCAAACGATGAACCATATGCTCGACTGCCCTATGTACCTATCATCCTGCAACAAAGATGACCTGTATCAGGCAACACCGAATGCACTTGAGGTTGCGAAGTACTGGGCAAAATATGTTTAAAGCTGTTAATTTGTACAATGTATTTAACTGTGTGTTTGATGTGTATGATTCGAGAATAATCTATATCTATAAAACGAAAACCGGATATATTTGAAGTATAAAAACTCAGAAACTACAGAGCAGATTTCGATGGAGTTTTCACCGTTTTAAAGATTAGAATCTCAATTTAAGTGTTTGGTATGTCTTATGCTCCAACGTTACATAACGCTGGAGTGGTAAATGAAAATCTTAACGTACAGCCTAAAACAAAAAATAAAAGAAATATGATGCCTACGTCATACATCGTAAAAAAAACAATAGCCATGTTATCGAATGTAACGTTTTTGGTTGTTAGTCTTTAAACCCCATACATAGCTGTATCGAATGTGAAGAGGAAACTACATAAAGTGGAAAACATTTAAATTAATTTTAATAATACAATGAAAAAATCTTTCTATATCTTCTTTGTTTCTTGATGTTACTATCTGAGGCCGCACTGCTACAATCTCTGATGTGAAATTTTAATGGCTGTATTTAGAAATGCATATTTGACAGGTTTGAACCATTCCGTCCTCCATGGTTTGAACATGAAAGTGAGCTGTTTAAAACCTTAAGTGAAGAACAATCCAAGAAATTTTCTTTTTGTAATTACGGTCTCTGGACACACAGCTACAATCTCTGATGTTTGGATGCGAATTAAATTCTCGTTGTTAATAGTAAGTAATGCACAACCGATGGCTTTGATCAAGAAATTGAACTGTTTAAAACCTTTAGTGATGACATGGTGTTACTTTTCTTTTTGTAATTTATTAATGAGCGATTTTGTCTTTACCACATTTCCTGAAAAAGAAAAAAAACAAACATAACATTGTATCTATTGCTGCACGAATTGCTGTGGTTATTTTGATAAAACTTAGTACACATGTTCCTGATATCAAGGCTAAAAATATTGCAGGAATAAATCAACTACAACCCCATCTCTTTTCTGCTAAACAGGAGGTTAGCCGTTTAAATACGTAGATTTAACATGTTCCTTGTGCTTTTGGTGACGTTTCTTCTGGTCCAGGCTGTATTTCAACCAAACGACAACCACTAGGAAGAAATTAAACACCTAGGGTGCATTTCCACCTTGTAGATGCAATATCTCAAGAACTAAGCGGGACATCAAAAACTTGTATTCTAATTTTCGATTTGTCTCACCAAGTTACATATGAATTTATTATTAAATTTGCCTAAGGCGAATTTTTTCTTCTGGTCCAGGCTGCACTTCAACCTAACCACATCAATTTTGAAATTGATATCTTGAGAACTAAGTGAGATATGAAAACAAATTATTCTTTACTTGCAATTTGACTCATTGAATTACATAGGAGTTCATCATCAAATTGCGGCTCCACGGTTATCGTAGAATCCCCAAAAAACTTACCCCTTTTATGAGCTTCAATATTCACTGTGTGTGGAAATCAATCTAGATCATACCGGGCAACGCTGGGAACTCTGCTAGTAATAATAATAAACCAGGTAGTATTACTATGTTAAGTGATAGTAGCCACAACAGAGACAGATTTAAATGGTAAATTGAAACAATGTGATTTAATTGGCTGAGAACTACTCTTAATGGTCTTCCAAAAAATGTCATATTCATTTAGATTTTTACTTTTATATTTAGGTGATGAATTGTTATTTTTGGTGTATATTTTTAAAATTTGAGACTGAAAATTGAAATATAGTGTATATGTTTCTTACAGTTACATATTTTCAAACTCGCCATTGGAAATCTAAGTTTTAGTGGTTAATACCAAATAATATTCTATTATGATGCACGAGTATGTAGTAAAATACATCATTCTTGTCAGCACATATTATTCTCTTTCCTGTTTAAGATGTGCTCTTCATTTTCTGCTTGATGATTTTGTAAAGCAGTAACCAATTTTATCCCACAAACTGTGATAAAGATTAAAGAAGCTTTGACTTTCTGTTATACCATAAATTATTAGAACAAGATTGTTCTTGATTTAAATTATGCCTGTGAAAGTACCACTCAGGAAATGAGAGAGAGAGAGAGATATACTCTGAATGCTGAATTGTGGATTTTTGTTCTTCAGTTACTTATGTGGCATCTAGTTTTCTTAGAATATCTTTGTTATTATTGCAAGAGAGAGAAATTGAACAATAAGCGATGATTAATATATTTTTTTTCTTGGACTTCCAACCGTGTTAAGATGTCACATTTGTGGGACGTTTCGAAGGCATCCTTCGCTGCCTTCATTCTCAACCAAATGTCAATGATTAACTGTTTGTTTATTCAGCTGCTGCTACGGAAACGGTGGAAGACAAAAACCAACACAACGCGATTACGTCATCCGCTCTTCTGCTCGTTACCGACGTGAAACTGTTTCAGAATTTTAATAACCGGGTTCCAGGCCGCACTGAGTTATTAGTCAACAGGGACACTGGTTATCAACTCAGTGCGGCCTGCAACCCGGTTATTAAAATTCTGAAACAGTTTCGCCTCTGTAACGAGCAGAAGAGCGGATGACGTAATCGCGTTGTGTTGGTCACCGTTTCCGTAGCAGCGGCTGAATAACCAAACAGTTAATCATTGACATTTGGTTGAGAATGAAGGCAGAGAGGACGCCTTCGAAACGTCCCACAAATGTGACGTCTTAACACAGCTGGAAGCCCGAGAAAAAAATGTATTAATATTCAACGCCGTGAAAAATTACAATCGTACAAATAAGCAAAGAGTTTCATGTTTTAGTATTTGCTCATCTAGATGAAAAATATATAAAAATTTAAGTGGAACACTCACCAAAGTTGAAGGGAAGGCAACACCAGCAACACGATATAACATGCAAACACAATTTTTCAGGGTTAATATCACCTTGTGCCAGTTCTTTAACTCCACTATTAATGAAATATAAATTTTTTAGATTTTTGTGACATTTTAATTGTTTTATGTATTCTTTCCTTGCTTTTAAATGCCATTGTTGACATAAGATGCAGTTGTTTAGAAGAGTCTAATCCAAATATCAATGTCTGTTACTTAGATTGCTGAAAAGAAGAAGAAACTGAGAAGAGAGGGAAAAGATACAAAGATTGACGAAGATGAACCCAACAATTATAAGCATGCCATATATGTCATGACTATGAAACTATTTGCTGATATGGAAAGAAAAAGAAGAGATTTAGAGCAACGTGAGATGGAAGAGAGGAAACGGAAACGAGAACAGGAAATTGAAGAAGAAGAAAAAGCTAACCTCGAAAAAGAATGGCAAAAAAATTTTGAAGTATGTATGAATTTTTTTGTTTTGTTTTATAGCGTTACAATTGTTTGTGTGTAGAACTCATAGTTTTTGGCACTTTATTAGTTACAATCATTAAGGTAAACTCTGATCAAATTGTTGTAATGATTCGAGAATGCAACCAACCTCTTCCACCACTTTTCTCACCATCCCTTCTGCTCCACTGCCCAACTCACCCCATCATATGTCTGGCACCGAACATGGTGGGTGAATGGTTAATGTTCTAGCCTCGCATTCAGGAGGACGCAGGTTTGAATCCAAGGCATCCAGATTTGGGTTTTCCATGGTTTCCTCAAATCACTTCAGGCGAATGCCAGGATGCTTCTTTCAAAAGGCCATGGCAAAATTTGTTCCTTTTCCTTGCCCCCAGTTCTTTCCCACCTCTAATGACCTCAATAAGACGTAAAGCCATAACCAAAAAAAAAAAAAAAAAAATGCTTCTGGCTCTACCTCCTCACCGAGGGACACACTGCGCACATGACTATGATGCCACTTGTAACTGCTGACCAGTGTGGGTATATAAGAACAGAAATTCCAGGAACTTGACACTTAGTTGGAAGATGATGCCTATAAGTGACTTTGAAATGTCATATCAAATTGATGCTCCATTTTATACACTTAATAAACCAGGAATGCATTTATGGGCAAGAGATGTATCACCGTGTTGAATAGCTAGGATCATTATGCTTGAAAACTGCTAAGTTTGCTTGCCTGCTTTCAAAAGTGTCAGAATCAGGATTATGTTCATTGTTTTGCCAAACTTAAACACCACATCAAATCAGCACCAGCAAGCAGGATTCTTCATCTAATTGGCTAACCCTTGCTCAACAAAATGTCTTTTGGTGTTTGGGAGTGGGTTGATTGTTGAACTTTGGTTAACAGTGCACCAATGCAGTGAAAAGTCACTAAGAGACAATGGGAAATAAAGCCAACACATTATCACAGCTTGCAAGCAGACACTCATTTGATCTAAAAAAATCAGTTTCACTGGGAAAAAATTAATGTGACCATGGAAGCTGTACTTCCAAGGTGTCGCACCTACCGCAAAATCTGTTCAAATTTCATTCAAAGACTACCAGCCGACTCCATCGAAGAGATCAGATGGTAAACTTGTCACATCCTGCATAAGGCCAATCCTGACAAGAATAATACATCTGCGTCAGAGTGGAGAGTGCTCAAGAAATTACAGGAGAGCAAAGATGTAATCATTTTTCCACAGATGAGGGAAACTCCATTATTGTCCCATTTGTGGAGGACTATACATGAAGGTTGGGTGAGGCTGAACTGTGATCCAACAGCATCAGTAGTCATGAAGACTGTTATACTTGTGAAAGCTTCAAGTCTTCCATGGGATACCACCAAAAGACTTGAGCCCTAAGCTCCAGTACCATCAAGACTTCATCAGCTATCGAAAATGTAGATAGATGGGGTCCAATTGCAACCTATACTGAGTGCTGTTTGGTCACCAACATACTTGCCAGCTAAACACCTTTACACAGGCTTGGTTCCATTGGTGGGAGGAACTTGGCAGAATTTGTTGGCAAGTTGAAGAAGTTATGACTAGCAGTAAATGACATTATGATCAGTTTTGATGTGGTGTTGCTTTTTATGAGGGTTCCCTCTGAATGATAGGCTTGAGTTGCTCATTCTGAACCGCTACTGGTGGAATTTATTCACCACACATTGACTTCAACTTTCTTCCTCTTTGAGGGTAATTATTTTGGACCATGCATTCATTATTGTCTCAAATTATAGCCAATTTTTTGAGGAAATGGCACAGGAAAGTTGTGGTGAAGAAAGCTTTTCAGTGGAGCTGAACATTATATTACATACAATCCATACACACACAAAAAAGTAAGTGCCTTTTTACCATGCACTCGAGCAACTTCAGATTGTTAGGCAAAGCTGGCATAGGAGACCTCCTCCTGTCCACCAGGAAAGATCAAGGGCTCTATTATGCTGTGGCATCGGATGACTTGGGTTACAGACTGCCAGGGATTTATTCAATCCCTTATGAGTGACACAGTAGTACAATTGGCAGATGGTACGCTCCATTTTTCAACGTTGTTTGGAGCATACGAGATGTGTGCATCTGTGCCAAATGACTGAGTATTCACAGCATATTGAAGATTCATGCATTGACACAAATCTTAGACCACTCAAAAGGATTTTAGGAGAGTGTGGTGAAGGAGACTGAGTATTCACTACGTGAAACACATTGTAAAAGGATACCCAGGATATCAGCTTGCAGCATGAAATCCAGGTATCACTCAGTTATGAGGGAGGAGACAGAGCCATCAAGATTGCTGGAGAATGCACACCGACCAAGAGTCGACCCGCTTACATCATGGATATCTGCACCACACTCTCTGACCCGCTGCCCAACTCACACTATCATGCTTCTGACCCCACCATCTTTACATATAGAGGCATGCGGCACACATGACTATAACTTCAACCATTGATTGGTTTGGGTTGAATAAGGGGCAGCCATTCTAGGAACTCAGCACTTCTCTTATTTCAACAAGAGACTTCAGAATCCTCATATTATTTCAAACCTTGAAACCATTGGCTTTTACTGCCATGAAAACTTAAACTCTGATGACAGTATTCAGAATACTTTACTTGACATTGAAATGAGCATGTTAGGTGAGCAATAAGTTCTGGTCTAGCATTCAGATTTGGGTTTTCCATGGTTTCCCCAAATCACTTCAGGCGAATGCCGAGATGCTTCCTTCAAAAGGCCATGGCTGAATTCCTTCCCGTTCCTAGTCCCCATTCCCATCCTGCCTCTTATGAACTCAACGTTGATGAGGCATAAAGCAGTAAGTAAAAAAAAAAGCGAGATAGAAAGAATTACTATAATGGTGGATTTGCTCTCAATTATCAGTGGACAAATTTTATGTAGAATAGAAGGTTGTTCAATAAGTTTTATCATTTAATAAGAAAAACACAATTTTATATATTTAAATACATTTTACTATTCAATGTAATATCCCTGAACTTCAATCCACTTGTTCCAATTATCTTCTAATTTATGTACGCCATCCCTAATGTAAGAATCCAGAAGACTGTCAAAGTAGGCTTCCATTACCTGCTATTACCTCTTCGTTTGGCGAAAATCGTTTTCCACACATGAAATTTTTTAGATGTGGGAAGCCAGAAATCAGGGGGAGCCAAAGCTGGCGAATTGGGTGTATATGGCAATAATAATTCGTAATTTAATTCACTGATTTTCGCTATGATTTTTTAACAGTTTGAGAGGGTGCATTGCCTTGATGAAATATTATTTTTTCCTGTACACCACGTCTTTTCTCATGCATTTTTACATCCAGCTGGTCCAAAAGGTTACAGTAATAATCTGAGTTTGTTTTACCAGTAATCGATGAAAAAATTCCTTTTGCATCCCAAAAAAACTGATGCTATCACCTTCTTGGCTGATTTCTGGACCCTAACTCGCTTTGGAGCCAAAATACTAGGTTCACACCGTTCCTTAGCCTCTTGTTTTGGCTCAGGATCAGGGTGGTAGTTTCATCCATAGTGATGAAACTACACATACAGTTCTTTTTATCCTTTCCAAAACACTCCAAATGTCGCTTGGAAAGTCACATTCAAATGTGTTTTTATTCAAGTGTTAGCGAATAGAATACCTATTTTGCACACAGCTTTTTGAAAACCAAATCTTCAGCCAAAATATTACTCCGTCTAATGATATGCTTAGAGCTTCTGCTAAATCTCTCTCTGTTAATCAACGATTTTCCAAAACCATATTCTGTATTTTTGCTACGATTTCTGGTGTTGATGCACTTTTTGGACATCCTTCACGTGGCTCACCTTCGAGACTTGAACGACCACGTTTAAACTCTGCAATCTATCTCTCTACTGTTCTACTTGAAGGTGAAGAGTCCTTATACACTATTAAAAATCATTCATGAATTTGTTTTGATGCTGCACTTTCCAAAAATAATAGTTTTTTACTGCATGATAGTAATTTTTTTTCATTTTACCAATATATTGTGAGATTTCAACTTTGAACAGCTGTAAGTACACAAATAAGTTATCAGATGTACATGAAACTTCACACGTGTTCATAAAAAAGAAGTACCGACTTTAGAAAAATTAAACAATGAACCTACAAGTGCCGTCTCTTATCGAATGACAAAACTTATTGAACAATCATGTAAATAAATAAGTTTCTTGAATGATCTGATGATAAACACTGGTGAGTACATTATTGTTTTATCTTGAAGACTTGTGAGTGAAATACATTAATAACTACAGCAGACAAGAAAAATTATCAGGTATAGGGAATATAATTGTGAATAGCACTTTTACAGAATTCAAAATAATAAAATTGCATAAAACCAGGATTCTTATTCTAGCATATAAGAAGAAAGGTGAGCTTTTTGTTAGAAAGAAAACAGAACCATTTATACATAAAAAATGAACGACCTAAATATCCTTATAGAAATAGTTCACCAAATGAAGAATAGGCTAGAATGCAACAGACCTGTGCATTTAAAGGTTTTGTCTATCTAAGGCTGTATATTATTTTAAATACTTTATTTTATGAGATCACATGGGGAGAAATTAAACTGGGCAACAACGTGAACTGAACATGACAGACCTTGTATTCAGGCTGACTACTTGGAGTAATAAACTTTTAATCCACCACACACATGTAATAGTTGCTTGCTATTTTGTGACTGACTTGCTGTGATGTCAGGAAGTGTTGTTTTGTTGTAAGTAGATATTGTGGAGAGGAGGAATGGAAGGATATATTGGAATTTGGACCCTGACAATGTAGGGCTATGTGGGGGGAGCGGGGGTTCACAGGAGGGCCAAAATGGAGCTACGCTCCCAAATCACTCAAGGCAAACATAGTGATGGTTCCTACAAAAAACCAAGGTCAAATTCTTTCCCTTCCCTTGTTCTCAGTTTTTTTTCCTGCGCTACTGACCT
Organism: Vandiemenella viatica; assembly: GCA_031002005.1. NCBI lineage: Eukaryota > Metazoa > Arthropoda > Insecta > Orthoptera > Morabidae > Vandiemenella > Vandiemenella viatica. The sequence continues at coordinate 328,095,097 of JARYHS010013630.1, read as the reverse complement.
CAAGATGTAAAAAAGTTTTGTTATTGAGTTAAACTTTCAAAGTAGAATTCTTTACGGAATTATATGTCGAGATTTTAGTCTCGTTGAATGCTACATTGAAGCAGTAGGCCATTATGAGCCATCAACAATAATTTGATGCTTGTCACAATCTTAACCAGATTCAGTTTAATGTAGCCGTGTAAAATGTGTAAAATGTGTAAAAATAATATTTTCCCATTGAACTTAATTGTGATACTATTATTTCACTCTTACAGTCTTTTTATATATATTAACTTTAGTTCCTATACTTTGTTTTGAGCAATCTCAATTTTTTTATTTTTTTTAATGTACCAATTGTTATGGGGAAATAGGTATTTTTAAGTTGTCTGTTATCGGACAGTAATAGATTTTATGATCATAATTTCAATTTAGTAATAGATTTTATGGACATAATTTCAATTTAGTAATAGATTTTATGGACATAATTTCAATTTTTGAAATTTACTGTTTAAAATGCTGAAATTATTTAATCATTAAGGCTCTAATCTGTAAAAAGATCCCACTTTTTATTAGAGTACTATACCTGAATAGAAACTGAATTCTGTTTTGTCAGATCACTGACCTCTAGCTCTCATGTGGAGTAAGATACAAAATATATTGCTTTCACTGAAAACTAAATATCCTTTCTAAAAATTTGCAAAATTGTATTTTAAGTGATCCTATACAAGGAAGGGAGTTTAAAAAAAGAATTATTCTACCCTAGTTATTATCTATAGCTCTTCAAGCAGGGGGCTGAGATTATTATGTTTTTTTTTTATAATTTCAAAATTTTTCACTGTAATTTTAACACTGGAACAACAAACGTAGTTTTTAAGTGCAGGGCATCTTTTTTCAGGTTTATCTCAAAAACATATATTGAAAATTTTTTCCGTTATCAACCAATTTTATTTAATACATCTAATATAGTGTGTAAATTGTGAACAAAACAAAAAAAATATTTTGTGATTACTTTGCCATATAATTATACTATTTAATGATAGTGCTCTTAATTTAGTGTTTTTTGTATCATAATGGATGTATCTACAGGGTGAGTCAAAAAGGACTTTACATCTTCAGAATGATACAGAAATTAGTTGAAATAACTTACAGAATGTTAGATGTGTTATTTTGTAGCAAAGTGGCCATACATAAATTACGTGCCCCCCCCCCCCCTCTCCGGCAAGACTTCGTGAAATCTGATCCGACCCCCCCCCCCCCTCTGGTGAGATTTGGTCCGTGAACCCCCCCCCCCCACCACTCTACAAATCACCCTCGCAACTTTTTGAGACCTATTTACACCTCCAATTTTTGACAAAAAAAACTGCTAAAATCGACTTTTTTAAAAAAAGAGCTCTACAGTCCATCAAAATTTTAAAAACCTCATGTGAGATTTCCGTTGACCCCCCCTCCCCCTTGGTGAGATTTTGCCCCCCCCCCCCCAATTTCACCTCACATAATTTATGGACGCCCCCAAACAATCTCAAGTTTGTACTGATGCACGTAGCAGGCCTACAATTTACTCTTGGCACAAAAACTTTCTTGAGACTGGTTGTTCACTGCGACATGATAGTAAGTCATCAGGTTGCCCGCATGTTGGTTGTCTTGAACAGTTTAGGGAGAACTTTGCTTGCAGTCCACAAAAATCAATACAATGTGCGTTTCGCGATACTGGCATTCCACAAAATGCTGTTGGGCGAGTGCTGTGCACACATTTACACTTGAAACCATACAGATCTACAATGGCATAGCACATTGGTGGTGCAGATTAGGTTGGTCGGGGGGAAATGTTGCTTTGTATAGAGGTCGATGAGACATTCCTGAACACAACAATCTTCTCTGATGAGTCAACATTTCATATCAGTGGCAGAATTGCGGTCTCCGGTAATCCTGATTTATTTAAATAAATGCATTTTACTTTAAATGACGGAAACAATAATATCAATAACAGATAACTGTCATATGCTTGAGTGATACATTTTTGCAGCTAGTTAATCATACGGAATTGCAACCTTAATTTTATGATCTACATATTTTGTTAGCAGTTCACGTAGCAATACAGTAATAACTTCAACTGAATCACGGACGATGGCAGTATAGAAACAAATTAAAAATAAATTCGGAATCCCAAAAACGTTCGCTATACCATGTAATATCAGTTTTATTCATGGTCCAGGCACAATTCAGCACAATGAATATAGAACTACTTCCATCCGCATGAATTAATACCTTCAGTAACATAGATTGTGCTTATGAAAGCAGTTTACATTGTTTAAAAACGGATTTCAGAGTGAATTATGCTGTAAAAAAAAAAAAAAGTGTCAGTTTTGATTCTGGTCTACTTAACCATAACCTCCACTAATAGCGGCGTTCTAATATAGTTTTTATTACCCTCATAGGAATAATGACGGGTTTCATCTATGGTGGTAGAAGGAATTTATTCTGGAAAAGCTTGTAAGGAAAAACGAATAACGATCTTTTCTAATGATATTTTTCGTGATTTATCGGAGTATTTGGATATGATTTATTCAAATAAATGCGTTTTACTTTAAATGCCGGTAAGTATAATATAAAAAAAACGATAATTGTCATTTATTTGACGGATACATTTCGCGATTACGTACCTTTCGTGTAAACTTTCTCTGAAATTTTAATAAACTTCATTGTTTCCTATCTTCTGCCAAAAATATTCTTAGGTTATGTTTTAACCCAATTCTTATAACTGATACAGATAATATAACATAAACATCAAACACCGTTCTCCTTACATGAGTTTTTGCATCTATTTGTCGTAAATAAACAAAAAGCAACATGAAGTAACTAATATAATATGGTGGCTGTTGATTGGCAAGTGACGGCTGGCACATGACCGTTCTCTAGCCAATAGCTATAGATGACGTACGCAGACTCCAGATTACCATTTTATATAAGAGGATGGCCCTTTCTTCTTAATGGAGAAAATGGTCACTGGTATTGTGTATATGGATATGCTCGAAAACTTTTTAATTCCACAGATCGATGAAGATGACTGAAATAGGAGAGTTTACTACCAGCAAGATGGTGCACCACCTGATTTCCTCATGGAAGTTCGAGGTTTTCTTGATAATCGCTTCCCAGGCAGCTGGATTGGTCATCAAGGGCTAATTACATGGCCACCTCACTCCCCAGACTTGACACCACTAGATTTCTTTCTCTGGGATTTCATTAAAGGTTGTGTGTACATTCCTTCCCTATCAAACAATTTTGCCAACCTTAAAAATTGAATCTATGTTGCCGTTGCACATGTTACACCCAATTTGCTCCAATGCGTGTGGGAAGAAATTGATTACTGGTGGTATGTTTGCCGCCTAACAAACGGTAGTCACATCAAACCAAAATGACACTTGACATTTTATGTGAAACTTGAAGAAGCTAAGAAAAATGGAAGCGGCTTGTAGGTGATATAAAAAAATAAATGAAAGGGAAATTAACCCGCAAAAAAAACAAAAGTTGATGGCAGCGATGAGAGAAAACACAAAAGGTGGACAGACAAATATACAATATTTTGACAATGACCTTGTTCGAGTAACAGAGAAATGTGCCATTAGGTTCTTCTGCACATGTGCGCACACAGAATGTCAACCAGTGACTAGCTAGGAAGTGGGAGAAATGGTGGGGGAATGGCTAAGGAGTAGACTATCGATCAAGAGTTATGAAATAAGTTGGTGAAACGAATAGATAAAATAAGACAAAAGGTAGAAGGAAAAAGTAATAGAACACGAGAAAGGAACAAGCGCTTGTAAAAATTGTCTGTGCACTGCTGTAATGCCCTAAAATGTTGTATCAGTCCATGTAACTTTCTGCTATTTTCACTAGCAGAAGAACTGTGTTGGATTAATCCTTGTACAGTTTGATAAATTGTCACTGTTTAACATGATTACAAATATTACTGTGTTGCTACAGAAGACTACTAAAATATTGATTATTAATTTGATCCATTCTCATGTTCCATTTCAGGAATCTCGACAGAGTCGTGTGAATAGTTGGAAAGCATTCCAGGCTGGAAGTTCTGGTTCTGGAAAGGTAAAAAATAAGAAATTCAAGGGAACCTTCAAACCTCCAAAACATAAAGCAGAATCTAGATAATGATTATTTACTGTGTACTACATTTGGCACAGACAACTGTCCTCCTAACAGGAGCTTACTTTTTGTAGATTGTGGTGAATCTATGTTGATAAATTATGTTGTTTCATATTTGTACTACATTTGGCACAGAAAACTGTCCTCCTAATAGGAGTTTACTTTTTGTAGATTGTGGTGAACCTATGTTGATAAATTATGTTGTTTCATATTGTGAAAGATTTGTTTTCACTGAAGCAATAAATTATTTTTTGGCCTGGAAGAAATATTCCAATGCCAAAGATTTAGGTGAAAGATACTACACCATTACAATATAATATAACTGATCTTTTACTAGCGAATCAATCTTTCTTGATGTCTTTACAGATTTGAATATTTGACACAGTTGTATATTACAGAATATCAAGGAACAGAGTAAGGCATGTGGCCACATATGGTGATCAATTTTTCTAATAATTATTGTTTCCTTAGTAAACATTGAGTATTTTTGTACCAGATCTGTATATAACATTTTGGTCAAAAGTAATTAATACTGTATAATATTCAAATTTTATTAAACTATAAGAAATAGATGAATTGAAGGTAAGTTTGACCATTTGTTTTAAATTAAGAGAATTGGCACAGCCTGTTTTCTTGTACACTTGTGTGAAAGGGCAATGTGGATTTACTGTTTGTATTTTTTACTTGTGTATTAATTTTGTGTTGTGTAAGTTACATTATTCAGCATTGTTTTATATGACTAAATTATCTTACCATTGATTGTTTCATCCACAGATTTTTAGCTTTTCTCATTCGTGCCATTTAAGGGGGATGTAATAAGGATAACATTCTTGTTTCAGTGTGTATGGTTTTGAAATTTCACATACAAATCTTGATTTGTTATACATACTATTGTGAATTGTGTTTATATCTATACAAAAATCGAATTTCACACTGGAGATTTGAAAAATTGACCTATATATTGTAAAATATTTTATATATGTAACACATGATTGGTAATTTGTTGTTCTTGGTGCTGAGATTGAAATGCTTGTTCTGAGCTACATTAAAAACCTTAGAAGGGAAACTTCATTTCATTACTTAAATACCAGTTACTTGGCATAATTGAACAGTGAAAGTAAGCTACTCTACCTGCCAAAAATTCATTTAACTTATTTTTAAAACTTAACAAAGTATGGTAACATTTGGTGTTTGCACATTTTTGGTTTAACATTTAAAATCAGTTTTCCTTTTCAAATTGCCTGTAGTGTTTCACCATATTTTCATCAGCTGTAAATGAGTGTGGAAGATTGTTTCATCACCTGATTACAGTAGTGCAATAGTAGAAATTTGTCAGAAATGGGTACCAAATGGATAGATAATGGTTTTGAATTCACAATTTTAAGTGGATGAATGAAAAACTCGTATCTGAGCTGTTTCTTTACAAAGATTAAATAATAAATTATGAATATTAAGAAGTAACATAGTTGTGCATATAATTTATTGATTAGAATGAAATATTTATAATTTTCTCAATTTTGCTTTTCAGATAGTAGCATTAATTTTGTATTAGAATCTTGATGTCAGTTGTTAGTAGCTCGTCGAAGATAATATGTACATACGTTTTGTCATTAAATTTTGTAAGATTTTAACAAACATGCTGTTTGGTTTAATTGTGTAAGCTTAAATAATAGTTTTAGGCAATATAATTACAAGGGAAGTGAAAATGACTCATCACTCACCAAAGTTGAAGGCAGCGATGTGAGAAGAACATATATAACGAACACACAAATAAACTCAATATTTCGGTTATTAAACCTTATTCATGATGAAGAAAATTAGTCATGAGGCTCGGGAGGTGTGCACACACCGAGGGTTGCTACATGACTAGGTAGATTATCAATATGGCGGTGGGATTGAGATATTGTATATAAATCGCAGATGGTGGTACAACTAAATTTAAAAAAAAGGGGGGGAAATTATGTAAATAAATATGGATGAATAAATTTTGAAAAATAAAATAAGGTAATTAGTTAAATGACAGTACTGCTACTACTAATCCTTCTAATAATGAGTGATGCGTCAAGGAAAGGAATTTTATCTGTGGTTGAGGCCAGGTGGGTGTCTGGTATCTAGATGTTTTGGTAAGCAAGTTCCCATCTGTGAAGTTCTGAGGCGGCGGTGGTATCGGGGAAAACTCTGATTGCTCTGACTGTGAAACATTCATTGAAGTTTCCTTGACGCATCACTCATTATTAGGAGGATTAGTAATAGCATTACTGTCGTTTAACTAATTACCTTATTTTATTTTTCAAAATTTATTCGTCCATATTTATTTACTTAATTTCCCTCCCCCTTTTTTTATTTAGTTGTACCTTTTATTTTTCAAAATTTATTCGTCCATATTTATTTACTTAATTCCCCTCCCCCTTTTTTTTATTTAGTTGTACCACCATCTGAGATTTATATACAATATCTCAGTCCCGCCGCCATATTGATAATCCACCTAGTCATGTAGCAACCCTCGGTGTGTGCACACCTCCCGAGCCTCATGACTAATTTTCTTCATCATGAATAAGGTTTAATAACCGAAATATTGAGTTTATTTGTGTGTTCGTTATATATGTTCTTCTCTCATCGCTGCCTTCAACTTTGGTGAGTGATGAGTCATTTTCCCTTTCCTTGTAATTATATTGCCTAAAGCAGTTTCCTTTTCCTTAGTTTAAATAATAGTTTTGTGTGTGATATTCCCAAAATCTAGACCACCCACTTGCTGCCGATACCACTTCCCATAATTCCCGAAGCCTCAATAACTACTGCACAGTCGGAGCCATCAGAGTTCTCTACGAGACAAAATCCCCATCTGGACTTCATAGATTGGAATTATTCTATCAACATATTCTGGACATCAGATTCCCCCCCCAGTATCAGATACCGTCCTCTCACTAGTAACTCCCTCAGTTGTAAGCATAATTTATTTGTTTATTTTTTATTCAGTATGTATGAATAATTTTTGCCTATTTATATTTTATAATTTTTGTGCTTATCATTCCCCCCCCCCCCCCCCAATCTCTATTCCGAACCAAACAGTCCCCCCCCGCAAAAAAAAACCAACTTGTGTGGCTGAGCTTACAGGGGTGTATATGCCAAATGAGCCTTGTGTGCCAATTTAAATTGAGAATAATTGAGTAGAAATGGAAGCAAAACAGTTAAAAATGTCAAAAATTAATTTATTTTTAAGATAAAAATATGGTTTTAATGTAGCAACTATGCCTCTTCTTTGACAAAAGTTTATTTTCATTGTTGGAGGTGTTTAAAAACCTAATATTTCACCAACCAACATAAAAAATTATATTGGCTGATTGTGAAATTACGTTTGTAACTACAGTAGAATTCCAATTATCCGAATAAATTGGGACGGACCTCATTCGGATAATCGAAAATTCGGAAAATTGGATTTTTTCCGAAAAAGGGTCTATTTTAATTAATTACTGTATGTAAGTTCAAAATGGGAGAAAAAAACCTATTTTTAAAGTAAAAGAGCTTTTAATTAATTAAATGAAAAGGCAAAACTTTCACATGTTAAGCGTACTTACAAGTGCTGTACATGTATGTACATGCCGTACTGTAAATAAGTTGTTGCTTGCTGAACATCTCAGTCAAAGTAAGCTGTTTAACTGTATTCATCCGTCTTTGGGCAACCAAGTCGGCATCCGCTTGACAGTGAGAAGTTGCCTGTGGTCACACTCGAGCTGACGCTCTATCGATTTCAAGGCAGGCAAATTCTCAACTAGCTGATGGTCCGGTGTCTGCTTCAACTTCGACATTATGGTCATCTTCTTCCTCGATACTTTCTTCTCTCACGCTTTCAATAAGTTCATCATCATTTAGAATTTCATACCCAGGGTCTGAAGAATCACACACACCCACTCTCCTATATCTTTAGCACTAACTTCTGAACATCCAGGAATTTTCAAAAGAATGATACTGAATTCTTCAAGTGGCATGTCATCCCCATCTTCTCCTGTCTCTTCCCTTTCCTTTCCTTTTCTTGAGCTTCTTTTTCCTTTTTCTCTTTTTCTTTCTCTTCTTCAGTTGGTATGCAAGGCTCCAAGCTTCTGCCAACGTGTAAGCGTAATCTTTCAAATTTTTTTGTGTGTTCAGCCAACACACCTTCATTTCCCCCTCCACCAAAAGTTTTCCTAAAAGTTGCCTTCTGTAAATTGTGTTTCATGGTTTCGATAACAGAGTGGTCCGTTGGTTGCAACAAGCTTGTGACGTTTGGTGGTAAAAAGATTGTTTTAAACTGGCCATTCCCTCTTTCCAACAATTCTTTGGTGGGATAAGTTAAAAAAGTGATTCTGATATTCAGCGATAAGGATAGTCAGAGTTCAGATAATTGAAGTTCTACTGTATGAGGAATATGTTATTTACAAACTTATTGCAATTCAGTAGGTTTGCTAAAGAAAAGAAAGGGCTGAAATTAATTTCGTTTCAAAATCTGCCTAGTCAGAGTATAAGATTTTCTCCTTATTTATATACAAATATAATTACATTTTACAATTTCCATTATCGGATTAGTCCTACAAGATTTTTATTTATCCATTACTGGTATTAATACCATGGCTGAAAGTAAATTATCTTTTGAATGAACCATTAATACCTTTGGATGATTTTCTTGGTGAAAATGGTGCGTTGCCAACACTGGTGAAAATGGTGCGTTTCCAACACACCAGCAAAATCAGTATCACGAAATAACTATCGAAGCTGGAAAAAACTTTTTATCCACTTTTCTTTAACCTGAACTTGATATTGTTAACCAAATTAGCAGTCAAAGAATGACACAAGTTAATGGAAATAGGGAACACTTAAGACCATTTGACAAAACAATTTGTGTGTGTGTGTGTGTGTTCATCTTTACGTCGTCGTAATGGTGACAAATTTTTGGATATAGAAGCAAGTAATGACAGCATGGTAGCTGATGAATGAAATTTTAGAGAACTTTTAAAATTCAGTGTAGAATCTCGTGACACAACATAGCAGCATCATTTGGAGACTTCTAAGGCTAATGCAACATACGTCAGCTAAATTGTTCAAAATAAGTTTATTGATATTTGCAAGGAAATCATTTACGAAAACATTTTACTTAATGTGAATATAACTAAATACTTTTCCATTTTATTCGATGAAACAACAGACATATTACATGTCTCACAGCTGAGCCTTACATTTAGATATATTCAGAAAGGTATAACAAAGGAAGATTTTCCACTTTTCCGTGATGCTTACGATACTCTTAGATGTGTTGATAATGATTTAGGCGGTATGGAGCTCCAGTTGACAGGTGTACCAATAGTGAAGATACTTGAAAGTCTGTCTCAAATTTTGATATACTGTACATGGAGCAATCATTTTTTTTTTTACTGCTTAACGTCTCTTAACAGCGCGGTCTTCCGAGACGGGTCGTTCTTAATAACATGTTAGCTATGTCATCCGATCATTTCTTGCCGTTAATACATTGGACACTTTGAAAAAAGTTGCAGCATTTGCCAATTCTTCAGCTAAAAGGCATCAAATTTTTGAAAAAGAATTTGGAGCTACATGCAAGGTATCTGCGAGACACGTAGGGTTGAGAAGCATGATGGCCATCTATAATTTCATGAGACAACTTATTGAAAATTTTTAGCACTCTGAAAAAGATATCTATTTGGCAAGATAACGAAGGTGCTAATGACGCGCATTGTTTACTGCAAACATTGAGCAATTCGGACTTCATAATATTATCTGTCTGCTTGAGCGGTGTTTTAAGTAGGTACAAAAATACTTTATTATTATTATTATTTGTGGATAAGCGCATTAGTATTACGCAAAGTACTCAGAAGCGTTAGTTCACTTTCCTTTGTAGTAACCTGGCGAGATATCCTCCCAGGTTCCTCTCGAGAGCAAGCCAATAGGCAAGGATTGCGTGGTCGGATTATTACCCGAGCGCACACAACCAGTCCCCGTTTATAAGAAGCAGATCAATTGAATCAACACCTGCAGTGCTGTATATACAGCTTTATTACAAGTAGATATATATACGTGTATCCGTCAGATTTAGGTACAATAAAGTGAATTGTGACTGAAGTAAGACATATAGGATGACTTGCTGTCATGTACTATTTAAAGGCACTAGGGTTGAATGCGAAAGCGAGCGGGCATGAACGTGGAAGTTCTATTCTATAACTTCCTGTGACTTCCCAGGCATCTGACCATCCCACAACCAATCAGCAGAGTGTTCCCACCTGTCTATGCCCAGCGACTGTGACGATGTCGACGGCAGCAGCTCCTCTGCTACTGGCCGGCTACACCGAGGCTGTCCCTGCAACAACTCTCGCGGCGGCGTCGGAAGACTTCAAATTCGACCTCGCTCCTAGAGTTTTACCCCAATCTCCTTCCTCTCGATTAATGTGGAGGAGATTCTGTGGGCCTATCAAATCACTCCGTAATGCCGTCATCTTCCTTGGATGCGGTCATGCTAGTGGGGCGAGTCTGCTGTCTCAGCGTTCTACTTAGAGTCCGATGCCTGGCAACTTGGTGGTTTCTTATGGCCGCTGCTCCGCAATCAGCCGTTGCATAATTGTTATGACGGGCCACTACATCACCCTCGCAACAAGGCGCGACATCCAATCGCGCCGATACTTAGTCTAGTTATAATTGATATGTTTCTTACATCTATTTCCCTTACTTAACTAATTAAACACCAACAAAAAATGGAAAGAGGAATGTTAAGGTCAGGGAGGGATGACACGTCTGCCTCTGGCTTTTGTTGTGCTGGCGGTAGACTCCAACCGTGAGTGCTGGTGCGGCGAGGCCTTGACCTTGCTGTGCTGGCGCCGAGCCCCCGTGCTCAGCCTGTTGTGTCAGCTCCTTGCTGCCCGCTGCCGTAGCTAGAACACCGTGGCGTTCTACTGCAATACTTAGGATGGGTACTAAACTGGTATATGTTGTGGAAGCGTTAGGACTGTGGGATTGTAGTTATTGTGTGACTATTGTATGCTTATTTTGTGTATCGGTTTACTGCGTGGTAGAATAGAAGGTATGTCTATTATTAATATGGCTGCCAGTGAAAGCAATCTCTTTATCTCATCTCTTGCACAGAACATCCCGCTGGCGCTTGCTCCCCCTCGGCGTGGACAATGACCGCTGAATTTTGAGACTCAGGTAGCTGAGGTAGCTAGTTGTGACATGCACAGTGACGCACAAGCCACGCCTTCCCGGCGGCCTGGCTTGTCCAGCGCCGACCTGCATCCTCTGCTGATATAGTCTCTAACGCTGACATAGTGTGTAACACTTATATAGTACTTAAGCGCAACACACCAATGTACTACCGACCCCAATACTCATGAAGACTCGCGGTGTGAGGTCTCGATCGCTCTAGGCTGCAAACTTCCCCGGATATTGCAGAGTACGAAGACGATGTTCCAACTCGTGTACACTTCTCTCTATGCTCCTTAGATCATTGAGGTGGGCGAATTAGCGGCTCTGTGGGAATGCCCAACAACATGTTGGTAAAAGTAGCTCCTTGTGTAACATTCAGGTTCAGCTCGAATGTCGTATTGACATCGGACAATAAGTCTGGAATGTGAATATCAGTCAGTATGACCCTTTCTGATTGCAACAGCACCCGTGCCCCATAAGCCTTACAGTTCTGGTGAAGTATCAGCTTCCCTGTACCCGAGAGCACAATGTCAATTGGCTTTTCCTGTCCACAGAGACTTTCTGAGTAAGGGCTAACGTAGAGCCATTCATGGCTATTTAGTTGTGTCCACACAGTAGACGTCAGTTTTATTACTTGCCGTTGACATGCCTTTGGAAGATCCTCGACCGTCTGTAACAGCTGCAATTCGCATGTACCATTGGTGTGTGTAGACATGAGCACAAAGGTTTGTTTTCACCATTGTATGTTTACAGTAATTTTCTTGCAATCTAATTGATCCTGATTGATCTGAGCATACTGGTTCTTAGCTTCATTTATCACGAGATATTCCAAAGAGGGTTGAATAAACTGGAATACACGAGTCTGTTTATCGATTTCAACAGGTAACAGCAAAACTCGGTTGAAAGTATTGGTTTTCCACCAGTGGTATGTGTATGATGTAACAAAAAACTGGGCCTGCTATGTATGCTTCAATATCAATAATCCAGAGTAATTGGTATCCCGCTTCTTCCGTTAATGTAATAGGGACCTTCTTGTTACCTATGTCATCTCTAATCAATTCTAAATAACGCACAATTTGTCCAGGAGAAATTAGATGAGGTTCCATAATTCCCCTTTGAGTTCGAACCACCATAGTGATAAGCCGTTCATACTGCCGATTGATTTCCTGGTACATGGTAGTCAACCGAATTTCGTTCATCGCGATCATTCCAGCTAGTTCATTTAACATAACATTGGTACTATTCTTGTATTCTGTAAGATACTTAGTGACACGACGGAAGGCATATGACAGCGTCTGCTCGTTCCGCTCAATGGTAACAAGGGTGACATTTATTGGCTCTAAAGTACAGTAATACCCCGCTTTACGCGACCCCGTTATGCGCGGTTTCGCTTTAGCGCGAATTTCAAATTTCGCGTTAAAATGCCTCGTATTACGCGAATTGCTTACTTAAGAATATGTATGTACATAATGTAGTCATTGGCTTCTCTTTGGTCGCGGGAATCCCCGCTTTCTCCGACCACTCTGATCAAAGAATTGGGGATTCCCCGTCCTACGACTTTGTTCTATAGGGATTCCCTCGTTTGTTTCGTTTGTTCCATATGTTTATCTCGGCTGGCAGTCGTGTTTTAACGTTTGGTGGAGATACGTACATAATATAACGCTACGTTAAAAATGCCGCCTATGAAGAAAAAAGAGCGTAAAAGCGTAACTTTGGAATTGAAGACGAAGGTGATAAGAAGAATGGAAAATGGAGGCAAAGCAACAATTGTTGGCAGAGATTTTGGTCTGTCAGAATCGACTGTGTGAACGATTTTTAAAAATTGGGAAAAAATTAAACTTTCCAGCGAAAGTTCAACACCTATAAGTGCAACAAAACTTTCTCGTTCGAGATCTTCTATCCTAGAAAGAATGGAGAAATTGCTAGCAGTCTGGATCGAAGATTTAAATAAGAAGAACACACCACTGAGTCAAGATCTCATATGCACAAAAGCAAAATCTTGTATGAGATGTTAAAGACAGAAGAAGGTGAAGGAAGTTCCACTCCGACTTTTGCTGCCAGCAGAGGCTGGTTTCATCGGTTCAAGCAGCGTTCCAATCTTCACAATATCCAGATAACAGGTGAGGCCGCCAGCGCGGACACTCAAGCTGCAGCTGAGTTTCCAAACAAGTTTCAAGATTTCGTAACACGAGAAAAAATTCCTGCTTGTCTCATCTTCAATGTTGATGAGACCGGGCTTTACTGGAAAAAAATGCCATCTCGAACATTCATTTCTAAAGAAGAACGTCAAGCCAGCGGTTTCAAAGCTGCGAAAGATCGACTAACACTTCTGCTGGGTGGTAATGCCACTGGTGATTTCAAACTGAAACCTTTACTAGTTTACCATTCAGAAACACCCCGTGCAATGCGAGGTACAGACAAGACAAGCCTACCAGTCGTGTGGCGGTCCAACAGAAAGGCATGGGTTACACGGGAAGTTTTTCAAGATTTGTATTCTAATAGTTTTTGCCCGTCAGTCAAATCCTACTGTGACAGAAATGGGCTTGAACGTAAAGTTATATTACTCTTAGACAATGCCCCAGGACATCCAACCTCACTTGATACGCCGAGAGATTTAAAAGTGTACGTGAAGTTCCTTCCACCAAACACTACGTCAATATTACAACCTATTGACCAGGGAGCAATAGCAAACTTCAAAGCTTATTACCATCGCCGCACTTTTAGCCAGCTAATTCATGAAACCGACGGGGAAGGAAGACAGTCTATGCGAGAGTGGTGGAAGTCATACAACATCATGAAGGCTATTCGCAACATAGACGAGTCTTGGAACGAAATTAAAAAGAGTTGTATGAACGGGGTGTGGCGTAATCTTTGGCCAGATGTAGTGGAAGAAACTAGAAGAATTGTACAAATGCACATTCAAGTGCTTGAAGACATTGCTGCAATGGTTGAGGGGTCTGAACTTGAAGATGTCGCGGTAGAAGATCTTGAAGAACTTGTAACAACTCATGACGAACCTCTCAGCAATGAAGATCTGGTCGAGTTACAGAATAATACCATAAACGATGAGGAAGAACAAGTAGAAGAGAGAGTTTTATCTTCAAGCGGAATTCAAAGTGCTCTTTCAAAAATTTATTCAGGTTTGGACATATTGCAGAGCATAGATAGTGTTGATGACCGTGTTTTGACCGTGTGTCAAACAATTAAAAACAGCGTTATGTGTTATGAACGTATTTTACAAGAACGTAAAAGAAATGCTACTCAAAAGATAATAGATGTTTTTTTTCGTAAAAAAACATGTAATACTGCATAAAGTGTTCTTAGAATTAAAGTGATTGATTCAAATGATTTGTATGTTTTTGCATTAACTTTTGACTACGTTTAATCGTAAACCCCGATATACGCGAATTTCACTTAACGCGATTTTTTGCGGAACGTATCCCTCGCGTAAAGCGGGGTATTACTGTAGTCTTAACAATTGTCAATTGTTCCTGATTGATACGTAGTAACTCTCCATGCTCTGCTTCCAAACGGTTAATGTGCGAGCGCAGTTTGCGAGTATCTTCTTGGGTTAGAGTCCCGAACAAAATACGGCTTAAATCTCCAACAAATCCTAGGACAGTCCTTTTTGGTCGGGAACCCCGCTCAGTAATTTGCCCTAAGAGTTCTTGGTTCCGCCTTATTTGCTTATTTTGCCATCCGACCTCCTGCTCCAACTGTATACATTCACGCACATCCACCTTGTAACGTTGTGGTTCAATTTTGTAATAGGCAATGGTTTGATTAGCACAACCATTAGTTTGGGCTAACTTCTGGGTCAGCTCCTCGTGACTGAGGTAGCTTGCTACCCGCCGAGTTGTACTAGATACCTGGATCCTAGCTTCCCCGTCTCGGTATCCCGTATCGAAGGATCATCTCCTCGACTAAAGCCTTGCTTACACTTTCTACATCCTGACGCTGGATCGGAACCGCTACTAAATACTTCGTCAATGCATCCTGGAATGTCAGGATATACACAGTTCAGTTAATGTGACCACCTACTTTCGACATCAACGTGAAATAATCAATCACAGAAGGCAGGTGGCAGCACATTACAGCGGAGTGTATATAAAGGATGTCCAGGGGCATCGTAAAGCATTTCAATCGTTGGCGTAATGCAGAAACGTAGCGATTTATTCGACGTCCAAAAGGGCATGATTATTGGCTTTCGGGCCAAAGATGGAAGCATTTCGGAAACAGCTAATTTTGTGAACCGTTCACGTGCCGCTGTGGTGAAAGTATACCGTGCATGGCAAAATGACACTATTCAAAATCAGCGGCGTGGAACATGTGGTACACCACGGGCTATAGATGACAGAGGCGAAGGAAGGTTACAGAGATGCGATCGGGCAAGTAGTCGTGCAACTGTTGAGCAACTGACCGCCCAGATGAACCAAGGGGCTACCAAGAGTGTGTCCTAAACAACGGTTCAGCGAACGTTGCTGCGCATGGGCCTCCGCAGTAGATGCCTGGTTAATGCACCTATGCTGACTGCTGTTCATCGGCGACGAAGGCTGGAATTTGTATGCCAGTACCGCAACTGGACGTCCACAGAGTGGCGACAGGTGGCTTTTCCGATGACTCACGTTTTATGCTCCACCGGACAGATGGACGTTGGCGCATACGGCGTGAAACGTCTGAAAGCAAACACCCTGCAACAATTGCCGGAAGTGTCCAGGGTGGAGGAGGGAGCATTATGGTTTTGGGAATGTTTTCCTGGCATTCACTGGGTGAACTCATCATTCTGGAAGGCACGATGGATCAGCACAAGTAAGTATCTGTCCTTGCGGACCATGTCCACCCGTCCATACGAATAATTTTTCCTCAGAATGATGGCATCTACCAGCAGGACAATGCGAGGTGTCATACAGCTCGCAGCGGATGTACGTGGTTCGAAGAGCACCCGGATGAGTTTACCTTACTCCCATGGCCAGCAAACTCACCAAGAAACCCAATCGAGAATCTGTGGGACCACCTCATCGGGTTGTTCATGCCATGGATCCTCAACTGCGTAATCTAGCGCAGCTGGCCACGGCACTGGTGTCGGCATGGCTCAACATCCCAGTGAACACTTTCAGAAACCTAATTGACTCTCTTCCTGCTCGCCTCGCAGCGGTCCGCTCTGCCAAAAGTGGTTATTCTGGTTTTTGAGAGGTGGTCACATTAATGTGACTGAACTGTGTATTTGTTCCCCTGGGAACTGACCTTGAGAAGTCCCACGATATCCATATCTCATCTCCAGAAAATATGCGTGGGTGTGTCGGTAATTTTCATCGGCATTCTGGTTTTCGGCTGGGTCAATTTATTGAGTTGGCTTTTTTTGCATTTTTTTATATAACGCCCGATGTCTTCTCTCATCTTTGACCACCGCACTCTCTCTTTCAACCTGTTATATGTACGAGTAATACCCTCGTAGCCGCCAATACGAATATCATGGGCCACCCGTAGAATTTCTTGCTACTCTTTCTCCGTAAGCGGCGGCGCAGTCGCCTCCGTTCTTCGCTCCGCTGTGGTTCCACTACTCGCCACGCGGCGCTAGGCTCGGCTACTACGCTATGTGTGCCTGCCTCGGCGTTATGCGTTCGGTACCTCCTGCATATGTCTGATCCGTGACAAGGCATCAGCTACCTGATTCTGTACTGGATAGTGTACGATATTCCTGTAATTTCAGGCGAAACTTCATCAGCCCTGAAGACGGATCTTTTTCCGAGAACAGATGCCGTCACTATTGTAAATTTTCTTCCAAATACATACGCTCGAAACTGCTTCTCTGACCACACTATCGATAATAGCTCACGTTCAATAACAGGGTAAGACTGTTCCGCCTTGCTAAGTGCCCGAAAGGCGTAAGCTACAGTTGCATCCTCCCCTAGTGGTCCCTGGCTCAAAACTGCTCCCAGTGCGTAATTACTTGCATCAGCTGTGATTGTAAACTCTTCCTCGTAGTTTGGATATTTTAACACAGGTGGATTTACTAATGCATTCTTCAGGGTACAAAATGCTTCTTCTTGCTCTGCTCCCCACTGAAATTCTATCACCTTCTGGAGTAATTTGTGCAACGGATTGGCTATACCGTTATGGCTGAAATTGCGGATAAATCGTCGATAATAGCCGGCCAATCCCAGAAATCGTCGTAGTTGCTTCACCGTTGTAGGTTTTGGAAAATTTTGAACAGCAGCCACTTTATTCTGGTCAGGCATTACGCCCTGATCCGATGCCCTAAATACGTGACTTCAGAACGTAAGAATTCACATTTTGCCATTTGCAACTTTAAATTGTGCATTCAGAGCCTTTCAAAGAACTCCGCAAGCCGGTCGGTGTGTTCCTCCAGCGTTGCACTAATTACTATGACGTCATCTAGATACGTCATCGCCTTCTTATCTTCCAGACCCATCAAAACAATAGACATTAGGCGCTGGAATGTGGCTGGCTCATCGGTTAATCCCATACTTAAACGCTTGAACTCCCAGTGTCCATTTGGCGTACTAAAAGCCGTCTTACATCGATCTGCCTCCTCCAACAAAATTTGGTGGTATCCATTTGCTAGGTACAACGTAGAGAAATAACAAGCTTTCCCTAGTAGGTCCAATATTTACGAAATTAGGGGCAATGGGAATACGCTATTTATCGTAATCTCATTCAATTTCCTATAATCGATGACTATTATCCATTTTTGCCGACCGTCAGCATCCCTCTTCTTTGGTATCAATAAAAGCGGTGCATTCTAGCCGCTAGTACTTGATGCAATGACGTCTTCCTTCAATAGGTGCTCTATTTCTCTCTGTAAATCCTGCTTTTGACTTTCAGGAATTCTATATTGCCGGGAATTAATAACTTTCCCTATAGCCTCAGGTTTAAGCTTAATTTCATGCTTCGTGTAGGTCAGTGGCTCCCCCTCCAGATGGAACACATAACTATAAGCCGCACACAGCTCTCTTATGGCCCTTTTCCGCTGTTCGACTCTTAATCCCTCAATCACATGTCGAACCCGCTCCATCTTCTCATTCTGCCGCGGCTCCATTGTTCGCACTTTCCTTTCCGGCTCCTCTATATATTCTTCTGCATATATGCACGGGTTCGTTAAGATTACTTCCTTCTCTGCGGTATTCAGTACGGGGATTACACACAACTGTTACTAAAGCTTTCCGGCACACATAGCCCTTCTTGTAACTTTTGCTTCGGCACAACCACTATCTTCTGTGCTCGTTCTCCTAACAACTGCACCACTTTTTCCTGCCGTGCCCCTATATGGATTCTTCTAACTTTGTATTCGCTTTCCGTCTCCTGTGACGCCTCCCGCACTACTTGGCGGCTGGGCGGGTCCTCCTTACGCTGCCCGGCCACGCTTTCTCCCGTATTAATCCGAATGTCAACACCTTTAATCTGAAGCACACCTCGTCCATAATCCATTATAGCTTCCCACTTTTTTAATAGATCTCTCCCAAGAATTCCATCATATGGTATTTCTCCCGATACAACATGTAACTTGTCTTCAACTTCCAACTCTTCTTCTTGTCTGTAGGTTAGGCGAATTGTGCCATCTGTATGAATCGCTCCGCCGGCTATCCCTTTTAGCACTATTTTCTCCTCACAATTACCGTCCTGTGGTCTCTTTAAACACTCCCTCTGGATCAAGCTTAATTGAGCACCACTGTCTACGAGAAGCTTCAGCGGGTTGGGTTTGCTCTGTGCACATCGCAATTCTCTTGCATTTATGACACACAACTGGGGAAAAAAAAAACAAACGGCATTCTCCTCTGTGGCGCGACAAATTACATCTTCCACATAAACCCAGCTTCCCGAGGTTTGTCTCCTCCTTCCAATTTCCTCCCATATTACTCTCTGTTTGACGTCCCGGTCCATCTCTCCACTGGCGCAGTTCCGTTAAATAATTTTCTCTCTCTATTGTTTCTTCTGAATATCATTTTTCTTTCCCACGGCAGTGACCTCCCGTATTTTTGACACGCCTCTGCACTCTCTTGCGCTGTGCCCAGACTTCATGCATAGTTGGCATTCACTCGCTGCATGGTCCTCCCGACCTCAGCTTCCATACTTTATACCTCGTCTCGCATCTCCACTCCGCCCTCCGTCAACCTCTCGATACACCCGCTTCTCTCTCGCCGATAATATTGCTGCCTCCTCGGCTAAAGCGATCTCGACAGCTGTGGACAATCCCATCTCCTCTCCTCTCCTCTCGCTCTCAGCGCCGCAATGATCGGTTCGTCCACCAGCCCCTGGACAAACAACCCCCTCCCCCCCCAAGGTATAGATTAACTTCAGCGCCCCGTTATTTTATTTTCCTGCATTGAGTTTTTCGCCGCTTCTCTAAACTCGTGCAACATACCGTCGAGTCGGCTGCCCCCCCCCCTCCCTTTTTGACTACTAGCAAAGAGACAAATTGCGTAATGGTCTATGTTCTCTTTGGTTGGTAATTCTCTACCAGAATAGCTCTTACATCCTTCCATATTTTTTTTTTTTGTACATTCCCTAACCAACAATTTATTTCTTGCACTTCCACTTATTCGCGTTTTTACAAACTTCAGTAAAACATCATGGTCATCTACATGTACTAATTCAAACGTGGTGTAACAATTATCGAGGAACTCCGCCAAGGACTCTCTATCCCCACTAAAAGACTGAGGTATCAAGTTTAATGCTGTTAAGCTCACAAATGACTTTTCGCTTCTCCCCCCTTCGGCAGTCTCATTCATGGCGCTTGTTGTAGGCATGACTTCACTCTGCGTGCTCTTACTTACGATTGCTGATACGGCACCGGCTGGGTCCGCCACCGCTGTACTGACGCTGCTCTCCAGGCTGCTACTTTGTTGCGCCAACGGCCTCCGCTGTACTGAATAGCGCAACACTGGCTGGTACTCCTCTGCTCCTTTGAAAACACTGCGCTACTGATCTGGTTGGGTGGTTTGTTTTTGCCGCTTCGCTTTCCTGCCCTCCTATTTGTATTGAGCCGTACCGCCGATTACTGGCGTCGGGCCGATCAGTACTGAAACTAGACATGGTTTCTTTTTTTTTCTTTCTCTCTCGCTTTGAACGAAACAACTGCTTCTCAAATCTGCATGGGACTTTCCTCACACCTGTCGCCAGAAATCCTGTAGTAACCTGGCGAGATATCCTCCCAGGTTCCTCCAGAGAGCAAGCCAATAGGCAAGGATTGCGTGGTCGGATTATTACCCGAGCGCACACACCCAGTCCCCATTTATAAGAAGCAGATCAATTGAATCAACACCTGCAGTGCAGTATATACAGTTTTATTACAAGTAGATATATATACAAGCATCTGTCAGATTTAGGTTCAATAAAGTGAATTGTGACTGAAGTAAGACATATAGGATGACTTGCTGCCATGTACTATTTAAAGGCACTAGGGTTGAATGCGAAAGCGAGCGGGCATGAACGTGGAAGTTCTATTCTATAACTTCCCAGGCATCTGACCATCCCACAACCAATCAGCAGAGTGTTCCCACCTGTCTATGCCCAGCGACTGTGACGATGTCGACGGCAGCGGCTCCTCTGCTACTGGCCGGCTACACCGAGGCTGTCCCTGCAACAACTCTCGCGGCGGCGGAGGTGGAAGACCCCAAATTCGACCTCGCTCCTAGGTTTTTACCCCAACCCCCACCCTCTCGATTAATGTGGTGGGGATTCTGTGGGCCTATCAAATCACTCCGAATGCCGTCATCTTCCTTGGATGCGGTCATGCTAGTGGGGCGAGTCTGCTGTCTCAGCGTTCTACTTAGAGTCTGATGCCTGGCAACTCGGTGATTTCGTATGGCCGCTGCTCCGCAATCAGACGTTGTTATGTAAACTGTTACAGTGGCCTGTGGCCACTATGCCTTTGTGCCCATATTTCCTTCATACGCTTGCTGTGGGCTTCTTTTCTCTCTTCTGACCATGAGATAAATATTTTATTTATTACCTCAGGTTTGTACTAATGCATGAACGCAAAATTTTAATCAGTACAAGCAGTTACTCTCGACTTCGTCTGCTTGGAAGTGTGTTATAGTGTAAGAGTTTTCTTTAACAATAGTAATCAATAATAAAAATTTATTTACGTCCTATAGCGAAAAAACTACTCCAATAATATTTATCCTGCAAATAAGTCATATTATTTGCTATTTCGATATTGGTTTTATTTTGACGATTTGTTGGTTACATCAATTATTTCTCCTTTAAAATAGAAATTTGTGTAAATTAAAAATATAATGATATCATATAAGATCATTAAGACTTATTTTTAATATCCTATTCTTTATCTGACAGCATATTACTGATATCATTATTTCAGCCGCATGTAAGTAGTTGTAACGGATCAACTTTAGAAAAAATCAGGGTGTCGGCTGCTTACCGCTGTGGAAGAATAACATGAAGATGGGGCTCTTGGAGACAAATTATATTCATACTCAGATTTCAGAGGTGAGAATAAAATGATCATTATTGTGGAGGATTTGGTGCAAACTGGGTAGCAAATAAGATTAATATCACAAGGGAACAGAAATTTGCAAATACCATGATAAGGGAAGGAGGATTTACACAAGTTGTAGAGCAGGACACTAGAGGAAAAAATATTTTGGATATATTCCTAAGAAATCCCGATGATAACCTTGTGGGGGGTCAAGTAACTGAAGTAATGAGTGACCTTGAAGCAGTCTTGATGGATATTAGCGGATTCAGTGAACCAGCAGCCAAAATTGAAGGGGTAAATAGGTACAATTATAAAAAGGCACACATTTAGAGTGTGAGTAGATATTTCAGATAACGTTTCAGAAAATTGAAGGAACGTACAAGTACAAAATAGTCAAGGTGGGAAGAGTTCAAGGAGATTGTAAGAAAGGGAGAAGAAAACTTTATTCCAAAACAAAATAAAGATAAGTAGAGAACCTGTGTAATATAATAGGGAGTTGAGGTTAAAGAGGTTGGTAAGAAGAAAACAACAGAGTTAAGAGACAGCAGGGTAATAGGAAATATTTAAAACAACTAATGAGCGTTATTTAATAACAACCTTATATCTTTAAATGAGCAATTCTTGTGTATCTACATTTGGCATCTCAGATACGGCTCTAACCATTTGTATGAAATTTCATACATCGGTAACGTATTGTTTTTTAAGTTCACTTAAATAGGTGTCTTCCCTGAAAAAACGCAATTTTACACAAAAAATCAGCAATTCTTGTACTTGGAATCTCGGAAAAAGCTCTAACGCCATCTCATAGACGTTTCAGGTACCAGTAAGCTAGTAAACGTTAGTTAAATTCTCATTGTTCACGCAAGCAAATATATTTAAACGAATAATTTTTTATATACTAGCTGACCCTTGCGAATAGTATCGTGGTAAGTCACCGAATAGTAATATAACAATGTGGAAATAACTAAATTCAAGTATTTATTAATAAATGGTATTTTATTCTGAAGAGTAGTAATAAAAATCACTTTTACTGTAAAAATTCGTTATCATTAAATACTTTTTATTTGCAAAACATTTCATAAGATATTGGCTTTGTGAGTGAAGACTTTCCCGGAGTACTGATGAAATGAAATCTTTAATTTAATTAAATTGCAATGGAGCAAACGCTCCGGTGGCAATTTCCCTAAACGCCCATCTTCCCTTTTCCTGCACCCACCTACATTTGCCCTCTACAAATTTTAACTTTAAATTCTGTCAACGTTTTTGGTAAATTATTACTCTTTGCCTTGATAACTTATTCCAATACCTGACACCCTTACCAAAAAAAAAAAGAACAATGGTCTGATCAAAGTTTTATAACCCAGTTCCTTTGCTTCCCTCGTACATCCCTTCATCACTCTCTCCAACAAGTGCAGAATTTTGAAACCTTTTCCTACCACCCAGTTAAGCTTATTAGGGAGCGTTCATTAATTAAGTGAGGTGAAATAAGGGGGAGGGGGCCAAATCTCTTGAAACCTCACCAAGGGGGAGTGGGGGTCAACGGAAATCTCACGTGAGGTTTTGAAATTCTTGTAGAATAGTAGGGCTAAAACAAAAGTCTATAAATGACGCGAAAGTCGATTTTAAGGGGGTAAATACCGACTTTAGGGGGATATAACCGCCCTCGCGAGCATGAAGCCAAAAAAAAAAAAAAAAAAAAGAAAGGTCTCGAAAAGTTGCGAAGTCCATTTGTAGGGGTCGGGATCTCCGTCTAAGTCTCGTGTCATTTTACGGGTGGGGGGGGGGGGTCTGACCAGATTTCACCAGAGGGGGGGAGGGGTCCGGAATTATGGAAAAACACCTCACGTAATTAATGGACGCCCCCTTAAGGAGTTCAGCCAGATAGCGTCGTATCCTGCTGAACTCCTGTGTAGATTTCATTTCGAAATTGGCTTTGTCAGATGTTCTTTTTTCAATCTTCTTTACTTTACAAAACTTCCTTGAAAACAATATTTCAGTTATAATGAGATCATCGTTGATTTTTGGACCGTATGTGTCTTTAACAGAAAAATAAATATTAGCGAATGTATAAACTTGTTAAAAAAAACCTCGTATGGGTGTCAACACGAAAAAAAAAAATGTTCAGAAAAATACAATCCTGCGTTTTGAAGCGTCAGACCTTGTGCTTTATTAATGTTCATAACGAAGGTTACTTCTATTGGGAATTATTTTCTTATTTCAAAAGCATGCTTGATCGGAAGATCTGAGGTTAATGCGAGGTATGAGCATAGTTTTATTGAAGTACAGTAGGAGTTCGATTATCCGAGGTAAACGGAACCGGGACCACCACGGATAGCCTGAGGTCAAGGGAAGAGGTTACAATAATACAATGAATCAAAAAACGTATCGAAACTGATATAATACAATTTATTTATAGTGTAAAACTAATTTGTACAGGAATAAAGTTTTTTCTTTTTGTACATTAATTACGATCACTTGCCAAGAAAGTCTTTAATTGTCTTCTGTGTCATAATTTTGTTTCTCTTCTTAGCGTAAGTATAGCGCCAACGCTGTAGCATCATTATGTCGACTGCTGTGCTTTCTTAATGTTGCTCAATATACTCAAGTGCTGCTTCGATTCTTTTTAAACCTTCAGCATGATAACTTTTGGAACAGTTTTTATCTTCGTCTTCTTCTGCTTGTTCGCTGACAACCATCAGAAATAGCCAGTCGACAATAGGCGGATTCTTGGCTTCGAGGCCTCTCCAGCCGATGAATGGGGCCCCCCATCAGCCGGCGGGCCCGGGTACATTTGACCCGATTACCCCCCCCCCCCCCCCCTAACGCCGGCCCTGACAACCATATTAACAATTTCATCATCGTTAAGCTGATTTTGATCGTCATCCAACAACCACTCTTGTATACCTTCATTGTTAATTTCTTTTACGACTGGAAGTTGGTTGGCTAACTGTGTCAGTACATTGACATCTTATTTAGCTAGATCGTCCTGATTATTCTTTTCCATGCCAAAAAGTTTCACACACCAACAGGCGATACACGCGAGCGCTACAATACCACGCTTAATATCTTACACACTCTAGTTGTAAAAATATTCCATATCTTCATAAAAGCTCCCTATCATATTTCAAAAATTTGCCTCTGTTAACCCGGCGTCTCGGATAATCGGAACTCGGATAACCGGACTTTTACTGTAAATGATTTAGCACTGATAATGTACTCGGTCAAAGTGAATACCAAAAATCTTGCACTATTAATTAATCCCTGATTAGCATTAAGATTTGTCTTTAAAAGCAATTTATGCGGTGGTAAACCAGGCGATCTCTGAAATAAACCTCTCTAGCGATTTGGATGAAATTTCTTATGTAGTAACGTTTTGCTGTTAAGTTTATAACACGATTTTACAAAAAAAAAAAAGAGCAGTTTTTGTTTTGGTATCTCGGAAACGGTTCTATGTCGCGTTAGTTTCTGGGAACACACTAAAACCCTGTCATCATCTTCTTGCGTCAAACCGAGCGTGGTGGTGTAACGGATAGCGTTCTGGCCTCGCATTCGGGAGGACGGCGGTTCGAATCCCCGTCCGGGCATCCAGATTTGGGTTTTCCATGGTTTCCCCAAATCACTCCAGGTGAATGCCGGGATGCTTCCTTCAAAAAAGGCCATGGCCGATTTCCTTCCCATTCCTTGCTCCCATCCTTTCCCGTCTCTAAAGACCACGTTGTTAAAAAGGGACGTTAAACTGTTACAAAAAAAAAAAAATCTTGCGTCAAACCTTCCTCACTGTCTCATACTGTATCTTCGTTTCTTGTTTTTTCCACGAAGTATTTCTGCTTCTTCACAGGTCCTGAAACATTCTATCACACGCACGTTTCTTCACAATACATCTTCACATATGTTATTCCTTAATATAGTCTTTAGTATCCACTCCATTCTAACTGTCCCATTTGTAGTTCTTATATTACGTTTGATAACATTTCACATATTGTCTCGATTCCTTTTTGCACATTGCTTCTTAATACCGACATTATTTATTATTTGTACACCCAGTATTTACTATGTGTATAAATTGGCTTTGCTTCTTCTCGACTCTTCACACTTGTGATAGCTCTGCATGATTCCGCGTGGTTTCTTCCCGTTGTCCTGTCCTGGTTCTCGTGCTTACTTGCCGATTCGCTTTCTGACCTTGCTCCGTTCTTGTTTTCAGTCAGCGAATTTTTTCCTTACATAAATCGCTGTCTGGCTGAATCAACTCTGCGCGCCTTAAAGTTATACCGACCCGCCACCCGTTTTCCTGCTGTTGCTGCATACGTTCGTTAGCGATAGCTCTCGTCCACACCTCGCTTTAAAACCGTTTCACCTTGTCCATGTGCACTGTTTTCAGCTGATTCTTTTTTCCTTGGATGACTAAGTTTTCCCCCGTTTTTCCGCGAAATTCCTTCAGCTTTCTTGTCTTGCTCCTTGGTCGTTTGACGAATGCGCGTTAATACTAGCGTACCTCTGGAATTGCATACTAGTTTCCTTGACAACGTTGCTTCCTTATTTATGCGCTTTGGCAAAGTTTTATAACTGGTTCCTTCTCCTCTATAAAATAACAGATGTGGTGAACACGTTGTCCTGGTATTAGGTGTATTAACGTATACAGCTGTCGCATATTTTAATACGGCTTCCCCATTCTTCTGCACTTTGCAATCTTTTCTTTTTCTTCGTTTCTTCTTCTTTCTCTTGCTTGCTAATGTCGCGTTTTCTGCCCATACTGACTTATAGTTTCTTTTTCTTCTAATTCTCACTTTCTTGCGTACTAAATCCTCTCGCCTTGGCTCCGAGTTTTCTCTTGGTTTCTTTTTTCCACTTTTTGTAGCCGTTTCTACTTGACGCCGCTATAAGTTATTATTTCGCTTTTCAGTGCGACTTAATTTAATTTCTTCCCTCGACTTAGATCGTATCTCTGGTGAACTCCATTTGTTCCCGTTGCTTCGTATTTTTCCGCTTTCATGCGTATCTTCATTTTCCAATACTGGCGAACACCACTTGATTCCCAATAATTCTTGCCTCAATTTCGGCTGATTTAGACATCTGTTCTCACGATGCATTTGCTCCATTATTTCCTGCGATTTATTTTTCCTATCGCTGCTTCTTCCATTCGTTTCTGCTTGTGACGTTTTCCCTACGTCCACTTGTAAATTACTTATTAATGACGGCGTATTCAGCGTGTATACTTTACTGCTTCTGCATGTGGCGTTTCTTCGACGCCCGTATATAAACTTATTCTTACCGACGACGTATCATCCGTGCCGTGGCTCTCCTTTTTCAATATTGTTACCTGCGTCGACTTTTCTATGCCGTTTTGCAGATTAATTACTTGCTTTTTGGTTATGCGTTCCCACTGCAGTTCTTCCTTCTTCCTTTCCCCCCAGCTTTTCATGCAATTTACTGTTCCGCAGCTGTTTGCGCTCGCGTATCTTTAAAAGAAAGTTGTTTTGATACATTGGACATAAGCAACTGTACTCCTGCCACTCCTTTATTTTTTAGGGACCCACTTCCTTATATCGCCGCTCCTTACTTTTCTTCGCTGCTTCTAATTTCCGCCGTATTTTATTCTCTATTGTGCCTGTATATTGTACTATACCTTTCTCCATCTGGAAAACTTCTGATTGCACTGCACACAGCACTCTTGCAGCCTCTTCCGCCAAACTCTCTATGCATGAACCTTCTTCACCAATTTTAAATTGTTCTTGCGGTTGCATATTTTGTTTCGATGCGGCAGCACGCACCTTTGCCGGCTCCTGCGGCTTCTCATATTTCTCTGCTTTAGCCCTTGGATTATTCAACGCGATTTCTTCCTCTGAAACATTTAACACTGTAAGAATACATTTTCCTTTTCGCATCTTCACCAGTGCTTCGAGAACCATTAAGCCTGCTGCTAATCCTTGCTTCGATCCACAGCTTCTGAATCTTACTGAACTCCTTCGCCTGCAAGTTCGATTATTTTTTCTTCTCGCGCCCCGACACGAATACACAGCGTCCTCACCTACGACACTGATTCCTCTTGTTTTGTTTTTTTTCCCTGTCGCCGCTTAACGACCTCTTCGAATTTACCTTGCATCTTAAGAGTATATCCCTGAATTCTCACCACCGATATTCTATGATCTATGATGGCTCTATACTTCTTCAACCAATCACGACCTAGAAATCCATCGTAGAGTGTGTCTACTCCTGCCGGAACCACTTGCATCTTATGACACATTTTCAGCTCCCGACCTTCTTTCAGAGTAACCATTATCGCTCCTTCGGTGCATATCGTGTTTCCCGTGATTCCTTGAATGCGTATGCCTTTCATCATGTTCTTCTTAAGGCCCTCTCTTATACACTCCGATCTGACAAGAGCCGTAGAAACCCCGGTATCCAGCAAAAATCTAAGTTCCCCGTAGATACTCTCCTCGCATTCCATCTGAATGTAGTCATTTTGGTTTTGGTTGTTGCAGCACCTTTCTTCCGACCTCCGACTCCGACCGGCTCTTGACTGCACATTTCCTTCCGCCTTTAGTTTTCCGAATTTCTGTCATTCTTATGCGTTACACGCACTTGTTCCAGGCATGGACATGCATTACAATTTTGTGGGTCATGTCCCCCTTGGAAACATTTACTGCACTTCATTGACCTGTAGTTGCGACACTTTCCCTTGTGACTTGACAAATGGCATCGTTCACAGGGAGTTGGCCTCTCCAAATTTACTTCCTTTCTGCAGTTGCCCTTAAACTCTTGCTCGTTCACAGCTCCTAATTTCCCTGGTCCGTTTCTCAATCGTCGTTATACCATCACTGCGTCGTTGCGCTCCCGATCGAAATATCTACTCTCAGCATGTTTCCACGTTCTTGCAGTGAATGGTCTTCCACTTGCTTCGTTCCAGCACCACCTCCGCTCACACAATTGGCCACGCACTCTTGCTGTGTGTCCTACTTCTCGTATGCTTGAAGCTTTTACACATTGTCTCTCGTTCGGGCCTCTTTTTTTTTTTTTTGCAAATTCTGCAATAATCCGCCGTCCTTTAATTCCTCGGACTCCAACCTCCTCTCTTTTCTTTATTGAAATATGTATGCAACTTGTGTTCTGCTCCTTGATACTGCCGCTTCTCCTTGACTGAAAAAATTATCGTTTCTTCCAGAAGTGCGATATCAACGATCTCTGATAACGGTAAATCCGTTCCTCGCGCTCTCAGAACTGCTACGATTTTCTCTACTAGTAGGTTCGCGAATACAACGCTGCTCAGATTATGAATTAATTTCAAAGCTCCATTTAATTCACTCCCCTATAAATCCTTTTTCGTCGCTTCTCGCAATTCATGCACAATTCCATCCAATCTACTCGCCCAATCTGCGACCGTCTCGCAGGGCGTTGACGACTTGAAAACATACTAATGGCGTATTGATACACTGTACGGTTAGGACGAAAATTCTCCACTAGCATTTTCTCACATCCTTCCATTCTCTCACCTTTTCTCGCCTAAGAATTCGCTGTATAGCTGCACCTCCGATCCGTGACTTCACAAACTTTGATAGAATCTCCTGATCTTCCTCTGCTACAATATTGAACGCTGTCTCGCAGTTATCAAGAAACTCATCAAGCATCTCTTTCTCGACACAAAAGGTGTTAGGAATTAGTTTTAACACTGCCGCCAAACTCACTCGCGGTTTCTCCTTTTTTACTCTCGCTTCTAGTGGCATCACTGTTCCCCGTGCTGTTTGGGATTTTGTTAAGCTTGCGTACTCACTGTTTACGTTGCGTTGATGCGGCTCTGCTCAGCTCAGCAACCACAGCTACCTTTAAATCCCCTTTGCTGCGTCTTGTTGTGCTGATTCCTGCACTCCAATTCTGCTCACTACTGAAGGCAAAAACTGCGCCGATCCTGTAATACTGTTATAGTCCAGCGGTGATTTCCATCTCACACTCTTCTTATTTTAATTTCTCCTACTTATCACTTACTGGAATAGTACTACCCTCACCCGCAATGCTTTTGCTTGGTTGACGCCCTACCACGACACCATTTCTGATTCTGTAGTGTGGTGGCCTGGCGAATCTTTTTGCTTTCGCTCTGCCAATTCCCGAAGGGAACATATAAATTGTGGGTAAGACTCTTCTCTTGTGAGTGGTAGTACTTGCAATTGTAACTCTCAGTAAGGATATATAAATATGTACAATATATTCACATCAGGTTTATGTACAACAATAACACTCTTAACTCCCTTTAACCTCTCCATAGGGAATGACTCGCATTACTTGGTTCTACTACTTGACTTCCCCATTATGTTGCTTCAGTGGCTTTCTCCCACCTGTTATAGTGACTTTTGTTGGCGTAGACTTCTGGCTGCCCCTATTGTAGACTGTGGGTCGCCTCTGAGTCCAGCCTCGCCTAGCTCCATCACTTCATATCTGTCAAAGATGATCTTCCTGCCAAAGAGAGAGCGACCAATCAATCGATTAAGTTCGACCAACTTCGACCCTTCTCTACTAGTCCATCTGGGTTTTGCTCGCTGCTCCCCTCCATAGTACCAAAAGTGGGGAGGAACCCCAGCCAATAGCGGTGATTGCTTCCCTACCATCTTCTTTCCAGTGCCGTCATGCTACAGCGTAATTCTGCTGACTCTTTGACCTGCTTTACTGTCGTTGCTAACTGTGTAGCCACATTCAATTGCCTGTAACTGTTGTCTTTAGCCGATGCAACCTCCTTGGATTTAACTGTCACTGTATGCAATCAACCCTTGCCCAGCTTTAGCCAAAAATTCCCTAGGGCTCCACTACATCTAACCGTATCTCGTAGAAGTTTCAGGTACCAGTAAGCCTACTGATGTTAGTTAAGATTCTGTGCACCTCAAAATGCCTTCGAAGCCTTAAAGAAAATCTTGCCTATTGAAAAGAAATCGAAAGTTGCCGAGCGAAGATCGGTCACCCAGGTACTTCTATTTAATTAAGAAACTGCGAAAGATAAATTCTAAGATCACTGTATTCAAACCATCATTTCTGTTGGGCTTCGAAGCAGGTTGATATGTAATCACCGTTTTACTTTTTCCCATATGAATATAATTTCTTCCTGCAGAGCTATTATTTTATCGATTGCACTAATTTTCAAGCTTTTAAACGAAACACACCATTGAATATTTTATAACGTTCTTGCTTAGATCTCTGAAAACCAATGTATTCGATGTCTATGAAAAGCAATTTCTAAACGTGACAGTACCGACTAGGAAGTAGGAGGTTCTTTAGTGTTGGTAAAATGCGAATTACGATTCGTTTTACGATTCTGATTACGTTTAAGATTTTTAATATAAAACTGAGACCTAAATTATCGAAGTGCAAAAAAAAAAAAAAAAAAAAAAAAAAAAAAGTAGTAGTATAATCTTTTTGTCAGTGTTTCTTGAAAGGAGTGCTTATATCAAACACAGAGTGATCTGTGCATATATTTCTCCTTTCTAGGAATGGTTATAATCTCGTTCTCCGTTCCTCAGTACATACAAGTCACAAGCTGTTTTTGCAGATTTTAAGCTGGAATAGAAGCTCTTAAAATTTTAAAACACCATCCGAATTGTTGATGTATTTTTTTTTGTGATGCCATTTCAAACCATCAGAAACACGTAGACTTACAGATTTATAATATTATGGATAGATTTTATTGTTAAATTTTATAAATCCGTCTATTTTTTTAAAAAATTAAATAACATTTATATCGCAATATATCTTATTTTATTTTTCAGATTCTCGTACTGTATCCTTGAGCAGAGTATTGCAAACGAATTCAGTTGAGTTACAAATTTCTACTGACGCTATAAATGATACAATGAGTGTCCTGACAAAAAAATGGAACAGGAGGGCACAGTTTTCAGACTACATTTTTAAGAGGCAAAAGAATTTGCCGTGGACCACAGATGCTCCAAAACAGTGTCGAAATATAAACATAGTGCCAATAACTGACCTGTTCAGTCAGTTGAAGAGAATTTCAGTAGGACCGCGTACATCCTACTTCTAGACTCTATAATAAACGACCTACAAAACCACCTATCTCCCAGAATACTTTATTTCAACTAGTCGTTTTTATCCGGAAAGTCAATTATACCTATGCTAATGAAGACATTGAAACAGTTAAACAACTCGCATTAAACTATAAGCACGTAATAGACAACAGTATCAGTCATTATAAATGAATAACGGCTGTGGACTGTAGAATCAAGATATTCCGCAGTCGATTTCTAATGTAATAGAAAAATGTGATGCTAAAATATATTCCAAGGTAAAAAAGTTTTTGTGTATTCTTGCTACACTACCAGCTAGTGTCGCTATGGCAGAGGATCTTTTTCTATTCTCAAGAGGATCAAAACATGTCCTGGAGCATCATGGTAAAAGACCACCTAACTGGACCGGCACTTATCCACTTTCACAAAACTGTACCCATTCAAGTGGAGGAAGTCATAACAAGATTCTCGACAATTTAAAAGGGATTAATTGATTTTGTTAATTGTTTAAAATTATTTTGACATAATGCAATAAAATTAATTTATTTTTATTTATATACCCTATTGTATTTTTGAAGCCTGTCCTAGCTGGACCTCGACTACATGACCCCCCCCCCCCCCCCGACTTGAAGGCTGGATTCGCCCTTGTCCACAAAGACCTAAGAAACTCTTGAGCTGTGGTTTTTTTGTGACCTAGGGAAATTTTTAATTGCTGTCAGCTTATCCGATGATGCTGTAATGCCCTGTGGACATGTCCCAAAAATTCCATCTTGGAAGTAAGGAAAATACATTTTTTCAACTTAACAGTCATTCCTCCTTGCCTTAATGCCGTCAATACCTCCCTTAAGGAATGTTAGGTTTTTATATCACAAGTTGTTGTTAGCAGTGATAGGAAAGGTTTGAACATAAATTTGATTAATTAAGTCACTTATTAATATGCCTTTTACTAATTTAAATAAAATTAAAATCTGTAAAATAGACAGAGAACATAAATCGGTTCAGAAAACGGATAAAATCACGGGTATTAAGATCATACTATCAGTTTCAGAAAAAAACCCTTAAAGTTTGGAGGAGAAAATTAAGATTTTAAACTTTATAAGAGTACTGTTGATCTTAAGCACATAAATATCTTGTCATCTTAGCATTTCATTAGATAACTATCTTAACTAGGCAAGACACATTGCATGGGTAGTAGAAAAAGGTTTTAAAATTCTGCACTTGTTGGAGAGAGTGATGGGGGGATGTACAAGAGAAGTACAGTAAAGAAATTGGGTTACAAAACTTTGGTCAGACCATTGCTTGAAAATGGTAGTGTAGTACTAGTATGGAACCAACAATTTGAGTATCAAATACCGGAATTGGAGAGGATACAAAAAAGGGCTGCTAGATTTGTTTCTGGAAATTATCACACAGTTATGATAAAAGAGCTGGAGTGGGATCCAGAGGAGGAGGGTGAAAAGGGTCATGGGAGTGTACAAGGTAATATTCCTATTGGTGATGAGGCATGGAAAGATATCGGTGTAAGAATGAAAAGTAATGCATGGAAGGGAAAAGATGACCATGACCACAAGCTGGCACTCGATTTCAGGCGCAAGGGTGTAGGAAAATTCTCTTTTTTAGGTAAGGGTGTCAGTGATTGGAATAAGTTACCAGGAGAAGTGATGAATAATTTACCAAAAACGTCGAAAGAATTTAAAGTTAAAATATGTTGAGGGCAAATAAAGGTGGGTGCAGGAAAGGGGGAAGATGAATGTGTAGGGAAATTGCTACTGGAGTGTGCTCTCCATTTTTTAAAATTTTAATTAAATATTACAAAACATCAACGTCACGAAATAAAATGAAAATTTAGTAGAAGCACTATTGAGGAGTAACCAAAGTTTCAAAATTAAGAGCGAGTTGCACTAAGAAACATACCTCAGTCACGGTTTAAAATATCAATCTGTTAGCTAGATATTAAATTTTGAAGTTACGAGCTGACGTCACTCACTTCAAATTTCTAATTTAAGGACTAGTCACCTTGTAATTTTGTCCAGTCTTTCGTCAGTTTTCTGTAAGACTAGTTCGCGGCAGAATGTGACTGGATGTACGCCTGAATAACATCTTAAGTATTTGTGAAGTATCGGTGTCGGTCAAAGTTTCTCATTGAACTTATAAGATTTCATTCTAATTAGGGGGTTTAGGATGGCAGTTTGTCTGCAGTGAATGTGCCTAACGTGCAGTTTTAAAATTCATCGATTCGATTGTCCGATGTCTCGAAGTGTTCTGGTATCGAAAAGTGTATGAGAACTTTTATTTGAATACAAAATTCAAAATTGCAACAAGTGTACTATTTAATTGTTTGAAATAACTTTAACTTTTGAGGTACCGTAGTATAGAATTTATCTGGTACCAGGCACAGTCAATTGCTCAGCGAGTGTGTATGCAAACCCCCAGTATCACACTAGTTGGGCAATATCAGTAAACCTGCTGAGTAGTCTCGTGGTTCTATGGCTATGCCCATATCTTCTATCTTCTTATATATATATATATATATATATATATATATATATATATATATATATATAAAATGAAAACCGTACATATTTGAAGTATAAAAACTCGGAATATACGGAGCAGATTTCGATGGGGTTTTCACCGTTTTAAAGCTTTGAATCTTAATTCAGTTGTCTGGCATGTCTTATGTTTCAACGTTAAATAACGCAGGAACATTAAATGAAATTCTGAACGTATGGTGAAGAACACCACAGAAGTAATCACTAGATGCAGCATACTGCACACTAAACACACAACTACAATATCTCTGACCATAGCCTTTAATGATAAATTTAAATAATAACCATTTTTTCATACTCCACACAGAACAAAACTTGAAATATTATTTCCTTTAATACAGGGTGTTCAGTTTTTAAACGCCATCGATGGCCATATTGAATGTGAGGAATTAATAACGAAAAATCAGTAAAGATTTTCTTTGCCCACGATTTCTGGCAACGTCTTTGACCATCAGCTTTAGTATTTGTCTCTGATATCAATGTTAGTGTTCTGTTAATAATAAAACCAACGTTTAACTGATGGTTTTAACAAAGTAAAACACGACTAACGTAGATTTTTTTTTTTTTTTTTTTTTTTTTTACTTCTGATTATGTTTTTCAGTATTGAATTTTCTATTTTTGCATAAAAGACTGAATTTGTATAGCTAAAATTTCAGGCGATTGGAGCTCATAGATTCATTCCGTTCGCAGTAATTAATACGTACGCTGATGGTTATCATTAGAAGTTTGTATTAAACCTTCAGTGTTGAGAATAATAACGGCTTAGGACAACTGAACATTTTTTGGTATTAGGCTGCAATTCTGCGTTATACGCGCGTGTTTCTGACGTAATCTAGGTTTCATTCATTTTATATATTATCGCGTTATTTAGTAATGCAATGGTTTTTAACATAAACAGAAGTTTTTGATATGTCCGTAACATCGACAGAAGTTTGTGGAAAGTAACCCATTATGACGACTGAACGTTTATTGGCATTACATTCCGCGCTATACATTTGAGTTTCTGACTCAATGTAGCCTTTATTCATATCATTATGTACTTTATTGTTCAGTATAGCAATTTCTACCTTTACCGTGGCGCCGTAATTTGATGATGAATTCTTATATAACTGAATGAGACAGATAGTAAAAACAAATTACTTAACTAGCTTAGTTCTCGAGATATAGAATCTCAAAAATTATTTGTAGCTATAGTTTCCTTTTCCTTTTCAGGACGATTTTCTTCTGTATCAAACTACGTTTCAACTTGACCACAGCCGCTAGAAAGAAAACAAAACATCCTTTACTCATGTCCAGCGTGTAGTGCCTTCTAACTCTATCGATTTTTTTTCTGGTCCAGGTTGCATTTCAAACTAATCACCTCAGTTTAGAGATTCAATATCTC
Source organism: Vandiemenella viatica (assembly GCA_031002005.1). Lineage (NCBI taxonomy): Eukaryota > Metazoa > Arthropoda > Insecta > Orthoptera > Morabidae > Vandiemenella > Vandiemenella viatica. The sequence goes on along the minus strand of JARYHS010013630.1, from coordinate 328,059,391 downwards.
AAGAACAAACCAAGATATTCCAATATTTTACTTTTCTTTTTCAATGTGTCTCCTCAAGTTAGATAAGAATACATCGTCGATTTGGCTTATTCGAAATTTTTTTCACGTCCAGGCCGCATCTCAACCTAACCATGTCAGCAGTGAGATAACATTTAGCGAGAAGTGTAATCAAGATATATATATATATATATAAATTTCATTTGTCTTGTGGTATTACATAGCAATCCTCCCGGAATTGCAACATCGTAATTAATACGTACGCTGAAGGTTTTTTATCATTAGAAATACGTATTATCCTAAATCTTTAGTGTTGAGAATAATAATGGCTTAGGACAACCGAACGTTTTTTTTGTATTTACGCTGATGGTTCATTGGTATTAAGCTGCAATTCTGCGCTATACGCGCGTGTTTCTGATGTACTATAGCTTTTATTCATTTTATATTTTATCGCGTTGTTTAGTAGTGCAATAGTATTTAACATAAACAGATGTTTTTTATATGTCCATACTTTTGGAAAGTAACCTAATATGACAACTGAACGTTTTTTGGCATTACATTCTGCGCTACACACTTGAGTTTCTGACATAACTAGCTTTTATTAATTTCATAATTTATTGAATTGTTTAGTAATGCAGTTTTTACGTCAACCGTTGCGCCGCAATTTGATGATGAATTCTTATATCTCAATGAGACAGATATAAAGTCAAAAATACACATCATGCATAGCTCTCGAGATATCGAAAGTCAAAAATTATTTTTCCTTTTGACACTGATTTTCTTCTGCTTCAAACTGCTTTTCAGCTTGACCACAACCGCTAGAAAGAAAACAAAACTCCCATTGTTCTTGTCCAGCATGTAGTACCTTGCGACTTTGGGATTTTTTTCTGGTCCAGGTTGCATTTCAAACTATGATCCTCAATTTAGATATACAATATCCAAAGGACAAAGCAATATTTTACATTTCACTTTCAATTTGTCTCGTCAAGTTAGATAAGAATCCATCGTCTGGTTTAACGAGAAGACAAAATCTTCAATTTTGATTTGTCTTGTGTTACCAAATTACAACGCCACAGTTGAAAGATTTTTCATAAAAGAGAATTCACATGTTTCTGGTTGGACGAATACTGTTATAGTAGTAAATCAACATGGAATTTTGTTTCCTTCTGAAGAAAGTTTAAATATGTTCTTACAATCCTCGATGGTAACTTCAACATTTCTGAGATACAAAAGCTTAACTCAAAATACTCTGTTAGGCGAAAAAGGGGGTGCAGAGAAATTGCTACAGGGGCATGTGCTCAATTGCAATTAAATTAAACTTTAAAGCGAGCTTGACGGGTGAACTGTAGCGCTCAAGCCCTGCACTCAAGAATCCCCGTCCAGCCATCCAGTTTTCGGTTTTACATTGTTTCACAAGCAAAATACTCAGGATGTGACGCATACCTCTTGTGCACGGAGCTCAACATTAAATTTTTCCTCACTTAAAAGCTTATATAAATTATCACCAGATCTATATTTATAAAACGAAAACCGGATACATTTGTCTTATAAAAACTCGGAAACTACGGAGTGGATTTCGATGGAGTATTCACCATTTTAAAGCTTAGAATCTCAATTCAGTTGTTTGGTATGTCTTACGTTTCAACGTTAAATAACACAGGAGCATTAAATGAAATCCTGAACGTATGCTGACGAATCCCTAAGGTGGAAGTATCAGATGTTGCATACTTCGCACTAAACATACAACTACAACGTCTCTGACCATAGGCTTTAATGAAAGCAATATGATAACTTTGCAATAATAACTATTTTGCACACTAAACAAAATTTGAAGTATTCTTTCGTTTATTTCGGGATATTCAATTTTTAAACGCCATATATAACCGAAGAAACAACAGATTTTCTTTAAGCACGATCTCTGGACAATGTCTATGTCTATGGCTATCAGCAATAGTCTTCTGTTTACGATGATGATTTTCTGGAGTCACTTTTGATATTTGTATAAAGGGTTGAATCTGCGGAGTTAAAGTATCTGGCGTTTCGAGCAAAAAGTATATTCACTTCGGAATGGAATCAAATGTGAGTCTCCATCAAAATCTATCGTTTATCAGTAATCTAATAATACAATTTCTTAATCAAATTAATGATGCTTGATAAACATGAATCTTTTCGGACGAATGAAAATAGTGTACCTGCAAATAAACTTCAACCCACCCGTTTCTCCGTAGGGGGCGGGTGAATCTAGATTTGCTTTAATTCCGAAAAAAGTTGGTGCGAATTTTATGAAACTTTGAGCAAATGTTTCTCATTGCGGGAATAAAAATAGGGCACGGGTAAATCTACGCCAACTATGCCGGGCAACTCCGCTAGTATGAAATGTCGCGGGTTTACTTCCAGAAAAATATTTTACTTTCGGCGCGCATGTGATTTCGCTTTTATTTGCTGTTTATAGCGTTACACGTTCATTTTTACGAAAATTCACCGAAATAATAGAATATTTCTCTTCAAGTGATTAACAAGTTTTTCTGATGATAGGCTCAATAATAACATTAGAAACATAAATCGTTTCCACACCAGGGACATTATAGAAAAGATATCTTGCTACAGCCACCAATTCTAATTATTGAAATTCATTTACATTTGCTAATCGCCGATTTTTTTCCGGTAAAAGTGAATCTTACGAGACCAATTTATCATATTAGTTAGTACAGGTATGCTCTGGGGAACATACACGTGAGCATCCATGGGTCCAGTGGAGCTCATGCAAGGCACCATGACGGCCAATAATTATCGTACACTGGTTGTCGACCTCATACATCCCTTCATGACGACCATGTTTCTCAACGACAGTGGCATTTTTCAACAAGATAATGCGCCATGTCACAAGGCGAGTTGCAATTGTTGCGCTGGCCCCCCATTTCGCCAGATCTGGACCCGATCGAACACATCTGGGATGTGATTGCAAATGGCTTCAGGTCTTATCGCCCCCCCCCCCTCCCAGAAATTTACTGGAATTAGGTGACTTGTGTGTGCAGATTTGGTGCCAACTCCCTCCAGCGACCTACCAAGACTTCATTGCTTCCATGCCAAGACGCGTCGCCACTGTTATCCGTTCAAAAGGCGGATATACCTGCTATTAGGTAGGTGGTTATAAACTCATAAAGTTCTGGCTGATCAGTATAGGAGACCTACAGTGGAACGTGGAAACCAAACCACGGAGCGTTCTTCACATTAATGAAGTAAAGGTTTGCCAGAGATGAAGAGATATCAACATGTGAAGTTGCTGTTTGTAATATATTCCACTATTCTCCAAGTTTGCGTATTTCCAACTGCACACATCAGGATGAGAGAGCTGCTTATACAGTTTTGTAGCCTGGGCAAGAATGAGAAATAACGCATTTTGTTACGGCATATGTCACGAGGAATTTAGTTTTCAGTACTAATTTTATTTCGCTTGATTTTTGGAGAGCAATTTACTGGCTGTTATATTTGAATGGTGCTTGGACCATAATAAAAAAACGCTCTTAGGTATCATTGTTTGGAAGAACATATAATGCTATCGAATTCACGAAAACTTGGTAGCTACATTACATTCGTTGTAACGTCATAGGAGTAAATTCATATGGTGTCACCGAAACATGCCTGCGATTTTACATTTGTTGTTGAGGTTGCTATAATCGGCGTTAAAGATGTGGTTAGAAATTCCTCCGACTGTAGTGCCGACGCATTCACATATGGTAAATTTCGTGTAGCATTATGTCTAAAGTATATTTCTTTTTGCTCTGATGTGCACTTTTTCTTGAAAAGTATGTCCTAAGGAAAGTGTGTACCAAATTTCTGACCAAAGGAACAATTACATCTCGCTACGTCCTTGTTTGACCGTTACCGATTATTTTTCACGTAGCTTTAATTTCTTATATTATATAAATATAAGTAAAAAAACCTTTCGGACATCAGTATCAAATCCGAATCTAAGGTAATAACTAAAATAAGGGAAGTTTTTGCATGAAATTTACTTCTCTATCTTAATATATGGATACTAGAATAAAAAGGGTAAAGCGTTTCTAAACACACTTCGATCCACGCACACATAACAGCAGGTAAATGCTAGTACTGTTTTAAATATGGCTTGTAATGCATTGTCGTGTCCGCACACACTACTGACAAGGCTATAATAGTGCTACAGCTACCAGCCGAGCCGCCAGCACTAGAGAACAGCACGCGGCGCACTCGGCACAGCGCTCACTCATTCGTAGATATTTCGACGCGTATATCGACAACCGTTTGTCGCAGAGAGTCTAACGACATAATATTTAAACTCTGAAAGCGTGTACTACAACTTTGTTAAGTTTGATAGTTTTTCCAGAAATGTAGAGTTTCTTTTTTTAAAAAATAAAAAAGTCGGGTCTCGTACCACATTCATGATACAGTGTTACTATATTTTTAGTTTTATACATTAATTATGCCAGATACTACACTTTTATATAGAGCTCAGCCTCTCACAATTGTCTAGCGTGCTATGAAACATTAAGACTGACATTTTCAATGTTACAACGAGTTTACACTAATTTGGCACTCAAACAATTTTGACCTGAAAAACTATATAACGCGGGCACACCAGGAAGAGATGGAGACTGCTCAGGAAGGAATTATCAGAATGAATAGAAACACTCTACAAGTTGCAGCATGGAATGTTTGAAGTCTGGATAGGGCAGATACATTAGAAAATTAAAAAGAGAGATAGAACGACTTAAGTTAGATGTCTTTGAGATTAGTGAGATTAAGAGGAAGGATGCACAGTATTTCTGATCTGGGGAACGCAGAATAAAATTATTAGCACACGAGCTATTAGTGGAGTTACTGGTATGGGATTTGTAATTAACAAGAAAGTAGAGAAACGGATGTTTTTCAAGAAAAGTTTACTGACGTGATCATTTTGATGAAGATATAAAAAAGACCTTTCCTAAAAACATTAGTACGACACAGGAAGGTGTGAAGAAATAGAGAAAGAGGGTTTGAGTCCCGCAGATGACATTTGTAGCTATTGATTGATTGTCTATCGGGGTGGTGAAACTAACCTCCTCGATAGTGACGTCTTCTTGATATTTCTTCTTGTAAGGATGACGATCTTCTGTCGTTGATAACAGGTAATTGATTATTGCAGAATTACCAAACTGTGTAGACGACTAGCTGCTGAAGGCAACCAGGTCTGTTAAGGATGTTGTATTTAGACAAAAAGGCTGCATTAAACTCTTTGTGACCTGAGTGTTGATGGTCTGATATGATTTTAGAAGGTTTTGCGAAGTGAAACAGCAGTTACAAGTAAAGTTCCGGTTTATTGCAGTGTATTTTACACTGACGAACACACAGTGCTCGTGTGTACACTGCACTGTAGCAGCAGCTTTGCTTCCGCGCAATCACTGTCAGCTGTACCCCTGCTATATTAAGTTTAGATTCCTATTGCCAAATTGAGTACAAAATGGTACGATTGGTAATAAATTGCGAGTTACAGCCTACATGTATATGGTCCACAAGGCTCTAAGCGACTGTCACCTGCGACAGGTGCAAGTGCACTAGGCGCGAAGCACTGATGGTGTTAGCACATATAGGCATAGAGTTACGTTCCCAATATTGTGCTACTGCCGCTAGAAGCGAACTAAATTCACTTCTCAATTACATAATATTAACGGGATCTGTTGGTCCACTTACATTTGTAGTGGAGAACACTCACGCACGAAGGATATACACCTGGAATCGTACAAGGGATGCAGACATATGTCAACCAGATTATATCATCGTCAAATAGAGATTCAGGAATTAAGCTCTAGACTGTAAATCATACCCGGGAGTGACAACAATTTGGAATGCAGGCTTAAATTCAAGAGACAAATGAAGGAACCAGGCAGAACAGGCTGGGAATGAAAATATTGAATCAATCTAACATGGTAGAAAAATTTGCAGAGATGGCAGTATTAGGTCAAGAAATTACTCTAAAAGTATTTCAACAAGGTACGAATAGAATGCGCTGAAGAGATAAATAATTAAAGCTGGTAAAGAAACTTTAGGCTTTATGAAAAAAAAACACTCGAAATAAAGACAATTTAGGAATGGAATAAACTGCAAATCCAAGAAAGATAACAAGAAAAGAGTGAAGAAGTACAAAAGGAAATGGTATTTGGATAATCAAACAAAGTTTTGGAGAAATGAAAATAAAGGGAAGATATAGAAACATTAACAACTCAGAAAATAGCTCCTTGCCCCTTCTATTTAGGTACAGGCCGTGCCTAATGTAACTCTACTTACCAATGGTTTCCACAGGCACAACCCCTAAGACAGAACTAATGTCTTTCCCAAGTAGTACCTCTGTTCCATGTTTATCCACCTTACAGCGTGATTCAATTGTGGCTGGTCATGGTGACTTAGGACCTGTATGATCTCAGCTCTGGTATGCTGCGTTTCATTCACCACTTTGTTCAGGTCATTCTCTAAACTATTACTCACACTTCTCTATATATTATACCTGTGAAACTCCCACTACCACTACTTTATCATCGTTACTGAACCCTGTACAAAGTGAAGATGTATTCTCTACTAACTGACCTAATGTTGCACTAGGTTTGAAAAACTTGTGACCTGGTAGGCTGTGCCTAACTGATCCTGCAAAGAAGGGCCAACACCTGTCCAATGGCTACTACCTAACAGCAGAACCTTTTTCTTCCTATTTTTTAACTGTACGCCCCTATCCCTAAGTACCGCTGCAGCTTAATTACTCCTGCATCTATATGACGCTCTTCCCTTCTTGACTATGCTAACAGGTCAAACCTATTTGTCCCCACAATTTCTGCAGTGTCTGGCTTGTTCCTGCTGTTAACTGTATCCTCCCTATAACCTGTCATCAGTTCCCAACCATCCTTCTCATCTTCCCTCTGAAATTTTCATCTATTCTTTCTGCCTCTTTAGCCTGACCCTCAAGGATCCGAACCCTTTCGGGTAGCTACCTAATCGTTTTGCCTACCTCCCTGATATTTTCATCCCTAATACTAAGCGGACAAAATCATGTGAAAGTTTCATTTATTTCCTATGTTCCCTCTCCACTACATGCCCAATGAAACCGTTTTGTACACCTACTATTCGCCACGTACCTGCGACAGGCGCAACTCTTTCCAGGCATGATTTTTCGCAAATACCATCCTGAGTGAACTGCAAGTAATGAAAACAATAATCTTAAATTACATTATAGAATAGTCTAATAAAATTTAAATTTTATATAATTCAGTACAAGCCTCAAAGCTGGTAAAAAATGATGGGTTGATCGGAGTGCTTTGGCGATTCATTTATTCTCCGTTGCTTAATAGTTATAAAATAACTCTCCATGAAATTTTTCGTGCTGTAGCAAAAAGTTTTAGTTGTAATACTGAATTGTTATAAAATTAAGCTTATGCTGTAGCAAATAGTTTCAGCTGTACTCCTGGTCCAGGTAGCATTTCAACCTAACAACAAACATCTCTTATTTTGTCAATAGAAAATCAAAGTGTCAATCGCATTAATACATTCAGTGTATCGCAAGTAAATGACATCATTCGTCGCGATATAAACTTGACCCAAAATCTTCACGAGTTCTGACATTTTTCTTTTTCGTGATTCAGATCCATATTAAAGTGTTTGAACGGCTGACATGATTATATATGGTTTAAACAAAGAAGTTTGAATATTATACACCTTTTAAATATGATGCCAGTGAAAACAAAGAAGATTAAAAATAAACAGTCTGTCAGTTGCCATTCTGACCCAGACTAAATTTCAATCTGCTCAAAATTTCCGTTAACATTGTTGGTGTAAAATTATAGCATTTATCTTTAAGATATATGATTTAAAAATTTATCGAAAACATCTACATCTAAGGAAAATAAATAAATAGCGACTAATAATATTGATGTGTTAATTTAAACACAATTCAAAGTTTTATTTCAGTGTTTTGACACTTCAGTTCTTCGTGAATGCCCAATTAAATAGAAATATTATTAAATAAGTCTCATAACCTTTACTATGTAGGCTCTGGGCGCTTTTAATCCAATAACGGAAGCTATTTACGTGAGGTTACAGCGTGATGGACATGATTACGCAGTGACCAAGGTTAGCATTTTATTACTATCAATTAAAGTGTTACTCTTCAATCAAGTTACAGTAATTAATAAGCTAAAAAAATACTTTAACTATGATATTTTTACTAATAAGTTGCTATTTTAATATTTTTAGAAATAATTAAATAAGAAAGTATTTTATTTACGAAGGATCAAGTCAATAAATTTAAATTGGGCTTATAATATAAACAGTTAAATCTGCATACGATTTTTTTTTAGGTTTATTGAGGTCATGCTTAGTCACTTATTTACTATTATTTATTTATTTATTTATTTTATTGCTAGGAGAATGTTATTCTTATGCTTTAAAACCAATGGAAATAACAAGCTGTTATATTACAGACAGAACAAAAGTCTGCAAATACGTTTTAGTAACAATTTACAACTTTGGAAATCTAAAACATTTATTTATTTAGTTATACAAGAATTTAAGATATTTAAATAAATATTCCAAAAACTAATTTGCTGTCTTTGCTTTCAGTTAATTTTAACTTAATAGGACTATGGAAAAAGAAATGTGACTGATCTAACAAGAATAGTTGATTTTCGAAGTACTGTTTCTAACTGAAAATATTTATATTTCACTAACAACAATCCTAACTATTTACTTTATAATTCAGCAAAACTTAACTATTTGTCGAGGAGTCTTGAAAGAAGAGAGGTTGGTAGGTCTTATTTTAAGACATGCGGGATCAGTTAAAATTAGAACATGTGAAGCAGATAATTGACGGCGTGAGTTGTGGAGGGTATGTTGAGATGAAAAAGTTAGCGCAAGACAGAAAGAAATGGAGGATTGCATTAAACCAGTCGAGAGGCTGATGACAGAAAAAAAGTGAATAGTAGCAGAACAGCAACAACACGAGCGTCTCGATGTCGTGCACAAATGACCCCACTACATGGGACGCGGAAGTGACGTCAAAATAACGAGACTTGTCTGTGAGAATTAGATGCGCGAAATGTGAAAGATATCAGTTTTGGAGAATATGACCGATTCTGTGGCTTTTGTAATTCCGTCAAACAGATGGATGAACTTCTCAACAAATCAACATTCATGGTATATACTCTTTTACTACAATTCTAATTAAAAAAAATAATCTTAAAATTTACGCTTGCCATATCAAGTGATTTCTCTCATTCTAATTAAGCTCGAATATCTTTCCATCCAAACTCAAATCTCGTTGGTTGAAGAATCTATCATTTGATTGGATAAAAAAACTGCTTCCAGTCAAGGTAAATGTGTGGCGTAAAGACTCGCATTAGTTATCTTGGGCCTTCGAGGCACGTATTCTGAGGATGAACCTAGTTCCATAATATTTTAAAATGTTTTATTAACTCGCTTTGGGCTTTGTCTGTCAGGGTGGAATTTTGTAATTGATTTTAAACTAACTTCTCGATGAGCTCACAATTGGATGACAATGCATGAAAATGGGAAATGAGAAAAGTAGTCCGGTAAATTTGAAAATTCTGGAAAAAACTGACAGTGCTCTTTTCTATGGACTGATTTGACTAAATTTTTTTAAATGTTCATAATAGTCCGAATAAGATTTTTAGTTAATGAAAATAGGAAAAGTTGCCTGGAAAATTCGGGAAAAACTGGAAGTACTTTTTTATGTGGAAAATGTAGCTATTTTTTAAATGTCTTTATTAGTCTTTCAGAGAAAGAAAAAAGGAAAAGTGTCCCGGAAAACAGGAAAATTCGGTAACAACTGAAAATACATTTTCTAGGGTCCGATTAGGCTAATTTTTTAAAAATGTTTGCAGTAGTCTGAATAATGTTTTTAGGGGGAAAAAATTGGAAATGCTGGCTGTAGAATTCTGGCAGAACTAAAAGTACTTTTTTCTATTGGATTTTTGTTCGAATTCAAGACCGTAACTCATGATTCAAAAGATGGATATGCATAATTCTTTTTTTGTTTTGTTCCTTATTTCCACGGGATTGAAATAACTCCATTAAATGTATTGTATTGAAAAAGAAGTGGAATTTGTAGCATGTCTCTGAGATTATGTCATCAAAGTATTTAAAGTCAATTACAAATGTCAGTAATTTTAATCCTTTCAAGATGTTTGATGGGAAAGATTACAAAATCAAGATATATAGGTCTAGACCTACGAGGCTAGGTCCAAAAGTTCTCGGCTTGACCTACTTAGCGGATGGTGTTGCATTTTATGTTGTCTCATCTCATTCCATTGATGCGAAACATCCATGCAAACTTAATCTTTAGATGCTTGAGTGATTATATACTTTCATATGATTCATTGGTCTTTATTTCCGTTATTCACATTCAGAAGTATCCGAAGATTGCAAAGGTTCTTGTTATACGGTAACTAGATGTCGTCAGCTCGAAAGTGCTTACACACAACTCAATTGCTAGCCGGTTCTTGTTATGCTATCATCTCCTTAGCAACCAACTTCTCTTTTTTCCTCTTTCTTTATATTTTCTCTCTGTTATGTCTCAACCCTCCCCAAGTTTACCAGTATCTTTGAAAAAGATATGGTAAACTTATTGAGAGTTTGGATATGGACCTTTGCATTCTTCTCCGTCATTTACAATACATATACAACATTTTTCAAAAATCACAACAATGATAAAATTAAAAACAATAAAACATTTCTCTTCGTGTCCTGTCACGGAGTGCAGCACCGTTATCAGTTCACACATAGCACACTGACACGAAAAGTCTGTAACAATAAGATTTTAGCATCATTAACCTTATCAGCTATATCCAAAACAAAACATAAATTTGTTGAAACAAATATTTGTATGAACATAACAATCTATCAGGGTCTAAGGATTGTGAAATTCTAACCTCCGGACTCATCGGAGTACATAGCTAAGAGGTATTTACAAATGTTAAGTTTATCGTCATTGTAATTACTTTCTTAACCGTTACATATTTGTTTTTTTTTCTTTTTCTTTTAAGATATATATACCTTAATAATAAATAAAAGACTGTTTATTCACATGTATAGTCCATATAACCAGTCACTTATGAGTTCCTGAATGAACTCTGCATTTACAAGAAAAGAAAAAAAGGGTCCCTGGACCAAAAAATTATTTAATAATCTCATAAGCCTGAGGCAGTTTACAGCAATATTTCACCAAAACAAGTGACTTATTTACACCACTTCTGTAATCTCTGCTCCAAAATACTTTCATAGCAAGTCCTCATAATAAGAGTCAACATAAAACATGTTTATCAAAGTCTCTATTTTCATTAAGTATGTACTACCTGTATTTCAACTTAACTATGTGTTACATGCTTAAAGGGTTTGAGGGCAATAACGTTATATCTTCCTCTGATCTTTTTCTCATTCAGATAGGCTACTGTGTACGAGTTCTCGTTGTCTCTACCAGTTATTTTGTATGAAACTTAAATATCTTTATCTCGTTGTTCTCTTTCTAAAAATGTGTTCAAAACTTGTTACCAAAGTAGAGTTGTGACATGGTGTTAATAACATTTTCTTCCGTCGTTTCTTCCAATTTTCTTTTTTCTCTCTTCTTCGTTCTGCTTACATTCTCTGCTTCTTCCCAAAAATTCAACTTCTTCTTTCGCTTTTTCCAACATACTCTTCTCTCTTTCCTTCTCCTGATCACATTCTTTACTTCTTCCTGCAGGTGCAACTTCTTCCTTTTTCGCTTTTTCCAACATTCTCTGTTCTCTCTTCCTTTCTTCCTAATCACATTCTTTGCTTCTTCATGGAGATGCAACTTTCTCCTCTTTCGCTTTTTCCAACTTTGTTTTTTCTCTCTTTCTTTCTTCCTAAGCACATTCTTAGCTTCTGCACGGAGATGCAACTTCCTCCTCTTTCGTCTTATCTCTTTTCTGCAAATATTTCTTTTCTCCTTTTTTGTCATAGACTTCTGCTGCACTGAGTTAAATTGTCTAGTCATTTCTTCTTTTAATTCCTCTGGTGTTTTTTCAGTGATATTGCAAACAATGCTTGCAGACTCAGATATTACTACAGCAGTATCTTCTGGCACTGAAGTATGAACAACAATTTCAAATGGTTCATGTTCATAGTTAGGCTGCTCATCAAATGCAACAGAATGCTCAGGTTCCTGTTCATAGTCTGTTTCTTCAATTGTTACTGCCTCCATCCTCCATTAGGCTTCTAGGGGTTATTGTAAAAAACAGTGTTTATTGTATTAGTTATGTTCATTGGTTGTCCATTTTGTACTTTTGCCTCTGTCCTACCATAACTTCGGCAGATTTTAGTTTTTTGTATGGGTTTGTCCTTGTTCCTGTGTATTTACCATTTCTACCATTTGGGTTTGGTTAGGGATTGGCAACTGTTGTTGTTGGTCCTGATTATACCTCCCGCTTTGTAGTCTTCTGATTGGTGGTTCACCCCAAGGAGGGTTCCCACTGTGACTGTCCTGCCAATGATTATTATTATAATTATTGCTCTGCCAGTTATTATTATTGAGGTTATTTCCCCGTCCGTTACTACTGTAATTATTATAATGCCCGTTACTATTTTGCTGCTGTTGTGCATCATCATGTTGGCGACCATTGTGTTGTGTGCGACCATTGATGTGGTTTTGCTGATATTGGCGGTTCCAATCAACATAATTGTCTGGACGGGCATTGTTAACTTGATCTATTCTGAGGTTGGCGTAATGTGTTCTTTCCCAAATATGTCTGTCTCCTATTGGTGAGGTAGTATGTTGTGGGTGGGTGTCATATGTTGATCTGGTGGTGTTTTGCATATCTAAGTCTGCTAACCTCTTTTCTGCATCATCTATAGTTGTAACGTTTAGGACCGCAAAGGTTTCCTGTACATTCTGCTAATTATGTCACGGACTACCTCCTCCTCCGGTATAGGGTTCGTAAAATAACATGTCTTGGCCACTTCCTTTGAAAAAAATTCTGCAAAACCTAGGCTACCCTCTCTACTATACAATGGTCCAGTGCACAGTTGACGCTTAATATGATATTGAATCTTAGATGACCAATATTGCTCAAGGAAGGCTTCTTTGAACTGTGGGTATGTGATATCTTTAGTGATGTGGCGTTGCCCCCAGTCACGTGCCGTACCATGGAGGTGTTGGAAAATACAATCAATTTTTTCCTTGTCTACGTATTTCTGAAAAAGACCATATGTTTCAAAGCTGTTAGGAATGCTACTGGTGTATTCTTCCATTATTACTAAAATTTTGCACCTCAAATTTTACTGGTGCTGCCATAGGAGTTCTTGTAATTATAGTGCCTATTAATGGTAATTCCTTCTCTAATCAATTGCTCGACCTGGTGTTGATAGTTAGTCACTTCTTGTTGGCATTTATTAACCTCTTTTTCGACCCCTTGTACCTCTACTGCAATGGCTGTTAATTGTTGAGAGAGAGATGTTCATCCCTAGAAGAGAGAGCCTGTATGTCTTGTTGAACCCCAGAGTACTGCGTTTTAACTATCGCTAAGTTATTATCAATATGTCCCATTTGGTGTTGCATCCTTTCGATGGTTTTGTCTAATTTATCTACTCTGTGGGTGGAAATGACTGCTTGTTTAGTTACCTCTTCAAATTCACAATTGAGTTGGTTCACTTGTTGCTTCACCTGTGTTGTGAAATTATCTACTTTTGTTTGTAGTTCCTGATTTTTTGTGCATTCTGCCCGATATTGTAGAAGTGTACTATCAAGGATGGACATCTTGTTGTCCAGGTACTCCGTTAATTCGTTCTTTAATTTTGTAATGTGTAATGCCATCTCTGCTGACTGGGAATCAAGTTTTGCTGACTGGGAATCAAATTTATCTAATATAAGCTTCAGGAAACCACTATCCTGATCTGGCTGTCCCATTGGCCGATGGGTAGGACCGGATAACTTAACGGTTTTTGAGTGGCACTGTGTGCCTGGGGATGGAGTGTCAAATCCAATTACGTCGCTATCAGATGATGTCTCAGAATAGCCATCTGTTCTATGTGATGTATTTTGTCCTACTGATTCAATAATGCTGAGCCTGTGGAAGGGGGTAGGCTGTGATGGTTGTTGGTGGTCATCTATGTGTTCCACTTCTACTGTGGGTTGAGTTCGCATTTGTTGTGTAGCCTGGATAGCATTTACAGATAGTAAAGGAGGGGTATATTTCATTCATTACATCTGCCTGCAAAATTTCAGTAGCAGATGGGTTATGTGTTTTGTTATTGTCAGCCATTATGTTTTATAAACAGAATTGTTAGAATGGTTAACAAACTGCAAAGATCAAATCAAAATCGTGATCAACTCGACTATATCTAGATATATACACCAAAGAAAACAAATAAACTTCCAATAGTTATGGCTGTAAATACCGCTCATACATATAGGGTAACCAACTATGCACAATGCTGCAAAGTATGGAAAATTCTGTAATGAACGTCTAGAGTAATCTTTCAAATCAAATAGCAAGATTCACATGCGAAACTACTGCAGAGTCTTGCAAGTTAGCACCATAACTACTAATATATCAACATATGATCAAAATGTAAATAACATCGACCATAACCTCCAAGACAAAGAAGCACTTGACCAAAACAAATAGTATTACGGTTGAGATTATAAAACCACACTTAAAAACTATAATTACTAAAACCTAAAACAGAAAGTTTATGTGGACGTCAAACAGTGTTGTTTAAGTAGCGCGTAAATCAGCAAACCTATGTCTGTGATTTCGAGTATACTCGTACAATGGAAAAAAAATAATAATAATAATAATATGAGCCGACGGAATAGTATACTCCGCAAGGCTTACTAAAGTCGGTTAACGGTTATTACAAGTCGTGTTTGAACTGCAATATCTACGTAGTCAGGTCCACTTAGCTTTATAACTTATCACGGCGTGCGTCGCTTGTAGAGGTATTTCTTGATCCCTAAACAGCTGTCCACCGTCTGCGATGTTTACTCCGAGTAGTTCCGATGGCGCTGCCGTCGATTTGTTGTCTAGTTCTCGTAGAATGGTCTTCTTCACCGACGAGCTTTGGTCAGTCTTTTGTGTCGTGATGATTTGTATTTTGTTAGTTACCGCTTGTCTTCTCGGCCGCCATGTTGCATTTTATGTTGTCTCATCTCATTCCATTGATGCGAAACATCCATGCAAACTTAATCTTTAGATGCTTGAGTGATTATATACTTTCATATGATTCATTGGTCTTTATTTCCGTTATTCACATTCAGAAGTATCCGAAGATTGCAAAGGTTCTTGTTATACGGTAACTAGATGTCGTCAGCTCGAAAGTGCTTACACACAACTCAATTGCTAGCCGGTTCTTGTTATGCTATCATCTCCTTAGCAACCAACTTCTCTTTTTTCCTCTTTCTTTATATTTTCTCTCTGTTATGTCTCAATGGGTACAAAAGTTTGAATTGCCTCGCTTCGAAGGTAATGTTTTGAGACACTGGTGCCCATATTTTCGTTCCTCTCCGCAAGTTCCCGCGCGACAGAGAGAGGACCAAACATAACCTGTACGCACCATGTCAAGTGTGAAGTATCGTGCGGTGATAAGGTTTTTGACTAAAGAAGGCTGTACGCCGTCTGATATCCCTGTACGCCTGCAAAATGTGTACGGAGACTCTTCTCCTTCGTATTCTACAGTGAAACACTGAGCCACACTTTTTAAATTTGGCAGAGAATCCCTGCAAGATGACCCACGCTCTGGACGCCCGACGACAACGATCACTGATCAACACATCGCAAGTGTGCAGGAAGACGTGCTGGACCTGGAAGATGGAAAACTGAACGCAAAAGAAATTGCAGCAAGACTGGGCATGTCGAAAACCACTGTCCTTTGAATTCTCCATGAACATTTGGGTATGAACAAGGTCAGTGCACGAAGGATTCCCAAATTTCTGTCTGCAGTGCAGAAAGCAAAACGAGTGAACTGTGCTCGAGAGATTTTGAAGCTGTGGGAAGAGGAGAAACATTCTTTTCTGAATTCTATTGCCCTGGTGATGAGACCCTGGTCCTGTTCTACGATCGTCTGTCGAATCAATGGAATGGCGCCAGGTGGAGGAATCTCCGTCAATAAAGACGAAAGTGTTCCAGTCGACGAAGAAGATCATGGTGACTATTTTTTGAGTTGATGAAGGAATTTTATTGCTTGATTTCAAAGAAAGAAGTACTTCAGTAAATGCAGTATACTTTGCAACTTGATCATGAAACTCCGAGACGCCATAAAAGATAAAAGACGCGGTAACCTTTCAAGAGGCGTGTCTGCTGCACATCAATGCTCCTGTCCACACTGCCATGCATGTGAAAGCCATTGTTAAAGAATGCGGACTCTGCGAGCTGCCTCATCCACCGTACAGTCCATATTTGGCCCCAAGTGATTATTTTTTGTTTTCTAAACGAAAGTCTGACCTTCGTGGACGCAAGTTTTGCAATGATGAAGACGTCCAGGCAGCTGTAATTAAATATTTTGACAACAAAGATAAGAAATATTTTTCTGACGGAATAAATTTGTTAATTACACGTTTTGAAAAATGTATTACAATAAAGGGAAGTTATATTTAAAAGTAATATCCATATTTCATTTATTTGAATGTCCCTTCCTACTAAGGCTGGGAACTTTTGGACCTACCCTCGTATTTACAAACAGAAGCAAGTCCTATATGAAATTTTAAAAATAGCCTTCAAAAGAATTCACGGCTTACTCAGAAGATATTGCACTGGTAGTGGATATACGTATTTAAAGGGGATTCTATCAATACCGTGGCGTCACAATCTGATGATGAATATTTACCGAACTCGATGCGACAAATCGAAAATAAAGGTTTTTTTTTATATTTCGCTTAGTTCTCGAGATATACTGTCTCAAAAGTGAGGTGGTTAAGTTTAAATGCGGCCTGGACCAAAAGAAAAGAGAACTAAGCGAAATATATATATAAAAAAAGTTACATAAGAATTCATCATCAGATTATGCCGCCACAATAATGATAGAACTTCCCAGTGCAATTGCCTTGCTGCCTTACATCTAAAGTCGCAAGCTTAAATGTGAGCAGTTTGCATCGCAATACACCTTGTATCACTAACATGGTTCTCAAGAAATTACTAATAACTAATAACAAATAAATAATTTGTTCCTTATTCTGTAAAAAGAATATTCTGCTACAGTCTGCATTTCAACTTAATCACAATTTGACTCTAAGAAGTCAAACGATGCAAACGCAACTAAACACATGAAACTTATCGCGAATTACATTTCGGATAACAACAAAATAGATTTCATTAGTTCGCATAGCACAAATTAAAACAATAAATTTCATCACACACTTTAAATATAAATTACAACTGGACTAAAGCACGTAGAATAATGTACGACTATTTGCTGCATCGCGATGTAAACTTGATCCACAAATGAAAAATGGTAAGATACAATGGTACTCTGCATCAACAAATTATTGATAACACCATCGTTCTATTGAGAGCTGTGAATAAACTTTTTTAACAGGCATTTTAAATCTATAATGGCAGCTCGCATTCTTGCAGACACCGCGTTACAAACCCTTCAAGAACAATAATTACAACGTGACTTACCTATGGAATGTTATTCCAGGTTGTTTCTTATTTATTATTTTTGTGCAACCATAGGCAGCACAAGCAGAGGCGTACCAATCGAAATTGGCGCCTAGGGCAAACATTGAAATTGCGCCCTTTCGTAAATTATTTAAATATAAAATAAACAGATACACTAAATAAAACAATCAGAAATCTTACAAAAAACATTTACTTTCTGTTTTAGAAAAAAAATAACAAACTTGTTTAACAGTATTAAACTTAAAATTGCACCTTCCTTGTATCCTGGAACGCAAATAGTCTAATAACATTTTCGAAATCTGTTTCTTGGGTTGCTGGAAGATTTTTCGGGCGTGAAGCCGGGTCAATTGATCGCAGATGTACGAATTTTCGATGGCGCTCTTCACTTCACGCCGACCAGTGGACGCTACCTGAAGATGATGGCATGTTACGCCATCGAAAATTCGTACATCTGCGAATCAATAGACCCGGCTACACGCCCGAAAAATCTTTCCAGCAACAGTTCCGCCGGGGAAAACTTACGATCACACATGTTTTCTTCGGTGTCTTCCCGCTCAACATTGAGCAAAGGTATGTCGCATAACCTTTCTTGACCCATTGTAGCCCTCAGAAACGACAGTATTTAGTTTTAGCTTACTGATCAACCGCAACTTGCGATGGCTATGCAATCGTAGCCATAATCTAAACTGAAATGCGCAGATTCTGAAAGACGTTCTCATCTACGTACTGAACAATGAATTCAAGAAGGTCTTCAGATTTTTTTATGTTTAGGTTTTTTCTTGTGAATACTAGCATTCAAACATACCATATTTCTTCATGTAAATGTTCTCCGTTTGCCATCACAGCCATAGAAATCACAAAATTCATAATACTTCTTCTTTAAATGGTCGCAATCGTCAGTGCCATAACACAGTTTTTAATATCTAGGAGACATATAAATTAGACTTGCAACGAATATTATATTCGGCCATACGCCGAATACCGAATATTCGGCAGACTTCCTGGCCGAATAGCCGAAATATTCGGCAAAAGTATTCGGCCGGAGTGAGCCAAAATCTGTATTGCTGTGCTTGTCTCTCGCCCGCCTGTTAAAGCAGAGTTACCTCCCACCACTCTGTGCCTGTTTTAACAAGCTGAAGTATGGCCTCAAGTAATCTACGTTGGATTATTTATGACATTACTTTTTTTTTCTTTAAGAATAACATCCAACGAGGTGAGAAGCTGGAAAAGCTTTCTTATGATAGTTCATAATACGGGATTAAGCAATTCGTATAACCTTGTTGACACCGAATTGCTGATACCACTTTCTGGAACTGCCCCCTACATAGTACGATAGTGATTACTTCGATCAATAATCTTCTTGTAGTATGATATGCCATTCTTCACTATATGGATCGATAACAGAGTGCAGTATTTCCGTAGTCACAACATCCTCATACCTCGTTTTAAGTCTGTGAGAAGGGCATTTAGACTAAATGTTGAATATAGGCCAAAACGTCATCATCCTCAAACGTTTATCAGTTACAAGTGGAGAACTGGGAAGATTCGTGGCTTCCGTTTTGTTTGAATATATTAATTCTGACAAGAAAAACCTAAAATTATGGCAATGCAGGGTTGGCCTCAGTTCGTTGTTTCATTCATACTGTCCAATTAATTGTTGCCGATTGTCTGAAAGTTCAGTCAGAAGTGATGGAAATGATAGCTACAGGAAGGAGGATCGCGACTCATTTCAATCATTCCGGTATTGCGCAAGAAAAACTGCAAAAGCCATTGGGTCTCCCCGAGCATGAATTGGTGCAAGATGTCAGTACGCGGTGGACAGGGCCGGCGCTAGAAATTTCGGGCCCGGGGTGAAATGGCGGAACTTTTTTTTAGCTCTACAAACTAGCCGAGCGACAATGGGTGGATTCTTTCTTCGAGACCTGGGGGCCCCTGCAGCCGGTGATCGGGGCCCCCCATCAGCCGGCGGGCCCGGGTACATTTGACCCGCTTACCCCCCCCCTAACGCCGGCCCTGGCGGTGGAATTCCACATATTATATGCTTGAAAGGCTAATGGAGCAAAAACGGGTAATTTCAGTGTGTCTCACGGACTGCAATATTGTCAACTTGACTGCTGCTCAATTGGAGCTTTTAGAGCAACTTTTGAGATTACTACAATCATATGAAGAACTAACAAAAATCACCAGTTCCGGATATGCATGCATTTCTGAAATTATTCCGTATGTTGTTGCTCTAACGCGATATTGCAATAAAACTAACACATCAGAGCTAACAGCCAACTTAAGCCAAGTGAGACTTGTCATGCAACAAGGATAGAACGTACGATTTGAAGACATTGCCACAAATAAAAATTATTTGTCGGCAACTGCTTTGGACCCTCGCTTCAACTGCAAAGAATAAAATCAAGGAAGTATATTTTGATCGATGGTCTAAAGAAATACTGTGAAACAAGCAGTGACGGCAGCGAGAATTCGTCCCCTATTCAGTCCAAGAGGATGGCGGAAGAGTCTGGTCACAGTCAGAGTACACACTCATCTTTTATGGATTGTTTTGAAGAGATTGTTACAGAGAAAAGTACGATCAATGCCAAGGAAAAAATGCAGTTGAAACTGAAATTGATGTTTGTTTAAATATTAATAGTATATCATGGCATGATAATCCGTACATTTGGTGGCAAGCAGGAAGAGAGAAATTTCCGTGTTTGACAAAGCTTGCAGCAAAATACTTGTCCGTGCCAGGAAGTAGTGTTTATTCCGAGCGGCTTTTCTCTGAAGCTGGAAATGTCTACAAGAAGAAAAGAAGTAAACTACTACCTGACAATGCAGAACAATTAGTATTCTGCATTCACAATCTTCCACTCCTAAATTTCAATTATGATGATTCCAGTGAATAGGTATTTAATATTTTTGTTTTGCTTTGACATCGTGTAAGTTTGACCATGCACGATTATTTTTTATAATTGTAAGATAAATACATTAGCATGCAATGATTCAATCGTTTTATTTTAGGCAATAATCTAACAAAACAAAAACAAAATCCTATGTATTCGGTATTCGGCCGAATAGTAAAAAAAGTGGCCGAATAGGCCGAATACCGAATAGTTGCCGAATATTCGTTGCAAGCCTAATATAAATCTGGCGTCGATTTTATGCAGACGACTGAACTTTTCGCTCATTTCACATAACGATCCAGCGATCCCTTCATAACTCATTCTAATTCTTCCTTAGCAGTCACCAGTGTTCTCTGCATACTATCCAGCCATATGTTTTTTCACCTTTGACATTTTTCAATCACTGCATCGCATTCCTGGCAAAGATTGAAACCTTTCTGAAGTGCGTCAGTAACCAACCTCTCTACTTCATTAGTAAATTTGTTTAGGATGGCTTTATATCCAAGGCAACGTCATGAAAATTTATGCTAGGATCCTGGAGCCGCTTTTTAACCTTCAAGATCTTTGATAACTGGCTTTACTGCTTCAACTTTTGTACTCCATCTCATTCCAGACTCTGACTTTACAACCACGGCACGGAGTTCCTGAATTTTTCCCAGCTCAGAGTGGAACGAGAAAATAATACATAAATAGTTACAGTAGTTCCGAAAAACGTTATAGTATCCTGCTTGGCTGTATGTACAGTACATCAACCAAATTGAGTTTACCGCAATTCATAAATATCGCCAGATTATTATTTCGTAAGCACCAGTTTGGTGCCCCGCAATGTTGTCATAACATTGTGAGAGACAATCCTGTATATCCATACCGTCTTTCTCTAGCTGCTTTAAGGAGTTCACTCACTAAACTCCCAGCGTCCTTTCGACTCATCTGGACGAAACGAGAAAAGTCTCCCTAACACGAACTGATTTCTTCTGAAAATTAACTTCTACGTACTCAAAACTTGTGACATCTGCTCACAATGTGCATGGTCAGGAGTAGAGTCAAACATGAGACCATAGTATTTTGATTTGCGAATGTTTCACTATAAACTTTGCCGAACACTGGTCGACATCAGATGAATGAACTCATTTTGAACATGAGGTGGAAGTAATATATGTTTCTAGGATGATTTTTAACTTGAGTAAGATAATCATGACGGGGTAAAATATGTCCAGAAGCTTTTTTAATCCAAGAAAATTACCAAAATTATGGGATTATCTATCGCATGTACTCAGTGACTCTCTGTGACCTCGGAATACAAGATTTTAAGTTGGAAGAAATTTGATGGAGTCAAGGATTCCCTTTAATACGTTGCGCTACTTTTGTATTGCTGCCTCGATCTAGGTCTAAATTTCAGCGTCAATAATCCTCTATTTGCTGCCAAATTTCTTTCCGTTTCTTCGATTGGGTGAAACACTCACCATGATTCTTCCCATATTAATGGGCAGCGAGCCATTCACGTGCCTTCCATGGGCAAATTTATCTTCGTGCACTAATGAAAGATAGATTATCTAATTGTGAAAGATAATACAACAGATTCAAAAAGCAATTTTTTTTAGACAGGGAAGAGACTAGCCATGAACTTCTCCACCCAGTGGGGGGCTAGGCGGGGCCGTGCACCGGGGCCTCCAAGCTATTATGGAGGGCTCCTGCCAGCAAACCTCACAAAGGACATGGTAGAGCTTAATAAAATTAAAACCTTCTAAACAACTTTTGTTCATACAAATGTCGTTTTTAGGTAGGAAAGGACCTTCAGTATTTGGAAAATATTTTGAATCCATTTTAATAATTTCTGTTTTCTGGCCATCTGTCAGAAATGATTTCCCAGTAATCTTATCAAAGTGTAGAAGTCCAATATCATGCTGTTTTCTTACTTCTGGTATTACATTAATTCGGTTTTCTACATCATCCACCGTAATCACCCTCACCAAGTTTTCCTCCTACTAAATTACTAATGTTTTCTTCAAATTCTTCAGTAACAATAGAACTGGAAGCCTCTCTTCTTAATCTCGTCACACTCAAAATTATCTTAGGTACTCCCTCCCCGTCTTGTGCTAAATTAGTGTTGGATACCTTGGATTTTATCGTACATGTTTATATAGGTAACTCCTTATATCATGTCGAACTTCCAGTAGCGGTCATCTCGAAGTACTTACTGGATTTTGTTCTATTTCCTCCTGCAAGTTTCGTTTTTTCCGTCCCTCATCCCTACTCTCCTCTTTGTTTGAAAACAATTATTTCATATTGTGTTAGTATGATCGCGAAAGTATGAAGGTTATAAAATAACCTGGAGTAAATAAACAAATAATTATATGTTGTTTTTCAAATAAAAGAAAGTGGGATGTGTTGTGTGTCACTCTGCACGACTTTAAACTACATAAAGAGTGGGTTAGGGCTGTACATATTGTATTTTTTTCACTTTTTAGCAGTTGCCCAGGATTCTTAACAACTTTTTTTTTCATCACAAATAGTTTACCCGAACCAATAGGATTCCACATCAGGTTTAGAAGGTTTCCGTATCCAAGTTCATAATACTGTATTGTCACCAGACTCATTAAAGATTCCAAATTTTCAGCCTAATACAATATTTAGAAGTGGGTGAAAATTGAGTTGGCTGATTTGCCTAGAAGTTAGTTTCATAGTTAACTATCTTAACTATGTATTTACTAAGGTGATAAAAAAGCGTCTTGAAAAATAGTAAACAACCACACTTAAAGCCTCTGAACGCGCCTGCTCAGGTACCTGCATCGGTCGATAAGCCACATAAAATGTGTTTCACTGTACCTACTAACTATGTTTAGGTTTTCACGTGTTATGTACTTACGTTATTAATTATTACGATATTCAAATATATTTCACTGTAAATAAACACAGTTCGATTCGAGATCATGTCACTTACGAATGTTAATATCACGCATAGTACCTACTGTGGAAATTAGAATTTCAGTAAATTAATGAATATTGGTACTTACCGTAAAAACATCAAATACTTTTGTTCAGAGCACTGTCATTGACGGTAATTTAACTTATTTTATCGAGTAGCTTGACGATTGCTCGCAACAAATGCAATACAAATAAAATGCACAACTGCGCGACGCCAATATCAGCAGTTGGCCAATGGAGAAAGTATGGCTTGTCATATATCCCTAGAACAAAACTTGCCAGATTAGGCGCGGGGCGGGGGCCGCTACTATTGGCCCATTCAAGGACATCTCGACAGAGCACACAATGTACCTTCCGAATCGTGTACCGGTTATTAAAAACTTACACGATTCACTGTTTACTTACTCCATGTCGCTCTTTCACGAAATCTCACCAGCCACACGCGAGAATATTTGGATAAGAATTATATTGTTGGTTTATTTTGATATTTAAGTTTGATAATTTGCCTGTTTTGGCGCCCCCCCTTTCAGCGGCGCCCAGGGCACGTGCCCTACCTGCCCCACCCTAGGTACGCCACTGAGCACAAGATGGCATTATAAAACACTTTGAAATATCAGAACATGAAATGTTCACAGCAGGGAAGGTAATGAAGACAGACCAATGTTTTGAACCTGCTAATTTGGCCGTCACGCATGCGCTA
Source organism: Vandiemenella viatica (assembly GCA_031002005.1). Taxonomy (NCBI): domain Eukaryota; kingdom Metazoa; phylum Arthropoda; class Insecta; order Orthoptera; family Morabidae; genus Vandiemenella; species Vandiemenella viatica. Next base: position 328,035,224 of record JARYHS010013630.1, on the reverse strand, counting down.
GTAGAATCCAGAGATTACAGGCAGCTTCGGAAATTTAGCGACATCTTGTCTCCTCTCTTTTCCTAGCTCCATGGATCCAAATTTACTGGTTAAATGTTGATCGTGAGTTTCTGTGTACCTCTCTCTGGTGGTGATTAAGGCTTGACTGCCTACCAACTACTACCACATTTCTCACACACAAGCACTTTCTCTTTACTTTCAGTGTGAACTTGATGGATGTCACGACAGCGTCTTAACAAATTTGAAGATGAGGTATAAATCTGGTCACAGTATGTGCAGATATGCATACTTTCTTCCATCTTCTGTGCTGTGCCGGGGTGTTGGGGAGATTTGAGCACGGCATTAAGTGACGAACGTCTGTAGGTACAATCGATGCTGTATACATGTATCGTCATTGTGACGTCTTTTCCGCGTGCCGGGTTAGTGGGGAGATTTGTGCACGGCATCGAGTGCAGGGCTGACAGCTATTTGGCTTTGAATATCCGTAGATGGCCGCTAAAATTTCCGTAGATTGGGTACAAAAATCCAGAGACTCCTAACTGAAACAATAATTATTGTAGAGATAGGCAAAATTAAGAATACTATTTATTTCCAGGTCTTTAAAATTACAAAAATTATACTCTACATTGAAAGTAAGAAATATCGCTGAACATGTTTTATACAGCATCACTTTGTTCTATGCTGCTGCTGTGCCTACCGATAATTTTTTTTTGGACCATACGTTTTCTTTGTTGACATTAAATTTAGCATATCATCTGTAAAAACTGAGACCCTATTGATTCTCGAACAGTGGGCACTGCTCTGTAAGCCGTGCCAAAGAGCGTGTCACCGTGCGTAAGAAGTGCGCATGGAGGAAGGAATATATGGAGACGACGCAAGGAACCTTCGCCACATACTGGAGTGAAACCGGGTGGAGACAAGTGGGGAGGGGAGGCCGCCATATTGCTTGACCAGAGAAACACGGAAACATGCACAAAAACCTCAAGGGAATCATAAGACCACCGTGGCACCGCAATTTGATGATGGATTATTATGTAACTCGACGAGACACATAAAAAATGAATAATAAATTTTTTGATATCGTGCTTAGTTCTCGAGATATACTGTCTCAAAAGAGTGGAGTTTCTGGTTTAAATTCAGAAGAAACGTGTCCCCCAAAGTCAAATTTGGTGATAGATTCTTATGTAACACGACGATACAAATCGAAAATAAAGAATAAAATTTTTCGATATCTCGCTTAGTTCGTGAGATATACTGTCTCAAAAGTGAGGTTGTTAGGATATGAGGGGATTCAACGATAACCGGGCGCCGCAATTTGATGACGAATTCTTATGTAACTCGATGAGGGAAACTGAAATTAAAGAATAAAATTTTTTGATATCTCGCTTAGTTCTCGACATATTGTACCTTAAAATTGACGTGGTTACGTTTAAATGCGGCCTGGACCAGAAAAAACTATCGCCATATCCATATTTGATGATGAATTCGGACGTATCTTAATAAGCAGGTAATTCTTTTTAACTTGAATAACAAACTGTTTATTTCTACAGCCCTTAAATTTTAGTTGATGTTCAAATAGGTTATATTTTCACATTCTATTTCAGTAATTGACAAGGAAGATTTCAAAATCTAGAAATATACTTGTAGACATATTTACAAACAGAAACAAGTCCTATCTGAAATTTAAAAAAAAACATAAGTCAATGTTTAGAGCTTTAAAAAAATTAATACTTCATAAAGCCTCATAGTTTCTGAGCTTACTTAGAAGATATTGTACTGGTAGTGGCCCATATAATTTTGCTAGAGAAATCAGTACATTCAAAAATCAGAAGCTAACAGCTAATAATAAATAAATTGTTTGTTCTCTTCAGGTATACACCGCATTTAAACCTGCCAACATTTCCATTAATATTGCCGCTACAAAACCAAACTATGTAGACACATCTAAACACAAGAAATGCATCGCGAACTACATTTCCGTCAACAAAGTTTATTTCATCACGTTTAGTAGTTCGCACAGCACAAATTATCACGATTTATTTCATCGTGCAATTTCAGTGTAAACTTAAACGTGAGTAATGCATGCAGAATACCATATTCAATGTGTCGCGATGTAAACATGACCCGTTTAAATTAAATTTCCAACATTTGTCTACAATAAGGCTAGCTTTTCAGGTGCAAAATAGTAACATATGCTAATTGTCTACACTACACCAACAAAAATTTGGAATAATATGATCCTATTGAGAGCAATGAATAAATTTATAGTGAATGGCACTAATGTTGCGGTTGCCTGTCAGATACTTCAAGAACGATAATTACAATGTGACTTACTTATGAAACGCTATTCCAGGTTTTTTCCTATCTCGTCTGTTTGTGCAAACATATGCATCACAACTTGGCATTATAGAAAACTTTAGAATATTAGAAAATGAAATATTCTCAGCAGCTGACACAGTGCAAACAGCCCAATGTTTTGGTACTCCTACGATGTCCGCCGCGCAGGCACAGTTTTTTCACGAGGTTTCATGGATTTCGCGTTATCTCGTCTCCATATATTCCTTCCTCCATGGGAGTGCGCCGATAGTTTTGTATTACGGTCTTTTAAGATCTACGGATAAATCCGTAGAAACCATGGAGGAAGGAATATATGGAGACGACGCAAGGGACCTTCGCCACATACTGGAGTGAAACCGGGTGGAGACAAGTGGGGAGGGGAGGCCGCCATATTGCTTGACCAGAGAAACACGGAAAATGCTCAAAAACCTCAAGGGAATCATAAGACAACCGTGGCACCGCAATTTGATGATGGATTATTATGTAACTCGACGAGACACATCAAAAATGAAGAATAATTTTTTTGACATCGTGCTTAGTTCTCGAGATATACTGTCTCAAAAGAGTGAAGTTTCTGGTTGAAATTAAGTGGAAACGTGTCCCCAAAGTCAAATTTGGTGATAGATTCTTATGTAACACGACGATACAAATCGAAAATAAAGAATAAAATTTTTCGATATCTCGCTTAGTTCGCGAGATATACTGTCTTAAATGTGAGGTTGTTAGGATATGAGGGGATTCAACGATAACCGTGGCGCCGCAATTTGATGACGAATTCTTATGTAACTCGATGAAGGAAACTGAAAGTAAAGAATAATTTTTTTTTGATATCTCGCTTAGTTCTCGAGATATTGTACCTTAAAATTGACGTGGTTAGGTTGAAATGCTGCCTGGACCAGAAATAAACTATCGCCATATCCATATTTGATGATGAATTCGGACGTAACTTAATGAGCAGGTAATTCTTTTTAACTTGAATAAAAACTTTTTATATCTACAGTCCTTAAATTTTAGTTGATGTTCAAATAGGTTATATTTTCACATTCTATTTCAGTAATTGACAAGGAAGATTTCAAAATCTAGAAATATACTTGTAGACATATTTACAAACAGAAACAAGTCCTATTCTGAAATTTAAAAAAATGCATAAGTCAATGTTTAGAGCTTTAAAAAAAATTAATACTTCATAAAGCCTCATAGTTTCTGAGCTTACTTAGAAGATATTGTACTGGTAGTGGCATATATAATTTTGCTAGAAAAATCAGTACATTCAAAAATCAGAAGCTAACAGCTAATAATAAATAAATTGTTTGTTCTCTTCAGGTATACACCGCACTTGAACCTGCCAACGTTTCCATTAATATTGCCGCTACAAAACCAAACTATGTAGACATCTAAACACAAGAAATGCATCGCGAACTACATTTCCGTCAACAAAGTTTATTTCATCATGTTTAGCAGTTCGCACAGCACAAATTATCACGATTTATTTCATCGTGCAATTTCAGTGTAAACTTAAACGTGAGTAATGCTTGCAGAATACCATATTCAATGTGTCGCGTTGTAAACATGACCCGTTTAAATTAAATTTCCGACATTTGTCTACAATAAGGCTAGCTTTTCAGGTGCAAAATTGTTACATATGCTAATTGTCTACACTACACCAACAAAAATTTGAGAATAATATGATCCTATTGAGAGCAATGAATAAATTTATAGCGAATGGCACTAATGTTGCGGTTGCCTGTCAGATACTTCAAGAACGATAATTACAATGTGACTTACTTATGAAACGCTATTCCAGGTTTTTTCCTATCTCGTCTGTTTGTGCAACCATATGCATCACAACTTGGCATTATAGAAAACTTTAGAATATTAGAAAATGAAATATTCTCGGCAGCTGACACAGTGCAAACAGCCCAATGTTTTGGTACTCCTACGATATCCGCCACGCAGGCACAGTTTTTTCACGAGGTTTCATGGATTTCGCGTTATCTCGTCTCTATATATTCCTTCCTCCATGGTAGAAACGGCAGTGATTCGAGTGTACCCACAGACGCTCGCAACAGCAAGCAGTTATGCCTGCTCAGTGAGAACACAAAACTTTGACCAGCCACAAATGAGCGATTGATCACCTAAAACACTCTCACGAAAAAGAATTCAGCGATCACCTTTTTTAAAAAAAAATCTCGTAATACTCTGCTCTCAAGAAATTATTTATAACCACTAAACACTAGTAGACTAGGATGAATGAAGCATGGAATGAAGTGGCATTGGTATGGTAAACCAAAGCTAACTATTGGCACTTGCCACTGTTCATCCAGACCAATCATAGGATGGAGCGGATTCAAAAAATTGATATACAAAAAAGGAGAAAATATAACTAAATGAGTGGCATACCACTATGAGTTGCCCTCACACAAGGATAATTTGGAGCTTAAATCATTTAAATACCACAAATATATATTTGTAATAGTAGTGATACCAGAATTGCAGAAATGATATTTACCGGGGCTACTGATAATCTCGGTACTAACAGCTGATAGGTAAGGAAATCACACAAATCAGAGCAGAAAAATACGGAATTATTCATTCCTGGAAAACTTCGCCAACGATATTGCAATTCTTTTATAATGATAATCTGTGGTAAGTTTTAGCGGGAAATATTACGTAGGGAATGAATGTAAGAAAAAGTTGTGTGGTGTACTAGGCATTGATTTGATAGTTTTAAGCTTATTCCCGAATGTATTTTGATTTACGTTTGATATTATATTTTCTGTTAAAGGTGGTGCTCTTTGTCGAAGGAATTTTTAAGTAGTTTGGATTAACCACTGTGAAAGGACTTTGTTGCAGACAATGAAGTGCACAATACCTGAAATATCTTGGCATAACAGAGACCCTGTGTTAAGTGTTGACATACAACCATCAAAGGACAACAGTGAAGGACCTTACCGGCTTGCTTCTGGGGGGACGGATTCTCATGTTGTGGTCAGTTGTCACTTGAATAAATAGTTGAGGGCTATTGCATTCATCTAAAGATAGATTTGATGAATTTGTTTAAACTATACCCAGTTCAACTGCCAGTCCTTCGCTATTACTGGTTGTGATTTAATTGCAATGGAGCCTACGCTCTGGTGGTAATTTCCCTGCACAACCGTTGTTTCTCCTTTCTTATTAGGTCTAGTTTCTTTTATTTTATTTCGGTCGGTGGTATAGTGTAGCATCCAGTCCATAGTAATATTATTATTCATTTGATTACTAGATATTAAGAGTCTGTTCAGTATGTAATTAACTTCTTACAGTTCGTTTTTAGTTTCGTAAATGTTTTCATAGGAATCCAAAACTTTTTTGCTTAACGCTTTATACCTCGTCGAGGTCATTAGAGGAGGAAATGGATGGGGGCAATGAACGGGAAGGAACTCGGCCATAGCCTTTTAAAGGAAGCATCCTGTCATTCGCCTGGAGTGATTTGAGGAAACCACGGATGCCCCGACGAGAATTCGAGCCTGCATCCAAAACATGCTTTTAGATCTATTATTTTGTAATGGTACAATAAAATGTGTTGCAGATATAACAGTATACACATAGGCAATAGCCTAAATTAAGCTAATAAAAGTTACTGGTCTGCAGTATTATTTTTAACAGTTTACTGGTCCTAGTGTTGAAAGAGGTTGAGAAATATAGGGTTGTACTGTGCTCCAGCCAACTCAAAATCGTTTTTCCATGATTTTCTGAAGCATTTATCTGTTTTTCAGTAAGTCACAAATCAGCTCCTTTATCAAATGTGTTGTACAATAATTTACAAAGATTAACATATCAACTACTTAAGCATCCTTTCCAGCCCATGCATTCAGTATCCATAATGTACCCATACCATTTCATCTTATTTCAGCAAGATCATGGCTAAGATTGCAAAGCTTAGTTCACCTTTTACATTCCCTTATTACTCTATGTGATAGGTGTCTGCTTCAAAATTTTTGATATTTCCAATGACTATTGTTTGAACAAATCTGTTGTTAAACATAATGCAAAAAACTTTTGTTTGTTTTACCAGCAATTGCACTGCCACTCCCCATAATCATTCAGACCCTGTACTTGGGTTAATTCTAGATTGCGACACCAGTATAACGCCATAATCACTTTCTGCCAATACCGTTGATGGTACAAGAATCGGGTAATATCAAGATGGAGATACCGCTGCGGCCTTGCGTAGTAAACACACAGATCACGTGATATATATGACATCATTGTGACGTATGGCCCAGGCTGTATTACAACATAAACTCAAATGATGATTGACGAAATCATATTTTATAAATATGCGTTTCGGTCGTAATGCAGCCTGGACCAAAGTGAAACGTAACCATAACGCACGATATTGCAGATATTCAATTTTCAGATCATATCTATAGCTGTTACAGTGTTGGAACGTGCAGACTGAATACGTCACAATCATGTCATATACACTACGTTATTTATGTGTTTACTACGCGAGGCCGTGACGGTATCCCCATCTTGATATTACCCCAAGAATCATATAAACCTAAACTGTTTTGTTTTCTTCCTAGCGATTGTTGTTAGGTTGAAATGCAGGAGAAAAATATTGTAAAAACCATAGAAATGCTGTATTTGCACCAGGGGCGTAGCTACTATGGGACTAGGTGGTGCAATGCACCGGGGCCCCCAAGCGCAGTTCATAGGGTCCATGGGCCTTCATGGCAAACTAACAACTTTTTTTTTTAGCTCTACCGTCACCTTAGGGGGCCCCTGAGACATAGGGAGCCCCTCACTGCTCAGGGGGGCCCCCAACCACTGCTAAGGGGTCCCCCAAGCACAACTCAGGGGCTCCAGCCTCAGCTCAGGGAGCCCCTAGCAGCAACACACACACACACAAACACACACAAAAAAATGGTCACCCATCTGGCCTAAGGGCCCAAAATAATTTTTTGCACCGGGGCCCTTGTTGACATAGCTACGCCACTGATTTGCACACAACAAAAGCACTATGAATTTAATTTGGTGAGAAGTATCTAATATTAAGCTGCATTCCTATGGCTTTTATGAAATTTTTCTCGTGGTTGAGGCTGTATTTCAACCTAATCACAACCGTTGGGTAGAAAACAAAACAGTTTAGGTTGATATGATCTTTGTACCATAAACAGTATTGATGGAAGGTGTTTACAGCATTGTAGGGTATTGTGATCTAAAATTAACCCCTTTACTTTTATATATACCAAATGAGATAGGCTGTATGTTTTTCTGTAACTGATACAGTATGTCAAAATCTTAGCTGATTTAAGAAGGAAATGAACACAGTAGTAATGTGCTGTATAATATCACTAGGAATATTTTCTTTTGCACCAATTTCTTTGGGATTACTGGAGATAACAATTCTGCCAGGAACTGGTGTCATAATACTGCAGTAGTCAAATGCAAAACTGCGCTAAAAATACTTTCGGAAGTACATTTAATGGTTTCTTGCTGGTCCAGGCTGTATTAAAACTTAATTTCTGCTTGAAAATAATGGTCCAGGCTGTATTACAATGGAATTACTGCTTGAAAATAATACGTCTTGTGATTGACTACAGCAGCATTATGATGTCATTACTGATTGTTGTTGTAGCGGATTTGCGATCTCCAGTGGACCCAATATTATTACAATCTCGTACGATAGCCATTAAAAATTAATTTGTAAAAAGATATTGACAATACTGGTGTATCATTCACAATTTGATTAGCAAATACATAAATATGAAAAACGTTATCATTTAGAGAGCTGGGCTTGATGTAATGACACTACTTTTTCTATATTTGGTGCCTTATTTGTCATCAGCAGTAGTAAATTGTGGTTTTCCATTATTGGCAGCCTTTTTCTTTTTGTAACTAATTAATTGCTGACTGTGCTAAATTCTCTTTTGACTGCACATGACCATGGGAATGAAATTAAAAACTCCTCTGCTGAAGCCTTTCAAGCTGGATATAATACTTGAAAGCAGAGAATGGCATGTGGTTCTTAACGTCACCTAGATTTGCAGTGGACCTGAAATGCCCCCTTTGATTTCTTCAGTGCCCTTCGATGGACAGTACTGCTCCTGTTGGGAGCCACTGTTCTAGATCAAGGGCTTTACTGTTGCAGAGACTTTTGGTTTTTCTAAAATTGAATCCAGAAGTAAATAGCTCCTTTCTTTTTGTACTGCAAGTTTTTCTAATGTCCAATACAGCTATTGCAATGGAGTTTGTTAATTTTTACTTTGCTCCAAAAGGTTGAGGTTTAAAAGGTCGATCAGTTTGTAGACCACCTATTTCCCTTTCAAGTACATGTTCAACCTTCTTCTTCCATCATTATTCCCAACTGAGGAGTGCGATTGAACATACTAAATAATTTTTTTCCTTCTTTTTCCAAAATCTCTTCATCCTCTTGCTGAACTACTGCCTACGTTCTTTCGTCCAGGTGTTTTTTCTTCCAATTTATTGTTTGCAAATTGGTGGTTGCTGACCATGCTATTGAATATGCATCTTTCCTGTATGATATTGCTTGCTGTTCCAATTTCCTAGTGATCATGTAGGTAATGGCTCTTCTCTTTCATTTATATGGCAGGGTCGAGAATTCTCTTGTTCGTCTGTTGTTATTGATTTTGATAGTGTAGCTGTAGAGTTTCATTTGAATTTCTCTTAACATGTCTGTAATTTCCTTGGAACGCTGATATAGTCGAGATTTCCTTTTAATCCAAATTCATCGTGTACAAACCAGGCTGAAAAATATCCTAAGGATTTTCTTTTTTTACTTTTTCAATACCATTAGTTACTGATCTGCCCCTAATAAACAAAAGTTTCTGATGCGTATAATGGCTCCAGTTTGGTTACTGTGTTATATTGTCTCAATCTTTTTGGTATATTGACTTTTTGTTGTACTTGTATATGCTTTTTAGATAAAGGTTACAATAAAGCTGCTATCGAGCAGTGAAAATATGACAGGATAGGGAAAATAACCCATCGCTTACCACAGATAAAAGGCAGAGGACCAGACAAACGCACACCTACACAAATAACCACAAGCACTCTTTATAATATAAATATTGTTCTCGGGTGACTAGCCGAGTTATAGGAGTGTTATAATTACACAATATTTCGGCGTTCTCAGTCGATTGAGAGTGCCGAAATATTGTGTTATTATAACACTCCTATAACTCGGCTAGTCACCCGAGAACAACATTTATATTCCTTACGCCGAGAAAGACTATGTAATTTTGTACTCTTTACAATATTTCCGTTAATAAACTTACTCACGTAGGAGGCAAGACATATGGTAGCGAGAAAGACGTGTACACATCCAGACCTTTCCTTAACAATAGTCACTCCATCAAGCTTGTCATATTCCCACACCTGCATCACCTTCCTTCATGTGGACATCGTTGGATGACAAGGTTTCCTCCACACCATTGTGCACATGAAGCCAACAAATCTACAACAGTACCTGCACTTTGACAGTTGCCATACCTTTCACATCATACATTTTCTTCCATTCCGCCTTTGGCAGATGCATCTGTTCCAATCATGAATCATTATCTGGGTACTTCAAAAACTATTACAATTTCTCACTTCCTGCTGCTACAACCCCCCCCCCCCCCCCTTTCCCATCTTGTGCAAGAGCAAATCTCTCGTGTCACCATCCACAACTTCAATTCTAACCTCCTATAGTTGACAGCAGATCAATATTCATCTCCCAGTTCTCTCCTTGCCTGGAATCCATTAACCAGATCCTTCACTATGGGCATGACTTTCTACGTTCCTTCCCTGAAATGTGTGTCCTCCTTCAAAAAATCCTGCCTACGATTTCAACAATCTTAACACCTGTTTCATGGTAAGGGTTGTCAGAGTTTTCCGGACACCACTATTTCCTTAGAAGTTTGTAGATAGGAACTGGCCTATCAACACATCCTAGATTCCAGACATACCCCTGGCCTCAACCTACGCTAAGACCCCACCTCTAAACCTGTCACAAATTTTCACTCATTTTGCATATATGTTTTTTATTATATTTTTGTAACTTAATAATTTTATTTATTTACTTGTTTACTTTTCTCTCTTATAACAGATTAAAATTGTGTTTCTAAAAAATAAATTATTTTATCTCGACAGATTGTCACAGAGATTATTCTGTCCCACTATTGTCGTTGGTCAACTTTATCTCCCCCTCCCTCCCCACTTCAGGTGTAATTCCAACCCGTCCCTCTCCCTCATCTTTGGTTCATTCTTGTTAGGTCTGGATTTGTACGTGTTTCTCTCTGGCATATATCTCGCTTCCTACACATTAATAAGGTAATTTACCAAAGTATTACTAAGTATATGTGTGTGTGTGTGTTCATCTGGCCCTCCTGTCTTCATCTGCGGTAAGTGATGGGTTATTTTCCTAATCCTATCTTATTTTTATATACACTTATACAATTAATTATCTTATTGTTTACTTCACAGTTTAGTTCTGCAGGTTAACAATTTATCCTGAGTAAGTGAATTTAACTACTTGCGAAAAATTGCCAAATTGAGTTTTCGTAGGTTGAGCTTCATGGTAATGAGAGGATAGTTCCATGTAGTGGGTTTTAGCATATGAGATTTGAAGACAAGTTTTAGCCGAACATTATTAGTGACATGAGCTTTATGTACGACTTTTTTGCACGGTTTATTTTGGTAATGAAAATGTTCATAATTTCTTCATTTTCATTTTGAAGCAACTTTTTATCTTGATTTTTGTTTTATTTTTAATGGCCTCTTCATTGTTTCAAATTTTGATGGATATATAATTTTGTCTCATTTCTTCTGCATGGCTTCAGTTGATGACATGTGCATCGATTCATATTTTTTTTGGTGATAGTATGTGCTTCATTTTCTTCATTAGCAGTACTAAAGTAAAGTATTTCAAATGGTCTTTCTACCTGGACTGTGTTTCAAATTGCCGCACTACTGCAGAACATTTCTTGAAAACTATTAAATCACTTTTTATCTGCTTAATTAAACTAAGGAAAAAGGAAACTGCTTTAGGCAATATAATTGTAAGGAAAGGGAAAATGAATCATCACTCACCAAAGTTGAGGGCAGCGACAAGAGAAGAACATATATTACGAACACACAAATAAACTCAATATTTCGGTTATTAAACCTCATTCATGACGGAGAAAATGAGTCATGAGGCTTTTAAATTAAGGAAAAGGGACTCATTTTCTCCATCATGAATAAGGTTTAGTAACCGAAATATTGAGTTTATTTGTGTGTTCGTAATATATGTTCTTCTTTCGTCGCTGCCCTCAACTTTGGTGAGTGACGAGTCATTTTCCCTTTCCTTACAATTTTTATCTGCTTATTGTGATATATAGTCATTATTTTTTATATTAATGCCTTGGTAAGTATCAACTTGTCTTTGTATTGTAAATGTTTAGATTCTGTCAAAGCATGTGTTTAGATCATTTATCTTTCTTCAGGGAATATCACTGTTTTGCTTTGGTATATGTTGTAATATGTTTATTGATCTAATAATCATAATTGTTAAATGTGAATTTAATTGTCCTCTTTATCCATAACAAATAATGTATCTCTAAATATGTCGACGTCATCATCTCAAAACATATTAATTGTTCAGCTTTTACTTTCAAAACTGAAAAGTTTTCGCAATGAGAGTTATCCATGACATAATCAACTTGATAATTTTTTCCTTTGTTTATATTTTTATAGATTTGGTATGTTCACAAGAGAGAGTCAGGATTGGTAGAAATTGAATTCGCCTCAGACCTACAACGACATCAGAGAGCGGTGAATGTTGTTAGATTTTCTCCTTCTGGTGAATTTCTTGCATCTGGAGATGACGGTAAGTTCTTACTGTACTTCTGACACGTGTAAGTTATATACAGGCCTAACTGTTAAGTGTTTTGTGTGGAAAGGAAAGATAAATTATATCCAATGCTTATCGAAGTTGAAGGGAGAAGTGCAGCAGCAACACAAAATAATATATAAACACAATATTTCAGGGTTAACAATTTATCAAGTGGAAAGAAATGTGGCTGAGCTGGTGCAAGCCTCGTGGCCAACATGGCCACACAGTACATGAATTGACCATTGGAGGTGGTGGGGGGAGCAGTGATAATATAATCTCAAGTATTAATCACAAGAAAGAATAATGGGACACACAAAAGGAGAAATAATGATGATGATAAAAATAATTGAAAATTTTAAAATGTATCCATTTTGATAGCTGCCATCCATATTACACAAAGCCTAGCCATAGCAAACACATTTGCTTTGACCAAGAATCCTTTACTCTTTACTCCAAAAACCTGACCCGGTCACTCATAAACTCAATTATCCTCCAGAAATAGTTCAAAAACAGATGTCAAGAGACTCTTGATATCTGCCCATCACACCAACACACACAACCCAAAACCAACCAAAACCCTGTTTTTCTCACCCAGTTTTTCCTTGGCCTGAAATCGCTAGACCAAATTCTTCATTTTGGCTATGACTTCGTCAGATCCTGTCTGAAATATGCCGCATTCTTTCCACTATCTTTCGCATCACACCACCTGTCACCTTCAGCAGACCACCTTACCTAAAAAAATATAATTGTACACAAATATCAACCCTTGATGCTCCTAAACCACCGTTTGTATCCTTGTTGTGTAAAAGACCTTGATGCAATACCTGCAGTATGCATCCACATACCACAACCTATTACAGCCCTACTGCTGGTGAAACCTAACGCATCATAGGCCATGCCACTTGTATCACAACCCATCTCATATGCCAACTCACCTGCCTCCACTACCAAATTTTTTACATTGGTCTCACCTCAAACTCGTTATCCATCAGAATTCAGAGCCATTAGAGTACTTCCAGATACCACTTCTCAATCTGAACTCCACAGATGGGAATTAGCGTATCAACATATCCTGCACACCAGGATTCCCACAGGCCTCAATTTCAGATAATACTTTCCATCCTTACCCTGTTTCACCCATTGACCTTATTTCAAAATCTATTTTTGATTATATTTATTAACATAATCATTTCTCCTTTTAAATGTCCCATTTTTCTTTCTTGTGCTTAATACTTCCAATTATATTATTGTTGCTCCCCCCATTTCATTCTGTGTGTGGCTGTGTTGACCGCGAGGCTTGCACAAGCTCAGGTGCATGTTTCTTTCCACTTCATAAAGCGCTAACCCCAAAATATTGTGTTCTAATGTTTGTATATTATTCTGTGTTACTGCTGTGCTCCTCCCTTCAACTTTGGTGAGTGTTGGGTATAATCATCTTTCCTTTCCACATAAATGTCGCCTTTTGGCAGTTCTTTCTGTCTTGTTAAATGTTTTAGTAATCAAGTATTATAGTCTGTTGGGAATGAAAAATTTATGGAACTAATTTGTCGTAATTTGACTGGTGTTATAATTTTAATAGTGACAACTTCCACTCTCAAGCTTGATAAAGAGTCAGCTTGTTATTGAATCTTACTAGCAGAGTAAAATTTTGTCTATAGCTTTCGTTGAAAAAACATTGAACTTATTTGTTTGTACTTTTTTCAAGTTTTCTTATTTGTGCATGTAACACCTCACCATTGAGAGAGCTGATTAGGGTTGCTCTACTGAGAAGCTTTAGTTGCCTGCTATTTTTATACTCTTGATCATTAGAGCAGAGGAGGTTTGAAAAAAAGCGTAGTGGGTGAGTTGATTAACACTGGTCGTACATTTGGGAAGACACTGGGTCAAACCTCCATCTATCCAGCCAGATTTAATTTTTCCAAGGTTTCCCAAAATTACTCCAGGCGAATGCTGAGATGGTTTGTTAGAAAGGTCATGGCCAAGTTCCTTCCCATTCATTTCTCCCAGTCCTTTTCTGCCTCTAATTATGTCAATGAGATGTAAAGCCATAAGCCAAAAAAAAGAAAGGTAGTTTTGAAGCGTGTTATATGTAGTTATTGTGACAATACTTCAGAGGAATTTTACAGATATTTTTGCTGTCAGTCTCTCAACTGGTTTGATGCAATCCTCCATCTCCTGTCTTGCGCTAACTTTATCATCTCAATGTACCCCAGGCAACCTGCATCCTCAATTGTTTGTTAATCTCTGCCTTCCTCTGCCGTTCTTACCATTGACTGTTACATCCACTAACAAATTAATCAAATTAATTAAAATGCGACCCACCATCTTGTCTCTTCTTTCTGTATAATTTGTTATGATTAAACACAGCTTGGGGTACTGCAACATTAGCACATTAATTTGGATCGTGATGCCCGTCATGTGATATTCCTGAAACCTTTCCTGAAGATGCTGCAAGATTCATGTACTACGTTTCACTCACCAATCTTTTTACTGTTACTACCAGCAACAGGTGGGAGGTTACACATCCAAATAAAAAAAGTCACTGCTGTTACTACAGTAGTTTGTTATATTTTTGAAAGTTTGCTTAAGTTATTACTGGTATCATATTACATGTTAGAAATATCGTTGGAGGCAGACTCGGACATTCGAAATCCCATAGAAAATTGCAGGTTATTCTTCAAGTCACAACACTAGAAAAATATTCACTCCTGCAAACCTACTTTATATTTGCAACCCCAAAAATAGAGTGAGCTTAGAATTGTCCAAACACTGCTGCTGTTGACTTCTTAATCCATTGTAAAAATAGTTCTTTCATAGAATTTAGTTTAAAGTTTCCATGAAATGAATGTTAGTGTAGTGAACTTATTCCGAGGTGAAAGAATTAAACTTTTAGCTGTTGCATTTTAAATTTTTTACTTATGGTGCGATATGTACTGTTAGATTGTTGGCTTGATATTGAAGGCCAAGGTATAGAAAATGGTTGCTTTATACACTCTCTGGCTAACCTTGAGCTGTTTTGATCTTGAATATTGGTGTATCCTGGTGGGGAAATACTAAAGGGTGTCTCAGAATGTTTTTCGTTTTTAGATGTTAAATAAAAAACAAAATATCAATTAAATCTCGTTTTATTTAATGTTAATTTAAAGAGCAATTCTTGAAGTTTATTTATGAAAAACAACCTGTGTGCAAATGCGCACCATTCATTTGTTCACACTCATTTAACCTGGACCTAAAATTTTCAATAACTCGCTGGAGCATCGCTCTTGGAATAGAGTTGATTTCTTCAGTGATTCTTTGCTTCAAAACATTCAGGTTGGGTCGCAATGGATTGTAAACTTTGCTTTTTAGGTAGCCCCATAGGAAGAAAGTCAGCAGACGTTAAATCAGGGCTTCTCGGTGGCCAATTGATGTTTCCTCGGCGACTTATCACTCTTCCAGGGAATAAATCGTGAAGACCAGCTAATGAGTCATTTGTAACATGAGAAGTGGCTCCATCTTGCTGGAAAAAGGTGTTGCGGTTGTAGCCCTTCTGGTTTTGCATTTCTGTAGCCAAAAAAGTCCGGATCATATGGCAATATCGGTCAGAATTAACGGTCTGAGTTCGACGTCGGTCATCCTAAAAAAAATAAGGACTGATAATTCCTTGTACTTGATAAGGCAGCCCAAACAACAACTTTTGGCGAGTGCAAGGGCGTCTGATGCAGTTCTAACGGATTCTCGGAAGCCCAGTATCTGCAATTTTCTTTATTCACATGACCGTTGATGTGAAAATTCGATTCGTTGGAGAACCAGATGTTATTGAAACTCCTAGAACTGGTTTTTCATTGTCCTGCAGAATTTCGACTCGTTTATCAGGATCATCAGGCTTCATTTCTTGAATCAATAACAATTTTATAGGGGTGAAAATGTAAATCTTTGGAAATAATGCGATGAACCGTAGATTTGTTCAAATTAAGAGAAGCTGCGCGCAATCTCAATGAGTGTCGTGGGTCGTCCATAACAGACTCTCGAACGCGATCGACATTCATGCTCATTCCTGATGTCCTTTTACGCCCAGACGATTTGTCCGGCATTGGATTCCCAGTCTCTTCAAACTTGCACACCCAATGCTTAATTAAATTGGCACTTGGCACATGTCTTAAGCTTTTTAAATTAAAATGTGTCCTGTAGAGACGACGGAAAACAGTGTAGGAATCGTTGTTTTTATAAAACGCTTTCATGCAAAATGCGCACTGTAATCCCGTGAAATGATTCATGGCTACTAAACTTAACAAGCCGGCCAAGCATTTGAGTCCACCCCCCCCCCCCCCCCTGCTACCTGCGGTTGGCGCATATTGGTCAATTCAAAAACGAAAAACATTCTGAGACACCCTTTATTCTCGTGTGGATTAAAAAAATCCCATCTTCTCATGGTACACTATTTTTAATTGGATTTTATGTTATATTCTGAATCTTTTAGGTTATGACAGATTTCCTCATAAGTTTACTTGTTTAAGAGTTATTAATTTTTAAAAGTCACTCATGGCGATGTCATCAAGCTTCAATACTAAGATTCTGTTTTTCCTCCTTTAAATCTCAAATTACTGTTATATTATTACTATTATTAATTTATCATATTTAAGGCTAACTTTATCTTCCTCGCCGTTTTATTTACAAAATTCAAATTCTTTACTTTACTAAAAAACACATTTATGATTTATCTGCTTTTATTCAGAATGTGTCTACCTATGCTGACAACAAATTGTGATATTAAAATTTTGGATAGCTCTTTCCATTAATTAATAATTTTAAATTGCATACTTTTTGTTTTTGTCCTCTCCCGCGCACATGGCAAAATACTACTTGAAATATCTCTTTAAGGGGGCGTCCATTATTGACGTGAGGTGAAATAGGGGGGGGGGAGGGGTCCGGCAAAATCTCACGAAACCTCACCAGGGGGGAGGGGGGGGGTCAATGGAAATCTCACATTAAGTTTTGAAATTCTTGTAACTGTAGTGCTAAAATAATTAAAGAATGATGCGAAAGTCGATTTTAGGGGGGTATTTTGGTCCAAAACTGACCGTAAGAGGGTATAACCGCCCTTCGGAGCATGAGACCTAAAAAAAGGTCTCAAAAAGTTGCGAGGCCGATTGGTAAGGGGGGGGGGGTTCTTTGTCAAAATAACACGTCATTTTACGGGGGGGGGGGGGTTCCGATGAAATCTCATCAGAGGGAGCCGGAGGGGGGGGGGGGGAATCCGGAATTCCGGAAAAACACCTCACATCATTAATGGACGCCCCCTAAATAAAATTTTTAGGACATATAAATTACACATCAAATTGATCGTAGTAGGAATGAATCCCTTGACATTAGAATTTCAATTTTCTAAATGTTTCTGTATGAGAATGGTTATATTCTGAGTTGAAAAGTGCTTTAATATTATGAAAATGTTTATAAAAGTTATTTACTGTAAAAATGGTATGTGATAGGCCCCCTTCTAAACAGTTTAGACAAAGTTACCGATATATGACAGACTCTTCCATTTTCTTCTTTTCTCACCCATCATTCCAAAACTCATTCATTTCATACTTTCTTTGTGGACTTAATTTTTAGCATCCTTCTGTAACACCACATTTCAAATGCTTCACTACCATAGAGAGTTGTGTTCCATACATAGAGTTTTAAAAATTTCTTTCCGAGTCATAAGTTAATAATTGAAACTGAAAGATTTCTCTTTTTCAAGAAGCCTCTTTCACTAGTACTTTCTGTTCTGATTTTAGATCCCAAGTAACAGAATTCACTTCTACTGTTTCCAGTCCTATTTTTATATTTAATCTACTATTGTTACTACATTTCATTACTTTTGTCTTGCCTTTGTTTATATTTACTACAAAGTCTTCCTCAAGTATTTTGTTCATTCCATTTAGTAACTTATCAATATGCTCAACATTTTCTGCTAACAAGACAGTCATCTGCAAATTGAAGCATACCAATTCATTTCTCCTCAAACACTTATGCCACATTCATATTTTTATTTTACTTCCTTTATTGCTTACATATTCCTGTACATATAGATTGAATATTGTTGGATATACACTACAATTTTGTCTCACACCCTTTTTAACTGACTGCATGTGTATCATGAATCTCTACTTTTACTATAGCCATTTCATTCTTATATTGATATTTTAGACCTCATGTCTTTAAAATTTTGAACATTTTGTCCCACTTAGTACTATCAAAGTTTTTTTCTTTTCTAAATCAACGAACCATCATAAAAGTAATCTTTGTTTTTTTGATCCACACTTCAAATACTAATAAATTCCTTTCCTTGACACATCACTCATTATTAGTAGGATTAGAAGTAGCATTATTGTCATTTAACTAATTACCTTATTTTATTTTTCAAAATTTAGCCGTCCATATTTATTTACTTTATTCCCCCCCCCTTTTTTTTCTAGTATTAGTTGTACCACCATCTGCAATTTACATATTTATATACAATATCTCAGTCCCACCGCCATATTGATAATCCACCTAGTCATGTAGCAACCCTCAGCGTGTGCACACCTTCCGAGCCTCATGACTCATTTTCTCCGTCATGAATAAGGTTTAATAACCGAAATAATTGAGTTTATTTGTGTGTTCGTAATATATGTTCTTCTCTCATCGCTGCTCTCAACTTTTGGTGAGTGATGAGTCATTTTCCTTTTCCTTACAATTATAATCCTTAAATCTAGAATTTCTTCTCTTTTACTGTGGTTGTTCCTAAACCTGAACTGTTTGCAAGTAAGTAAGTATAAGAGACCATATTCAGGCTAATTTAAGGTGATCACTTTGCTCTCTGTATCATAGTTTAATTTATTCAAATAAAATCACTATGTAATATTTCTTCTCACAGAGTCTGTAATAATAATTTGGAAACAGAAGACTGATCTGGATGCACCGGAGTTACCTTCTAGTGAGACAGAAGGCAACAGAGAATATTGGCTGACTTTAAGAACTCTACGGGGACATCTTGAAGATGTGTACGATGTTAGTTGGTCCATGGATTCATCGTCACTTATTTCTGGATCTGTAGATAACTCGGCAATTATATGGGATGTTCAGAAAGGTACTAGCATGCTCTATTATATGAATTAAGATATAAGATTGTAAAGTTGTAATATAATTCCAATATATTGTCTTCTAATGTTGAATCAATAGAACATCAGAATAACACTATGTCATGAGTACTGAATTGCTTCGTTGGTTTGATCTAAGCATGTTCGGTGCTGGATTTTCAGCATTTAGGTTACAAGCTGCATCATTTATTTATGAGAGTAATGTTATTTTTGCTTTTGCCATCGCCATCCTTAACACACTAATTATTCTCTTCCCTACAACCCATTCATCTATCAATAGTCCCTTCTGATAAAAAAAAATCGAACTCCACAATTTATCTTCCTCACTCTATATGGAACAAGTTTCTAATGCACATCACAATTTCTTATCTCATTACTTAAGTCTGAATGCAAAAGCTCATCCTAACCAGAATTGACCCTTTTTGTAAATGGTACAATGAAATTCTTATATCTAAAACCTGATCCAAAGTAGTTTGCTAAAGTTGTAAACAAATCCACTTCCATTTACTATGGGATTTTGACTGTGCCTGTTTTAGGACAGAGATATACTAACTAGCTCTGTATTTCAGGCGAGTGGGGAATTTCATTTTGTGAGTAAGGAAGTTTGGGACTGGAATAAATTATCAAAGGACATGATGAACAATTTGCGTGAAAGAATTTAAAATTGATATTCCTGGTGAAATTACACTTCTGAAGATAAAATAAAAATCAGGAAATTCACAGAGATATGTGTGCTTCATGTCGATTAAAATAAAATGAATTCAGTTTACCATATGAATAAAATGTCTGATGACCAAATTCATCCTCTTCTGATATTTTATTCAAATATTCTATACTAGTTGCTTACTTCATTCCTTCCATTACATCCTAACCCACTCTTTCCAATATTCACAGAAACATTGTGTGTATGAGAACAATTGAGAAAAAAAAATGTACCTTACTGTAATGTGAAAGCCTGTTGACAACTCATTTGTCTTTTGAATGTTAGTTACTGCGTTGGCTGTTAGTTGTTTTCAAATTCTAAATCACATTGTTCCGTTACAAATCCAAAAGTATGTTTCTAATATATTCTATGTACAACATAAAAATGAATGTTCAGGCAGTTAGTAGCTTTTCAAGTTGTGTAGTGATTATATGTAAATGTGGGTGCATGATAGTGTACCCGTCATGTTGAGTTAATGGCGGCACTGCCTATACTTTTCTCGAAGCAAATAGGGTCATTTTTGTGCCTCAGTTTTTGGTCTTATTGATGCTGCATGCCTCAGATTTATATTATACATTGATATCAGTGTACTAAATTTTGTTTAGTGATTGTTCTTTGTTTGGATCTTATTCATATGCAAATTTCGCTGATTTTTTTATACACTCGCTCACTGACTGACTTTAAGATACTTTACTTAGTCGTAGAAAGCTGAAATTCAGTACACAGATAAAGTTTTAACCCCCAGATTATAAGAAAAGTCTAAAACTCGTAAATTTCCATATCTACACCTTATCTACCCCAAACGTTAATTGCTTTGCTATGGATGAAGCTGCATGCCTGAAATTTCTTTTATGCATAGAGAGCAAAAAGTTTAACTGACATCTTAAATTTTACCTTGTTTCTATGCTGACTTTCAAAGTTATCCATTATTTACTTATATGGTAGTTAAATCTTTGGCAATCGGCAGTGCTGAGCCATGGTGCACAGTCATAGTTTACAGAGAGGGTAGGCTTTGTTGGTATCTTATGTTGAGGTCTTAAATGCTGAAATGTCTTAATCCACCAATTTTCAGATGGAATCGTTAAATTTGAGTGATGATTGAGAATAAGCGATCAACTTACAAAAAGAAATAAGATCCCCCCCCCCCCCCCCCCAAAAGGCCAAGTCTCATGCTCGTGCATGAACAAAATGTTATGAGATTTTGTTCTGAGCAAAGTCTATAATTTACAGTGTGTATTCACATTAATTTCTGTAACAGAATTGTTTCTCTCAGTGTTATAAATCATTTATCTTTATTATATGTAAAATCCTACACGTGCGTAAACCGCAACATGACGGACAAACCATTAGACAAAGTCAGACCATATTCACATGATATGCTGTTGAGAGGGTGCTAAAGGTTTTTTTTTTATAATTCATTCTGATAGGTGGCGCTGGATTCTGGTAGGCATTTCTACTGTGAGAAAGTTATGGCCTCAATAGGTCCAGTGGTTTATCAGGGATGATATGGTTTACTCAAGCACAGAGGATTTTTTACATAAAGATGAGGAACTTTCTTGCAGTCGAAATGCATGCCTGAGTGATCTTTTCAACTATGCATTTTTATAAGGGTGTTTATATCGTAATTTATATATACATACAAATAAAACAGTTTGTTTGTACACACGCCAGACTGCACCATTTCTAGTATTGCATGCAGCGAAGCCATGTGAACAATACTGAAGTGTTCCTTTGAGTCATCGACAAACATACAAACTTCCCCATATAGTGATAGTTTCAAGGAGAGGTAAAAACAAATGATGTTCTCATACATGATTAAAGCACTGCTCACAATATAAATTCAGGACTGAAGAAGATACAAGAAAAAAGAAAATACAGGTCTGCTCCTCTGCCTTAAACTATCCAGCCAATATTTCTTAGATAGTTTATCTCTGAATTAAAAGCACAAATCTCAAATTCCATGTGGACAAAATTGCAGGTATAGCTAGATTAGAATTAAAAAAATCTGGTGACTTTCCCATTATGAATGCCATATTTTAGTAAACCTATATAAATACCTTGAGTGTGTTGCTGTATCGGTCTTACAAATATGCAAAAACCAACATTTTCTAGCATGTCTTTTGGATTTGGCAAGTCTTAGAATAAATTACATATATTGTACCTTTCATTTCAAAATGTAAAAATTGTGACATGCATAATGGCCAAGCCATTAGATTTTTTAAAAAAGTTCTAAATAAATGATATATAATACTGAGGGAAACTATTCTGTTGCAGAAATTTAAGTGAATATCCACTGTAAAGTGTAGACTTGGCTCAGAACAAGAACTTACAACTTTTTGTCCCTGCACAAGCATGAGACTTGGACTGTTTTAACACGAATTGTTTTTATGGGATTATAATGTCAATAATTGTGACACTAAAAATGCTGTTAGGCAATGAAAATAAGGAAGGATTGGAAAGTAAACTCATCACTCACCACAGATGAAAGCAGAAGGGCTGTGATAAACACGTAAACATTAACAAACTTTACAGAAATTGGCTTAAAATCTTAATCATGCAAGATGTGACAAAACATATGGCAAGGGGATCAGATGTTACACACAGACTCACCACGTGACGGAATTTACAAATGAGCAAGGGCAAAGGGTGGGGGTGGCAATGGTGGGGGGAAAAGTAGGTAATTGATATTTATGAAAAAGTAAAATCTCTGGAAAGTTTACGCAAAGTAAAAATTAAAATGAAATAAAAGGAAACTAGAGAAATAGTTTAAAAAATGACTTAGGAAAAAGAAAATTTTTTTTTTTATTATATCCCAGTCGGCATTGTTCATAAGGAAATAATACTTAGCATTAACATATAAGATATGTATATGATTATATAACTATAGAATTCTTTTATTGTTAGAGATTAGCCTAGAGTGAGATCCTCCTAAGCATGGTTGACCAGACTTGTTATTCTATGGTATGGACCAAAACCAATATAGTTTTTGCTAGGTTTCACAGGATCCAGCAGTCTTCTTGTTCAAAGATCTACCCTAGAGCAATTGAATCTGAATTGCTCCAGTAATTCTGGTGAATCAGTAAGTCCATTGACAACTTTGTAGAAGAAGGATAAGTCAATAAACTGCCTCTAACTATGTAGGCTATTAATATTTTAATAGAAATAGACATTGCACAATTTTGTAATGTTTTCTTCCTGCAGTTAATGTTACAGGAACTTACAGAACTTACGCTGAACCTTTTCGACACAATTAATATGTTGATCTGTAAATGGTGACCAAACAGTTGTACCATATTCCAGTATTGGTTTCACGAAGGCAGAGAAGAGTCAGAATAGTGTTTAAATGTTTTTGAATTCTTTCCCAGATCCACATATGAATCTCAGTACACCAAATGTTAGCAGAGTTATGTAGTTAACATGATCAGAGAAAGTAAGTCTTTTATCAGCTGACTATCTGCACATTTTGACCACTTAATAAGTAGTTAACAGGCAGCTAGCTGTTTGTGAAACTGAGAAAACATCACGATAGCACATTTTTTGTGTTCAGTTACAATTTATTTATCTGACACCATACCTCTAACTCAGAAATGTTGCGTTGTAAAATATCAGTGTCGTTATCACTGTATATTGCTCTAAATCTCTTCATATCATCAGAATATAGCAGATACTCAGATTTAAATTTTGTAACCAGTGTCATTTATAAATATGTTAAATAGAATAGGCCCAAGATTGGAACCTTGTCGTACACCAGAGGTAACAATGTACTCATTCAACAAATGACCATTGACATGTAATTGCAGACCCCTGTCAGATAAATACGAATGAAGCCGGTCCAGAGCTTTGGATCGTACCCCGTAATGATTTATTTCACTAAAATATCAAGGTAAACCTTGGGCTTGCTGGAGTCAGTGTATAAGCAGTGCGCATCTTGACCTTTATTCAGTGCATTGAGTATGAAATCTAAAGTAGAGGTAGAGATTAGTTGATATGGATCTCCCACCAAAGAATCCACACTGTTTCGAGGTTATGATATTTTAACATGCAAAAGTTAGCTGTGACACGACTATCTCCTCCAGAAGCTTGGAAAGTGACGATTGAATGCATGTTGACCTGTAATTGCTGACATCCAATTTATCAACTGATTTATGTTTAGGACTACTGTTTCAAGAGTTTTATCAAAGATGTGAGTTATAGGCTCACAAAGTCAAGTACCACTGTTTCTAAATAGAATGTTGGTTATACGGCCAGGCCCAGCGCCTTTGTTAATGTTCAGTAGTGCTATTTGACGAAATACATCATCGAAATGCACTTGCAAATTTAGAGATGTCTGCCTCCGAATACTTACTGTTGCTGTTATAAATAGTAGGAGCAGGTGAACAATTGAAAGGTTTGCTGTGTATGCTCTTGAAGAATGATATGAGCAGATTACTAATCTCAATACCATTGCTCACAGTCGCAGTCACCATGCCATGATGAAAGGAATATCAACATTATTGCATCATTTATTTTTTATAAAACTGAGGAATTTGTTGGTATCAGATTTTAGGTCTTTATCAACTTTGTCCAGATAACTCTTGTATCAAGATGCTTTCAGATGTTTAGATTCGGATCTTAATTTACTAACGGCAATATAATTATTACTGATTTTTCTCTTTTTATAATTTCTGTGAGTGATTTTCTTCTGTTTGGTTTTATATATTTGCTCCATAGAAAACCAATATGGGTAGTCAGTATTTTTCTTTTAGCGTAACAGGACAAACTGAATAATTCCACAGTAGGCTATTTCATAGAACCATTTTACTTTGTCATTGATGCTGTCAAATTAATACTCAGGAAGAATTTATTAAACACAGCAAAGTCAGCACTTCTGAAGGCATAAGTAGGTGGATCATTCAGCTTCAGATTTACTCGAAATTTGAGTAGTGCAGCTAAAGCAGAGCGATATTTGTCCTGATTAGTACTAACAGATGTCGTGTCAATCCAGATATCCAGGTTGCTAAATCACAAGTCCAGTCTGTGATCATGATCATTGTGAATGTTTTTAAGTTAGAGGTATCCAGAAAGAGGGAATTTTTTCGCTCAGCATGTTTCACATTCTACTTACGGTAAGCTACTATGAGTATTATAATTGCCAAATATCTTAAGTCTACAATTAGGATACCAATTTTTGATGTAGGATATAGTTGTCAGATGAGTAGAGTATACATCAATGAGACAGTGGCGAATTGCATACACACTCAACAGTAATGTCACCTCCATGACCTTTGATTCTGGCAAAAACTTGCTTCAAATGGACATAATTTATTGCAACTGGTTCTATGAAAACAACGCTTTTCAGCAATAAAGACTTCACACCACACTCATGAGTGTTAGTCATTGAATCTCAATCTTTCTTATAAATATTAATAACTATATCATCAACAACTTCACCATCGATAATAGATCAGTGAGGCCAAGTCTTTGTGATACATAATATGTCATATTGACAACTGGATTTTATTTATAAAAATTAAGGTTAGTTCTTAGTCCTCTGCTGTTCTGACAGTATGCTAATATACCATGATTTATATTTTTATTTCTCCTTGGGGAAATGAAACGCAGTCATATTCATAATCCTACGAACACCATTGATGTATTTGAGTGTCACGTTGGTTTCACCATTATTGTTAAGAGTCTCCAACTCAGTGTGTAAATTCTTTAGATGGCTTTGCTGTGCATGGGTCAAGTTTGGTTTGAACTATATTTTATGTTTGGTACCAATAAATTTGGTTTTGAGTATTTTTCTGGCACCTGTGACTGACTGAGCATTAGCGGCAAGCAAGTTTTACCGTCTGCTGTGCAGTGTATTAATATATACAAAACGCTATACCAACTATGGTTAGTGGTTGTTAATCTCTTAGCCAAATCTTTTGTGTGTGTGTGTTTCAATGCCATTTTAGCCTTCATCTTCAGTAAGCAGGGGTTATTCTCCTTTTCATATCTTTTTATATGTCCCACTATTTAGTTCCAACAGTAAAACCACTGCTTATCGGTGTCAAAGGCAGGACAGCATCAAAACATGACAGACAAGTATACATAGTGAACATTGAAATTATGTCCTTTCATCCACAATAGAGTGAGGTAGCTGGCAGCTAATTGGAGGCACAGACTGTTGGGGTCGGCAGCTCATAGTGGGGGATAATCAACATGGCGAGAAGTATGGGTGGGATTTGGAAAGCATATCCTCTCAGTATCCGATGGTCAGCCGACCTGTGCAGATGTCTCCACACCTGATGAAGATGACGGAGCTAGCCGTCGAAATATTGTGTTTTCGAAACACTATCCGGTGGTACACCCGTGAAGATTTCATATCTGACTTTCCTCCATATCTTCACTCCTGACAATTTTAGCGCCATATGTCTGGCATGAGTGTCAACAGTAAAGCTTCATGAACTCCCTAGATGCAGCAGTTGTCGTCAGGATGCCTTGCTTCACGTGCAGCGTGCACTTGTTTACAAAGTGTTTTGTACGTTCGTCGCATTTTGACATTGTGAAAAATGACTGAAAGATCAGATTAGCGAATTCGCATTAAATTTTGCTTTAATCTCGAAAATAGTTGTGCGGAGACCATCAAAATGATGAAGACGGCATTTGGGGATGAGTGTATGAGCAAAATACAAATAAAAGAGTGGTATGAGCGGTTCAAAGATGGGCACACATCTATTGATATTAACCCACACTTTGTCTGGCCTTTTACAAAAATACTGGATAGTGATGAACATGTGTGACTTGAGATCAATGAAGATCATTTGTTTGACTTTGCAAGAACTATAATGTGATCTTGGAATATCGAAAATTAGTGTTTGGAAGATTTTAACTGAAAATTTGCAGATGGTTCATCTGTGTGCGAAATTCATTCCAAAATTGCTAACGGTGAAGCAGAAAAACCTTCACCTTGAAGTCACTCAGAACAATTTAGAAATGGTCAGTAATGAAGAAAATCTTCTTAAAAAGATTATAACTGGTGATGAATCATTGGTTTATGGTTACGATTCCGAAACAAAATGACAGTCTTCGCAGTTAAGGCTGTCATCAGAGCCATGACCAAAAAAAGTGCACAAAAGTCGAAGCAATGTCAAGTCGTTTAAATATTATGGAGATGTAGTGTATGACAAATATGCTCCTAAAGGTCAGATGATCAACTCAGAATTTAATCTTAAAGTTATGAGAAGATTGTGTGACACAATTAGAAGAAAATAGCTACGGTCAAGCAGTGACTGGATTCTTCATCATGATAATGCACCAGTGCGTGCATCGAATCTCGTGCAGCAACATGTGACAAAGCTCCCTGTGTCTTTTGGTTGTTTCCAAAATTAAAAATTCTGCTCAAAGGAAAACGATTTGATGACAAAGGAATGCTCGAAACTAATATGATGAATGCTCTAATGGAAATACCAGGGGGGAAAAAAGTTCCAGGACTGCTTCCAAAAGTGGAAAGGCCATTGGGACTATTTTGAAGGATGCCACCAGCCTAATAAGATACAGAATAACACCATGCAATATGAATGGAAGGGTGGATCCTTTCGGCCAGACTTTGTACAAATCAACATCCAAGAAAGTGGTATGGTTTTGAGAGCAGGATGGTGCGTTGAAAGCATTGAGACTGTAAAGGAAACAAAGGTCATTTTCCGCATTGGTCCAGATCACAGAAATATCATCTAAGAACCTTGGCCCCATGAGGGGTTTCTGGTGTACATTATATAAAAAAAAGACTGTTCCAGTTGGCCTAGGAAGAGATTTATGTAGGCAAGGGCCATACAGATTATCCATGGTGGTGCCACAAATCTGGTGGTAAATTTTGCCTTCAAAGGAGAAAATGTTTTGTAAAGTGTTAGGTGGTCCAGGTTGGTGAGAAATGATGTGTTTGGGAGGCTGTTGGAAGAACGCTGATCTAGAAAATGTTCCATAGCAGTGGGGAATGATAGTATTTAAGGAAGTCAATCGTTACCAGGATTGGGAGTTGGGAGGAAGAGCTTAGGGCATAGGGGGAAAGACAGAGGGGGAAGTTTTATGGGTCTTCGATGTGTAAGGGGAGCTCGCAAGTGTAGATATTGGTCTATCAAGGCAGAGATAAGCTCCGTCAGCAAAACATAAGTGGCAACTGTAGGGCATACAGGATTTCCTGGCTTATGGGCTTTAGGAAGCAGATATTGGGCAGGGGTGAACGAATTATTCAGCATATGAAGTGCAATAGACTTAGGGGTGAGACCTTGGAGGGGTCCATTGTACAATATAAACTCCTCAGTCCTTTTGTTGACCATGTGTGTGTGTGGTCCCTTTGTGGCGCAGTAGATGTTTGAACCCAACATCCAACCAATCGCCTCCAATGCTTGGTCACCAGTGTGGTTGAGACTTATTTGCTTAGGTTGGATTGGTGGAGAGCTCCTCAACAGTTCGCATTTTGGCAGAGTTAAAATTGGTGTTTCCGGGTAGGAATTTCAGGAAACAGAATGACACCAATCTGCCCCTTTTTGGATGATGATTTATCCCTTTCTAAGCTCTTCTGTCCACGCCGAACCTACAGATCTACAACAGTGTCTCCATTTTGACAGTTGCCATCCTAGTAACAGCCGAATACTTCCTTTTCTGTAGCCTAGGCATTCATGTGAGTCGTGTATGCAACAATCAGTAGGTCGTCCTTCAGTATTTTTTCAACATCTCCCAACCTCTGATAACCCGCAACTACTCGCCGATTAAGGACACAAACACATTTTGTGTGCCACATCACAATCCACACAGCCTATCAACCTTCCTAAACCCTCAAATACAAAACATACTCCAGTCCTGTCTCTCAGTACGTTTCACATCTTGCAACCATCAACCAAATAATTTGGCATGAATTTGATTTCCTTTGAGCCTTCCTGGAAATGAGATCCTTCCTCCTGCTGCTCCTAGGACATACTTCACTAGATCCTCTAACCTCATCCTACACCTATTCCACAATCACAGTCTTCCCTGTACTACCAGACAGCCCCAACACTTTCCAATGCTACATATCCTGCTGCAAAATGTGCATCATACACCATGCCGCTACCACCTTCACCAACCAATCACTAGTGTAAGCTTTCTCCTCATAGGACATGCCACTTATGAAACCTCCATGCAATATACCTGCTAACCTGTAACTATTGTTGTCTTCATACATAGGTTTGACACCCAATCTACTAGACATTAGAATGAATGGCAACTAACAGTTTTCACCTAGTATCTTTTCACACAAACATGCGTGGTGGTACCAACAATTTTAATTCTTGCCTCACCATCCGTGCTATCAGAAAGCTCCCCAAACAGGTGAGAAGAACTGGCTTATCAATACAAACTGGGTACCAGACAGTCACCAGTAATCTTCTTCCTTTTACACTAAATTTCCAACAATTTTATCTCTTCCCATATGAACCACTGCTCACCAGAGCTGATTTTTAAGTAGTGGGTAATCTTTGACTTTTTATTCATGTTTGTTCATATTTCATATTCGTACAGAAATTTTTCTGGTATATATTTTCTGCCGGCCCCTTCTGCTTGCTCGTGACTTGTGTCTGTGATATAGTTTCCAATTTTACATTGTTTGGGTTAATGCTTTTCAACTTCCATCCATATTTCTCGCCATGTTAATAATTTCCCACCATGAGCCACTGACCAACGATCTGTGCTTCCAGTTATCTTACAGCCAACATTATGCAGCAACTTCACTCTTGTTGATGAAGGGAGAATTTCAACACTCACTGTGTGTAATTGTCTGTCTGGTTTTGACATCGTCCTGTCATCAACTCTGGTGAGCAGTGATTATTATCCTTTCCCTTTCTTTTACATTTTCACTGTTTATTGCCGACTAATATATACTAGTTGGTAACCACAACTTCATTCGTGATTGTCATCTATTTTAAAGGTTTTTATGCATTTGCATGGGACCTTAAATATTTCCAGGATAAAAAGTAGCCTATGTTACTCCCTGCGAAAACAGCAACTCACCAGTGGAAGTACCATCACAATTGATTCATATGCTAAATATGTCACACATAAATTATTTATATTATTCTTAATATCTGAAAAAGGTTGTAATTTAGTACATTTAAGAACATTCTAATACATTCTAGAAGTTCCAAAGTTTTTTTAAGAACATTCCTACCATTTTCAAGATATTTGCAAAAAACTGAATGGTTTCAAATGCAAACTCTGTTTAAATAAGGTGATTGGAGAGAGTGAATGAGTTTTTGTGAGCCTAACATAGACGGTGTTTTTCTATATGTTTTTAAAGTATACAAGTGCAAAGTTCCATCAAAGTCGGATGAAAGCTGTAACTTCATATAAAGAATATTCGCGAAAATTAAATGGGGTAAATGGGTAAGGGGTTGAGTTTTTGTAAACAAAATGTAGACAGTATTATTCTCTTTGTTTTAAAGTATACATGTGCCGTGTTCCATCGAAATCTGATAAAAACTGTTGGTTTCTATAAATAATATTGGAAATTAAGAGGGGTGGGGCTAAAGGGGGAGAGGGTTTGGGCTTTTGCAAACCAAATTTATTTTAAAGTATATGTGTGCAAAGTTCCATAGATATTGGATAAAAACCATGGGCATGTATAGTAAACATTGCAAAAATTTAAAAGGGGGTGGTGAATTGGGTTTTTCTAAACTAAATGTTGACAGTTTTATTCTACTTGTTTTGTAGTATACACGTGCAAAGTTTGTTGAACAATGGATAGACACTGCAGTTTTGTATTAACCCTTTCCTCCCTGACGGTACTTATAAGTACCACTGTATTTACCACCATATAATTCGACAATACCAGTGTCCACTGCATTTTTAAGCCTGTTGATGTATTGCTGTATGATTAAGTAAGACAATGACAACATTTATTTTTAAATTTCTCCGTGAAATTGCCGAAAAATTAATTTTCTAAGTTTTCAGCATACAGACCAAAAAAACAAGTGGTACATTACAATGAATACAATGCAAGATTTGGAAACTGTCCCTAAATTGTAAAAATCTGATGAAAATGTGAAGTATGTAGAACGAAGAAAATACAGTAAAAACATCATTCCAAATGTTGCACTACAATGTCTTTTGTGTCTGAATGAGCAAAAAGAATTTTTTTTTTTAATATCGCGAGGCAAATATTTCATACCAATATGAACATAATTGATTTCAATTGCTATTTCTGTACATCATGTGATACACAAAGTCCCTGACGGTACTTATAAGTACCGGCTTAGTAATTAGCACTTAGAGTTCCAAAAAAAATTTGAAAAAAACATGTATGTTTAGTTTCAAGTACCTTTATACAAATATACAGGGCGTTCGCCGGAAAACGCAACCCTCCCAGTCTGTTGCCGTCGGCAACTTGCTCGGACAGCGGGCCAGCAGTTTCCGCCACGCGGCACCGTGAATCACCGCACTGTTTAACACCTCCGCTGCCCCAACAGTGCAGTGCAGTGACCCTTACATTGTTAAGAACGGTTTCTTTGCATTGTAGCTAGTTTGTGACTTCAGTCTCTTATTAATCAGTGTTGTGAATAAACGTTTCTTTGCGGTTTGGCTGATTTGGGGCTTCATACTCTTACTAATCTGTACCGTGTTTGAGTGTGAGTAAAATTATGGTACGTTACAGTTTGCAACAAAGAATATTTCTCTACGATACAAATGTGAAGAAGAAGTCATTTAAAAAGTGTCGCAGTAAATTTCGTGCGAATATCCTGGCGCTTTACTGCCAGCTAAATCAACAATTCTGCGTCTGGTTAAAAAAGTAAGAGAAACGGGTTCATTTTTTTAACAAAAAGAGACTGTCGGTCAACCGTATTCTCACAGAGGAGAAAATTGACGATATCGCTTTTCGACTAGAACAGTCACCCAAAAAATCATTAAGTCAGTTAGGGCAGCGTGTGTCTCGAAATATGTTCAGAAGATGTGAAATGTGCATTACACAAGAGTGTCAACACTTCCAGCATCTTTTATAAAGTAAGCTAATGAATTACGTCACATTTAAATGCTTAGCACATACAAGTTTATGAAATAGTCCGCGGCCGACGGTCGAAAAATGCCGGGAGCTGACCGCTCGCTCGCCGCGAGCAGTTTCTTCCTTGTAGCGCTAACAGTGGGTTGCGTTTCCCGGCGAACGCCCTGTATAATTGAAATTATAAATTTCACCTTTTTTCCAATAGCCGGTAGGAAAGGGTTAAAAAAAAAAAAAACTTTGATAGAAATTAAGGAGGCTGGGAAGAGGGAGAGGAGTGGAGTTTTTGCAAACCAAATGTAGACAGTAGGTTCCTGTTTGCTTTATAGTGTACGGGCGCAAAGTTACTTCAAAATTGGATAGAAACTGTAGCTTTGTATAAAGAACATTGACAAAAATTAAGGAGTTGGAAAGAAGGAAGGGGGTTGGGTTTTTGCAAACCAAATGCTGACGGAATTATTTTGTTTGTTTTAAATTATATGTGTGCAAAGTTCTATCAAAATTAGATAAAATATATGGGTTCTGTATAAAAATTAAGGGGTGTAAAGGGAGATAGGGCGTAGTTTTTTGATTTTTGATTTTTAAAAATGTTCATGCTGCCCATCACATTCTTCCAAAATTTCAAGTCAATATACAGACTACTTTTCGAGTTTTGAGAGCCCAAAAAAATGTAGGCTGAATTTTTTTTATATATATATAAAGACTAGCAGAGTTTCCCTCATTGCCTGGTCTAGTTGGCCTCTATTTACCCATACACTATTTTTATTCATGCAATGAGAAACGTGTTCCAGTTCGCACCATCCATTTCCAGAATTAAAGCAAACCTACATTCACCTGCACCCTACCAAGAAAGGAATGGGTTGAAGCTGATTTACCCGTACACTAATTTTATTTGTCTGACAATATTTATGTGTACCACGCTTACATTGATTTCATATCATTCATTTTCGGTACTAAACTAAACGGTGATTTAGCAGCACAGTTTTAAGAATGGGGTGGTTTGGATGTTTTGATATGGAATGTCAGTTTTAATTTTAATCCAAGTTAAATTTCTACTTAATTACATCAGCTGCTCGAAAATCTGAACATGGACCGTACATGCATTAATACATGACACATACATAAAAACGAATCTTGTATGTGTCTTTATTCCGAAATCACACAGATAAAGCAGATTTTAAATGGATTTTAAGAATTTGAAAGCTTGAGATCAAAGTTAAAATTTAATGTATGTCTTAAGGTGTTACGACACATTTATTTTACGAATAATCTAGCATTATCTGAAAACTGCTGATCGAGTTTTCACAATATCAAACATTAGATATTTCTCATTATGCTGACTAATCTGCCATTGGAGCTAAAAATGTTCTCATTATGCTACTTCATCTGGCACTGCAGCTCAAAATTACAATATATTCCTTACCTGAACAGTTGAATATTAGGTATTTGGAATTGTATATTGAGTGTTCAGAACTAACTGAGACATGAAAAAAAAATTTTTTACTTTCGATTTGTTTCAGGAAGTTACAAACTGCGGTGCTATTTTATTGTGAACAGAGCACTAAAGATGATGGGGAGAGACATTGAAGTTTTACTGAGAGAGATTGTGAACAAAGAAAATCTGTTTTTTATTTGTTTCTTACATTCAATACAGATGGCTATTGCGTTTAAAAACTGAACATCCCAAATTAAAGGAAAGAATAATTCAAGTTTTATGTAGTGTACAAAATAGTTATTATTAATATTATTATTTTCGTATGTCCCCATAATGGAAAACGATAAGCAATCCTGACTGGATGCGTTCAGTTCCCCTTTGGGATATTGTTCTTGTCGGACCAATATTTTTTCATTCTTTCACTGTTTTTTTCCTTTTCTTCGGCAGTCCAGGTGTGTTTTGATTTTCCCTTTTTCATCTCTGAAATAACTTCCCATGAGTTCATCTTGTTATTAAAATTCTCTCGATCTGTGACTTCTTCCTTAGCAAAACCTGCAGACTTCAGGTCTTTCCCCACCTCCGTCATCCATGTGGTTGTTGTTTTTACTGTTTGTGTGTATTCTAAAATTTGTCTTGAGATTCTTTCCTTCGGGAGTCTACTCAGATGTCCATAAAATTTAAGCCTTCTTTCCTTCATGTCTGATTCTATGGTTGATATTTTCTCTGCAGTTTTTATAGTTTGAAGGCTGTACTGTCCATCTTCATTCACCCTGGGTCCCAGGATTTTTCTGATAATTTTTCTTTCTTCTTTCTTGATTTGTTCTGTTGCTTTTTTGTGTTCATTGTTAATGTTTCACTTGCGTATGTTATGTCTTATCTTGGTGTTATCTGAAATACATTTTTTGTTGTAAATATTTTGTACTAACGCCATTGCTTTCTTCATCTTCTGTATTCTTGCTTCCGTGCTTTCCCTTCTAGTCCTGTTGGTTCTATGATTTCGCCTTGATATTTAAAATGTTTTACCCTGTTGATTTCACCATATTTTGTCCTTAGTTTTTGCATTTCTATTTTGTTCCCTAAGAATTCTGTTTTTCGAAATGAAATTTGTAATCCTGTTTTTTCTGCGCTTTCCTTGAGGATCTCTATTTTCCTGGTAGTTATTATTATAAACTCCTTTCATTAAAGGCTATGATCAGTCCAGAGACATTATAGTTGTGTGTTCAGTGCAGAGTATGCAACATCTAGTCATTCAATCTGGTACTTGTCATCATATGTTCAGAATTTCATTTAATTTCATACTCTGACATTATGTAACATTGAAACATAAGACATACCAAACAAATCAGTTGAGATATTAAGCTTTAAAATGGTGAAAAGCCCATCAAAATGTGCTCAGTAGTTTCCGAGTTTTTCTAACACAAATTTATCTGATTTTTGTTTTTCACCCATTGCTACCAAACTCCCTTACTAACAGCAGGAGACCAAGGGCTATCTAGCACCACAACTGTGAATGGGTGACAGTATGTACACACCACCAGCCTTATTTTTATATACATAATAATAATAATAACAATAATGAGAAGGAAAAAAGCTTTAAGGTGATAAAACTAAGGAAGGGTAGTTATATATACAGGGAGTCCCCAAATGCTGTGTACAAATTTGGAGGGGAGGTAGAGAACATCATGAAGAGCCGGGGAACCAGATTACAACATAACCTTAGAATTTTTTTGACAGAAGAAACAGAGAAGTTTATTAAAAAAAACTCTGAGAAGGTTTACATGAAATGCAGGTAATTATAAAATATGTCAATCGGATAAATAATGGTTATTTGTTTTAGAAATTATTTTCTGTAACAATAAAAATTTCGGTCGTTTAAAGTCAAATATAGTTATTTAAAAACATTCCCGCCAGATACTCTGTGAATCTAAGTTTACTACATCAACAAAAATTTTAGTAAAAAAGATTGTTATTCATTTTTCCTTACAAACTTTACCAGAATTTACTTGTCATTTTTGACTGTTGTGTGAAATAGTGTAAAAATAAAACCAGTTTGCTAGTGTCAATTAAAATTTTATTGTATCTATATGTCTGGATAGTACATTACAGATTACATAGTTCCACTGGTTTATATTTTTATTTCAGATCTAATTTGTAGTTTTTAAAGTGCAC
This sequence comes from Vandiemenella viatica, assembly GCA_031002005.1. NCBI lineage: Eukaryota > Metazoa > Arthropoda > Insecta > Orthoptera > Morabidae > Vandiemenella > Vandiemenella viatica. The sequence goes on along the minus strand of JARYHS010013630.1, from coordinate 327,999,626 downwards.
ATAAAGTTAATTGGTGTTGGATAAAATTATTCTTCATTTGTTTGTTGCTTGTAATTAGGGGTGTCCCTAGGGCAGTGCGACAGCACCGGGCGCCGTCATGTGGAAGGTGCTGAAAATGCAGCGATAGATCGTTTGTACAAAAAATGAAAAATAAATATTATAACAACCAAGCTTGCTATTCACATATTATTTTAACACACTAATCATCCAGACTTTATAAATGTAAGAGCTTCGGCTAATACATAGTGTTTTGTAGTCATAGAATCGAGTCAACTCAATTTGCAATTCGAGTTACTCGAATCAAGAAAATCACATGTAGTCCCATAGTCAGCAGTCTCCGGTGCCTCGCCACACCTCCCACACCTTTTCCTTGCCTTTTGGGCTTTAGTCTTAAAGCTCATTTGCAAGAGGTACTACTGAAATATTCCCAGTATAAGGAATCACCCACTGCTTTCCAACGGCCTCCGAAAGGAGGGCGGAAGAGCGTGGAGCGGTCCAGGGCACCCTCTTGCCCTTGGGGTTGGAAACGGCCCCTAAAGGCGGATGAATCAGAAATGATCAAGAGCATGGGGATGCAGAAGGCAACAGGAAACCACTGCATTAAACACCCAAAGGGTATCCCGAGGACATGTAATCCCCTCAAATTACATATATCATGATGGCTTCTTCCTGGGGAAAATAGTCCCCCAATCGGATCTCCGGGTGGGGACTGCTCAAGGAGGAGTCATCAGGATGGATAGAACCATTCTACGAGTCGGAGTGTGGAATGTTAGAAGTCTGAATAGGTCAGGTAGGTTAGAGAACTTAAAAAGGGAGATGGAACAATTTAAGTTAGATGTTGTTGGGATTAGTGAGATTAAATGGAAGGATGCTCAGGATTTCTGGCCTGGGGAACACAGGATAATTAGCACACAACCTGTCAATGGAGTCACTGGTGTAGGATTTGTAATGAAGGGAAACGGGTGAGTTATTATGAACAGTTTAGTGACAGGATTATTTTGATGAGGTTAGAAATTAAGCCCGTCCCAACCACATTAGTACAAGTGAATATACCAATGTCACAGGAAGATGATGAAGAAATAGAAAAATATACGCTGAAATTGAAGAATTAATCCAATATGTAAAGGGGGAGGAAAATCTAATAATCATGGGTGATTGGAATGCTATAGTGGGAGAAGGGAAAGAGGGGAATACTGTAGGAAGTTTTGGTCTAGGAGAAAGAAATGAGCGAGGAAGCAGGTTGCTAGAATTTTGTGAAAGATATAAGCTAGTAGTGGCAAACACACTGTTTAAGAACCATGCAAGAAGAATATACGAGGGCTGTCTAAAAAGTATCCGACCTATGGCCAGAAAAAATATTTCGAATACATGACGGAGTTAGGACCCTAATCCCCTTCAAAGTAGGCCCCTTGTGCTTGCACACACTTAGCCCACCGATCCTTCCACTGCTGGAAACACCTCTGGAAGTCTTCTTTTGGAATGGTGTTCAGCTCCGTTATCGCGTTCCGCATTATCTCTTCTCTACTCGCAAAACGGGTTTCTTTCAGTGGCATCTTCAATTTTGGAAACAACCAGAAGTCGCAAGGAGCCAGGTCTGGAGAGTAGGGAGGTTGGCGAACGGTTGTAATTCCATGTTTGGCTAAGAAAGTGTTGATCAATTGGGATGAATGTGCAGGGGGCGTTGTCATGATGCAAGCGCCAGTTGATCGCCTTCCACATGTCTGGTCTTTTGCGCCGAACTGCGTCATGGAGTCGCCGGAGAACATCTTGATAGTACTCCTTTGTCACTGTTTGTCCTTCTGGTGTGTATTCGTGATGCACAATTCCTCGGACATCAAAGAAAACAGTCAGCATGACCTTGATTTTGCTTCGCACCTGCCGTGCTTTCTTCGACCTCGGAGAATCGGAATGCTTCCATTGCGACGACTGTCTTTTTGTTTCTGGGTCGTACCCGTACACCCATGACTCATCTCCAGTTACCACGATGTTCAGAAATCCAGGATCAGTGTTGGCGGTGTCCAGGAGGTCCTGTGCAACGTCAAAACGGAGGTCTTTTTGTTCCGGCGACAACAACTTGGGTACGAATTTCGCAGCCACTCGGTTCATGTTCAAATCTTCATGCAAAATTGCATGTGCAGAATCTTTACTCATTCCAACCTCTTCTGCAATCTCCCGCACTGTCAAACGACGATCTGCCATCACCAAATTTCGCACCCTCTCAACATTAGCTGCACTCCGAGCAGTTTGGGGCCTGCCACAACGCTGCTCACTCTCCGCTGATGTGCGGTCATCTTTGAATCGGTTGAACCACTCCTTAATTTGTGTTACACCCATCGCATCTTCTCCAAACACCTGCTGAATCTTACGAATTGTTTGGCTTTGAGAATCACCAAGCTTTTGACAGAATTTGATGCAGTATCTTTGCTCAATTTGTTCAGTCATCTTGCGAGACAACGAAATCTGACGACCACTACGAAGAGCACCTTACTTGATGACCATCAGCCAGTGACTGGCACAAGCGAACGCGGTGAAAACAGTCACGCATGCTCAGTAAGGTTACTCCTTCCACCGTGCAATGTGGCGCCGCCTTATAATCACTACGCCTGAAAAATTAAGGCCGGATACTTTTTAGACAGGCCTCGTACAACTGGAAACGTCCTGAGGTTAAAGGCAGATATCAGCTAGATTATATAATGGTCAGACAGAGATTCAGGAATCAAGTTCTAGACTGTAAGGCGTACCCAGGAGCAGACATAGACTCTGACCATAATTTGTTAATAATGGAGGGCAGGCTGAAATTTAAGCGAATAAGGAAGCAGTATAAGCAGAACAGACTGGAAGTGAATAAACTGAAACAATCTAGCATGAGAGTAAAATTTGCAGAAATGGTAGACTTGGGTCTAAGAAGTAACTCTGAAAGGAGCTCAACCGAGGATGAATGGAATGCATTAAAGACCAAAATAATGAAAGCTGGTAAAGAAACATTAGGCTTTAGGAAACAAGCTGCCCGAAAACCTTGGATCACAGAAGAAATTTTGGAGCTGATGGATCAGAGGAGAAGGTACAAAAATGGTCAGGATGAAGCAGGAAGAGAGCAGTACAGGCAATTTAGAAATCAAATAAATAGGAAATGCAATATAGCAAAAGAAAAATGGCTACAAGCAAAGTGTGATGAAGTAGAAAAGGAAATGGTCGTAGGTAAAGTAGATGTTGCCTACAGAAAGATCAAACAGAATTTTGGAGAAATGAAGAAAAGAGGTATGAACATTAAAGCTGCCAATGGGAAACCTCTTTTAAGCTCAGAAGATAGAGATAACCGATGGAAAGAATACATTGAGAAACTGTATGTTGGGGACGACTTTAACAATAGTGTAATGGAAAAGGAAGGTGATGTGACCTTGATGACTTAGGAGATCCTGTTTTGAGGACAGAATTTAATAAAGCTCTGAATGACTTGAAAGCAAATAAGGCAGTTGGATTTGATGAGATCCCTGCAGAACTTCTTAAATCCCTAGGAGAGGAAGGAATCGAAAGATTATTCAAGCTGATATCAAAAAGTTATGAAACAGTAGAAATTCCAACTGATTTTAATAAAAATATCATCTTCACACTTCCAAAGAAAGTACAAGCCGACAAATGTGAGGATTATCACTCCATTAGTCTAACATCACATGCTTCAAAATTACTGGGCAGAATAATATACAGAAGGATGGAAAGGGTAGTAGAATAGATAGTAGGTGAAGATCAGTTTGGGTTTAGGAAAAATCGCGGTACAAGGGAAGCAATTCTGCCTTTAAGATTAATACTTGAAGGACGGATCAAGAATAACAAAGATACTTTTATGGCATTTGTTGATTTAGAAAAAGCTTTTGATAATGTTAGGTGGAACAAGATGTTCAAAATTTTAAAGACGTCATGTCTAAAGTATAGAGATAGAAGAATACTCTATAAACTATATAAGAATCAAGTGGCTGTAATAAAAGTAGAGAATCACGAGAGACATGCATCAGTTAAAAAGGGTGTGAGACAAGGTTGTAGTCTATCCCCGTTAATATTCAACTTGTAGGTAGAAGAAGCAATGAAGAAATTCAAAGAAAAATTTCCATGTGGCATAAGTTTTCATGGAGAAAAAATCAGTATGCTACGATTTGCTGATGACATTGTCTTTTTAGCAGAGAGGGCTGAGGATATTGAGAAGTTACTGAATGGCATGAATGAAATACTGAAGGAGGATTTTGGACTGAATATAAATCAAATCAAGACTAAAGTGATGAAATGTAGCAGAAATGATACCAATACTAGTAGATTAAATATAAAAATAGGATCGGATGCAATAGGTGAATTCTGTTACTTGGGAGGTAAAATTACAACCGATGGCCGAAGTAGGAATGATGTTAAAAGCAGAATAGCACTAGCAAAAAGAGCTTTCATGAAAAAGAGAAACCTTTTAGTTTCAAATATTGATTTAAGAATTAGAAAGAACTTTTTAAAACTCTTTGTGTGGAGCACAGCACTTTATGGTAGCGAAACATGGAATACCGGAAATAAAGAAAATTGAAGCGTTTGAAATGTGGTGCTACAGAAGAATCCTGAAAATTAAGTGGACAGAAAAAGTAAGAAATGAACGAGTTTTGGAAATGATGGGTGAGAAAAGAAGTTTGTGGAAGAAGCTTACAGAAAGAACAGACAGGCTGGTAGGTCATATTTTGAGACATGCTGGATTGGTTAATTTGTTAGTGGAGGGAACAGTCGAAGGTAAGAACTGTAGAGGAAGATAGAGATTAGAATATATGAAACATATAATTGAGGTCGTGGGCTGTAAGGGGTATGTAGAAATGAATAGGTTAGCGCAGGATAGGAAAGGATGGAGGATTGCATCAAACCAGTGAAAAGACTGACGACAGCAAAAAAAAACATGTTCATGTGGCGAGATTCAATATACTTATCTATTTCTAACATTTTTAACCTTAAGTGATTGCAAGTAATGTTGGTATTGTAAATATTTACAAAGCATAATGTGTCTTTTTCAGACAAGACACGTCACTACCTACAAAAAAACCTATCTGGTGCACAATACTTAAAAGATAACAAAACCAAGGCAAAACTGAGAAGGCTTAAAAATTGTTTGCAAATTTTTTTGAGAAGTAGTCTGAATCACCGTCACTGGAACTAGTTCAGTATGTGATGGAGTAAACCCTTATTTAATAGAAGTACTTCAGACGAGGCTCATGATGATAGAAAGCAGCATGTACGAGAAGATTTAGCAGTGGTTGGAACGTCATCCACTGTTCAAAATATTACAGAATGGGATATACTAGATAAACCAACACCTTCGACTTTTCAAAGTGCATTTCCTGATATTTCAAAATGGTCACTAATTAACTCCGCAGCCAGAGGTGAAATAATTATTCTAGCAACAAAAAAATCTAAGAAAAAAAATGGACATCATTTTTCAAGCATGCATTTTAAAAGAGTAATGCCAAATGGAAAAACTTATAAAAGAAAATGGCTTGTTTACTCTAAATTTGCAGATAAAGTATTTTTTTTTTCTATTTATTCAACAAAAGATCTCGCTCTCATTTGGGAAAAGAAGAATTTGATGACTGGAGCTAATTATCAAAGCGTCTCAAAATTCACAAAACTTTTTCAAATAACCTGCACACCATGGTCAGTTGGATAGAAGCATTGATTCGATCAAATAACTTCAGTCTAACAGATTAGCATTTGCAAATACAGATTGAATACAAAAAATTGTGGTATGTTGCTGTCCTCGAATGAATGGTATCCAAAATATTCTTTTTAACGTGCAATAACTTCTTGTTCAGATGAAGCTTTTGATTTGAAACACGAAATACTTCTGATGGTAACGTCTTGGGTATATTGAAGCTGCTAGGAAATATGATCCTGTGATGATGGAGCATCTCCGGTGTATTGCTAATAAGGAGATTAATGTCTATTGTTTGGCAAATGTATTCAAAACGAATGAAGTTTGCAATAAAATTTTGACTGCGGATTAGTCATCTAAATACTTTTCCATCACATTCAATTGAACTCCTGATATCAATCACGTCAAACAATTATCTTTAACATTGCTTTTGTTGACACTAATGAAGACGAAGTCCAAGTGTGTGAGCGTTTAGTTGCTTACAAGCCAGAAAGTGACTCTTCGGGACATGGGTGCTGGAGTCACTGGCCTGTTTATTGATGATACTCTGCAAAACTTCAATTTAGATATGAAATATTGTTGAGGCCAAAGATATGACAGTGGATCCAGTATGATAGAAGGAAGCAAATGTGTCAAAAGCAGAATTCTGAACCAATATTTTTGAGCTTTGTTTTAATCCATGTAGTTATCACTAAAATTAGTAATAGCAGGTGCCACCAAATCATTAGTTAAATCGGTTTCCTCATCTGGATTTCATTAAAGAATATTTGTTCTATTTGCTTGATCAAAAAGCAATGGGAAGTGGTAGCCAAGAACTTAGAACTTGTACCAAATAAATTTGTGAAACTCGTTTGGAGAGTTTCTAGTCTTGTTGCTGCTTGTTATAACTACTCTTCAGTTCATGATACCCTTCTGGAAATGAATTATTCAGTTGCAGCAACAAAGGTCTTGTCCCTGAGCCAGGTCGTGAAGTAATTTGACTTCATTGTTAGAGTTGTTACTTGGCGTAATAGATTGTTTCAAGTAAATATTGTAACTAACGCTGTGCAGGCTGAAAGTGGATTTATGAAACACTTCACAATTGCTGGAAAACAGTTCAGAATTTGAGAAAGAGTACCGGGGCTATTTATCTGCTCTGTGATATCAGCTATAGAAAATGATTCTCAGACTGGGACATATCCTGTTATTAAGCCAGTCGGATCCCAATGAAAGTAGAGATTTTTTTAGTACAAGGACATAGATGAAATAGCAACAGATCCAGAAGAATTGTTTACAATGAACATGTTTTAGCATATGATCGATAGATTTGAGAATGCGTTGGTCACTCAATTTACCCAACTATCAAATTTAATGATACAGTTTTGTTCTTACACATTATCAAAACAATTCCTGAAAAGTCAGAATTGGATTTAGAAACAAGTTTAACTGATGGAGAAAAATGAGACATATCTGGTTGTGAATTGGTTGAGGAACTTTCTAACTGAAATTATTGTTGATAGGGCTTGAATCAGCAGAACCAATAAAAATTCAACTTACGAAACAAAATGGTTGGCAGGATATATTTCCGAATGTGTGGACTGCATGTCAAATTTTGTTTATCATACTTGTAACTGTCTCTAAAAAAGAACTAAGTTTCAGTAAATTAAAACTTATTTATGATAAATGCAGACTCTAGATATACTGTCAGATCTTGCAATTTTATATATAGAAAATAATATTGCCCAAAGACGAAAGGGGGGAAAATGTCAATCTAAGCCTTTTAGTTATCAATTTATTTTCTCATTTGTTTATATATATATAATAATAATAAAAACTGTAAATTTGACGTACATGTGACATAAGCATTGTGTATGCCATAGTAGCTTAACTAAACCTTTCCAAATATACAGTGTTCCTTTCTACTGAAAATAGACACATTATGGTTTACTTATATCTAATGAGTTTTCTCAAGTTTCAGCAAGTGTTCTTTATGAAATTCTTAGGTTAAAGATGATGATATCAAATCAACCACTCAGCAGTGGTTTGCAAATCAGACAGCAGATTTTTATGGCAATGTAATTCAGAAATTGGTTGTTCATTGTGATGAGAGCATTGAGAGTGGTGGACATTACATTGATAAATAGACTAAGTTATATGCTTTCACAGTAATAATAAAATTTGTTTTTAAAAATGCACTTGTGTTTATATAAAAATGGTACTTGAAGAAAACACACTTCATACATATGACACAAGTATACTAGTTGTAAGCACCTTAGAATTTGGGTAAATTCTGGCTTTTGTTGCTCTAGAGCATAAGGGAGGGAGTAAGTTTCACAGTAAACATTAAATTTTTCAGTTTGTAACTACAGGATATGAGAGACGTTTCATGCAGAAGCCGATACTGCAAGCTAACTCAATAAATAAGCCAGTTAAAAAATAGCAAAGTCACTCAATATATAATACAAGCTTTAAATAAACAATTTATAATAGTAAATCACTTTTAAACTAACTTGGAATAGGGTTATCCAATTTATAAACAGTCGATTTTTGTTATGTGATAATATCACAGATTCTCCACACTTTTCGAAGCAGTAAAATAATTTTATAATAATAATAATCAGAAAGAGAGTTGGATTCACTAAAATTCCGTAGTTTCAGGCTGTGTAAATAGGATTAATAAAATTTTAAACACTTCGATATACACACTTGACCTTTCAACATTTTTAATCACATGTTTCCAATAATTTCTAGAACTAAAAAGTAAATTTCCCAAAAGAACGAAAAATCTAGTATAACATATTAAAATTTCAAAACATTCCATGCAGTAGAATAAATATTAAATCAATTTTAAAGTTATTTCGTCGTAAACAAAAACGTGGTAGTTTTGAAATTAAATTGCGATTAAACTAAATCATTTCCGTAAACAAAACCACTGTTAAAATACGTATTAAAATTCAAAGAAAATTCAGCCAATATCACTGTTTCGGTATAAACAACATATGAATAATTATTAAAAAGAAACAGGACACTATGGTGTCTTGATAATCTCAAACCCGATTTTTGTTAAATAGAAAACTTTGCCAATACACCTCCGATATTAATAAACATTACACCTTTGAAATCAGGAGCAAGCACTGAACACAATGACAGTAATTTTAACACGATACTTTGTAATCCAGCGGGGACGACTAAAAAGTTGCACAAATAAGTTAGAAATCGGGGGTTCACTAACTGCTTTTCGGAAACTAATTACCATTGCGCACACACACTTAATTCATTTACAAGAAAGTAAGTTATTTTAGAATTTTTGCTAAATACTTTTTATAAACCTTAAAAGCCAGGCTACATACGATTAAATTTTGAACACATTCTGTAATTACATCTTTTTAGACTATTTTTTGGTAAGTGGTATATTACACCTATCATGCGGCTGGGGGTATATAGGTAGCGGCCCAGGCCGTCTGGTTGTCTTGGGATTTTGTCTTTTGTCTTTATCCAGGAACCTTGCGTGTAGTAAACCTTCGCGAGTGTGTCGTGTGCTTGTCGGTTAGACCAGCATGAGTTCCGGTTGGGCTGAACTTTGAAAGGCAGTATGGTCGACTCACTGCCATGTTGAATTTTTCTCACCAGTGACTAATATTTGCATAGACTATGGACCGATAAATTTTCTAAAGGGGTTAGTCGGGAACTTCTTCCTCTTCACGACTTGTAATTTTTGGAAACGTTTAGTTCGATTGCCTACTCAACTGTAAATGCTATTTTTCAAAATGTGACTTTACAATAAACTTCAAATTTTTCATCAAGTTGGATTTCTACATGCTTTAGAAGTGAACAGTAACCTTTCCTCAGCTTTTGGTTCAAATAAGCATTGTGGCGGCTGAAAAGCTTTATAGTTGAGGCATCCAGGTGGACACATGGTCACTTAAATTCCGAGTAACTTTCAACAAGTCAAGATTCAGTTAAGGTGACGAAACCTATACTCCACCCCGGTATACTGGCTTTTCTCCTTATATAGTGTCAATTTTTTAAAAAAGCTTTCTCAGTCTTAAAAAAGATTTAAAAAATGTTTCTTCTGAATTTACTTTTATACACATTCTGCAAATGGGATCTGCAAAGCACAAAAATAACTCATACTTTACTTACTTTTTGGGTTTAAGGTTGCTGGTGGGAATTAACAACTGGTAACCAAAGGGTAACTTTTTACATATACAGGGAGAGTGTAAGAATTGATACCAAAGAAGTTTCTCAAGTTGCTGAAACAGTTACGGTATAAGGAAGATTTAGAGTAAGGATGAAAAAGTACAGTCCACACTGACTGGTTACAGGAGTTGTGTTCTATTAATAGCGAATCTGTAAATACTGAAGGGAAACAAATGTTTCTGGAGAAATGAACTTTTAATAAACACAAAAAAAAAAAATTTCACAGACTTAAATGCATTCATTATCTTTATCCTAATTTTTCTGTTATTTTTACCTGCAGTCTTGAAAGAGGAAATTAGTTATTTTGGTCATTCTTTTTTTTTTTTTTTTTTTATTGTATTTACGTCTCTCAACAACTAGGTCTTTAGAGACGGTTGGTCATTCTTGCTGCATTGTTGCAACACTCAAGGTTTGGTTTAGGTATTGGCTGCTGTTGGAGAAAAAACATGGGAAACTAATAAACATGAACTTTATCACACATTATTTCAGTGCTGGTTTGTTGTTACACTCAGTGGCTGCGACCAATGTTAATGCAGGAAAAACTATTAATAAATGATGGTAATGGAAACTGACTTAATTATGTAGTCATTATTTCAAATAAATTACTGTCAGTAACTGTTATATTTGTAGTCAGGTAACACCCGTAGTCAAAAGATGTAGGTCTGAATTTTAAGATTTTATGCTACTATTACTAACAAAAAAAAAAAAAAAAAAAAAAGTGCAGCGGTGCCAGGTTCTCAAATGTACATAATGGATAAAGGACAGTCAAAATGACTCATCACTCACCAAAGTTGAAGGCTGTGTTGAGTGACACAAATATGAGACAAACAAAAACATATGCAATATTACAGTTTTACACCATATTCATTAGAGCTGTAAAAGTAGCGATGTATTCGTTACTGAGTAACGGGTTCGTCGCCTGACTCGAAGTACCGAATCGTTACTCACAAATTCATTTCGTTACTCGCATTTGTCGTATGGATACAAACACGTTCCAGCTGCCGCAGGTAACTAATTTTGCCAACGTAAAGACTAATTTTCTACTTTTTATTTTGTTTAACATTAAAATTTACAGTGCATAATTTGTAAATAGAAAATTTGTTTGGATAATTTGAGATAGTTACTGTTTTTTCATTGATAGTTCATTAGTGAGTTTTATTGATTTCAATCATTTGTCAAATTTGTTTATTTTAAGAATTGATATCTTTTATTTTATTTTATTGTGTAATTTACAATATAAAGGAGTTGTCTAATAGTTTTTTTTATATACATCTCTGTACTTGTTGTGTTCTAATAATATTTAATAAAATTGCAATGGAGCGTACGCTCCGCTGGCAATTTCCCTACAAACTCATCTTCCCCCTTTTGCTGCATCCACCTACATTTGCCCTCTACAAATTTTAACTTTAAATTCTTTCAACGTTTTTTATAAATTATTAATAATTTCTCTTGGTAACTTATTCAAATCCCTGAAACCCCTACCTAAAAAGAGAATCTTCTTAAATCCTTGTGCCGGAAATCGAGTACAAGGTTGTAGTTATGGTCATCCTTTCTCTTCTTACACCAATATCTTTCCGTGCCTTACCATCAACATACACCTTGTACACTCCCATGATCCTTTTCGCCCTGATCCTGTCTCCCAATGAATCCGATTCCAGCTCTTTTATCGTATCTGTTACTGATTGCGTTCTGCGATAATTTCCATAAACAAATCTAGCAGCCATATTTTTGCAGTTACAGAATTCCATACACAAAGAACAAGTTACAATGACTTTATTCCTTTTGCCTGGTGTTAGTTATTGTATTATTATAGCAGGATCCATGTGATCAATCATCAATGCGGTTCTGGCTTTGATGTTGAATGTTTGTTGTAACCGCGATGCAACAACAATTAATCTATTCACATGTTTGTCCTATACCTTTGTTAGTGATTAAAAGTTTTGAATTTTGATAGTTTGAAATGAATCAATTAATGCGGGAGTTGATAGTATTTTGCCTGCAGGCCCGATTTGATGGTATGTCCACATTTATTTTATCAAACCTATCACGAAAGATGAAGAATTTACAAAAATAATTGAAAACTGTAAAGGAAGACAGTAGTGAAACATCCTATTTAAAAACGAAATAGTTTGATGAGATTATAATATTTGTTAAATACATGTCCTATTATCACATCAGGCTTCTATGCAGGATTTTGAGTAGGCTACTTTAAAAAATAACCGTCATTAGTTATTGTCACTAGATTTGTCATTGTCAGGTGAAAGGTCAGGTCTTTTTTTTTTTTTATTCAAACAGGTGTTTGTGTTGAAATTAGATTATTCTTTCGTATATAATATTCATTACAGTAAATCAAAGGTATATTCAGAGGTTTTCCGTAGGATCCATGTGCTAATTACTTGACTTTATGTTTTATCGAAATATACAACTTGCCTAAACTTATTTTATTAAATAAACCATTTACTTAAACTTTACCAAGTACGAACGAAGTCATCCCGTATGTGATGCGGTGCAATGCTTCATGCAGGATCCATGTGCTAATTACTTGACTTTATGTTTTATCGAAATATACAACTTGCCTAAACTTATTTTATTAAATAAACCATTTACTTAAACTTTACCAAGTACGAACGAAGTCATCCCGTATGTGATGCGGTGCAATGCTTCATGCTAGTGTTCGATTGTACCGATAGTAACGAGTAACGAAATGATACAATAGTAATGAAGTTATCCCATACGCGGCGCGACTCGATACAATGCTTCATGCTGTTGTTCGATTGTACTGAAAGTAACGAGTAACGATTCGAAAGTAACGGGTATTGCTTGGTGTAGTAATGAATACATACGGGTACAGAATTTCTCGTTACTTTTACAGCTCTAATATTCATGTGCTGGGGACCAAGTGAGATGGTTTGGGAGGTGTACACATGCCAGAGTTTACTACATGACTGACTGGGTAGCAGAAGACAGGGTGGGAGAGGAGTTGGTGGGGGTGAGGGGAAAAGCCGTTCCCTTTTTCCTTAATATAATTACAAGTTATATTTTGTTAGATAACGGCTCACATTCTCTTGATCATTCAAGTCTCTGTTTTTAATTGTCAAAATGTCACTTCATAGATTCTGGCTCAAGTTGATTTCCCACTTTACAGGTACTGCAGTTATGTAAAAAAACAAAAGAAGTTCACTGACAGTTATATACTTTATATCTGTGTAGTTAAGTGTATTGTTGGTTGATTATAATTTTTTCAGTGACAGGTGTAGGCAGATGGATATTATTCCTATGATTGCTTCACTCGTGATATAGTGAACTGAAATTAATTACTGTCGCAGATAAATAGCTTTTCTCTCTTGAATATTTTTCTCTTTTGTTTATTACTTTTTTGTCTTTTATTTTCATTGTTAATCCTTGTATTCTGATATTTACCCATGATCTATTTCACTAAATGAAATAAACACTTATGTATGTACTTTCAGTGTTTATTCTTTCTCTATATGCACATTTCCTTTTATTTGGAACCAACGTAACTGATACCAATCGTGTTTAGATGAAAGATTAGCTAAGAACTTAGCATTCGAATTGATTGCAGGAGAAGCTCTATGATGATAATCTTTAAATTGATTACTAACTTTTCTTTATTTTGTTTGACCACTGATTAATTACATCAAAAGTTCAGTAATATTTGAAGAATGAATCAACAGCATCTGATAGGCCCTTAACCTATGTCTATATATACATGTTCTTGTCCGCACTTGCAAATGATGTACAAGAAAAGAAGCCCTGATACAACAATATGGTCCTATTTATAACTTCTATGGATCTGACATCAGGGCACTACATGATTATCTAACTGCCCAATCACACCATATATCAGTGGACCTGAATGGCAACCTGCCCAATCACAACATATGTCAGTGGATCTGAATGGCAAACGTTGCAAAACAAAAACTTAATAATGTTAAAATGACTATCATCTACTTGTCACACTTAAATAAATAGTATTTCATAGTGGCCTTCTTAGCCTCTGCTGTCTGTAGCCCATTCTTCAAACCTACCAATTTCTTCAGAGGCCGAGCACATAACTGGCTATCATTGTAATGAGACTCACCTCTGACAATCCAAATGCTCCTACTATACCAAACAGTGTCTAGGCAGAACTAAAAAGTAATTTTCTGCAAGATGAAATTTCTCCATGTATTGTTGGTGATGCTCTACTTTGTAATTGTTCCTATTTTTTGTGCACTGGTTTGATGAAAATGAAAATTGGGAAAAACAACACGAGAAAATCTGTGTAATTGGAAGGTTTTAAATAGGGATGAAATGGATCTCTGCAAGTGCGGAACTTTCACGTGAAATCCTACATCCATTTTCGCATCCGCAATATTGAACTTTGAACTTATTGAACCTACTAAAGTTTAAACTTACGTGTAAAGTAAAGCGGCCTATTCACGGCCCAACTTATAGCACATCTGTGTAGAACTACCATAGGATGCGCTCACCTAGTCACAATAGTGAAAGGGCACCAACAAAATGTTCCACGCAATCCTTTCCACTCATATTTTCTCGCGGCACACCATGTGTTCTTATCACATACTCGTAGGATGTTTCCTCCAGTCATGATCCATCCTATAGCTTGTTGAACAGCAAGGACCCGTGTTGGTTGTTTGGGAGTCCCAACATCCAACACGTCATGCATGAAGTCCTCTAACCCCTTTCATGGCCCATCAAGAGTTCTTTATCGAAAATCGGATGATCGTAGTTCCTACATGCTGGACTGTGAATTGGCCGCTAGAGAGGCGGTCACGGAGATGTGCGGTGGCGTGGCCTTGTGCTTGACGCTTGAATTAGTCGAGCCGCGAACTCTGCAAAGTTCAGATGAAAAAGATTGTTTTTTTAGATGCGTGCATAGTTATGTAAATAATGTAATTCACTGGTGAAATCATCCCATGTTTTTTGTTGTTGAGAGAAAAAGTAAAAAATAAATCAATGTGGCAGTATTATATGGAAATAGAGGTTACTTCTGAAAAAATGTAGAATTTCGCATTGAAAAATATGCAAATTTTGATTTTAAGTTTTTTTTGATAAAATATTAAAATATAAATAATTATAAAATTATTTCTTCACATCCGCTTCCTCAAAATATCCACATCTGCGGATTTCAGTCACTGAACATCTACATCATCATCCGCAAAGATGACTTCTGTTACAACCCTTTACAAAATCTTAAGTAACTGGAAAGTTTTTTTTTTTTTGTAAAGAGCCTTTTTGGAAAGTAGAAATATTTAGCTATGGCTCTGAAAGCAGTTTCAGAAGCTGAATATGTGAAGCACAGCACTTACTAAACATGGAGCTTGGAATTTAGGAACCCCATCGAAAAGGAAAACTGAAGCATTTGCAATGTAAGAATGGAAAAGGTTGCTCAAAATCATGTGGTTTGATACGATATGAAATGGACATATATTGGAAACAATGAGTGAGATAAGATGTTTGTGAGACAAAATGATGGACCATATTCTAATACATGGAGGTTTTGTAAACTTCTTACAGAGTATGGTGAGTTAGCAGTAAAGTTCAGGCCTGGCATTCAGCAGGATACGGATTCTGATCCCTGTCTGACGATCGGAGTTTGGTTTTTCTATGGTTCCCCAAAATCACTCCAGACATGCTGGAATGGTTACTTGATGAAGCAGTAGTTGAGTTCCTTGTGTCCTTCCTGCCCCCCTTTCCAAATTCTCTTCTGGCTATAATGACCTCAACATCAATTGGGTAAAGCCTCAAATGAAAAAAACGGTAACTTGTTAGTGGAGGGAATAGTTAAGGGAAGGAATTTTACATAATGACAAAAATTAGAATGTTTGAAACAGATAATTAAGGATATAAGGGATATGTTGAATTGAAGGCATAATTCAGGGTAGGGAGAGTTGGAGGATTGCATGAAAAAAGTCAAGAGACTGATGGAATGTAATGAGAATTTTTTCATAGAACAAAAACTCAATTTACTTAAGAAAAAATTAATTTATCAGGGGGATTAGGAAGTAATACCATGAAGTGATATTTATATGGAAAGGAAAGATAAAATATACTCACCAAAGATGAAGGGAGCAGGGCAACAGCAACAAAATACACTCCAAAAACACAAAAATCACAATATTTTGGGATCTGCCCTTCTTCAAGAAAGTAAAACTATGTGACTTAGGTCATATGGGTACCCACAGACAATCTTGAAAAAGGATATAGCCCAAAATGTGTATCTCTGTGTTTGTGGAGTGTTTTTATGTTGATACTGCCCTTTTCTCTTCAGCTTTGGCGAGTGGTGATTTTATATTACCTTTATTTCTATATTAGATTCTATTTCTGAGACACAGCCTTTCCTCTCCCCTAGTTACATCTGAGCATGGTGTTTAGAGAAAACATTTATTACTATCTGAATATTTCAGTAATTGTTTGAGAATTTGTTATAAAGCATCATTCATATATCTAGATATGTTTTTTGCCACCATCTGCATTTCCCTTCCTATTTCAGTATCATGTAAGCACAGACACTTATCTCATCACGTGATGTTTTTAATACTTTGACAATTAAAATGAAAATAATAATACTGTATAGCACATCAGTACACACACGTATCAAGCAGATTTTGATACTTGTGTATACTGACGTAAACGCAAGGTTCATACTCACAAGTCAGTGAAGGTGTGAGACAAGTTTCAATACACATGCCGATACAAGTACTGATACAAATCTTGATACATCTTCTGAATTCGTGCCAGATGTAAACATAGCTTAAAGTTAACTATTGCAGTTTTGCCATCTTTGTATTCTTGTAGGTTGATGGGCAACATTTTATACATTGTAAAAAAGGAGGAATAGGAAAAAATAAACCCATCACTTACCACAAATAACATATCATTTGTCTCACGTGTCTAAAATGCTTCTTCATATGTGGTGAGTGGTTTATATTCCCTATCCTTCCTCATTGTCAGTGCCTAACAGCAGTTTCATTGTCACTTGTAGCATTTCTTAAACGACAATTCAATTTTAAAATTCCAACTTTCGTCCTCTTCACGGTCTGCCATGTAGCATTTCTTAAATGATCACTGTTTATCATTAAAAAAAAGGTACCGTGTTGTATTTATGATCTTCTTATTATTATTAACTCCGAAGTGGTTTTCAATATGTTTATCTTTATTTATATATATCGTAATATGCCTTTTTTGCAGCTATAGTAAATAATTAATTCGTTAGCCGTTATTCTGCACAATTTAAATCACTCTTTTATTACTTTAAATACATCGTTCTTAAATACATAATCGGACTTCTTCCTGCAAGTTCTCCTTAGCGCTGACCTAGGCAATCTCCTATTTAATCTCTGTATATCTGTTGCTATAGAAACCCTCCTTAAAAGGAGTATTGATAGGCCCGTGCCATGGAACTTATACTTCAAAGATGTCATTATAATATCTGTTATGCTACACACTATTATATAATAATAATAATAATAATAATAATTAATTGCGATAAAGCTAATGCTCCAGTGGCATTTCCCCATGTCATCTAATTACCCCTTTTTATTTTATTTTTTAAAATTTTCTTTTATAATTGGAGCTTTGAATTCCTCCTCCATTTACTTTCCTGATTTACAAATTTTAAATTTAACATTGTCTTACATATACTTACATGAAATGCAGTTCATATCGTCTTATTCATTGTTGTTCTAGGGAAAGCTGTAAAATTATTGAAGGAACACACTGGATTTGTTCAAGGTGTTGCTTGGGACCCTAAAAACTACTTTGTAGCAACAATGTGCAGTGACCGGTAAGAAATTGTTTACACACTTTTTGATTTCTGTATATCTTAAATTTATTTATCTCGGCTACAATGGAATAGGAAGAAATGCTTTAGGCAATATTAATATGGAAAGTTGAAGGGAGGAAGGCGGCAGACACAAAAACTCCACACACACACACACACACACACACACACACACACACACACACAATGGGAGTGGAGGTGGTAGGAGAGCTAAAACAATATCAGTAGAAATGTTACTTGTGAGAAAGAAATTAAATAAAATAAAAAAGAAGACTTGTGAATGAGGTGAAAATTTATTAAAAAAGTAAAATATAAATAGAAAATACGACCGAACACTTACCACAGACGAAGGCAGCTGGGAATGATGAACTTAAAAAAGAACATTCACCAGATGGCCATTGTTGTGTACACATATGGCTGCATCTTGCCTCTCACTTTTAGCAAGAATAAGGCTACCCGCCAAAATATTGCTCATTTCTTGTGTTTGTTCTTTTTTATGTTCATCATTCCCAGCCACCTTCATTTGTGGTAAGTGTTGGATTGTAGTAGTAAAATTTTTGAGGCTGTAGCACTTCTTCAGTAGTAGTGAGATGGCTGCATGTTGGAGGCTGGCAGCCAACTGAGTAAGCCCGCAAGGCCGGTAGATCATGGTGGGGGGAAATACAATATGGTGGGAAGTGAGGGTGGGGGAAGAAAGGCATAAGCTAGAAAATACTAATAAATAGATAATAAATAATAAACCTGTCCATAGGGATCCATTGCGGAAGTGCGGTAGACGTCAGCTGAAGGTCCTAAATTGCCTATTAAGTAATGGATGTATATGCAAAAAAATGAGAAATATGCAAAATCAATTTTAAAGAATTGGAAATCTGCATATGGATCACCGACTAAGTGCATCTCTTCTCTGGTGGACCAGCATCTACAGCCCATTGTCAGCCAGCTTCCCTCACACATCAAAGACACCTCTCCTGACTGGCCATGGTACCCTCACATCATCCCCCTGACTCCTTCCTAGTGACGGTGGATGTGATCTCCCTATATACTAATATTCACCACTGTCATGGGCTTAGCGCCATGGAGCATTTTCTAGACCAGCATCCTTCCAAGAGCCTCCCCACCAGCTCCTACTTGCTGATACTGAACAACAACTGTTTTCATTTTAGGGCAAAATTTACCACCAAGTCAGCAGCACTACAATGGGCACTCGTATGGCTCCCTCATACGCTTACCTCTACTTAGGCCGCCTGGAACAGTAATTCTTAGCTGGATCCCATCTGAAACCCCTTTTGTGGGTTAGATTCATTGATGACATTTTCATAATCTGGACCCACAGGGAAGACAACCTACTCAGTTTCCTCAACAAACTCAATACCACCAGCACTCTGAAATTCACATGGACTTACTCCCACACACATTCCACTTTCCTGGATGTCGACCTAACCCTCACGAATGGCTACATAAACTCATCTGTCCATATCAAACCCACCAACCTACAACAGTGCCTTCATTATGATAGCTGCCACCCTCACCACATCAAGCGCTCCCTCCCCTACAGCCTTAGCATTCGGGGGAGTCACATATGTTCCAATGAACAGGCCCTCCAACAGTATGCTACCAACATCTCCGAAGCCCTGATTTCCCGCAATTACCTACCAGATTTAGTTCAGAAACAAGTTTCATGGGCCACATCACAACCTATCAACAGCCCACAACCCACAAAAACGAATCATAGCCCCATTTTGATCACCCGATATTTCCCAAGCTGTCAACCAAGTCCTGCGACAAGGTTCCGACTTCCTTCGAGCCTGCATTCTGTCCTCTGGGCACAGGGCACTTTTGCCCTGCTTAACCTCCCCCCTAACGCCGACCATACCCACAAGAAGTTATTAACTATGCGAGGCCACACCTACAATTCACTACAATGAAGAGGCTGATTTTTCTTGTTAGCACCACCTACTCTCGCTGTTCCACACAGAAACTTCATCATCCTACATCCCACACAAATTAAATCATACTTCACGTTTTTATTGGAGCAGCACATCACATCTTGGCTTCTGGATACCTCTACCACTACACCCCGAATCCATCTCCTTGGTTGAAGCTGGTCACATGATTATACAGTGGCACAGATATTATAGATGTTAACCACTGCATAGTCACACCCCCTACTAAATTTACATATTCCTAACATTAATTACAAATTAAACTATTCTAAACATGAAAATACATATTAGAAGCACACAAATAGACCAAAAAATCCCTAATACAATTGAATGCTACCAGTACAAATCAGCTTGTTACTGTCATAACTAAAATTACAGCAAACAAGATCAAAAGTTTCATATTACAAAAGCATACCCTAGACTTAATGGGTTACTGTCATACAATACCATTACAAACTTATATTAGTTACTTCATAAGCAAAATAGTTCTCCAAGTGTGGATCACCTCAATTTCCCCCATAATCGTACCATTATCAAGAAACTACTAACCAAAACATCTTAAAAAATCATAAAATTATGATACCTTATAAAATTGCCTGCCAAATGTGAGATAAATGTTACAAATATGACTAACTTGAAACAAGATATAATAATGTTTGTTTGGAATGAGTCCATAGTTCTTCCCATGCGCAAAAGAAGAAATACATACTATTGCATATATCGTGCTTCACAAGCTTTGGCATGTTTGATTCGTAATCACTTTGCACCATTCACTTTTCTTTCACACATAACACTGTTGTTATCACCTCCTCTTGATTAATACACCAAAGTGGGTGGAGGATAAAGTAAGATCTGTTCTTGCTGTAGCAATATAAAATTGTTTTCCAAACAAGGAAAAGGAAAACATGTGCCTATGTGATTCTGGGTCTAGTATAGGGGTAACGTGTATGTTGGTAGTGTAGTCCTGCATCCCCTAAAAAAACTGAACAAAGGTGATATATTCCCTTTAAATTTCTCCCTTCGCCAAACAAATTTATCCCTTTTCTCTTTTTCTGCTTCTGTCTTGCTTTCTCAATCCTTTTGTTTTGCTTTTCCTCAGCCATGATGAAACGTCTTCTTTTCTTCTCACACTTCCTTGTGAGCTTTGCTTCCTCCACGATTGTATCTGTTTCTTTGTGCTTTTCCATCGAAACTCCAAACAGAAGTAACTCCCTTATGTTATCATCAAAAAACATGGTCCTCACCTTGTGTTTCTCATGCTGCTGTAAACAAACAACTGACGGCATAACTTCAAACTCACCGTGACTGTCTGCTGATTCATTGTTAAGCTGCTTGTTGCGGTCAGTGGCTCGCTTTGTCACCATCCGCAAACTGTCAGTCATGCCTACTGTATGCAACACCCTCTCTGTTTTGGCGATGCACAAATCATGTCCACTGATTTGATTTCATATTTGACATCAGTCACCCAGCAGTAGTTCTCACTTGTTTCTTTTCCTCTCATTACCTTGACCTTCTTCCATGTTACCACCTCATCCGTCATGGATATCATCCCTTCAATTTCAATCTTCAGTATTTCATCTTCACACAATTCTGTGTGTTCCTCCTCGGTGTCTTTGCAGGCTTTCAAACAAGCTATTTCTCAAATTCTCTCTTGTACATCATTCATGTTTTCTTCCATTCCTTTCTTCATCACTTATTGTATATGTGACCTTTTCGTCCCCATTTCTGTTGCTTCTTTGCATTCCTGACTCCTCCAAGCAGCCAGGATGATTAATGTTTACAGTTTTCAACTTACAACCTATTTGTAGGCTCTCTTTTCAAACACCCAGAAGATTGTTGATTATCGACTGAATGTTATCCAGTTATGGTGCGTACCTCATCAGGTGCTGTTCCTGATTTCTCTTCACCATCATTAGGACCTTCCGACTTTCCTTTCTCTCTGTCCGTTATCATTGCTTCTTTAGTCCTAACGATTTAGGATACATCCTCTTCTGTAACTTCCACACCACTTGGCTTGTCTTGTTCCATAACTTCTACTGAAATTACCTTACATTTTGGTTCTTGTGTAAGAAAAATCAATGATTTTCTCATCTGTAACAACACAAATTATTTCTTGGCTCTCATCACTTTCCTTTACTTCCCCAGCTTCTGTCTGATTATTTACGCCTTCAATTTCTGCAGGGAAAATAGTATTACTTAATTCAATTTCCAACTGATCTTTCTTCTTCATATTTCAAAGTGGTTACTGGCTTTAGCAAAATTTTCCCATTGGTGTTCCTCTCAAGCACACACAACCCATTTATCAAAATCCTCTTCCACAATTTGTATCATTTCCTTCTTCCTCTCCTGCAAGCGGTCAGTATAATCCCAGTAAGATACACAAACTTCCCGCAGTTCATTCTTGACTAAAAAAAGTTCTGGCTCCACAACGGGTCTATGCTGTGTTGGATAGCTCCATACCACAATTTTGTCAATTTCCAGTTTGATTACATAATAAGATTCATGCAACAGTTCCATTTCATTTTCTGCGTCCATATCTGTTTCTTTCGTGCAATCATTTAATTTTCTTGAGAACAATTACCTGATTCTCTGGATAGCATCTTACACCTCACTGCTGAGATCCTTCTTCCTCAAGTGGAAAATGACTAGATCCTACATCTCTGCCATATGTTTCTGTATGTTATGAAGCATTCTTCCAGTCTGAAAAAATATTTACTCATCTCTCTGACTTTACTTTTAAATTATTCAACTAAACTTCAAACATGATTTGTCGTTTCTTTCCACACATGTCTCCCTTTACTGCTTGAACTAGATCAACTTGGAAAAGCCATCTTACTCCAAGAGAGCCCAACAAAACATAAAATCATATTTAGAAATTTAGTGAACACAAGGCAACAACCTTCTTCTTAAATCCCTACACAAAATCCATCAGGTTCATTTTACATTATCAACATAGAAGTTACCAAAAAAAACTATCAAGAAAACCAATTATTTTATTGACACACACTCCGCCATGTCCATGCTATCCACAAAGCATGTGAAATTCTTATACAAATGAGTGCTGAAAAAATCGATATCACATAAAAAATTTACAATCATGCATGTTAGTTAAAGCAATAAGTGTTTGCCTTTGTAAGCAAGCACCAGCTACCGTGTCATGTACCATGATGAAAATTCAGGTAAAGTTATAATTATGAGAGAAGAAACCTCATACACTAGGTTTCTTTCCTTCAGGAATTACTACTAAAATTTATTGAGATACTAAATATTAAAAGGTACTGTAGAGCTAGTGGAATTAGGAAAGAGAAATTATATTTGAGTGCTCCCTATCTTGAGATGTCTTCCTCTGATTGCTGGTTTGTGCGCCGCCTCCACGTCACCTGTTCATTGCCCGTTGCAATGCGGTCTCTCCTATGTCTTGCGCCTGCTGGATAGTAGTAGCAACTGCTGCTATGAGCGCGTTTTTTTCTTGCCAATAGAGTGGAATATCTGCAAGCTGTCTTTGCCGTTGCATAGTTGCACTGGCTGTATGTTGAATGTCTTTCCCATTGTGGTGGTCAGGCTGCATATATTTTTTTTTTTTTTTTGCTCTGCCACCCCGAGAGGAATACTTATGAGCGTCATGTGAGCATTAGAACAAATGCATAACACTCCAGTAGGGTATATAAAATATTTACATTTATTAACAATGGTAATAATAACCCTGTAATAACCCATTTGCTTTCTCTTATCTAATCCTTTTGCTACAGCCAGGTCAGTTATCCTTGTCTAATGTCAGAACTTGACTTCCTATCATACTCAACCTTCCCCAATTCTAACTTTGACTAAGCTGCTTCATTCCCAAACTATATCAATGGTAGCACTGTGGGCTGCACTTAGCGTAGACTGCTCCCATCTTCGGCTGCCACTGTGACCACTATCAGGCTCGACTCGAAGACCTACAGTTGCTCCCTGCCAGAGCTCTCTGCAGTCCAGTTTTGATCATTGCTACCCCCCCCCCCCCCACTCCATTGTACCTGGTGGGGAGATCTGCTAGCCAATCACTTTGCCCATTGATGTGGTCATCCCAGTCTGAATTATGTAGTGATTCGCAAGCAATTGCTGATTCTTCTGACCTACTATGCAGGCCGCTGCCTTCTGAGCTTACACGTTCGTTGTGTCGCAACTCGTTACAACTGCTGTCACAGCGACCTAGTTTGTTGTAGTACTTTGTAAAATCTAATAATCTCAATAATTATCTAAAAAAACCTCGGTTCACCTCACTGTCAAGCACTCTAGTTTATGTTAAGTGGCTATGTCGATACCATTCTGTCGTTGATTCCGTCTTCCTTCCTCTCCCATATTTTTTCAGACAATCTTGTTATTTTTCCACTTAGTCATCAGACGCAGTTACTCACAAACATGAATTGAAATTGTTTCCAACCCGAAATTTGCTTGGTCATTGCATGGGAGCCATGTAACATCATAAAACGAATTCTCGTGTTCATTAATTAGTCATTATATGTACACTTGTAAAGATTGCAAATTTGGGCCCAGTCGACACCAATGCAATGTTGGAAAATAATCCTGAAACGTTTTAGGTTTCTAAATTAGTCGTCAGAAGCAGTTGCAAGACAACAAACACTTTTAATCGTCTTCAAAAGTTCACCTGTGACCACCACCTTTACAATATGACCATGAAGTTTTATATTGGAACTTCGTACCTCCGAGATGAAGGCTCCTGCATTTGTTAACACTACCACCAGTTTGATAATGAGTTCAACCAATAGAAGTTTTTAACTATGCAAGATCACATTCACAGTTCTCTAGAATGAAGAGGCTGTTTTTTCTTGTTAGTACTGCCTACTCTCACTGTTCTGGGCTAGTTTATCAACTATGTTCCATGCAGAAACGTCACCATCCTCCATCCTGTACAAGTTAAATCATACTTCATGTTTTTATTGGAGCAGCACATCATTGGCTTCCAGCTACCCTCCTTGACTCCCTCTCCTTGGTCGAAGCTGGTCACATCCCAACTGCTGTGCAGGGCATTTCCCATCTGTCTTATATATTTTCACATTTGAGAACGCCTAAGAAAATGGAGCGAAAACATCCACAATTCTCACAATGCATTATTTTATTGTTTCTGAAACTTTGATTTTCTGTATATTGAATTACTCCAGATACTTGTATTTATGACAGAATTTTTCCACAATTTCCCCAGATTGCTCCAGCCAAATGCTAGGATGCTTCCTTCAAAAGGTCATGCCCGAATTCCTTCCCATTCCTTGCCCCAGTTGCATCCCACCTCTAATGACCTTGACATCAATGAGGCATAAAGCTACATATATAAAAAAAGACAGCTTTTAATGAATATTAACTTGCTTAAGTGTTATTAATTATTTTTAATGGAGTGTTGTAAACTTGCTTCATTTACCTGTAGTTCCTGAAATGCTTATTAGTCACTCTTAAAGTTCAAACGATTCCATTTAATTTAATTTTTTATTTTAGATATTAGTTAGGTTTGTATCTATTTTATTTAGATGCAATATCTTAAAACATGTAACAGGGCAGTTGCACAAACTTCAAAATTCTATATCTTTCTTATTTAAAAATATTTTTGAATGGCGTTTTCACTATTCTTACTTGTGTTTGTCTGGGCTTCCTGCCTTCATTTGTGATAAGTGATGGATTATTTTTCCCTAACCTACCTGATTTTCAGTGCTTAACTGCATTTTAATGTAAAGTTTGTGTAGTCGGGAAATTTTATTTAAGATAGGAAATGGGGGCAAGAAGTTTCATTTCAACCATTGGATCACATAAGGAAAATTCAACCAGCTAGGTGACACAAGCACAGACAACAGAAGAGACCTTTATTTAAATAAATAAACGAAAACTAATTATGGAATGTCAGGATTTAAACAAACTATAGTAAAATTTTGAGTTCGTAGACAAATTTTAAATGGGGATTTTTAATAATCAATCAGAAATATTCATCTTGATAAATAAAATTGTAACCAAGTAAAAAAGGGCTTAAATGAAATATAAATTAAAATAATAATATGATAACAGTAGAGAAATAATAATATTTTAAAGGGTGGAAAAAGGTATTTTAGACATCAAGGAATAGATTGCATATAACCAGACATTATATTATAAATATATATCAAAGGAGAGATACTAACAGTTAGAAAGAGAATAATAAAAAACTAATAATCTCCATAATATTTTGGTTTGTGACCTTAATCATGTAAGAGGCAAGACATATGGCAGAGGGAAGAAGTTTTTGCTACGTTATAAAACTACTTGTATGTTACAACACTGGCACAGTCTGCCAAAACCAAGGTCAAACATCAGAACAGGATTTACCAGGATGTTTAAAAAATTGTCGAATAGATTGATTTAATATTTTTCAGTGATTAGGCACCTTATTCCTCAACTTTTGTATATTCCACTTTTACCCTGAAAGATCTCTGACATTAACAGAAGGACAAAAATTAAAAATTTTGTATGATTATGTAGGAATTTTTTTTTGAAAACAGTGTGGAGGTGCATATCCAAATATGATACAAAAGACTTTGAATCTCAAGTTGCCACAAAAATTACTAAACTGGCAGTCTGCCAGAAAGAAGGTCAATGATCAAAAACCTTCAGGTTGGTTGAGTCAGAATTTTGCATAATGATTAAGCAAATTATTTTCAAACTTTTGCATTCCATTTGCAAATTTTTTGAAAATGCTGAGGGGGGATGTCTTGAGAAATTATGCAAAAGCATTTGAAACATCCCAAGTTGTTACAAAAACTACTTGTATATCACAAAACTGATGGAGTCTACCAGAAACAAGGACAGAACCAGATTTTTCAGGATATGGGAAAAAAGGTCAGATAGATGGAGTTCTGTTGTTGCTTAGTGATGAAGCTCATTATTCTCGTACTGTTGTATATTCCACTTTGACCTTTGATTAACCCTATCAGGTGCAAAGGGCAAAAACTAAAAATTTTGAACCAGTTTGGATTTTTTTTTTTTAAGAACAGATATGAGGAATCTCTTGATATGTGGCACAAGAGGCTTTGAATATGTCACAAGTTGCTATGAAAAACACTCATATGTTATGAAATTAACAATTGTGAGTTGTACTCAATAAAAATTGTTTGTTGTACTCAATAAAAATTGTTTTGAATGATTGTTGAATACCTTCATATTCCTCTCCGCTCAGTCAGATACTCAGTTGATTATCACAGAACAATGAAAGCATAAACAGAAACTTTTTAAAACTAAAATAAAATTAAAATATGGTTTTCTAACTTTTAACCTTGATTTCTTTTTTAATTTTGTCATTTTGATTTGAAAATTGAGAATCAAGAAAGGGATGAATCAATTTTCTGAAGAATATAATGATTCTTAGTAAGGCCGAGACACATCAAAATCTCGTTATTGATACTGAAGTTGGGGCTACACCCTATCAACTTTCTGGAAAAATGTGTTCATCATAATCATTCTTTTTTTAGTATTCAGCAAAATGTACCGGTTGCTCTCCCCTGTTGTTTCTCCTATCATTCCCATAATTTACCAACACTGAATCTTCCTGTTTCCAGGGGCCAATCTTGACATTAAAGTCACCAATAACCAGTTTAAAGTTGAAAGTCTTCAATCTTTTCATCTGAGTGGCTTGACGTGGAAGCATAAAACTGCACAAATCTGTACTTTGTTCTTCTTTTTTAAACATTTAGAACTAGGTGAACTATTCTGCGGGATGTTGCTTCAAACACAGATATCTTATCAATGATGTGCCTGTTTATTATGAATCCAATTCCATGCAGTTTACCTCCAGGTTCACCGTGGAAGTAAAACAGATTGTCAAAATTTAGAAGGAAACAGTCTTCATCTTTATGGGCATATTTGACTAAGACTGACAACGCTGCAGTTGAATTTCTTAGTTCTTCCTCAGTTTCTCTAAGCCTGCCATTTCCCAAAAATGAACAGCAGTTGCAGACACATATTTGCAAAGTTTGAGTTCAACTGTTGGCAAAAAAGGGTGAAGCCTAATCACCACAACTGCTTCAATGATGGAAGGGTTATCCTCCCGCACTGATTAGCTCGCCAACACAACTACCCACTGCGGTTATTTACCTGAACCTTCCATTGGGTTGCTCAATATAATAGGGGCACCTCTTGTAGGTTATGCGTTTAGACTTGGAGTGAGATAAGCCAGAGGATTCAAACTTGCGGTGTTCTTATGTTATTGTTGCTATATGATTGCAACAATGTACCTCACTCCCATTACGCTCCAAAGTGCAGCTGTTTATTGTAGTCTGAAAATATTGTGAAGTTAATCTAAACATTGCAATATATAAACATTAGCATTAGCATTTGCTGGCTATTACACACTTCCAGACCTTGTGTGTAGAGATGCTTTTCATTTTTTAGTACCAAATTGGTGGAGAGGTAAAAACTTGCACTTTTTTTAAAGACATTACCTAAGGTTGATTTTAACATAATCTATTTTATGAAATATAAAAATTACATTACTAATCTAATATTATAATAAGCAACTGGCCATCTGTGACACATCTGTCACACCATCATGTCACTCTATGATGTTGCACAACGATGTCACGCTTTATACTATTGTTCTTGGTAATGCGTGTTATTTAATAACATTTCTAAGCATCTGCAAATAAATTAACTGACAAAGCACTGAAATAAAAGTATGTATTGCATTTAAATTGACGTATCACTCATTAGATGCTTATATTTATCTAATATTCTTTTGATATACCAGTGTAGAAGTATTCCTTAAATTCTTTGTCCATAGATATGTAAGATAAAAGCTTTAAGTTTCAAGCATCAATGTTAGTGAAAATTTTGACTAGATTGTTACTTAGCATGGGGCAGAATTACAACTGGCATTTGACGTTACAGCAGAGGGTATGAATAATTTAGTTTTTTTTCCAAAATAATTTAAAGTGTCCTATTATTGAAATTATTAACTCATTTGAACAGAAATAATTGCACACTGATCGCAATCTGTGCAACCTACATTACAATTAAAACAAATATAATGCGGCATAATGTATGTTTATAAGATTTATTTTAATTTCCTTTGCTTTCACTGAGCATTATTACTGAGGCTGTTATTTCAGGAACTTTTTCAGCCATTCAAACGTTGTAATATTGGTCTGAATCACGGATAACAAAAAAAGAAAGTTGTAAAAATCCTTGAAGATATTTGATCAAATTTATATCACGATTCATTATTGCCACTAAAATGCGATACAGTACATGTATTAATATGTATGAGATTGTAGTATTGTTCTTCTGGCGGCAAGTTTAGCGTAGTGTGTTGTTAGGTTGAAATGAAACATGGACCAGGATGGAAACGGAAAACTTTTGCTACAGCGCAAGGCACAAGGAATTTCATTTAATTTTATTTTATAGCAATTCTGTCTGGTTAAGCAATTGGAAAGACATGAATTATCAGAACACTTAAAGGCCCGGCCACACAGAACGCAACAAGCGACAACGACACGCGATATTGTGTCGCGGCGCGACGTCGCTATTGTTGTAATTCACAGTTTTGAATTGGGACGGTCACACACAAAGCGATCCGTCGCCGGGCCGCCGCCTTTGTCGCGGCGACGAGCGACACAGTTGTACAAAATCACAGAATTGTCGCGCGACAGAGCGACATGGCCGATGAAGCAAAATTTATTTCCACCGCATCCGACGGCCACTACTTCAGGTGTACTAAGAGATGCATATGAAAAGATTTCCAGCTCATAAAAAATAATTTTTCGCATTGAGAATTGTATTTTTTCTTCTTAGTTTCTCACTTTATGTTTGTTTGTTTACACTGTAATTATTTAAAATAAATAATACTTGTATTTGAGCCTATCTTTTTATTGTGAAATACATTGTCAATAATAAATTGTATATTTTATTGTGAATATTTCACTTTGTGACGAAACTCCTGGTTTTAAGGGTATTTCTTATTGACCTCCACGCAAATGACACAGCTGCCTGCAGGGTGGAAGAGCTGGGAAGTGATAAGATTGAAAATCACTTAGAGGTCAGGGGCTTTGGCCAGGGCGCTAAGATTTTCGGGCCCCGGGTAAGGATTCTTAGCCCCCCTCCTCCCCCCCCCCCCCCCAACAAAATTATTTATATTAAACTTTTAAAAACTTTTAAATTTTAAGGCAAAAAATCAAATTACATCTTTTTAAGCAAGATTTTAAAAGTTTTATTTTTATTTAATTAGACACTCTGGCAGAGGAGCCCCCTTCGGGGGCACAGGCCCAGGATACTTTTGCCTCGCTTAACCCCCTAGCACCGGCTCTGGTTTTGGCAGTGTCGTTTTTGTTTTGTTTTTAAGAATGTATATTAAATGAACAGAACATACCTCATAGTGTCATACAAATGGCTAATCTTTCTATTGTACCAATTACTTTTCTCCAGTTCGTGGTGCAATATAGTTGATTTTAACAGATTGTCTACTTTCTCGAAGCATTCTCGAGACATACGAAAATATGTATAAAATCTATCTTCTTGTGATACCAGTCCCCGGCAAAGGCGGTGGTATTCACCAAGGCATTCTCTCTTCTTATTGATGTCAGGAACCCAGACCATTTTTAGTGCGAACAAAATAAGTAGTCCCCCCTCATCACTTGACATGTTTTAAGAATTTCCTAGCCCAAGAAAACTTATTAAGAAAGAAATAGAGAAGTACAGATTTCTTCGCGAGAGAGGGTCTCACTGGCATTTGTCGCTATGGAGTTGTCGCGTCCTGTGTGACGTACCAAATTCGCGTATCGCCGCGACGAGAGAATGACCACTTGCCGCTGTCGCTTGTCGCGTTCTGTGTGGCCAGGCCTTAAAGGAAAGTATGTATATCGTTTAAATTGGCATATTAATTATCAGTTTTTTTTTTAACTGAAATCACTACATGGTTTGAATGAAAGGAGTTACAAATTGATTGTGATGTAAGCTTTATTTTATAACAATTCTATTTAGTTAAGCAACTGGAGAGAAATAAATTAGCATAACACTCTGTTAAACCTGTAATTTTTGACGGGCTTTGGAGTTAGTTGTTAATAAAGAGACATGAAATATTATTCATATTAAAATTTAGAAGTATTAATTGCTAATCCATTATAGCTAGACCATAAGCTCTCCAATTGTGAAAACACCATCCAAAAAAGTTTTTTGTGTGGCGTTAATGTTGTATCGTAGTAACTTTTAACGAAAGTAAAAAATTTCATTTTCAAATATGGAAAAACATTATGAAATAACTATTGAAGCAATCTCTTGCCGAATATATTAAGTATCCTTGATACCTATACATTCAGGTTAAGTAATATTTAATGTGAAGTAAATATCATAGTTCCGTGTCATTGAAGGGTAAAGATAAGATCTATTTAAAGATAGCAAGTACAAATATTATCTTATTTCATTTTTTAATTTAATACAATTTAATCGCGATGAATTGCTTGCTCCGGTGGCAATTTCCCTGCACACCCATTTTTTCCCCACCAACTTCTTCCCTTCTACTAATTTCAAATTTAAATTATTTCAGTATTTTTGGTAAATTATTCATCATTTTGCTTGGTAATTTATTCCAATCCTTGACCACCCCTTACCTATCAAAGAAAATCTTCCGCACCCTTATGCCTGAAATTGAGTGCCAAATTGTGGTCATGGTCATCTTTTCTCTTTCATGCACCTCTTCTAATTCTCCCACCAATATCTTTCCACATTTCATCATCAATATATGCCTTGTACACTCCTGTGATTCTCTTCACCCTTTCCCTGTCTTGCAATGAATCCCACTCCAGCTCCTTTATCATATTGATTGTGTTCTGTGATAATTTCCAGAGATAAATCTAGCAGCCCTTCTTTGCACCCCCTCCAACTGCTGTATTTGATATCCAAAATGTGGCTCCCGTACTACATTATAACAATAGTTGAAAGCTAAATGTTAGAGCTTTAGCCTTACATTTTTTCCTTGTGGATAAGAGGAGTTTTCGGTCATTTATGCTGACTTTTAAATTATCTTCATTAATTTACTAATATTTGGTACAAATTATTTAACAAATCTACAATGTGTGTAGTATATATTTATTTATTTTTGCACTATTACTTCTTGGTTAATACTAAACATGGTGGGTGGGCAGTAATGCTCTGGCCTTGCAATCGAGGAAGCGTGTTCGAATCCCCGTCCAGATATTCAGATTTGCATTTTCCATGGTTTTTTTTCAAAATCACTCCAGGCGAATGGCAGGATAGTTCCTTCAAAATGCCATGGATGAATTTTTCCCCGTTACTTAACCACAGTCCTTCCTTGCCTCTAATGACCTTGACATAAACAAGGTGAAAAGCTATAGAAAAAATCAAGGATTCCTCATTATAGAACTCATTACTGTTCTTAAGAAAAATAATGTGTCCAATTTCAAATTGATCAACAATTTGCAACATGTTAAATCTTTTGTGCCAAACGATAACTTCATACAACAACTGCTTGCAAAAATGTTTTTGTTAGATTCTGATCTGCAGATATATTAACCACTTTCATTGTTAATTAAACATGCTTATTTTCTCACATTGGGCAGAAAATAAATCTAGACATTGGATCAGCTGAACCAGATAAATTTGAACCAAAGATACCCAACATCATCATCATTGCTTGTTAGTTCCTAGTTCTTGAACAAAATATAACTAAACACCTTAATTCCCATCTTAATAATATTTGGATTAAACATGCCCTAAATTGGTCCAGTGGTTTACTCACACATTGGAGTTTATGGATAAAGATGATGTAGGTTAAAACCACTCAAAGGAACTTCGATTGGCGAAAATATTTACTGTCATATGTATTTCACCTATGTTATGGGGACATCATGGCTGTAAATAGTAATGACACACTTCAATTTTTGTTTTGAGGACTAGTGCTGCTTCTGTCTTCATTATAAATTTTGCCCAAATTACATATTTTGTCTAGTGTTATACAACAGTTAACTGGAACTTGAAATTTCATACACAATGTAGTTTTTTTTCTGCTTTCAATCACCTAGGTGAATAGTATGATAATAGTTAATACCTACCAAGAATAACAAAAGTTACAGTGAATTAAAAGCTTTCCTGTTTCATAAGTAGATGACATCCCACTTTTTAGCATAGATCAGCTTTAGTGATATTAGGTATTGGAAAATGATTCAATTTTTAACCAGTGATCTTGAGAATATCAGTTCTATTAGTCATCATCTCGTTTATGTAACAATTTGCATCTGACATAAATGTTAATGTGTTTATCAATGTGGAAACCTTACAAGTTAATGTTTTTTAACTATCTGTGGGGTGAAACTGGTACACTTCATGATATTGATTTACTTGAACAAACTGTATGTCATCCTAATCCATAAACTACATGCAGTTTACTAAAAATTCTTTTGTATAATGAAGGATTTACACTATTTGTCAGCAAAATAACATAACATGTAGTCAGAAGTACATCATTTCGTACTCCATTCCTGGATTTGTGTTCTGTCCTTCTTTTATTTGTTTGCTGTATTCTAATTATATATAAATATGTTGATGTTTTGCATAGTATTATTATTATTTTGGTGCTTACAGGATGTGCAGAATATATAGCCTCAGTTCTAAAAGAGTTTTGCATAATGTCAGTAAAGCTGTGCTTCCAGTGAGTGATGGATCTGAGCTGGAAGGAAAAACTGTTAGACTGTTTCATGATGATACACTCAAATCTTTCTTCAGAAGATTGTGCTTTTCACCTGATGGGGAGCTTCTGATTGTTCCATCTGGTTTTGTAGAAATACCCAATACTGAAAAGCACTTCAATGCAACATATATTTTTACCAGGAGCTCACTTAACAGGTAGAGATTTGCTTTGGTTGCTTATATTCCTGTAATCACGTAAAATTATATATGCAAATAGTTTGGGAAAGTATAAGTCTAACTTGAAATTTCTGTAGCTTATGGTGTTAGTAATTCTGAAATGAACTCCTAATGAAGTTACCGGACTTGTGATTTGTTGGTATGATTATAGAATTTTTAGAGGTAATATTATGACTAATATTTTGAGGTTGCTAAGAGGCCATCTATAAATTACCTCATACCTATTTCATTGTTTTGTTGATCCCACCTCCCTTTATTGTTTCCATAAGTAATCACATATATGCAAACCCTCTGTTGTAACATCATTCATGTTGAAATTTTAAATTTAGAACTTGATTAAAACAGTACTTCAAATAACAACTTTAAGCATAAAATCTTTTCAAATAAAGTGATAGTTTGCATGTTCTAGCTGTCTCCGCTTAGTTTCACACATATTGCACATTTTTCTTTATTATCTTAAGTTCCATACATCATGGAAAAATGGTTAATGTCTAGAAATGTAATATTCTGAATGCAGTGATTTTTAGGGCAGCTTAATTATGTAAGAACAGAGAGCTTAATTATGGTTTGCTGGTAACATTTTCATCAAAAAAGTATAATCACAGCTTTTTGGCTCTAGATGCGATGTCATGAAGCTTGTGACCTCACCAATCCCCATGTCATGTTACGTCGCACTTGGTAGACCCTCTCCTTCCTTAATAACTGATGTAATTAATGAATGACTCGTAAGTACTGATTAGAGGAGTAATTTTGAAAGATATGTCTCAGTGAATTTGATAGCTGTAACCAATTATTCAGAAAGTTGCGTATTCAATGGCTTGACTTTCCTAGTTTTATTTTCCTTAAATTAATCATTCCGATCCTTTTACAAATAGTTTGATGGTTACAAGTTCTATGAAAATACCAATTTATACATATATTGTTTCCATTTAATTTTTTCAAGAATTGTGTATTAGCAAATGTGCTGTGGCTCTGAATTTCTTCTACTTTCTGTTGAATGGAAAAACATTTTCTTGAATGAAGGGAGAAAAGCACTGGATTGAGGGATTAACACTTTATTTGGTTGCTGACTGTGAAGAAGACAGTGATAGTGTCACACAACTTTTTTTTGAAGTTTATATCACTGTTCCGTATCCTCTAATTGCTGGTATATCCCCAAGCTAAAGCTCTAGGTCCAGCAGCCTATTGAGATGTAGACTATTCAGCCGCGGCTTTGCCACGTTGCCCAGGGTGCACCACGAGGAGGCTCTTTTGACCTAAACAATAGAAAAGCCCATTATAGCCCTTGAATAAAATTCAGAGACCAATTAATGAAATTCACTCCTCATCCAAAATATCTAGGTGAGGTTCTTGACCGGTCATTGATATATAAGGAGCATATCCATAAAACAGCGGCAAAAGTAAAAACTCGAAATAACATCATTCACAAACTTTCAGGAACAGGTTGGGGAGCACATGCCGCAGCTCTCAGAGCATCAGCTCTTGCTCTGTTATACTCAATTGCTGAATATTGCAGTCCAGTATGGCTAAATAGTAGTCACACAAAAAAGACCAACGTTCAAATAAATGACACAATGAGAACAATATCTGGAACTGTTAAATCTAAACCTACAGACTGGCTGCCTGTACTCTGTAATATTGCCCCACCGAGTCTCCGAAGACAAGTGGCTTTAAAAAGTAATGACAGAAATGCTTAAGATATCCAATTCATCAGGACAGCACACCAAAAGCTCCAAATAGATATTCAACATGGAAGTTTGGTCAAGAGCTGGTCCAAACTAATTTCAACAAGACGAAGCCTGGTACGCTGATTGGGCAAAGTCCAACCCCGACAAACGTGCTGATCCAAGACCCTACACGACAGCCTCCAGGATTCAACTTTCCTAGGAAAACCTCGACAGCACTGAACTGAGTGAGAACAGGCTACGGTAGATGCAACTACTGTATGTACAAGTGGGGAATGATAGAGAATCCTTCTTGTGACTGCGGTAACTACGAGAAAACCATTCACCATATCACCATGGAATGCCCTCTTATGAGATTCGGTGGCACAATGCATCATATTCATGAAGCAACCACAGAAGCAATTGAATGGCGCAGTTGTTGGAAATCAGTCTGTAGTAGTAGTTATATTTATTGTAATTTAATGTAGTTACTGTTTTGTAATTCCTCTGGCCTACGAAACAAAATAACAACTTTTTTAAAATATATTCTTGATTAGTGATTTTATTGTCATCTTTCCAGGACCTTCTATTTAATACAAATTGAGATTTATAGCTATCAAAACATACCATCACAACTTGCAGGAGCAGTTGATTAACTTGAATTTGTTGAGGCCAGATTAATAAAAGTTTTCCAAATGGAATATCAAGTGTGGTGGAAAGTCGTCATTGAGGGAATACAGAAATACATATCAAACAGCAGTGTTATCGTACCTGAGATTTTACTGGTACCAAGTCTTATGGGTGAGCTTGACAATAGGCAGGACACAGCTTTGATCAACAAACTGGCCATCCAGATTTTGATTTTCCATGGTTTCCAGTAGTTGCTCCAGGTGAACATTGAGATGGTGCCTTCAAAAGACCGTGGCCAAGGTTGTTCCCACCCTCCTTCTACCTATGAAGCTATGTAACTTTAGTACAGTCTTTTAAATGTGGTATACTCAACTTCCGATTGGGCTTTTAAGTTCTGTGCTTACATGTATTATTGTTGCTACAAGCCTTATTACAAATGGAATTATGCCAGTTAATTTGTGAATCTACAGATGTTTGATAGACCTGAGAAAGTAATGGAACATACAACTGTGGCATGGAAAAATACCCTTGATGTGGACTTGTGTGTGTTTCTGTAGTTGTCATGTTGCCGAGTAAGATTTTAATTCGGCACTTGATAGTTGTATTAATGCACTGGGAAGGCTTATACCGGTTCGGGGAGCTACAAAGGGGCCAAGCATGACTCCAGGCCCCAGCGTACTGGCCATCCTGACTGGTTTTTAGTTGGTTTTCCACAACCATCAAGGTGAATGCCATGACGGTCCTCAATCTCCGCTTCATAAACCATGCATTTCACAAACAAAAAATTGCACTTATCATATACAGAACATAGTAACACATTTTACAGACAGATGACAACACTTCAGTTCCTCCATTAATATGTAGCGTGACCTGCCAGTCAGCAAGGGCATGCAACTGTACAACCAAAGCTGCACACCAATGAAGAGTAAAACTCACCAACAGTAGCGAACCTCTAATGTTGGGAAAAGGCGGTGAAGAAGAACAAGACTTTATAGCTGTGTTAAGTGGTTGTTTGGTTTTATTTATACTCTACATTAAGATTATAAAGTTATTGTATGTATGTCTGTTGAAAATCAGTTATTAATGTTATAGTTGTGTTGAGATTACAACAACATAAGCTTGATAAGCTGTGGTTTGTTTAATTAAAAAAATACTTTAGATCAAACAAAAATCTATTTAACTGACAAAAAGAATATTAAAACATTTCTGAAGATAACTGTGTCAACACACCACTCTTTTATTAGAAGTATGTTATGGCAAAAAATGTAGTTAAGATTTTTCTCAGAGGTGAACAATTCATAATGTTAACGACATTTTACAGGAAGGTTGAAAAAGTTAGTTCCAAGTCTAGGTTTGCTGTCATTGAGCCACACTTTGCATGCAACAAGCAACATTTACCAAACTTTTAGATCCAACAAAAAAAGGCTTAAATTATCTTCGTTAAAATTTGAAAATTTATTTTTATGGTAATTCAGCTCAGCCTTCAAAGAAACAAGTTCAACTTTAAAAAATATTTGATCGATGTTTTGGGTACCTGTAAATACAAAGCAAGTATCTTCTAAAAATACAATGATAAAACATTTTGCCCTGAAATCAGATATTTTTAAGTTTTAAAAATGATTTCAAGCAGTTCAACAAATGAGGAACTACACTTCGGCAACAGGCATATGGTGAAAAGGTAAACTAATAACCTGTTCTGTGATGACTTTGATGATGAAAAGCCATAAACTCATTTGAATAACGATTTGGGGAGGGGGGGGGGGGCGAAATGTGGTTTTACTGGTTCAGACTGTATAAATTTGTAGGAATATTACTCAAAGAAGGATGAGGTGCCTTAATGTGAGATTACTTGTTTAAAAAAAAAAATGTGCCTGGTTTCCTGTTTGAAATTATTGAAATTGTGGTTTATTCCATTGTGCTATCTGAAATGTTTTATGTTGCCTCGCTGTGGCTTCCTCAAGGCACTTAACCATAACACCTTGTGCATCTAAATCTTTGTAAACCAAATTATAGCTTTAAATCAATTTTCTGTACATATGATCCTTATATCATTATGATTGTATTTATAGTAAGGGACCGTGCACAAACTACGTGGCTTGGTCCAGGGGGGGGGGGGTGTTGGCTGAAAGGCTACTCTAGGCTACTTGGGGGAGGGGTAGTTCCGAGCCAGGCCACGTCACTTTCCTTTCATAACATTTTTCACAGTTAAAATGAGGAATAGAACTCACAACAGCATGTGAATATTTATTTCCCTCAGTTAATTATCTCCGTATGTAATTTACAATAGTCTGACAAGAGAAACATAATGCAGTAAGGGTGTGTCCAATATTCTCGCTCGGAATGCTGTTCATTACATTTTCAAAATCTCGTACGTATTCTATCCATTTTGTGTGTTTTTGACTGCAGTACGTCCGAAATAATCGGCCTATCTCTCTCATTTGACGTTCCGTGGAATTACTCGAGGGATGATGATATTTTAATATGTTTCACATTATTTTCACTCATACAAGCGGACCTACTTTTTGACACAAACTGACTTCCATTGTCTGACAACACAGATTTTGGCCGTCCGACCAATTCGAGATAATCATTCTGTAACTTATTTACTAGTGCTCTTCCTGTGGCCTTCTTTATCAGGTACAATTTCACAAACTTTGAAAACATGTCGAAACACACAAAAATATATACAAAACTGCCTCTTGACTTAGGTAGTGGGCCATACCATAAATCTACTGCTAACAGAACTTATATGTTTTCTGGCAATATGTACTGCATTAAATTCTTAGTAGTTACCGCAGATCTGGTACGCTGGCATTGATCGCAGGTAGCTAGCTGTTGTGCAATACGCTTCCGCTTGTTCTCGAAAATGACAACCTCCCGCAATTTTAGTTAGCATGTTTCAATTCCATAGTGCCCGTAGCTTAAGTGGGTGTAATCTATTATCAAGTCTACATAATGATGAGGCCAGCATAACTTCCAATCTTCAGTTGATTCCTCCCGCCTCCAGAACAAAACACCGTCATATAAAGTATAGTACTTCATTAACTTTTTGTTACTTCTGCTTCCTAGATTTTGCTTTACCAATTTCAGACATTCATCCTCATTCTGCCTCCTCTACATATCTTTGCATATTCTTTTACACCCTTCTCATATAATAGTTTTTAAATACTGTCATTCATTTTGATCGCGCTACTTCCTCCCATAGGTAGCTGCGATAAGGCGTCAGCTACTTTATTGTTGCTACCTTTGATATAACTTATTTCATAGTTATATAGCACCCATCTGGTTAATCTCCCATGTAGTAATTTACATTCTTGAAGGAAAGTTAAAGCCTAAGGCGGCGTCCTATGTAAGCTACAAATGCGAGTGTCACCGCGCGACATCTGGCTGCGCTACTTTCAGCTACAAGCAGCTACAGCAGTCCGAACACTTGGGTGTCCTGCGTGCAAGCGAACAGATTCACGCCACAAGTTGAGCCGGTCAGCTGAATAAAAATTTCACCGAGAAACCGTAAAATGTTATTGCTGGACAGTGCCTTAACTAAACTATCCCTGATTAGGAAAATTAGGCGAAAGAGGAATGCTGTAAATGAAATATATTGAGAGAGACACATTCATGGAGAATTCCACAACTTATATTTACAGCTAAGAAGATCACCACCAAAATTCTTCGAATATACGAGAATGACTACAGATACGTTTGATTATCTGATAAATTGATTGCAGAATTGGTTGGCATGGAACTGAAAGTGGGTAATATAGATTACATTTTTCAAATTAAAACATGTCTTTCTAGTAAATCCAATTTTTTGCATATAACTTATTTTTTTTTTCCTATTTATTCTTCAGGTATTTTGCTACAGGAGCATCGTTCCGCCAGCTCTAATTTTCATTTAGAGTTGGAAAAACAACAGTAGCAAATATAGTGAGTGAAATGTCAAGGGCATTGTGGAAATGTTTTCAGTCATTAGATATGCCACAACCTACAAAAGAATATTTCTTGCAAGTTGCTAAGGACTTTGATGAGAAATGGCAGTTTCCAAACTGCATTGGTAGTATTGATGGGAAGCACATTAGAATTCCCCCTAATTGTGGTAGTCAGTACTACAATTACAAAAACTATTTTTCAGTTGTTTTTCTATCAGTGACAAATGCAAGATACAGATTTGCAGTGATTGATTGTGGAGCTTATGGAAAAGACAGTGATGCTGGTGTATTGAGCAATTCTATCTTTTACAAAAACATTGAGTCAAATCAGTCTATTTTGCCTGGGTATTCCTTCTGCCAAATTCAGATGTGAGAGTGCCACATGTTTTTATTGGCGATGAAGCATTTCCATTAAGGACATATCTAATGCGTCCTTATCCTGGAAGAAATATGACACCTGAAAAAGCAGTTTTCAACGAGAGACTATCTGCAGCAAGAAGAGTTGTGGAATGTTCATTTGCCATCCTTTCATCAAAGTGGAGAATTTTGTTGAAAGCAATTGAAACCGATGTGGAGAATGCAGTAGCTATTGTAAAGGCGACTGCAATTCTACATAACATAATCATTGATAGGGAGGGTGTTGGCCTCACATTGCCAGCAGACAAAAACAATTTAACTGTTGGAACACACTTAAGCCCATCAGTAACACAAAATTCTTCCCAGCGTGAAGCAATAAAAATAAGAAATACATTTTGTAATTATTTTAACAATGTAAAAGCAGCAGAATTGTAATAAAACAAAACTCTAATGAACCTACTGTTTTTTCATACAATTTGTATAGGTTGGCTCTCAGTAACCATATAAACTTCTGTCACTTATTTGATCTGATTTTATTATCTGTTAAACCAGAATGTTTTATTTAGTTATATTGCAATCCATGACTGACTCACAGCCATTGTGATATAAAAGTGTATCATATTTAGAAAAGAGGAAGTTACTGCACTGCACAACATCCATAAAATGTTTGCTTATACTTACTTTCAATGCCTATTTCATATGTTTTGTTGTATACATGTAAAGCTTACATTCTTGTCTTGCTGGTAAACAATATAGAAGCTGACAGCTACTATATGGTCTGAATCCGTCACAACTTATGGCCCTTGAACTAATTTTTTTGCCATGATGCAAATGTAGGTGGGTACAGGATAGGAGGAAGATGGGGGTGGGGGTGTAGGGAAATTGCCACCAGAGCCTGTGCTCCATTACAATTAAATTAATAAAAAAAATGAAAATCCCTCACCTCTGTTGTGTACTTAACTTCTCTTTAAACTAAAGATCAAACTCACAAAGTATGTAGAACTAAAAATCATGCAACATTGGCAGAGCAAAGTACAAGACATGGTTAGAAATATGAAAAAACTAAATGAACTCCATTTTTGCATTATTTTTTATTTGCAATTTTATTTTTTAACACTCCAGTAATTTGTCCCATCACATCTAGTTTATCTAATTGGTCGAGCTGCTTCATGTATGGTACTAGTGACAGCAAGAATCTGGTGTCTACACACTGCTGCTCTGATTCCAGCATTTCAATTTTTCTTGCCTCCATTTGAAGAAGTTGTTCTTCGAAATTGAAGTCTAATTTTTTCCTCTTCCTTGGTGGCTGTTGTGTTGGAGGTGTCTGAAGAGAAGCAATATAGTCCTCTGAGTTTGCTGATATTTCCTCACTATCACTGCAGTCTGAAAGTACTGCATCCACAAATACTGAATTATCAGTGACGACTTCCTCAGAGTTGCTGATGTTGGCACCTGAGGATTGTGGAATTGATAAGTTTTCCTCAACTGAAATATTAAATTCAGTTTCTCTGGGCATCATTACATCCTTGAGAAACATCATTGATTTAAAGTGGCACCAATTGCTCTGCCTAGCCACAGCTGCACTCCCTGATGATGGAATTGGTGTCTTCTTCATCTCTCTCCGAAACCCATCCCTCAAAGACTTCCACTTTTTTTTGGCCTCATCCTCTGAAAGCAGACATACAAACAGACAACTTAAAATTTTGTTTATGGCTTTGGACTTGAAAACTCTTAAATTTCTTTCATCTGAACTACCCATTTTAAACAATTATGTCCTATCCCATCAATGTAAGTAATAGCAAGTACTTGATTATAGACTTTTACTATGAAATATAAAAATCTCCACTTTTGGTGAATGAAAACAATCTTTTAGGAGTAGGTTTTGCTAAATTTAATTATTGTAAATTTAGAAAGCTACAATATACATACATGCAACTTGAAGATACATACTGTTAAGAAATGAAACTTCACTTTGAGCAGAACTTATGTCAGACTACAAACAATCATATTGGTCAGAACTTATCCAGCCATTGCATTCACTATAAACCATAGGACCAGTTACTTATGCTAAGATGAAAGCTGATATAGTTAAACTATGACCAAAGCGTAGCTGGAAATTAGTTTCTTGGTTGAAAAACGTTTACAAACTATTAAATAACACCGAGTGATACTATATATGTAAGATATACCACAGCTGCCCACACACCATAAGCCAATAGACAAGAATATGAAATGTAGCTGCACTACATCAGTTGAAACAATAGAAAAGAACATTGTGCCAAGCGCGCCACATTTTGGGATTTTATTCGAAGTGCTTCATTTTTCCATTTGTATGCAAGTTCGACGATATGCGTGCTTATCTGAAGCTTGGTTTAGTGTTTTATACTTTTCTTTCCTGTGAATGTGTGCAGCTATTTCGTATGTCAGTTGTGGATGTAGGCAATTTAGTGTGTTCATAGTATATGTTTCCAAAAACCTTGCCTGTTTGTCCTATAATTGCTTCATGTTATTTTATAAATTTATGCTTCTACATATGGGTCTTGTTTACTGTATGGCTTTTATTGACAGTAATGAGTCCTGTAGTAAATTAATTTCCTTAAGTCTGATTCATTGCTCTTCATTATTTGCTGTTAAGACAGAGTAATTATGTCAGAAACAAGTAAGCTGCACTGTCTCTTGTAGGCTTATATGACTTCTTCTACTGTAATTTAGCATAAATCTTTTATGCCTGTACATCTACATCTATATATATACTCTGCAATTCACAAAATTTTGGGTGGCAGAGGGTGCTCAGCACCAAAGCTAATCTCTTTGCTGTGCATTCCAATCCCTAATGGTACGAGGGAAAAAAGAATTCATATAAGAATCAGTCCGGCACCTTATTTCTCTAATTTTTTCTTTCCTGTCCTTCCGACTCAAATAGGTTGGTGGAAGAAGTATTTCACTACACTCAAAAGTGAAAGTGGGAGTACGCATGTTTACCAATAAGTTTAAACGAAACGTGTGTCGTCTATCTACCAGAGACTCCCAATCTAATCTACTAATCAGTCAATAACTGTATATCAATAACTGTATTGTTTAACTCGTATTTCGGAACAATTGGATTCTTTTTGTTAGTTATGCTCATTGTCTTGCACTTTTTACAATTTAGAGTAAGTTGCCACTCAGCGCACCAAGCCAAAATAACATCCAGATCGTGCTGAATTTCTAAGCAATCAGGCCAAATTTCTTACTTCCCTATAAATAACCGCATCATCAGCAAACAATCTAAATAGGCTTTTCACTTTGTCTCCGAGATCGTTTATAAAAATTAAGAAAAGAAGTGGTCCTATTACACCTTCCTTGAGGTACACCCGATGTAACATCTAGATTAGAAGAACTTTCTCCTTCAACGACAACATACTGCGACCAACCAGTTAGAAAATCCTTTATCCATTCACAAAGCTGATCCGATATACCGTATGCTCGAAGCTTCGCTAAAAGGCGGTTGTGTGGCACAGAGTCAAAGGCTTTCTGGAAATCTAAAAAGATTGCATCAACTTGTGAACCTGTATCGATAACTTTCATTACAGTCGTGTGTAAATAGGGCCAGCTGTGTTTCACATGATATTTTCTTCCGAAATCCGTGTTGATTTGTTGTAAGCAAATTATTATCATCTAGAAAATTCATAATGTTCGAGCATATAAT
The DNA here is from genome assembly GCA_031002005.1 of Vandiemenella viatica. Lineage (NCBI taxonomy): Eukaryota > Metazoa > Arthropoda > Insecta > Orthoptera > Morabidae > Vandiemenella > Vandiemenella viatica. The sequence goes on along the minus strand of JARYHS010013630.1, from coordinate 327,955,880 downwards.
ATGCTCCATAACTCTACTACAAACAGATGTTATAGATATGGGACGATAGTTTCCGGGATCACTTCGATCACCTTTTTTGAAAATTGGAGTTACTTGCGTGCAATTTTCCAGTCTGAAGGTACTTTTTGCTCTTCTAATGATTTACTGAATATATCAGACAGAAAACTGTGTGCCCTCAAGAATGGGGATGTCAATTTCTCTTCTATAAGTTCCTTCACCCGTAGGTTAATCACTTTATGGCATATGGCTATCATTCTGTTGTCAGTTTTTTCTGCATCAATTTCATTTGTTTGTTAGCTACTATTTATTGATTATCTTGTTCTGCTGAACGCACCAAACTTTGAAACATGTTGAAGAGCTATTATATTCCTTGGCTAGTTACATACACTTGTACAGTGCACAGCCAGAAATTGTTCACCTTTCAGAATAATTTTCAATCTGTTCACATACACTCAATAAAACAACATTATAATCAGTAATAGTAGCTAACAAACAAATGAAGTTTATGCAGAAGAACCTAACAATAGAATAATAGCCATATGCTATAAAGTGATTAAACTAGTGAAGGAACTTAATAAAAGAGAAACTGACATCCAGATTTCAAAGCTGTATAGAGCCATATATGACTACATGAGTCAGTGCAGCTTACTTGTTTCTGACATAATTACTCTGTCTTAACAGTAAATACTGAAGAGAAATGAATCAGATTTGAGTAAATTAATTTACTACATGACTCATTACTGTCAATAAAAGCCATACAGCAAACAACACCCATATGTAGAAGCATAAAATAATATGAAGCAAGTGCTTCCATGGTCAATACAAACAGGCAGGGTTTTTTGGAAACACAATTGCGCAAGCTTCAGATAAACACACATATCGTTGAACATACATACAAATGGAAGAACAATCCCGAAATGTGGTGTACTTACCACAGTAATTAAAAAGTGACTCATAACAGAAATTGTGAATATGACCAGAAACATTAAATGAAAAATCACACATCACGGTATTTTTCTACTTTAGTAAAAAACTTTCAATAAGTTACATGTAATAAGCGTGTGAAACTGAAAGAAACTTTACTAATGTAGATAAAAAAAAAACAATTTCGTACTTACTTGTTGAGCCCACTGCCTTGGCCACATCCATCCACTCTTTGTCAGAAATATAACAATTGTGGTAATTTTTTTGCATCATATCCCACAATGAACGCCTCTTCGACACTTCTGATATTAAAACTTCGGCAAAATCTTGCGACATCGTGCACGAAACTTTACAACCTAATCTCGTTGTAGCAGACGCTTCTCGCCAATGCCTGTCGCACGTGCTACAGCGACAAGATACAAACAGGTTTGAAATTCAAACGTTTCCTGTTGTAGCGGCAGGCAGGCAGCGCTGCAGATGTAGCTCACGTAGGACAGAACCGTAATTATACCTGTGTTTGTGTTTTGTCGCCTGAAGCTGTCACGCGCTTTTGTAGCTTATGTAGGACGCGGCCTTAGGATCGATCAATTTAATAGTACGGTGCCCCCATAAATAATATCTTAACATTTGAATGCCCTATAAAAATGCTAATGCTTCCTTTTCTGAAATTCCGTACACTTGTTTGTGCTTGTTCAACAATCGATTCCCAAATGCTGTCGATTTAACTCCTCCTACCGTCAGTACTTTCTATTTGACAAAGATGGATACCCAGTCCAGTCCTGTCAGAATCCATATAAAAAGGTAGCTCCATGTTCGGATGATGCAAGATTTTGCTGTTAATTAACTCTTGTTTTAATTTATCAAAGCCGTGTTGGCATTCTTTAGTCCATACCCAGATCGCATTTTTCTTTTACAGCTTATTTAAATGTGGATTGTTAAACGATTGGTCGGTCAAAAATTTTCTATAGAAACCACACAATCCGAAAAATGACTTTAATTGTTTCATGTTTCGTAGCACTGGGAATTTTTAAATTACTCCTAATTTATCTGGATCGGGTAATATTCCATCAGCATTTATTCTTTTTCTTTTATTTTGCCTGCTGAATGTTATTCTTGACAAATGTCGCAGTGTCATAGCTTTTATAATACGTTGCTGACAGGAATGTATATCCTGCTAAATGGCATTTAGATTGTAGATGGTGTATGTCTTCGCAGTGGGGTTCTTGAAAGAGAGTTGTTTTTAAGTAACTTTAACAGGTAGTCACTTTTCGATCTGCTTATTACTTCAATATTTAGTTGTAAAATTTGCAGTGCTTGTCAAAGTTCTTTTGTTGTGATAGTAGTTACTGGGCTCTGAAAAAAGCAATTTGAAGTTGACAACATTGTTCTGTATCCTCTAATTGCTGGAATCTCCACAAGCTAAAGCTCTAGGTCCAGCGGCAAATTGATATGTAGATTATTCAGCTGTGGCTTTGTCATGTTGCCCAGGATGCACCATGAGGAGGCTAGTCTACTTTTGCACCCCTCATTTCCCTATCATAATTTGTAACTCCTTTTCGCTGCATAGTGCCTATTGTTTCATTTTATATATATTTCAGATGGTGGTGAAACATCAAACTAAATATGCATGAATATAAAGATGTACATTGTTTAATGAAGCAGAGAAAATAAATTTTAGAATTATTTTGTTAAAATCATTAATATACAATAAGAGATGGATTGTACCAAAATTGTCTGGATACCCAACATCCTCCAGACTTAAATCACTGACAAGACCCTACCAATAACCTATTACAGTAGAACTCCAATTATCCGAATCAATTGGGACCGGACCCCATTCGGATAATCGAAAATTTGGATAATTGGATTTTTTCCGAAAAAGGGTCTATTTTAATTAATTGCTGTATGTATGTTGAAAATGGGAGAAAAACACTATATTTAAAGGAAAAGAGCTTTTAATTTATTGAATGAAAAGGCAACACTTTTACATGTTAAGCGAAGTTACAAGTGCTGTACGTAGTACAGTATGCACAGTATGTACCATACTGTAAATAAAGTCATTGCTTGCTGAACATCTCTGCCAAAGTAAGCTGCTTGACTGTTTTCATCTGTTTTCCAACAGCAAAGTCGCTCATCCGCTTGACAGTGAGAAGTTTCATATGGTATGTAGGCAGAGTCATTATTTTTTGAATCGCGCTATGTTTCCGTTTTAATTAAAAAGTGATTCGGATAATCAGCGATTCGGATAATCCGAGTTCTACTGTACATACTTATTTTTTATTTGTTAGTAATTTTAACAAAATTCTTCTACTTTGTTTTCCTTCCACTGCTCTAATTATATAATTTTCATTTTATGTTCATAAATATCTACTTTGATGTTTCACCACCACCTGAGATATATATGTAATATTTTAGTCTTTTCCTGAGAATTATTGATAGTTAACTCCTATCATCTCGACTTCCCCCACCCTGTTATCCATGAAGTAGCTAATCATCTGTGATAGACTGAGTTGTGTGCACAACCCTCTTTGTCAAATGGTTTAGTACTACATGCATGAATAATGTTTTAAACTGACCTATTATAAAGTGTGTTCATGTTTTTGTGCTTTTTCGTGTTTGTCTGGACCGTCTGCCTTGATCTGTGGTAAGTGATGGGTTTCTTTCCCTATCCTTACTTATTTTTATTTATTTAACTAGCTGATACCCGCGACTTCGTACGTGTGGATTAAAAATTTCTTTGCCAGAATTTAATATAGAAAGTTGTTGGTAGCTAAGGATTGGTCCCAAACAACACCGAATCAGCATAATATGACAGGAAAGCCATCACTATATCATTCTACCATCGAACTTGTCTCTTGAAGAGAATCAATTTCCAACATATTTAAAAACAGAAAAACAAACGAAGGTGAGGGGATGTGGGGAAAAAAAGGGGGGGTGTTAACTAAAGGCAGCTTTACTAAATAATATGTTTTTTCTCTAAACAAAATTTATTAACTAATTATACACTAACATAATGCACGAGAAGCACAGCTTGAGCAACCGACGTAACATTACAGACCAATACACACATCCGTATCTCTGTCACCATTCGATAAGTTCTCAAAACTTTGTGAATACAATTGTTAATCTTACAAAAAAAAAAAATGTCCTGTGCCCTCCCTACAGATTTTCTTGTCAAATTCCGTCAATATCGGTTTAGGCATTTAGTCATCAAAACGTAACAAAAAGACGAAGACTTACTTCCGCATTTATAGTATTATTACTGCAGATCACACACACACTGACTGCGAATCACCCCTAAGGAATCAATATAACGTAAAAAAAAGTGTACACTTACAGCATTGCAATACTACCTACGATTACCTTGCATTGCACCCCTAAATTTGTTATATCTACAGTTTAACATTCAATCCGAATAACCGACGGTCCAGGCTTGACTCTTACGATCAAAAACCATTTTTAAAAATCTTTGCCTCCCTGGAGATTTGAACCAGAGACCAAGATCCAAACATCAGTAAGCAAGCGCTTTAACCACTGCGCTACCTGACCGCTGTATTGAAAGCCAGTACAGAGACCTACACAACCAACACGTCTGTCTATTGCCATTCAGTAATTTTTCGTGATTATTAGACTACATGTATTATTTATATCGATGATGTTTCAACCAAATGTAGACAGTATTTTTCTCCTTATTTCAAAGGATAAGTATGCAAAGTTTCATCAAAGGTCGGATGAAAACTGTGGATTTGTATGAAGGACAAACATACATTCATCTTTATGTATATATACTAGTACAATTAGATTTATAAACAAAAATGTAAGTTCACCAATTTTATGCATAAGAGTTTAATTTATAGATAAAAAGAGTATAATTTAAAAATGTCTAGCCCCTCTTAAATATTATCATTTTTCTAGCTAAAATATTTTTAACTATCTATTTTTGTTATTTAACAATAAAATTGATTTATTAAATAGACATTGTTTATTAAATTTGATAACAGTTTATAACTATGCTGGATTCAATGGAATTGATGCCAATCACGCAAATGTCCTGTGGGATTACAGTCTGTAGCTCCCTCTTCTTCTTCTTCCTAGCATCTATCCCACATTGCAGGGTCTGCTTTACTGGACTTCTTCCATAAAAGCTGATCTTGTGCATTCTCAGGTAAGGCATTGACTAGTCACTTTTCTCCCTCAAGTTAACCAGTGCTTCCCAAGTCACCCTCGTAGTATACAGCCCTCCGGATTTCAAGTGCAGTTCTCACAACTGAAGTATTGTTGCTTTACACTGCAGGGCCGTCCCATTGCAGATGACCAATGCATTTTCTCAGGGATTGGAGGCACATCAAAAGCTGCCCGAATGTTATCATTCCTGATTTGGCCCAATCTAGTAAGTCCCTGTGGCCAGCGAATAATCCTTCAGTTCCATGACATGAAACTGTTGTTCATGTCTTTTTGTGACTGGCCAACATTTAGTTCCATACAATGCCACTGGTCAAGAAGTGGTTCTGTAAATCTTTGATTTAAGGTATAGTGGCACTTTCCAGTCGAAAAAGACTGCTGTGACCTAATGCCATTTCATCCAGGCTGTGTAATACTTTTAAGACAGAGGATAAATAGGATTTGGGACCTAGCCAATCCCTGATGAACACCAAATCTGATGGAAAAAGTTGAATTTCCTGCAGCTCATCGAACATAGGTGGTGGCATTCCTATATAGCAGCTGGATCCAATTAATATTTACCTCTGGGTACTCTATACTGCCTCAGTGTGTGCCAGATTAGATCACAAAGTACCCTATTGAAGGCCTTTTCACGATCCAAAAAAGCTATATGCATTGGTTTTCTTTTTCAAGGTGCCTTTCTATCAGAAGATGTGTGGTCCCTGTGCTTTTCATGAAACCACACTGATATGGCACAATCTTAACTACAAGGTCAATACCAAAAGTAGTAGGACTGATTTTCTGTAGCACAAGCAGAGCTGTGGAGGGGGGTTAGGCTGTTTGGTGAGGTGGAGGAGGGTTTGGCTGGTTGGTGAGGGGACACTTAGCAACAGAGAAACACCATCCGCAGTCGTCTACGGGCTTCAGTAGAGTATAGATATCAGTTATTGTGAATCGTGTGTTTCGTCATTGTCGATGCACAAAATGAATCAAAATCTCGAGTAGTGGTATTTGATAAAGTTTTGTGTCAAACTCGGGAAATCGGCAACTGAGACCCTACAAATGGTTAAACAGGCTTACGGGGATACTGCAATAAGCCGCTCTAGTGTTTTAGAATGACACTAACTGTTTAAAGAAGGTAGGGAGCTCATTGAAGACGACCATTGCACTGGACAGCTGTCGACGGCACGAACCGACGACAATGTGGCCAAAGTGAGAGAACTGCTGAACAATGACTGACGCTTAAGCATTGAAGCAATTAGTGACGAGCTGAATATTGCTCACACAAGCATTCAACGCACCGTTCTCGAGGATTTGGCCCTGCACAAGGTGTGCGCCAAGATGGTGCCGAAAATTCTGACTGCCAACCAAAAAGAAACGCGTTTGCGCCTTTCCCAAGGAGTTTTGAACTTTCTGTATACAGATGAAAACTTTTTGGACAGTGTGGTAACAGGCAATGAAACTAGGGTTTTCCAGTATGACCCAGAAACCAAAAGACAATCTGCGGAATGACACACTTCCACGTCCCCCCGTCCAAAAGAAGGCTCACATGAGCAAATCAAAGATCAAGACAATGCTGATGGTGTTTTTAGACCGTCACGGGGTGATTCATAAGGAGTTCGTTCCCGCTGGGAAACTGTCAATTCGAACTTTTACATGCAAGCTGTAAGAACCAAAGCTGACACCGGGGTTGGAGTATCGCCTTGGTGACTTAACTAACAGTTTATGTTGATGGAAAGTTCTGTGGAAATTTTACAAAATAATTTGAATTTGACCATGTAGCCTACTAGAAACTCAACTTAAATGCTTGAAGGTTGCCACTAGATCTGTTTCTGAACCACAAATCTAGAAAATGTTCTTCTACTAAATTATAACAGTTCACTTTCAAAAAATTTAAAGTTTTATTTTCAAAATCACATTTACTAAAATGCAATAAACAGTTGAGTAGGCAAATCGAACACTCGTTTCCAAAATATTGCAGATTGTGAAGAGAAATTACCAACAAAAAACCCCTTTCAGAATTTCAAAGTTCTAACAGACATTATTCTCGCAGGCTATCACACCAAAGTACCAACATGGCCGACTCTGTAGCGCCAACTTTCAACCGTCTTCCTGCCCGCTCCGATACAAGACTTGTGCAGGTTAACTTAACATAGCACTCCACGGAAAAAGACCAAGACGAAACCGAAAGAAAGAAAAGACTACATATTATGAAGTTACTACTTTAAACATCACTGAGAAAATCATGTGCGGAGTTGCGCAATTACTTTCCGGCGTATGAGTGAGACAATGTGAACTTACTGTACGATCTTTTATAGACTGCTCAGAGCCTATGACCTTGGCCAATCTTTCTTTAATTAATATCTCCAAAAATACAAAATAGGTTTAACTTGAAATTTTTACAGGGACTTTATATTGTCATATTCTACCTGTTTTAATTTAATTTATTATGCCAAAATGTTTCTATAGTCTTAAAACTAAAGTCATCACATGACCAACTTAGGGGAATTTTTACGCGCTTCAACAACAATCCGCGACAATCTATTTTTTAATTACCAGACAATTGCTTAAACTTTTCACCGAAACTACTACATGTTCTTAATTGTTTTAATTAGAGCTATCTACTGATATAAATTAATATTCCTTTTAATTAAAAAGTTAATTTTTTTCCTCTTAATTAAAACTGCTAATTAAACATTGCCAAATTATTTAATTTTACTACCAAAATATCGGGAACAATGCTGACTATAGCTGGTGATTTTATGATCACGTGTTTCAAAGCTTGACCAAAGCAGAATATCTCCTAAAATAAACATTTCCGATATGATAAATACACTTTAAAATGATTTTTATGGCGAATTGTCCCTGTGGGAAAGATTACAGGAAAATTCCTTCAAGTTGACAATTACTCTTCTCGAAATTTCTAAGTCCAACATAAGCAACTTTACAATCAATCTATAGAACATTTTACTACTAGGGAAACTAGAATTTGCCAAAATTCTAAGGTGCTTACAAAGCACTAACCCGCCTGCGAGACCAAGTGAATCGTGTCCAACCAGTCATCTCCGACACCTGGACACTGCATCACAACAATGCACTGTGCCATGGCGCATTAATCGTGAGGCAACTGTTGCCCGATTTGGCGTTGCCATGTTGCTGCACCCTGCCTACAGTCCCGATCTGGCTCCATCTGACTTTTTTTATTCCCATGGATGAAAAGACAGCTGAAGGGACAGCGGTTTGACTCGATTCAGGATGTTCAGGCAGCATCAATGAGGGCACTCAAAAGCATCCCTGAATCTGACTTCCAGGAGGCATCCGACCAATGACAGCAGCATTATTCTAAGTGTGTAGCTGCCCAAGGGTGCTATTTCGAAGAGTATCATCTGGTCCAGTTGCCTTACCATTTTTTCATCTTCTTAATGGCAGTCTCCACTTCAACAGCCATGACGGCTGGAGCTGGGCCATTCACAGAATCTGCAGGTGGCATTGGTGAACGTGGAAATTCTTCATTGCTGATATTTTTAAACTGTTGTTTCCATTGGCTGAGGATCACAGTTTGTTTCATCCTTAATGGTCATAACATGGCCAGTATCTTAAGTGGAATGGTGACGACTCTCTGCTAGCCTGTAGATGTTTTTTACTCCTTCCAGGAAATTTAGCACATTGCACATGTTCTTATAATGGTCTTCTTTTGCCTTTACCACTTCCTGTTTAGCCACTGACTTCAGCCGTCTATATTTCTGTTGATTGGAATTAAGTCATGATTTAGCCAGGTTTTGTAGGCTAACTTCTTGGTGTTGATGGCATCTTGCATCTAATAGTCTTTAGCTGTCTATCTGTGTTAAATGGTGGTAAACATCCATCGAATTTCTACTTATTAAGTAATGGTTCCTAATATTTAATACCTGTGAAGGTAAATGACTTTTGAGGAACAGTTGTGCATTTGAGTATATTTCTCAGGTGTGTCTATAGGAAAAGATGAGATTAATTTGAATACAATATAGAGGTATTTTGTATGTGCCAAATAATCAAGCTGAATAGCTTCTACAATATTCTGTACTACATTTGGTGCCAAGTGTATAATGAGATTCTGTGTATTTTAAGAATAACAAGTAGCTTATTATTTATCAAAACATTATAGATATATACAGTATTGCCATTCCAGACAGTTAATAATGATGTAATGAGAGAATTGTTTGAAATATTTGTATATATCATTTAGTGCTTACAGCAATGTCTTCATATTTATTTTTTACTCACATAATGTGTAATATTCTTTTGCAGGCCGGTTCTGTATTTTCCATCACCAGATCAGTATACTATAGCAGTACGATGTTGTCCTATACTGTTCCAGCTTCATGAAGGAGACTCTGTTTTTGCTCTTCCTTACAGAATTGTAATTGCTGTTGCAACACAAAGTTGTGTTATGTTGTATGATACACAGCAGGCTGAGCCATTTGCTCTTATTTCAAATATACATTACACCAGATTGACAGATCTGACATGGTAATTTTTTTAAAATATTCTTTAATATTTAATTTTAACATGTAAAAATTGAATTATTTTAAATTTAGTTGCTCTGCAGGTTGTAACAATTCATACAGGAGTATTTCAAATTTTTCCTTATTCTTATTATTATTGAATCAATAGTCCTCTACACTTGTCTGAAGAATTACTTGGCATTTGAATCTTTAATGCACTGCTTGTTTGTTTCATAGGTCTGCAGATGGTCACATACTTGTTGTATCTAGTACTGATGGTTACTGCTCAGTTATAAGATTTGGACCAGATGAACTAGGAACTGTCTATGAAGAAAATCAAATTGGGGTTGGTGCAGAATGTGATCATTTTACTGAAGCACATAATTATACTGAAAATAATGAAGCAGCAGATAAAGAGAAAATGAAGACACGCATCGAACTTACGTCAAATTCTGGTACGATTGACCCAAGTGTACAGAGTTCTCCACAGTCCCAGGCTAATACTATGCCCGATAGTGTTTCCCCAGTTAAGAATAGTTGTAGTGCATTGTGTGATGGTAACAAACAAACAAAGTGTTCAGATGAAACTGAAAAGTCTAATTTACAAGTAAATCCCGTAAAAAAGCACATTGGCAGTCAGAACAACAGCGCCAGTTTATCAGAAAGTGAGTCAGGAAATAACAGTGGAGTAGTCAAAAATGGTGAGGCTACTAAAGAAACAAAATCTATTTCTATGGAGGTTGAATCTTTTGCTAGTGAATTTACTGAAAGAGATGGTATTGTCTCGGGACAGCAGACTTGTATAATGACGTTAGACAATACAAAAAAAGACAATGACTGCATTAAATCTCTAGATGAAAATAGTGGAAAAGATAGTTGTAATTCTACAGGGAAAACAGGCAGTATAGAAAATGTATGTAGTGACACCAGTCTGAGAGTTTCAGAAACGAGTGTAACAGAGAAACCAAGCACACCTGGAAGTAAAAAGTCTGTGGGAGTCTTGGAGGAGTTTGATCTTAAACCAGCTGCTCAAGATTCACCTCCATCTTCAGCATCCTGTACTGAACCAAACAGAAGGACACCACGCCGTGTGCAGCTAATAACCATAGCAAGCCCCAAAAGTAAAAAAAAGCTTATTCAATAACACTTTTTGTGCAAAATTCATAAATTATAAATTTTTAACCTTTATATTTCTATATGATATAAACATTACAGTTGTAAATAAATAGTTTCCTCTATAAAGCCCCTTTTTTTATTATATACGAGGGTGGATTCTTAAGTCCGTGACTTTGAAAATAGTTGGCGCACGAATCACAGGTTGCTGGTTGCTCTGAAGTTGTACATCTATTCCGTATATTCTCGCTTGGATTCTTTGTCATTTGTTTATTACAACATTGTTGAGACAGTCTGACAAGGCAGTAGGTGTGTTGCTTAGTGAAAATGGAGAAAAGTGAATTTTGAGTTCTGATAAAGCACTACTTTTTGGATGGTAAAATGCTTAATTAACCCTTTCCTCCCTGACGGTACTTATAAGTACCACTGTATTTACCACCATATAATTCGACAATACCAGTGTCCACAGCAATGTTAAGCCTGTTGATGTATTGCTGTATGATTAAATCAGACAATGACAACATTTATTTTTAAATTTCTGCGTGAAATTGCCGAAAAATTAATTTTCTAAGTTTTCAGCATACAGACCAAAAAAAAACAAGTGGTACATTACTATGAATACAATGTAAGATTTGGAAACTGTCCCTAAATTGTAAAAATCTGATGAAGATGTGAAGTATGTAGAACGAAGAAAATACAGTAAAAACATCATTCCAAATGTTGCACTATAATGTCGTTTGTGTCTGAATGAGCAAACACATTTTTTTTTTTAATATCGTGCTTCAAATATTTCATACCAATATGAACATAATTGATTTCAATTGCTATTTCTGTACATCATGTGATACACAAAGTCCCTGACGGTACTTATAAGTACCGGCTTAGTAATTAGCACTTAGAGTTCCAAAAAAAATTTGAAAAAAATATGTGTGTTTAATTTCAGGTACCTTTATACAAATATATAATTGAAATTATAAATTTCCCTTTTTTTCCAATAGCCGGTAGGAAAGGGTTAAGGAAATGGAAGAAAACCTGAGAAAGAATTATGAGGACTCTGCTCCGTCACATGGTATGCTACATAAGTGGATTAAGAATTTTGCTGTGGCTGTTCAAGCATGAGTGATGCCGAGTGCTCAGGATGGCAGGTTGAGGTCACAACTGAAAAAAATGTTGAACAAAATTCATGGTATCATGCTGGAAGACCAAACCACAATCCAAACAGTGGAATTGTTGAAGAAATTACCCCATTTGTAGAAGAAAAAGATTCTCTTTTGCCAGGACCACACGCCTGCACACAAGTCAGGAATTGCTATGACTAAATTTGTAGAACTATCCTACCAACTGCTACCTCATCAACCCTATTCTTCCAATTTGGCCCAGAGCTATTTTTTTCTCTTCAGAAACTTGAAGAATTCCTAGGTGGGAAGAAATTTGCAAGCAATGAAGCCATCATGGCAGAAACAAACTCGTATTTTGAAAAGGTTTTTTTTTTTTTTTTTTTTTTTTTTTTTTTTTTTTTTTTTTTTTTTTTTTTTTTTTAAGGCATAAAAAAATTGGAAAAATGTTGGGGAAAGTTTATTGAACTGAAAGGAGACTGTCGAGAAATAAAGGTGATTTTTTTTTTAATTTCTTCATTAAAAAGTCACGGACTTATCAATGCACCCTTGTAAAGTCAACCAGAATATTTTTTACTTCACTTGAAATGTGGCACTGTTGATCATATCACATTAAGTGTCTTTATATTGGCACTGAGGGTAGATGTGGTTTTTTTTTTTTCATTAATTCTTTTTGTGATCAGACAGCATCAAAACTAATTACTTTAACTTTTCTCATTTCCATTTTATGGTAGTTCAAGGTTTTATTCCAAAAATAATTTCTCTGAGGATTTGAAATTCTGTTTTTTGTTGTTCCATCTAGTTGTGCCAATTTTAATTTGAGCCAAATAAGTTGTTTCACCACATAAAAAGCGGTGTTTAAGGCTGTTTTTATTGCCACTTTCGTGACATCTGTCTGTTACTGACAGACATATTCAGAATAGTTTCTCAATTGTTGGTATTAGTTCATTAATTATTTTTTACCAAATAGACATCACCTCAGATAAGAGAGTTTAATTAAAAATTGTTTTCCATACATGAGGCCAATAGGGAATATGCATGAAATTCAAATTTACGTCTAGTATTTTTATTTTGAAACTTTATTAGTGTAGTATTACCATTATAGCGTTTTTTTTCCTATTTATTCGATTTTTATTTACTGATTTTAATTAATCAAAAGTGCTAAAAACTTCACAAAACGCAACGCTATTGGTAGAATCAAATCGTGACTACCAAGTACACGATATTATTGTGAACAAAGGTGTAGTTGCTGGGAGTTCTAGTAGCTTTGCGATTGTGTTGAAGTTTATATTAACATATCTGGTGAGATATTGTATTCTTGCTACAATACTCACACCAAATAATGACTGAAAGCGGTTTTCTGAAAGCACATTCGGATAATCTTCCAAAAATTGATGCTTTCATGATGACAAGAAATTTTGCAACAAATCCGAATTTTACGGCCGCTCAGCTCAGAGCAGTAAAAGCTGCAAGGTAATTAAGTGAAAGATATTTCAATATACGCATGCAAATAAACCATAAATTCTAGATGTCGGGTATATAGTAAATTATTAGCCGTTTATCAAATATCAGCGTGGTCTATGTGGTAGGGTGTTAACTTTATAATTTTCTGACCCGCATTCAAATCCCCATTGAATTAAATATTTTTATCTTCATAAATTGACAAGCTTCACCTTTTTATTTTGTTAAAACTTCATTTACGTTCTTTTATTGAGTGAAATAATATTTAAAACAAATCATATTTCTTATAATTCAGCGTCATTTTTTTTCCTGAAATTCTTTTTTTTTTTTCATAATGAGTTCATGGGTCTACCGACGGATTGTTTTTTCACAACACAAATCGGCTGCATACCCTTAAAAACTTCATTGCAATTATTCGTCAAAAAAGTCTCCATTCTTACATTTTTTCACTTTTTGTTAATAAGTTGTTTCGGTGCATTTTCAATTGAAATAGTTCCTATCATGTTATTTATTTCATCTTCGTCGTTTCATTACTTGTATATCATCGAGAGGTATTTTAAACGAAATACGTAGCATTGGGAAGATAGTTTTTTCTTTCTTTCTTCTACACTCGATTTGTTCCAAGAACGGTTGTGTGTAAATAAAATAAAATAGTAGGCCTATCTGTGACGAAAAATGGAGCTCGACAAGGAAATGGAAGAACAAGTGACAAATGCTTATAAATATTGCAAAATTCTTGTATCAGATTCCAGTTTACTAGCAGATTCGCCTCATGACTTAATTTCATTGGGTATGGAGCGAGTCATATTCAAAGCCATTGTTGATAAATGGGCCAATATTATGTTTGGTGTATTTGTTATAAGCAATGTGACTGGTTTTAAATTTTAATTCGCGCTTTAAAAGTATGTAAATGAAATTTTAAGGAAATAAAGAAGTGAAGCTTGACAATTTTTGAAGATAAAAATAAGTAAAAATATTTTATTCTACGGGGATTTGAACTCGCGCCACAAAATTTTGAAGCCAGCACCCTATCCCATAGACCAGGCCACGATATGTAATAGTGGGGGCAATAATTTAGTATATACCCGTCATCTAGATTTTTTTTTTATTTGTATGCAAATATCTCACAATCAAGGGAGCATTTTGAAAAACGACTATTGCACACTCATATAAGCTGTGTACCCTTCACCATATATGAAGGAGATCGCAATGCGTTCTTAAAATGTCTGATGGTCTCCAAGTAAGATACGATTAGAGTTTGAACAGGTAATGAATTTTTATGTTACATTTCCTAAAATAAATAAATACAGAAATTCTAAGTACTTATGTACAAATGATCTTCACAATAATATAAACAACTAGTTGCAGATCTATTCTCATAGCGGTACACCACTTTTTTCTTATATTCGCATCTCGCGGGACAAGAAAATACACTTTATAAAGTGTATTTCTTTTAGTATTTTTGCACACAGGTACAATACAATACTTATAACACGGTTTTTGACCTCCTTCCATATCGACATTAGTTAGAAAACAAGAAAGTTTTGAGATGAAACACTCCATACTATACAGTACGCCAATGTGGTCGTGTACTTACACGTCACAGTGTAGCGTGCCAAAATGGCAGCGTTTAAATCGGCGGAATTGGATTTCAGTTTTAAAGTATTTATTTTGATGTTAAATCTTAGTATTTACATCAATGTTATATTTTTTACGGTTATGTACGAATGTAACTAATTGATTAAAAAAATAAAAAAATTACATGCATATACCCTATTAGTGTTCATATACCATAATTCTATATTATTTCTTCTAACATTTAGCAAAAGTCTCCTGTAAATATCCCTTGTGATCTTGGAGGGAGATGAATCAGAGGATGTTTGGAAGTAACTAGTTTCTAAGAAATAAGCTCTGAGGTAATGCAAATTTCTCCCTATGTTGTGTAGGTATACTGGAACTTTCATGCTTTCAGTTCTTGTAATGGTTTGAAACTGTGGATGTATAACTGGAGTTGTTATGTATTAGTAGGGCTTTACATCTAGCTTTCACATCCAAACTGCCCTTCAATTTTGATTTAGTTAAAGTTTCAAATGTTACCTTGAATATATCATTTTGGCTCACAATTCAACATAAAGCTTTCTGCAGATTTTCCGCAATAGGTACTGGTAACACCTGGGCTAACCAGCTCAATTTTCCTAGGACATAAGTGTTAACATCATTGATTTTCGCTCTATATTGAGATTCCTGAAAATGTGTAATCTTAGGAGCACTCTGACTTTAAGATGTTCCTGCAGTTGTTTGTCGACATTTTTAACAGGTTTTCTTAGGGAAGTATGTTTATTTACTGTGTGGCCCAATTTTTTTTTCTTCCCTCAATGCCTATTAGTCCTTCACCAATGTGAAGCAGTATAGACTTATTAACATTTTTTCTTACATTCGTTGTTAGCTGGGAAAATTTTATCTTATTTGTAATTTTTTTAATGTCGTCTTGTGAGGTGACATAAAAACCCACATCATCTGCATATGATTAACAGCTTATACGTTTTCCATCATAATGAAAACTGCTGAGAGATTTTTCTATATGTTATAGTAGAGGTTCTATTGAGATACTAAAAAGTATCATTGACATTGGGTACCCTTGTACGGAATGCTTTGTTTTAAAAGACTTGGTTAATGTACCATTGATTTTAAGTTTGGAAATAACTTAAGTTATTATTTTTCCCACCACTGCAATAAACTTGATGTCCAAACCATATTTTCATAATGCTTCGAAAAGAAACTGATAATCCACATGATCATAGGTTTTTCCTAAATCAACAAAGTAGTTTTCTGCACGGCATTTTTGTTCAGAAGCTATGGAAATAATATCCTGATATTCACTTGTAGCTTTAATTATACCTCTTCTTGGTATAGGGCCTGATTAATAACCAGCAAAAAACTTACTTAAATAGGGATCTAGTCTTTTCTTTTGCATTTGAGTTAATATTTTTAAGTCCGAATTTAGTAATGTAATGGGTCTCAAATATCTCACACCTTCATTTTTACTATCTTTTGGTTGCAGCACTATTATTCCCTCACTGAAATCTTGTGGTAAACTGTTGATTCGCCATATATCATCCATCACTTGTAGTAATTTGTTGTTTCCCAGCAGCCAATACTTAAGAGTAAAACTCAATTGTTATTCCATCCCATGAAGTGCAGGCGATGTGTTTCCTGTTGCCTTCTTGATTGAAAACTCCATTTCTTCCAGATCAGAGGCTCTGGAGAGGTTTTCCCTTTCATTATAGGTGACGATGTTGTTAATTGGTGATGAAAATGGTTTGGCTGCATTTTCTATTTATTTATTATTATTATTATTTTCCTTCTGCGTAAAAATCAGAAAAATACAAAAGTGCAGCGCTAGCAATTTCACCCTGAGTTTTCAATATATCACTATTGTGGTTTCTGTCTCAGTTAGCAAAGTCTGATCTCTACTTTCCTGGGCTTTGATAGATGATACAGCGTAGCATCTATTTCTTTAGGCTTCAAGCATAATAAAAGACCATTCATGCTCTTTTCTTTGATCCAGGTTATTTTTGCCTTATATATCTCTTTTTTAATCAGGGTGAAGGTGTTTGGATTTTGATTAATGTTTCCATACAGCTATATCAGTTATATATAATAGAATTCAATAGTCTGATTTAACCAGTATCTTTTCTGTTTTGAATAAACAGTCATTGTTCTACAGAGATATTGTTTGCTTTGTGTAGCCTCCATTCCAAACTATTTCTGTATTGATGACAGCTTCACAAGGAGGATACCCAAAATGTGAATCCCATGCTACACCACCATATTGAAACAATGGCCCGACTAATGTTTTGTAACCCAATGCCTTTACTTCTCTCGTACATCCTTTCATCACTCTCTCCAACAACTGAAGGATTTTGAAACCTTTTCCTGCTACCTGTCCAATGTGTTCCTTCTAGCCGAGTTTGTTATCAAATGCTTCATCCTATGTTGATCTACCCAGCTAGATATCCTGTTCAGATCACCTTGCAGCTATTCAGCCTTCTACTGTTTTGATCCTATTATATAGCATTATGTCATTTGCAAACAATCTAACTTCTGATAGTAAATCATCAACACAGTCATTCATTTGAATGATGAATAACAATGGTCCCAACACACTACTCTGTGGCTTGCCCAGTTTCACTTCCATTTCTTTTACATTTCATTTCCTACCCCAACTTTTTAAATTCTTCTACCTATAAAATCACTTTTTCATCCAACCCAATAGTTTTTACGTTATATATCACCATTTTATGGCTCACTCTGTCGAAAGCCTTTGAAATGAATTAATTTGGACTCCCTTGTCCATTTCATCCAAAATATCTAGAGCTAACTAACTGATATTTGCATTAATATCCTCGCCTAAAACCATGTTGTTGACTTGAAAACCACTTACGTTCCTCACATACATTTCTGAGGTGGTTACATTTTTTTTTTACCTTCCCCCTTACTGGTGATGTGTTAACTGAGAAATGACAGGTTTAATCTGTACATTAACAGTACATGCAAATGAAGTTGTGGGCAAGAGCTAGTTAATAATAATTACCTTTGTTCAGGTATTTTACTAGTAAGCCAAAACATGTTGATTACACGTAAAAGCAAATACTTCAGTAGGATTCTTCCATATTATTTCAGATCCAGCCAATTTGCTAGGTGCTTTATTTAACTATTTTTATGGTTAGTTGACCTTCCGTTTCTGCAATTTTTCAATTTGCCTAATACCGAAATTACTTTTTTAATGTTTGTAACAGTCCAAATTAAGTTTTTAGAGAAATAAAAATTGGAGAATTCAGGAAAAAGTAAAAGTACTTTTTTATTAAATATTCGTAATAGACCGAATAGTCCTGGAAAACTTGGAAAAGATGAAAGTATTTTTTCGTAAGTACTGATTTTTATATTTTAAAAAAATGTTGATAATAATCTCAATAAGGTTTTTCGAGAAAAACTGGGAAATTTGGGACAAACTGAAAGTGCTTTCATTCTATGCACCAATTTGACTATTTTTTTTTTTTTAATGTTCATAGTCTGAATAAGGTTTTTAGATAATGAAAAGTTTCCTGGAAAATTCAGGAAAAACTGAAATTACTTTTTTGTGTGGACCGATTTTGTTATTTTTTAAAAAAGGTTGATAATAGTCCAAATGAACTGGGTAATTTGGGAAAAAGTGAAAATACTTTTCTGTATGGACCAATTTAGCTAATTTTTAAAAATGATTGTAATGGTGTAAATAAGGTATTTAGTAAAGGAAAAACTGGAAAAGTTACCCTGAAAGTTTGGGAAATACTGAAAGTGTTTTTATTTATGGACTTTTTTTAAAAACGTTTATAATAGTCCAAATAAGGTTTTTAGAGAAAGAAAAATCAGAAAAGTTGCTAAGAAAATTGGAAAATTTGTGAAAAAATTGAAAGTGCTTTTTTTCTATTGGACTTTAGTACAAACTCATGAGCCGAACGATAGAAATGTATAATAATTATTATTTTTTTTCCTTATGCTCCCAGGATGGAAATAACTCAAATGTTTTCTATTGTGAAAAAAAAAAAAGACGGCAAGACCTGAAGAAAAATCTGAAAAATCACTTTTAATCCTATTTAAAATAAAATTACCTTTACTCTTATTTTTCGATCTGTCCAACAAATAATAGTTATTTTATTTCTTTCATTGATATAATTGATGACATGTGCTTAATAATATCGAACACAGTATTACCTCAATTAGTTATGAAAGTGCCCAATCGTACGATGCACGGCACATTTAATCAAACGCAAAACACAATATGATTATGATGCACGGACTGAATCAGTTCAAAAGAATGTTCCACTGTTGAATCAGTAACAAAAATATGCTCGTGAAAGATGTAAACGATGGAACTAGAAGGAATTTCCTCTTAGATGCTCCCCGTGGAACTGGAAAAACTTTTTTTATCTCAATGATTTTGACAATGATTCACTTGCAGAATGAAATTGCACTTGCACTTGCTTTATGAGGAATTGCAGCTACATTGTTGGAAGGCAGTAATACAACTCATTCAGCATTCAAGGTTTTTTTTTTTTTTTTTAAATTTATTTTAACATTTCTGGTAAGTTATTCATCATTTCCCTTAGTAACTCATTCCAATCACTGACACCCTTACCTTAAAACGAAAATCTTCCCACACCCTTATGCCTGAAATCGAGTGCCAGCTTGTGGTCATGGTCATCTTTCCCATTCCATGAACTACTTTTTATACCTACTGCAATATCTTTCCATGCCTTATCACCAGTATACGCCCTGTACACTCCCATAACCCTCCTCCTGTCTTGCAATGAATCCCATTCTAGCTCCTTTATCATATTTGTCACTGATTGCATTCTGCGATGATTTCCAGAAACAAATCTAGCCGCCCTTTTTTGCACCCCCTCTAATTCCTGTATTTGATACGCAAAATGTGGGTCCCATACTACACTACCATATTCGAGCAATGGTCTGACCAAAGTTTTGTAACCCAATTCCTTTACTTCTCTCGTGCATCCCCTCATCACTCTCTCCAACAAGTGCAGAATTTTGAAACCTTTTCCTACCACTTGTCCAATGTGTCCTGCCCAGTTAAGCTTGTTATCAAATGTAATGCCAAGATATTTACATTTCAGGTCTTCAGCAAGCAATTCTTTCCCCACCTTATATTCATAATTAACCTTTTGTTTTTTATTTGTGTAGCTAATAAGCTGACTCTTTCTTTTCATTTATCTTCATCCCATGTTTACCAACCCAACTAGATATCCTGTCCAAATCATCCTGCAACTGTTTACAGTCATCTATCGTTTTGATCCTTTTATACAGCATTATGTCATCTGCAAACAATCTAATTTCAGATAGTAAACAATCAACACAATTATTCATTAGAATAATGAATAACAATGGTCCCAATATGCTACCCTGCGGCACTCCCATTTTTCCTTCCACTTCCTTTTATACTGCATTTCCTACCCTAACTTTCTGTTTTCTACCTTTTAAAAATTCTTCTACCCAGCAAATCACATTCTCATCCACTCTAATAGTTTTTACCTTTTTTACTACCATTTTATGGCTCACTCTGTCAAACGCCTTTGAAAGATCTAGTGCTACACTATCAATTTGGCCTCCCTTGTCCATTTCATCTGAAATATCTTGCATATATCCCACCAACTGAGATTCGCAAGAATATCCTTGCCTGAACCCATTTTGCCTACTTGAAAACCACTTATGTTCCTCATCCATTTCTGATGTGGTTGCATACAAATCTTTCCATTAATTTACCTACCACTGAAGTCAAACTGATTGGCTTGTAATTTTCGACTCTATTTCTCACCCCTCCGTTATGTACCAGTACTACTATCGCACTTTTCCAGTCCTGTGGTAAAGCAGCAAGTATCCTGACTCAATTTAAATAATATTTCAAGATAAGGTACAATGTCACATCCGGCTATCTTTAAGATATCTGTAGTAATATTATCTACACCAGCCCCCTTATGTTTTTTCAGCCTGCTTATTTCCTTCATGATTTCCTGAGGATGAATTTCATATCTTTTAGTATATTCATTTCTAATCGTATTGTTAAGATCATTCTCCGAATTAGACCTTCCCGTTTCTGATTCATTGTCCCTAATGCTCTCACTAAACCAGTTACTTAAAATCTATGCCTTTTTCAAATCCTCAGTAACTACCTCTCCATCCTTATCTATAAGTGCCTCTACACCCTTCCTTCCCCTCAGTTTCCTGATAGCCATAGAAATTTCTAAATGCATCTGTCAGTGGTCCTCCTGCACTGACAATACTCTTCATAGACCCATCTTTAGCCACTTTCTTTGCTGTTATTAAGTCCTTGTTTAGTTGTTTTAAATATTACCTACTATAGTGCGTCTCTTAACTCTGTTATGTTCTCTTCGTACCAACCTCTTTAACCTCCTCACTTCCCTATTATAGTACACAGGTTTTCTACTTCTCTTTGTTTTCTGCTTTGAAATGAATTTTTCTTCCCCCTTTCTTATCATCTCCTTCCCATCTTGACTCTACTGTACTTGTGCCTTCCCTCCATATGCTGAATCGTTCTCTGAAATATCTCTTCAAATTTGAAATCTGTGACTTTTTATCCTCTAATATCCATCAGAACTGCTTCATGATCACTTATTCCTTCCGTTACTTGACACCCCACAAGGTTATCATTGGGCTTTATTAGGAATATATCCAAAATATTTTGTCCCCTAGTGTCTCTACCACTTGTGTAAATTCTCCTTCCCTTATTAAGGTATTTGCAAATCTTTGTTCCCGTGTGTTATTAATCTTATTTCCTTCCCAGTTTACACCTGGTAAATTTAATTCCCCACCAATAATGATCATTCTATTCTCACCTCTGAAATCTGAGTATGAATTTAATTTCTCCCCAAGATCCTCATCTTCATCTGTCATTCTTCCACTGCGATAAGCAGCCAACACCCTGATTTTTTCTTTTTTATAACCATAGAAATCTACCCCAAGTAACTCATGGTCTTGATCTATGAACGCCAGTGTACTGTTGTAGTTTTTGCTAATTAGTATGAAGACTCCTTCACCAATTGCTCCTCTATCTCTGTGGTACACTCTGTAACCATCAGGAAAAACCTGTCTAGTACGTCTTCTTTTAACCAACTCTCTACCCCAATTATTACTTGTGGTTCGTGTATCTCTATTAAATTTGCAAATTCGATTACTTTGTTCAATATACTTCTACAGTATAACACCCTTATTACCGGCTTTATATTTTCAGCATTTATCTCCTCTTTCCCAGTTTTACCCCAGTCAGTTATTGTTTCAGCAACTCCATCTATTTCTTTAACATTTATGATCTTTCTGATAATGGATCTGCAATCAGTATCACTTTGATCATCTATTTCTGTCCCTTCACCAGCAGCCCCTAAATTAAAAGAGGCACAGTCCTGACCCCATCATCACTGGAAATGGGCTCCCTTACTGCCTTAGCTAACAACTCAGAAAGTACTCCTTTCCCCCTTCTATTTAGGTGTAGGCCATGCCTAGTGAAACCCCACCTACCAATGGTGTTTACAGGCACAACCCCCAACACAGAACTAATGCCTTTCCCAAGTAGCACTTCCATTTCCACATTTACAAGCCTCACAGCATAGTTCAATTGTTGCCGGTCATGGCGACTTAGGACCTGCATGAGCTCCGCCCTGGTATGCTGTGCCTCCTTCACCACCTTCCTCAGGTCACTCTCTATACTATAACTTGCATTTCTATCAATACTATTCCCTGCCCCTCCCACTATCACTACTCTATCGTCCTTAGTGAAACTCCTACAAAGTGCACCTATATCCTCTATTACCTGACCTAATGTTGCACTAGATTTGAAAAAACTTGTGACCTGGTAACCTGTACCTAACTGATCCTACAGAAGAGGACCTACACCTCTTCCATGGCTCCTACCTAGCTGCAGACCCATTTTCTTCCTATTCTTGCTTTGTACGCCCTTATTCCTAATGGCGTGCTGCATCTTACCTACTCCTACATCTACATGAGGTTCTTCTCCTCCTGACTCTGGCAACAGGTCAAACCTATTTTTCCCTACAAGAACTGATGTGTCTGGCTTGTTCATCGTGTTAACTATATTTTTCCTACGACCTGTTACCGGCTCCCACCCATCCTTCCAAACTTCCTCCAACCCACTATCTCTACTTTCAGCCTCTACAGCATGAGCCTCAACAAGCTCAGCCTCCACGGGCTGTGCCTGCGCAGTCTGAGCCTTCAGAGGCTGAGCCTCCACAGGCTGAGCCCTCACAGGCTGAACCTTAACAGGTGGAGCCACCACAGGCCACGCCTCCAGAGGCTGAGCCTCCACAGGACGAGCCTCAAGAACCGTGATCCTTTCACGCAACTCCCTGATCATTTCGCCCATCTCCCACATCCTATCATCCTTAAGACAAAGTGAATAAACCTTGGGAGAGACTCATTTATTTCCCCTGTTTCCTCTTCCCCACATGCCCAGTGAAACCATTTCTTACACCAACTACAACCTTTCCCCCATCTCAACGTACCTACGGCATGCGCCACAGTTTCCAGTCATGATTTTCCCAAATACTTCAAACTCCTTCTAAACAAACCTTAAATTTATTTGATAAAGTAGTCTAATAAAGCTTATACTACATTTTTAACCCTTTGACTGCTGTAGACGCGTTAACGTGTGCGGCTACTACTGCACCCTGGTGCTCTAGAGTTGTTTACGCGCGCCCTTGTTCCTTCCGTCAGGTGCTCTGGACATGAATACACGCGCCGCCTTGCCGCCCTGTCTGTGCTCAGGATGCATTAAGTTGTCCGACCGCTCAGGTCCCTGTGTGCTCTGCACTTGTTAACGCGCAAGCCACTTAGCAGTCAGGTAAGGTAGCCATATTTCTACCCCGGCTGGTTAATTGCTTTCCACCATTCAGCCCGTGAGCATTTGCCGCTGCGATCTTATTTGTGTTGCTATTTTCATTTTAGTTTTCACTGAAAAAATTGCTCGCCTTCGTTTATGTACAGAGGAAAAAATCATGTAGATTCTTACTAGAAGCGACTGTGAGAATGATCTATTTGATATGGATGATAGTGACGACTCTTCGATAGGATCTCGAAGTAATAATGCTAAGCTGTGTACATCAGCTAGTCGAAAACAACCATCTGTTTCCACAAGAGGTGAAAATTTTTCAGAAACTGAAGCTTCAGATAGCGAGAGCTAAATATGTGGATAAAGAGGACACTTTAGTGACAGGTTTGCCTGGAAGAAAAATGATCCTCATCGTTTTGTGCATGCGTTTGACGATTCAGCTGCAGGACACAAATATGGAGTAGGTCAAAATTTCAGCATTCTGTGATTTTCCTGATATTTTTAACAGAAGATCTTATGAAATCTTTTCTAAAGTAACAAACATTTTATTTAGTTACGAAGACAAATATGCCAGAATCAGTTCACTAGATTTTCAAGGTGGAAGTATTTACTAGGAGACATTTTCGAAATAGTATTCATATTGAATTAAAAAATTAACATGCCAATGCGTAGATGCGCTGGATGCTCGAAACAGAAAGTGCGTCCAGAAACCAGGTACAAATACAGAACATGCAGTGTACAGTACCACTGTGTGTTGTGCCATGTTTCGTGGCTTAACACACGAAAATAATTATGAACCATGGGTAACTGCACTGTAATAATTACATTTATACGCCTCTAAAAATAAGTGAAATACAAAAAAGAAATAATGTATTGTTAACTTTGCCAGTCCAAAACCTGGATCCAAAAGAACAATGGAAAATATATGCAGAATTTGTGAAAGGTATTCGAACATTTAACTTCTAAATTTTCTCCAGATGAATTAATGCGCTCACAGACAAAAAAACCAAACTCATTTTAGTTGCTGTAATATCTATTTAGTATATGAAGTACCTGTATGTTTGTCTACGCGGACATTCACGTTTAGAGGAACATTAAATTGAAAAACTTTAGATGTCAGAGTAACTATATTTATTTTATATCTGGGATTTCAAAACGCAGAGCGACAGCCAGAGGCCATCACACACAAAGCTGCAGAAATATTCAGCACACTGCACGTCGGGCCACGTACTAAACTCAGCATCGCAGGTATCGGCCGATCGGAGCCTCTCGGTGCAGGTAAACAGCTTAGGTGACAACAAAGAAGCACCCGGTGAGGGCTGTCGGGCGATCCGTAGCAGTTAAAGGGTTAACGTTTTTATTAAATTTGATAGGCGCTATACTCGACTAACTGTTGAAATATATATATATATATATATATATATATATAATAACTAGGTAACAAAACTCCTTAAGAACCAATGAATAAAACTTAAGCTTATGAATTTCGAAAAGAACTTATGATGAAGAGCCGATACTATTTAGTGCTAATGTGGATAACAACTAATTAGTTACTTATGAAAGTTTTTTTTATAAAAGAAAGCTAGGAAGTTTCTATTTTAGTGTATTAGATGGCGATTAAACACAATTATATTTCAGGCAGAACAGGTTATTTACTAGAACGTACGTTTTTGTTGTTGTAAACTTGATTGCGATATCGATAGTGGAACTTAAAATATCGATATTGCATTAATATAATGTGAAGAACTGGATGCTATATATGAATACTTATGTTTATTATTTATAATTTCTAGTTAATTTATTACTATTCCGGAACTAATTAATTAACAAACTGTGTTATTTTAAGCTAAATAGTCTTAATATAGAACGGTACAAAAACCTTAACAATCGAATTTCGAACTAGTGATTTGAATGTTTATGGGGGCGCTAATGACCTAGATGTCGACGCGCCCTAAAACCCTAAAAACAACAACAACAACAACAATGTTTACGGTATATAAGAAATTGAACACTGTAAAATAACTTAAACCACTCTGTTTACCTATGCTATTGTATTAAAATTAATCTAACTATCAAGCTTATGCTAAATTTAATTAAGTGAAACATGCAATAACTAGCAAAGAGACGTTAACAACAATGACGCGAACTTTAAAACTGTTATTTATGGAATAATCTTAGATAATTATTCTCGCTAGCAATAATCATAAGAGTTTAGATGATATTTAAAGTTTTTAAAGTAATTAAGTCTACAAAGACTTAGCTGATGATACAAAATCGCTGTTTTGAGTAGCTGTCAACATACACAGTCAAACGATAGCACAACCGGATAGTCACTTGAGTTGCTGTTGAATATGCAAATCAGTGAAACTCCAACATGCCACCTTTCAAAGACCTGTGTGATTGCCAAAGTTAAGCAGCATTGTAAATTGATTATTTGAGATTAATGTACAATGGCACATAAAAAGTATTTGCAGGCCTAAACGATGCAAGATCTATGAAACAATCAAAACTGGTTAGGTGATGCAATGGGTGAAATGTAATTAAAAAACCTTGAGGTTTCAAAATTTAATGGAAGAAAATAAATCATTTGGTTAACATGAAATTCTGACTTAATTAAATTGCGACAAAACTGCATGATTCCAGGCACATTACACATTTCCAGCATTTCAGTAGTGTACTGCTGATAGAATTCCTCTGGCATGTAAAATTTCCCGTTGGCATACTTCTGAATGTACTCCTCCTCAAATTGAATAGTCATGGACACAATCATTAATAAATACAATGATCACTCAGAACTGTGTCTTTTTTCACCTTTTGCTTTGTTTACACAATTTAAACAGCTTTTCACAAATTTATAAAACGATCACAAATTTTTTTAGTGAAATTTGGATGGGACAACGTCTGTTGGGTCAACTAGTTTTTAATGGAAATACAAATTTTTTCTTGTATGAGGTTAAATGATACAAGAAACTCTGATTGGTGGTTTCTTCAGTGACATCACATGACATTAAACATTGCACTTACAAGGAACACCTTTGACCTCAAATGCTCGGAACCACACGAAAACATGCTTAGAAGAACAAGCGATCAAAAACAAAACAGTGGTGTGTGTCATTTACATGCAAAATGTTGCATTCTTCCCTCAAGTAATATTTTTATAGAGAGAAACAAAGAAACAAGATATGAATACCATATAAAGGAAACTATACATAATTCAATGACATCAGTGTATCATTGCATTTTCAATCAACAGTGCAAAAAAATCTATGCTTAAAGTACTCAATATAGCGCAAAAAATGCACATACAGCAGTAACACACACCTGATAGGGCTTATATTAGTCCTCAAAGTGCAGATGCAAGATTTCGATGAAGTGGATAAAACAAAGTGGAAAAGAACAATGTACACTAAAGCCACGTTATCACATTTCAAATCACTTTCGCATTCACACAGTCCAATATCAAAAGCCACACTAATTACATTTTCAAATGATGATGTTGGTATCTCAATGTCATAACCTGGCTTGGACTGTGTGAATGCGAAAGTGATTTGGAATGTGATAACGTGACTTTAACGAGGTGTGCACATTGTTCCCTTCCACTTTATCGAAATTCCGCATCTGCACTTTGAGAACTAATATAAGCAGTAACAGGTATGTGGTACTGCTGTATATACGTGTTTTGCGCTATATTAAGTACTTTATGCAGAAAGTTTTTGGCGCTGTTCATTGAAAATGTAATGATTCACTGACATTGACACACAATACAGGCATAACAAATAATTTACTAACTGGATGTTGGGAACCATTTTCCTTAATTGCTGATCATAAATTATAAATATGTAATAAATGTTATCTACCAATGCAAATGAACTTACTGTTCATTTGTTTAATCAGTGAAAGCATTTCTCTTCATTCTAAAAGAATCTTTAGCAGTTTTTCCTTTAAATATGTGTATATGTCATTACTTTCCTTTAGTACAACACTTTACATAGTAAAATTATTGTATAAATGACTTTTAAAGTAAAAGGTATTTGAATAAGTTGTAATATCATCTGGGACTCTACTAAAGAGCTGCAGCCACTTATTTCAGCAATTGCGGACAAATTTACAGCTTTTTAAAAGTTTTTATTGTTTTGTTTGTACATTGGTGCAATCACTGTTTATACAATGAACACAGATGCATTGATCATTTAGTGACTAAGGGAGTGTGCATAAACCACGTACTCCATTTTGGCCTCCTGTGAACCCCCCTCCGCTCCAAGTAGCACTACGTGGCTTTTGCCTCTACCCCCCCCCCCCCCCCCCCCCACCATGTAGCACGTAGCTTTTTTCCCTTTTGATTCCAGAAGACATTTTGTACTGTTTTCTCTTGTCAGACTATTGTACATTACATACGGAGATAATTAACTGAGGGAAGTATATATTCACATGCTGTTGTAAGTTCTATTCTTCATTTTAACTGTGAAAAATGTTATGAAAGGAAAGCTACGTAGCCTGGCTCTGAACTCTCCCCCCACGTAGTCTAGCATAGCCTTCCAGCCAACCCCTCCCCCCCTGGACCGAGCCACGTAGTTTGTGCACGGTCCCTAATGATAGGTGGCATGGGAGTCATAGGTTAGTTGTTGCACATCTGTGTTTTCTTGTTAAAATTAATTTTCATCCGTTTGTTACAACACTGTTGACAGTGTCCAACAAAGTAGTAGGTGTGTTGCTTAGTGGAAATGGAAAATAGTTAACTCTGATTTCTGATAAAGCACTACAATGATATTAGCAGAAGAATTAAGAGTAGTGCGTGGAGGGGAAAATATAACCATGACCAGAAGCTGGCACTAGATTACAGGCATAAGAGAGTGGGAAATTTTCATTTTGTAGGTAAGGGAGTCAGGTATTAGAATAATTTAACAAGGGAAGTGATTAATAATTTTCCAAATATGTGGAAAGTCTGTTAAGGGCAAAAGTAAGCCAGTACAAGAAAGAGGAAAAGTGGATAGCCAATGGATCATACACTCCACTGCAGTTAATTTATTTTTTACATGGGAAAATGACAAACAAAATTCAACATGTGCTGGACTAATGAGTGAAAATCTGCAAGATAGCTGAGGTAGAAAATATCTCAAATGAAAGGGCAAATAATATTTTGTGTGAACATTTATGTATGAGAAAGCTATTGGCAAGGCAGGTGTCGTGACTGCTGACAGCTGATGAAAATCAAAATCGAGTGACCATTTAGAAAGTGTTTAAACATGTCCCAAAAGTGTTTTTGCAGCATTATATCACAGTTAATGAAATGTGGATCCACTATTTTCAACCTGAGACCAAACTACAAAACAAACAGTGGATTTTCTAGAACTAAAGTCCTCCAAAGAGGGCAGAAATAGTTGTGTTGGCAGGAAAAAGTCATGGCAACTATTTTCTGGGATTTGTGTGGTCTGTTTCTTTGATTACCTAGAAAATGGTAAAACAATCAAAAGTTCATATTACGCAGCATTACCAAATCAATTTCACAAGGAATTTTCGAACAAATGACCCCATTAGTTGAAGAAAAAGATTCTCTTTACCATAACAGCACACAATGCAGCTAAATTTGTAAAATAACGCTATGCACTGCTATCTCATCTATGCTATTGTCCAAATTTTGCCCCGAGCTACTTCTCTCACTTTTGAAAGTTGAAGAGTTGGCTAGATGGCAAGAAATTGTTATCCACTGACTACATGGCAGAAACAAACTCTTATTTTACATTTTTTGAAAAATCATGGTGTGTTGAAGACATAAATAGAGGGGGAGAAACATTCGGCTAACTGTTTTGAATTGAGAGGCGACTATGTTGAGAAATAAAAGTAATTTTTTGTTAAAAAAAATTCTTCATAAAAGAAAGTCGTGAAGTAATCAATTTATACACAATTTCAGAGACGCAAAGAAGGAAGGCATTTCTAATTTTGAGTGTTTGTTCAGTTGCATGTGATGTCATGGGCATAAGATGGCACAGAATTGTGTATTGGTAGTCTCTTTTAAACCTTAGATTTCAACATTAAGATAATGTGGAAGTTTTTAAAAAAAATATCGGACTAATAAAATTTCCGAGAAGTAATCAAATAAACTATTAGGACCGTGCTGGCTTATGGTAGAGGTAGGAAAAATGAGCAAGATGCTCTGTGGGTGAATCTAAATGCACATTCGAAGTTAAGACATTAGAGTATGGTGTTCAAACTTGGTGTTTGAAAGAATGGGGTTAATAATGAAATGGAATTGCAATTTGCAAATAACTTACTTTACATCAGTAGAGCAAATCACAAAAGGGTAATACTAGTCACAGGTTACAGAAGGACCAATCAACCATGAAGTAGTTGAAATGCGATGTAATATTGTTCAGTGAACAAGTGGTCAAAAAGAAAGAATGAACAATTCTCATAACTGTATCCATATCAGATTTAGAGATATTTCACAGAGGTTAAGTATGTGGAAGGAGGGCATCTGTGCAGTGTGTAAGAAATGGGAACAGATCAAAGCTATGATAAAATGAGGGAAGAAATTTTACAAAAATTAAGAGTAAGGCATGGAATTCGTGTAATACAATAGAAAACTGAGAATGCTGAAGAGTTTGACAGGAATAGAGCTAAGGAACAGCAAAGTAATATATGAAACAACTGAGAAATGAACAACAGTACAGGGGCGAACTAGAGAAGGATCCATGAATAATATGTCTGGAAGGGACAATGACTGATGCAATTTGTGGTTATACTAGCAAATTGAGAGGAGATAATTCTTCAAATTGTGCAGTAAGGGTTTGAAAAATATCAATCAGTAAATCTGAAACCGTTTTGATAGATATACATGGATAGAAGCAGAAATATAGGACATGGTTTTCAACTTAAGTCCAAAGAGCAGGATATTACCGAGCATGGTGGGTGAATGAAAACACTGCCCTCGCATTTGGTAGACCGCATTTTTTAATCCCCTTTTGGTCATCCAGATACGGTTTACCAAACTCACTCCTGGCAGTATGGTTCCTTCGAAAGGCCGTGGTTGAATATCTTCCCATTCCTTGCCACAAGACCTTTCCCATTTCTAATGACCTCAATGTCAAGCTGGAAGCAAATAAAACAGGAAAAATATTTTAAGAAGTATTAGCCCAGTGTCAAAAATAATTCTATGGATCACTAATTTATATGGTCCTAAATTTTTGTTTGCCTTTATTACTAACATTTGGGACATAATGTTTTGTAGCATTGTAACCCAATAAATCTAAAAGCATGTTCTGAATTCCTGCAGAAACACAGTTACAAAATTGGAGGTAAACTGTTAAAAGTACATTATATACTAAATGCTCTTGATATTTACTAACCAAATGAATAATACATATTTATATAAGCGAAAATTGTGAGCATACACAGTCGGTGACATGTCATCGCAGTAGCAACTTTGACTTTCAATTCACTTGATGAAGACAGCGGAGGAAGCTGCTGAAACCTCTTGTATGGAAGAAGAACTAATCCGGCAGAACACCAGGGGCGTAGCTACTATGGGGCTAGACGGTGCGGTGCACCGGGGCCCCTGTTCTCAGGGGGCCATCAAGCATACCACAGGGGGGCCCACAGCACACCTCTAGGGGCCCCCAAGCGCAGTTCAGAGGGCCCACAGGCCTTCACTACCTTTTTTTTAGCTCTACCGTTGTCTAAGGGGCCCCTGAGACACAGGGAGCCCCTCCCTAAAGGCCTTCACTGCTCAGGGGGCCCCCAGCCTCAACTCAGGGGCCCCTACCAGCAACACAAAACAAAAAATAGTTCGCCCATCTGGCCTGAGGGCCCAAAATGAATTTTTTGCACCGGGGCCCTTGTCGACCTAGCTACGTCACTGCAGCACACCCGGGAAGAATTTTTATCAGCAGTACTCTGGGAAAGAATCAATTCTCACAATGGTGGGTTTGTCTATAGCTCGGAATACATATACATTAATAGAATATAAAAAAGAAAATTCATGTAGTTGTAATGACCTGATGACTGTTTCTTATTGGCTGCACAATCCGCCAATGTCGTAGCCACCTAGTGTAACCTGGTAATCCTATCAGGAATAGTTTAATGTGGAATCCAAACATCAGAATCATTCTGGCTAACTTCACAGTACACATTTGCAAGGGCGGTCCGATAAATACTTAGCCACAAAAGAAAAAAAGAAAATTTTGGAAAAGTGGCGATTTATTTCTCAACATAAAGTCTCCTTTTAGCTCGATACACTTGACCCAGCGATGCTCCAACTTCTTTAACCCGTCTGAAAAATACGTTTTCTGGTGATCTGCAAAGTAGGCCTCCGTGGCGGCGATAACCTCCTCATTCAACTCAAATTTCTGCTCGGCGAGTGTCTTCAAGTTTGGAAACAAAAAGAAATTGCACGGGGCCGAATTTGGAGAATATGGTGGATGGGGCAGCAGTTTGTAGTCCAATTTGACCGTGGCGACGGCGGAGGTGTGCGTTATCATGGTGGAAGAGCACTTTTTTCTTCGCCAAATGGGGCCGTTTTTTTCTGTAATTTGGCGTCGAATCGGCCCAATAATTTGGCATAGTAAAACCCTGTGATCGTTTTGCCCTTCTCCAGGTAGTCGGTGTAGATCACACCTTGTGAATCCCAGAAAACAGTGGGCATCATCTTTCCAGCCGATGGGACAATCTTCGCCTTTTTCGGAGCACATTCGCTGGGTAAAGTCCTCTGTTTTGACTGTTCCTTGGTCTTTGGTGTGTACCAGTGGATCCATGTTTCATCGACGGTCACATAACGATACAGAAACTCCATCGGATTGCACTTAAACAGTGTCAAATACTGCTGTGAAGTGGTCTCACAGTTGCACTTGTTGTCCAGAGTGAGCAAACGTGGCACTCATTATGCCGACAACTTTCTCATGCCCAAAATTTCATGCAAGATATGACCCATGCAGTCTTTTGAGATGCCTACTGTCTCAGCAAACTCGCGCACCTTCAATTGGCAGTCTGCCAATACGAGATCATGGATTTTTGTCACATTATCCTCCATGGTAATAGAATTATTCATACAAGTCGGTTTAGTTACAGGAATAACAAAGTGCCTTTGGCTGTGTTAAATTAATTCTAAAGTATCAAACTGTGCTGATGGACTGGTCATTGAAATGCTTGAAGAGCAGAATGTTAGAGGATGATAGTATCTGGGAATTGCCATTTTATCTGGCCAGTTAGGGTTTGATGATTTACTGATGACTTCTGCATTGGCATGAGAACAACTAAAAGTCCTGCATGAGAAGTAAGTTAAGAATCCAGCTGAAATATTTGGTCAACTCATTGACTCTACACATATACAAAAATAATGGTAAAGCCTTCGAGTAAAATGAGAGGTTCCTGAAGTTTGATTTTTCTAAAACCATAAATAACTTGCGCATTTTGCTTGCATTGAAAATTATTGTGCATGCAAAAAATGCTTCGTAGTGAATCTAAACTATGGAAAGTAGTTGACTGAAAATACAGTAGTGATTGTGTGTCAAAGTATTTTCACTATGGGTTCAGCCAATCAGTAATTTCTTTTAATGCTTAATGTGAAGTAGAGCAGATATGAAAGATCTTCTGGAGCGGGCTTAGGAGAAATTTAATGTTGTATCTACATCCATACTCTGCAAATCACAAACATGGTTTAGGATTGGTGCTTAGCACCCTCTACCACCCACAAACGCATTCAAATCCCGAATAGCACGACGAAAGAAGGAACACACAAAAGCATCAGTACGGAATCTTATTTCTCGAATCTTATCCCTCTGGTCATTGCGACGTAAATAGGTTGGCAGAAGAAGTATTTCATTGCACTCGTAATTTAAAGATATTTACATATTCTCCAATAAATCCAAACGCAAACTATGTCGCCAGTCTTCTAAACTATCCCAGCGCAATCTATGTATCAATTCTGTGATGCTTTCATAAGGGCTGTAGCAACCAGTCATGAATCAAGCGGCTTTCCTCTGCACCCTTTCCACTGAGTTGATCAGGCCCTAGCGATACGGATCCCAAACTCCACAACAGTAATCCAGATGCAGACACACTAGTGTTTTATACGCTATCTCCTTTGTATGAGCATTAAAGTTCCTCTAAATACGACCGATGAATCGCAATTTAGAATTAGCTTTGCCTACAACGGAAGTTATTTGCAAGTCCCATTTCATGTTGCTTTGTACTATCACCCCCAGATACTTCGAGGGAATCAACCATGTCAACAGCTGAATTGTTTATTTTGTACTCATGTGCAAACTGATTCTTTTTTTTTCTTATTCGCATTGCCCTGCAGTTTTTGCAATTAAGTGTATGCTGCCATTTACGGCGGCAATCGGAAATAGCATCCAAATCGTACTGAACTTCTAAGTAATCGTCGGAGCACCTTATTTTCCTATATATAACTGCATCGTCGGCAAACAATCGCAACCAGCACCTGACGTGGTCACCGAGATCGATTATAAATATTAAGAAAAGAAGTGGTCCTATTACACTTCCTTGAGGAACCCCCGAAGTAACATCAATCTTAGAAGAGGCTTCCCCATCAACAACGACATACTGAGATCGACTAGTTAGAAAATCACGTATCCATTTGCAACTTCACTAAAAGTCAGTTGTGTGCTACAGAATCAAAAGCTTTCTGAAAATCCAAGAAAATTGCCTCAAGCCAGTGTCGTATTTTTTTATTAAAATTCGTCTTTTCTTACTGTTATCGGAGCTGAGATACAGTAACTGTTTAAGACTTGTGAAGAAACTTTAATGTTTGAACTTATTAACTCAACTTCTCGTATTTGAATAATAATAATCTTTCTTATTATTCATTTGACATTTATTCTTGTTTAACTTCATTCATAAAAGTCCGAAGAATACCAAGGTCCTTTGCTATCAGTAACATTCTATCGACTCAAAACTGGGAACTAAACTATTTTGCTTGCCCGATCTTCTTACTTCCTTATTATCATAGCTAACGATTTTCCCCCAGATTAATTATCATTCTTCTTTTTTTTATCTCTTTTGTGAGTAATCTGTTATGCTACAGCCTTTCCCAAGTTTACCATATATTTGTTAAAAAATACAATGGTAAACCTTTTACTGAGGACCTTTGTAATTCTCGCCTTGTTGATAATAACAATACATATATAATTTCTCCAAATAATGACAATGACATGAAACCAAATTAACCAATAGAACACCACTTTTCTGTCCTGTCACAGGAGGTAGTGCAGTGCCTTCACCAGTCCACTCTGACACCACTCCATGTCAACAAAAAGTCTGTAACGATAACATTTTTTATCATTTATCTTATCAGCTAAATCAAAGCTTATGAAAACAAAACATGGTGTAACCAACATTCCTGTCAACAGAAACAATGCAACAATGTTGAAAAACTCGAAATATGTCAACCTCCTGATTCATCAGACTACAAAATATATAGCCAAAAATATATATTTACAATGGTCAACTTTATTGTCATTGTGTATGGTAATTACTTTATTGACCTTACATATATTTCTTTTTTATAAATATATACATTGATAATAAATAAAAGACTGATTCTTCAAATGTAACCTGCTACACATGAGTTCCTGAATGAACGATTTATTCACAGGAAAGAAGGTCTCTGGACCTTAAAAGTAATAACATCATAATCTTGAAGCAATATACAGCCATATTTTACAAAAACAAGTGAAAAATTTACACCACTTCTGTGTTCTTTGCTTCAAAACACTTTCACAATTCTTCATAACAGCAGTCAACATAAAACATGTCTTATTAACCTCTCTTACAGCATCAAGCTGAGAGTCATCCCAGAATCAATTTAAATATTTTTGTTGCTATATTCAAAATTCAAATGGAACTATCATAACTAACCTCACAAATCTAATAAGATTTAATATCTGTGATTTTACAGTTGGCTGCTCTCCAAATCCTCATTAGTAGTCTCCAAGATGAGTCTTCAATATGTACGAGGGCCGTTCAGAAAGTAACCTCCAATCGGTCACAGTGCGGGTGGTGGGGGTAGTCGCGACGCCATCTGTGCATTCACGCACTCAGCAGGTCAGTTGGCATCAAGCCGTGGTCGAGTGAACGTCGTACCTGCGCTAGTTTAGTTTTTGTGGCAGTTTGAAATGTGTGCTGCAATAGAAAACCCCGCCAAATGTGAAGTGCGTGCTGTCATAACGTTTTTTACAGCCAAAGGATATTCTGCAGCAGCTATTCATCGTGAGCTTTGTGCCGTGTACGGACCAAGAGTTATGAGTGAAGGAGTTGTCCGTGAATGGGTACGTTTATTTAAAAGTGGATGAGAAAACGTTCATGATGAAGAGAGGAGTGGTAGACCATCATTGGTGACTGATGAACTCGTTCAGACAGTTGATGCAAATGTTTGTAAAAATCGACGTTTCACAATGTCGGAGCTGTCTACTGTTTTTCCGCAGATTTCTAAGACTCTCTTGTACGAGATAGTGACAGCAAGATTGGGTTACCGTAAGTTCTGTGCACGATGGGTGCCCAAAATTCTTACCGACCACCACAAAACTCAAAGAATGGCCTCTGCATTAGACTTTCTGTCACGTTATGAGGACGAAGGAGAACCATTGTTAAACAGAATCGTGACCGGTGACGAAACCTGGATTAAGTACGTGAACCCTGAGACAAAAGAACAATCAAAGATGTGGGCACATTCAAATTCGCCTACCAAACCAAGAAAAGCCTTGCAAGATTTTTCTGCCAGAAAACTGATGGCAACGGTGTTTTGGGATGCCAAAGGGGTGTGGTTGGTTGAATTCATGGAATGTGGGACGACCATTAATCAAGACGTGTACTGTGAAACACTAAAAAACTTACGACGGGCTATACAGAACAAACGCCGTGGTATGCTGACTTCCGGTATCGTTTTTTTGCACGATAACACCCGTCCTCACTCTGCTCGCAGAACAACGGCCCTTCCTGAGTCCTTCAAGTGGGACGTTATCAACCATCCACCTTACAGCCCAGATCTGGCGCCAAGCGATTATCACCTCTTCATGCATATGAAGAAATGGCTCGGGTCCCAGCGGTTTGATGACGACGAAGAGCTCAAAGATGCGGTCACAGGCTGGCTCCAGGCACAAGCGGGTGATTTTTATGCAGAAGGAATTTCAAAGCTTGTGAAGAGATACGATAAGTGCTTAAATCGCTATGGAGACTATGTAGAAAAATAGTGCAAAGATGTAGTTGTAAGATGTATATATTAAAATATTTTTATTTAACTTGGTGTATTTTTTTAAATCAACCAGAGATTACTTTCTGAACGGCCCTCGTAATACCCTTCATGGTAAATCTTTACTATTCCAAACAAATGGTAATTTTCATTAATATGCCTACTGTCTTTTGTATCTTTCACATCCAAGAACCAGTACTCTGCTCTTTTGAGCTAACACAATTATTTCCATTATTTCTAATTTGTTACACTTTCAATTCTCAAACACTCATTTCCATCGCTTGACAAAATTATACTTGCTTTATTGCCTTGTTTTCTATGATCCATACTTTCTACATTAATAATCTCTTCTGTTTTGCCAGAAACTTCAGCACTACTATTTCCTTTTTATAATAACTCAAGTTCCCTTTGTCAGAGTTATTCTCTACTTCTTTCATTTCTGAATATTCCATTTGCAGCACTGCTAATATTTCCTCGATGTCTTTTTTATCCTCATCGCTTCCATTTTCTCTACCTTTCTTGTCACCAATATCACCTTCTTCTTCTTGTGTCCTTTTAAAGTCATTTCCAAAACTATTGTTCTACTTTTCACCTTAACTTTTTTCTTCTTGAGGTCATGGTTTTTTGAAGAATCCTTTTTTTTTTCTTAACTTTCTTCTTCATCCAATAGTGTTTTCTTGGGGAATTCTTTCCTTTCTTTTTTACGTTTATCTTCAGTCTGTAGGTTTGTGGATAGACTTCACATAAGTCTAATAGTTCCTCATGCCCCACACGAAATCATCTCCCCTTGCATAGTTCTCTTTTTTCATTGTACTGCCTCTCCTTGGACCAAAAATTATTTAAAAAAATTGTTTTTAATTCATCAAATGTTTCGTATTTTTGAATATGTCACGATCCCCATACCTACCTCCGAGATGCCGGTAAAAACAGTTATTTTTTTCTGTGTCATTATAATTTTCAAAAGCCCTATAAGCTTCAAAACTCTTTATGAAGGTAACAGGGTGGATGTTCCCACTGTCCCAGAATTTAATAATTTCGACTATGCCATTGGAAGTAATGGTTATCTTATTAAAGTTACCACAAGGATTTAAGGTGTGTACCTCTTTACATTTTTCATGTACCTTTGCTAGTTTTATGTCATGTAATTGTAGTGTTTGTTGGATGGTATTCATATCAGTTTCCACATTATTAAGTTTATCTTCTATTGAACCAAAGTATTGGGCCAAACTGGTGGTAGTTGTTTTTTGTCTTGCAACCTCTTTACAAGTTTCATGATGTGTACTTAATGTGTGGAGGCCTGTTACTATTTTCTCCACCTGATCTCCCATTTTTGTGTAACTGCTCAACTGTACAGATTTTTTTTTATCTGAACTTTTCATCTTTAATGTTAAGTCCTTGATGGCTAGGTCAGTGGTGTCATTGTGTGCTTTTATAATGTCAATTTGGTTTAAGTCATGTGTATTTTTTTCACAAATCCTTTTGCTAGATTCTACTTCCTTTCTAATAGGAGGAGGGAGGGGGTCATTTACTTTTTCGGCTAGTGAATGTTGAAATTGTTCAGATATACTGAACATATATTGTTTCAAATCTGAAGTATTATATGAAGCTAGCACAGTGTTCATTAAAGATTCTGGTCTGTTATTAGTACTTGGTATCTATGTTTCAATATAAGTAATTGGTGATGACGCATTTTCAGGGAACCCATAGAAATCCTCCGACACATCAGTATTGTTTGTACTTCTACTATCAGAAGGGTTCAATGGCCCCACTTCTCCAGAATCGGTACCAGCATGGTAAATATTTAAGAGAAGTTGCAGAAATATCCTAAATCCGTAGTAGGGAAGGAAAGTTGAAAAAAAAGTAGTAAACTAACCTACTAATAAGTTCTTTACCTCAAATTCAGAATCAACACTGGATCAAAATCGGCGACTCCTAGTTCATATAATACTATTCATTATGTGGTATCTCCTATAAAATGAATTAAGATAAATGGCGTGAAGGCATGCATAGTTATATTTGCTTTAGCCGAAATTCAAGGTCTATTAGTTGACAATATGAAGGATAGTTTAGGTCAAGAAAATAATTAAATTCTTAAGAATTATGAGCAATAAATTCTCATAAAATAAAGTTTAGTACTGTATGATGTACTGAAACACTTAAGCGCAGTATAAAAAAGTCTCTCTCTATAAACGACAGCGGCATGCGTTGTTTGTTGACGCAGTTTCCTGAGCAAGCCGGCCGCCGCAACAGGTAAAGGTAATGCGTCTGTGACGGTGTATGACGAGTAGTAACGGTTTTTCCACTGGAGGCACTGCCGTAGACTCATTATCCTGTTTCAGTTGAATGTTCTTCCTTATCAACGAGCTTTGGTTAGCCGCTAGTTGTGATGATTTGTACATTATTTGTTACTGCAGATCTTCTGCATGGTCGCCATGTTGTATTTTATAAAAATTCTTCTTTTCCTTTGTTGGTCTCGGACTTCGTATTATTTCTTTTTTATAGTCTTGATTCTGGTCGCTAGGGACAAATGTCCCATTCTTACCTTGTTCGGTGCTTTAAATTTCGCACTTGTTCATTTAACATTCTATTCAAATAATAAACTTTAATATACATATTTCATTAATATTTATTCTCGTTTTACTTCATTCGTAAACTATCGGAAGGTCCTTTGCTTTCAGTAACTTTATCATCAACTCAAAACAAGCACTAAACTTTTCCTCTCACTTGCCCGATCTTATTGCTATCTTGTTACCATCTGGTCTCCATAGCTACCGATTTTCCCCCAGAGTAATTATCATTCTTTTATCTTTTCTCCGAGTAATCTGTTATGCTACACCAGCTGCATCAAAGGATTTCTTGTGGGTGTCAAAAATAATGAGTTACAGCACATTTGACTCATCATCTGATTTAAAATGGGCATTGGCTGAATTATTTAATATTTTGAAATATAAATTGCAAAATGTATCTGTGAAAAACAACTTTCTTTGTCAGTACATCAATGCTTCAATAAATCACAATACTTGTAACCAGGGCCGGTTTGAGGCTACCGCAGTCGCAGGGGCCCCCAAGATGAGGGGGCCCCACCATGATCCCCTTCAAAATTTATCCTTACTTAACGAACAATTTTCCTGCTAAAATAAATAATCTGCAAATTTAGAATGTTAACAAGCTGCATTCACAATAGTCCTAGTGTCGAGAGCACCTTCATTGTTGATCCTATTTTCCCATAAACAGCACAGATTTGATGAATACCGCGATTGTCAATCTTCTTTCGAACCAACGATGATATAGCTTTCCGTTTCAGTCAGTTGCCGACTTCTTAGTAAATACCAGAAACATTTGATGTCGCCGACGGGCAGTTTAGGATTTCCACTGTTAATGGAGACAAGTGCGTTCAAATAACGGGCCCCAACTGGTATGAAGTACAAACGCAGTTTGTGTGTATATGTCTGATGGTATCAGAACCTGTGATTTGTTTCACACGAGAGTGTATAATTGATCGTATGTACTTGTCAGGTGCTAAAAAAATAAAACATGTGTTATCTTATATATATATATATATATATATATATATATATATATATATACACACACATAAAAATAGACGTGTGTTCTCCTATATTTCACTTTTCAGCCACCACTACATAGCTCAGATCACTGGTATTTGTGTGTGGAAGTAGCATGGCGTTTCCTGTCATGCACAACGTTGGCCGAATGTCGATAGCTGTTGGGATGTGAGAGATATGGTGGTTAAAAGTGGTTGATGCAGGGCATTTTCATATTTCGACGAAAGATGTGTCTCCGTATATGTCACTCTGCTACCACAACTACATAGATAGACCAATGGTGTTTGTGTGTGGTAGTGGTATCGTGTCTCCTATCATGTACTATGGTGGTTAGATGTCGGTAGCTATAGGGGTGTGGGAGATAAGGTGGTTGAAAGTGGTTGTCCTGCGGCACTTTTCATATTTCTACCAAAAACGTATGTGTCATGGTGTATCACTTTTCAGCCAAAACTATCTAGCGCAGATCACTGGTGTTTGTGTGTGGTAGTAGCACAGGAGTCACCCGTCGATTACATTGGCCAAATTTTGGTAACTGTCGGAGTGCGGGAGATATGGTGGTTGAAGGTCGATCACGGATATCTTTGTATTTTGACAAAAGACGTGTGCCCATATATTTTACTTTGCTGCCTGAACGACATAGCGCAGATGACTGGTGTTTGTGTGTGGTAATAGCATCGAGTCTCCCACCATGCACTATTGTTGTTAGATGTTGGTAGTTGTCAATCCAAATTCTTTACAAACACAAACAAAGTCGTGGGTACCAGCTAGTATATATATAAAGCATTTACAGCAAAAGTGTTCATTAAATAAATTTTTAAATCGAACTAACAGTGTTTCTATGAATGTACATTGTGATATAGAAGAATGTAGTGTTATTAAAACGTCATCTGTCAATACTGCTAAACAATTGTATGACCTGTGCAAGAAAGAATTAGTGGCTGACAAAACTGTCTAACTAGTGGAAACACCTACTAGTAGTGGAAGTGTTCCTGCAGAAGAAACCGTACCTGTACACCTCCGAGAATAAAGAACATCTAAGGAAGGTAACAGCCTTCAAGTTGTCGATGATCTCACCGATCCAGGAACCTGGTCGGATATTATAAATGATAATTTTAGGATAAGAGTGATAAAGGAAGGTACGTAAGACATTAGTTAATAAAATAAAATTTCCTGTGGATAGCAAAACAAGAAGGCGTTTCTCTATTTATCATTGCTTCTGTCATCTTTCAAATGATGAAAAAGTTAAACGAACGTGGCTTGTATATTCTCGAACAAAAGATGCTGTGTACTGCTTTTGTTAAAATTTATTTAATTTAAATGGTGACTCTATCTCAAGAGACTGGCAAGCTTGTCAAAAATTCTCTTTAGCCATGAACTGTCATGCAACCATATTATAGAGATGTTTAAGTGGAAAGAGAATTCAAAATTAATTGATGAAGCAACTCGAGATCAAATTGATCAGGAAGAAAGGAGGTGGAGGTCAGTTTTGTTAAGATTGATTTCAACAGTATGTTTTCTTGCCGAAAGAATTCTTCCATTAAGAGGTGACCATGAAATGTTAGGAATTCCAGGTAATGGAATTTTTTTTAGGACAAGTAGAATTAATGGCAAAGTTCGATACCGTGTTAAATTAGCACATTAACGTGCAGCTAAACTTTGAAGATTGGTTACTTACTTAAGTAAAGACATACAAAATGAAATTATTAGCATAATTTCTGATGAAATAGTATCTATCATGAAGGATACCATACTCAAAAATAAATATTATTCAATAATCTTGGACTGTACCCCAGATTAAAGTCACAAAGAACAATTAAGTGTGGCAGATGTATTTTCCAAACCAGTTGAAACTGAAGAATATTTTTTCGGATATTTTGAAGCGAATGACACTACAGGAAATGGTCTACCATAATTGCTTCTTCATATACTCTATAACCATGGTACACCGCTTGCAGATTGTCGCGGAAGCAATATGAAGAGCAAGTAGAATGGTACTCAAGCTCGTATTATTGAAGAAAATCCAAGGGCTCATTACATCCCTTGCTGCGCTCATATTTTGAACTTAGTGATGGAGTTAAATCATCTGTAAATGCGCTACATTTTTTTGGTATAGTTCAAAGATGTTTACATTATTTCCTGCCTCTGGGAAGCACTGAAGAATCATGTGAACTTAACTCTGAAGCCACTGTGTGATACAAGATGGGAGGCTAGGACTGAAAGTGTACAGGTTGTGAAATCTGAGCTTACTAACGTAAGACTTGCCTTAGCAGAGGTAAAGAACACATGTAAAAACGATCCAATGTGTTTCAGTGAAGTATCTACAGTAGTCTTCTTAAAGAAATCATAAAATTTAAGTTTTCTTTGTGTGCTGTGATATAGCATACTGTCCTTTGCCATGTCAGCAAGATGGTATGCAGATAGACACTACAATAACATTAATAAAATCAACACTCAGCATCATTGAAGAATATAGGACCAACAGTTTTGAAAAGGCTAAGAAAGAAGCTGAGGTCATGGGAGCAGTTTTAGGAAATGTTGCCAAATTAACAGAATCCAGATTTGTAACTGTTAAAATGCAGTTTTGTTATGAAAGTAAGGATGAACCCATTCAAGGGGAAGAGAACCGCTTATGTCGTCAAAGACACAGCTATTATGTCTTAATGTCTAAAATAACACCGAACATGTCGCAGCAGTTACTGAGCTGCTGAAATCTTTCCTTCAAAAATGTTTAGTGTTATTTTAGACATTAAGAACTTGGCAACAAATAAATACAATCTCAACACAGGATGTAGAAAACTTGCAGATGCTTTGGGAGACGCTAAAACGTAGTCAGAAGATCTAAATTCGGAGGCTCTTGAAAATGAATTGGAACTGTTGTCAACTATGCTTCCACAAAAAACCAACAACAGTACATCTTCAAAAATAAGTTGCAAGAAATTTTCCCAACTGTACCAATTGCTTTAAGAATTTTTTTGTGCATGCCAGTGTCTTTTGCCTCTGCAGAACGTAACTTCTCCAAGTTAAAGATAATCAAAAACTACCTCAGATCTTCAATGAGCAACATGCGGCTAAGAGGTCTAGCCATAATAGCAGCAGAAAGGCAAATTGCGCGTTCCCTCGACGTGGAGAAGTTGGCGCAGGTCTTCGCTGCTCAGAAAGCAAGAAAAGTGACAATTTAGGTGAGTAATTTTTAAAGTAATGATTTTTACAATTCAGTAGGATTTTCTCATATTTGTTTAGCATTAGACGTAATCAGCTATTATACTATATGCCTAATTTTCCATGGTTATAGTAGTTCATGTATACGTTATTACAGATTGGTTAGCCTAGCTTCGCTCGGAACCAACCACTTTCTGCTTCTTAAAAACAATTAGTTACGATGAAATGCTCAGTCATTGCAATATCTCTATTAATTTGTGGTTTCATCAATTTATATGAAATAATTGAAAGTAGTTTTTTACTCATACCAAAATAAGTATATGCGAGCTTACTCTTAAGATTGTGAATTAAAAGCATTACGGGGTATAACAGATTTTATGATTCTGGACGTACTTTGAGGATTACTATGAAAGTGTCATTCACACTGAAGTTCTACTTCGTAATATAATGTGACGCAAATGGGCTTTTCCAAATGCGAAAACGAATTTTACGGAGTCCTGTACAAGGTATTGAAGCGGGACATTCTTAGGTATAGTAAAACTACTTAGACATTTTTTTTTAATACTTAAATTTCTGAATAATAGTTCATTATATAAATAGTTAGTAGTAATATTTATTGTTTAAATTTTAAAATCAATAAAAGACAAAAATAAGCTTAATCTAATGCTTTTATTAATGATGTTATTTATAACAGTCATAATTTATTTTATCAGCTGTTCAACATCCAATGGCAACTCTCGCTAGCGAACAGACGTTTCCGAGGCATGGAGTTCCAGGAGAAGTTCATCAGATTTAGTTTTGAGAAAGTCATA
Organism: Vandiemenella viatica; assembly: GCA_031002005.1. Classification (NCBI taxonomy): domain Eukaryota; kingdom Metazoa; phylum Arthropoda; class Insecta; order Orthoptera; family Morabidae; genus Vandiemenella; species Vandiemenella viatica. Next base: position 327,911,467 of record JARYHS010013630.1, on the reverse strand, counting down.
TCTGATGTAATTACAATAGCCCTATATATTTAAAGGCGTGCATTGCTCTGAACCTGTTTCAGCAATTTATGTAATTTCGTTTGAATAAACTCATTCCCCCTTTGATGTTTCAAATAAAAATTTATTGAATTAAAATGTGAATGCCTGCTCACGTGTCTCCAGCCTCAAAAACCTATATGTACTAGCAAAGAAATGCAAGAAAAGAAATGTCAAATACAAAAAGTTTATTATAAATATAATAGCTATAAAATTGAATACAAAAACAATTTCATTTGACACAACGGGCAGCAGGGCTTAGCCAGAAATGAGATGCATTGATAAAACACCAAAGACTCGGTGAAGTTGGTCCTGTTCAGCTAATAGCCAATAAACTGCTGGCCCGCTTGTGCACAGATTTAGAGAAACCTCAGTCCGTCTCTTTAATCGTTGTTTGAGCTCTGCACACAGATTTATACATGTGTGTGTGAGTATATGTATAAAGTCACGAAAATTATCAAAAGTGTAGGCAAAAGTACATCTAGAAAAGAAGTAGGGGGCCCTTAAATCAAACTTTGCAGGGGGCCTCAAAATTCCCTAAGCCGGTCCTGCTTGTAACATATACAGGGTGACACAAAAAGTGGGAAGTTTGAAGAAAAAACAAAAAAATGTATTGACTAATAATTACACGATTATAACTTTCACTTCAAGAATTGGCAATCTATATTATCAGTGTCTGAAAATTTATACCTGTAGATGGGCTTCTCTTTTATATAAGCATTCTGCCAAACTATTGTTGAACTTTCCCCCATTGTTCACTGCAAAATCTCAGCTGAGATGCTATGAATTTTTTCAGTTAATCCAGTGTCTTTGGCTGATGCATATGTACCACAAACGTAAGGTAGTGCCATGATTAAAAACTTAACAAACAGGCAATTCTGATAATAATGGGGACCAGGAAATGCTGAGCAAGTGGTATCCTCTTGCGCAACAGTCATTGACTGCCTTGCAGTATGCGACATCACACCATCCTGAAGTTGTGGAAAATTGTTCAATGCAGATTAAATCTTGCAGCATCTGAACATACTGATCCAAAGTGATTGTCAACGTGATCCATTCTTCATTTTTTTTTAAATCTGTGGTTTAATGATCTTGTGTGATGAACCTGTAAATTATACCATGTAAGACAAGATGTGCACTGGGGTTGGTGCATAAACACGTTGTCTTAACTCTGACCGTGTGTAGCCTTGGATGTAACAGTTTTGGCTTAGATAGAATTATACAGTCGCCACATAGATTTTAACCCGAAAACTATGGAAAGGTAAAGTTCAATAAATAGTTCATTGCCATTTAAATAATTATATTCTTCCAATTTCACAAAGCCAAAAACTGTACAGGCAATCAGACGACTTTTCCAAAGTAATATTTTACAAGTTCGATTAACCAGTCAAGCCAGACCGCACCCCAATAGTTCAAAGAATCAAATCTCTAGTTGAAGAAAGCCAATAAAAGTTCGTCACGCGCTCTCATTGTTCAAAAGTTTAGTTAATTTAGACAACCCCGAGGCCTCACTTGGAGAAATACTATTTTAACACGACATTATGGTTAACTTGAATAAAACAAGCAGCATCATTCCAAAATAAAACTTTCACTGATGTGCAAGGTATAAAACTTTCCGGCCTACGGAGCTACATGTTATCGCGCCGACTGCTTCCGTACGACCGGCTCCGAACCGCTGCACGCACGGTTCTATATTGACATAGCACTTCCTGCTTCTCGAATATTCCTAGCGGCTTCTCACGCGAAGCGTGGGAACAAATCTTTTTCCTCTTTCTCAGGGGTGACTGATGGGAAGCTCGTCAGATATCAAATCGCACATCTGAAGTCCTAACATTGGCTAATCTGACCTTGACAATAAAAATAATTCTATCTCCTTGAAACTTTACGAATCGCTAGATCTTTAAATAAATGTTAACTTTAGTTATTATGAAAAATATCATAACTTTAATACTTTAGCCAAAAATAAATACTTTAGATATGAACTTTTCCACTCCAGGTGAATGCTGAAGAATGTTGAAATTAAAAATATTGAAAATACTATCTTGAAAACTGCAAAACTGCTTTCTAACTTGAATTAACATAAAAACTAACTATAAATATGAAATGCAATAATATTCTATCCAATCTAACTCGTAGTTCTGAGAATAAAATTTCGCTACGCAATTACAAAATTTAATAGATAGCTTACAACCATCACATTACTACTTTTTAAAGGGCATTCATGATCTTTATTGGGGTTGTTCTCTACCAAGTGGTGATAGATCTGCAACATGAACATGTGCTCATCTGACACCCATAGCTTGTTCAGAAATTTACTGTGCTCTTCAATATTTGTCATAATTGTTTAAAATAATTAATGCAACTGGTGATTAATCTCTTTAAGTTCTGTGACAATCTGCAGCTTATTGACTACAAATTTGAAGTCTAAATGAACAATTCAGCCAAAACTCTCGCGACAACCTGACTGCAGCCGCTTGCTTATGAATTGAGCACCATGGGCTCTGTTAGACTGAAATGCATACATTCTCAATAGTATGTGGAGTGCAAACACTTACTTCTTTGTCATTCAGTCAGTTTGCTTTTAGAGCTGATTCAAATTTTCCTGAAAGTTTGTAATACACACTCATAAGTTTTGATGGAATCTGACCATATTGCTCAAGTTGTAATGCTTTCTGAACTTCCTCTGTGTTCCTTCCAACCTGTTGTTAGATTTGTAAAATATTTGTATAATGAAAGTATGGTACAGGGTGGTGCAAAAAGAATGCATGAAATCTAACCATTATAATTGGCTTTATTTTGGTCAAAAGAAAATGTACTACGATCAATACAATGTGTAATCTATCCAGTTTATGAATTGCACTTAACTAATACTTAATTTCAGACAGATGACGGCCTTCTTCATTTATACACATTAAAAGTCTTTCTTAGAAGTTATCCATTGCTTTCTTCAAAGTGTCATGTGGAACAGCAGCAATTTCATCAACTATTGCAACTTTCAGATCATTGAGTGTACGAGGTTTGTTGCAGTAAACTTTACTTTTTAATTAACCCCATAAAAAGAAGTCACAAAGCGACAAATCTGGTGAGCGAGCAGGCCAGTGGACATCGGCAAAACGTGAGATCACGTGTTTTGGAAACATTTCTCGGACAACTGCCATGGAATCATTTGCCATGTGGGCGGTGGCTCCATCCTGTTAGAACCACATCTCTGCCATGTTGATCCCTAAAGTGTCAAGTTGTGGCCGCAAAAAATTGCGTAGCATTGCACCATAACGTTCAGAATTCAGTGTTACACTAACACCACCCTCTTCAAAAAAAATACGGCCCAACGATTACCACTTTTGAAACTCCACACCAAACGGTCACTTTTGAACTGTGCAGTGGTGTTTGATGCAGTTCTTGTGGGTTGTCTGCTGCCCAATACTGACAATTTTGTTTGTTTACATAACCGTCTAAATGGAAGTGAGCTTCATTGGTCATCATTAACAAAACATCATCATTAGCTAGAACATCAAGCATTCTCTCACAAAACAGTCTCCGTTGTTCATGATCACATTCGTGAATCTTCTGCACTATCATAATTTTGTAAGGGTGAAATTGTAACTCATTCTTCAGGATGCACTGCAGCAAGCGACGAGACAAACAAAGAATTGGAGAGCGCCGAGGACTTTGAAGAACAGACGCTCTTACTCTATCGATATTTTCTGGGGTTCGCACCGTATGAGGACAACCAGACAACTTCTGCTTCATGATACTTCCAGTTTTCCAAAAAGAGTTAACGAATTATTGTGTAGTGATCAGGAACCAAACCATTTCGCGGAACATTGGACTGTGATAACAGGTTCATTACTTTTGAAAAACACGATGCTGCATGGACCAGTGTGCCATTGCTACTGAAACTAGATGCTCTAACCTACAAAACAACAGATCCCCCACCCCTACATTCCATCCCACCACTTATACTACTCAAATCAAATCCATGCATTCTTTTTGCGCCACCCTATACTAACTATTCCACTAATCAATGATCACTAAATGGTGAGGTTGTCTCTGTATGGTGCTCACTGTACCTCAAGTGCTGCCAACTGTACATGGCTGTCACTATGCTTTTAAAAAATTCCTGTTTTTGTGTCACTTTGTAATCCTACATTCAATAACATGAATTAATGTTCTCTTGTTGATAAGGAGCTAACACCCAAAAATTACTTTTGTTTTGTTATGGCTTTTCGCCTCGTCGAGGTCACTAGAGATGGGATGAGACTGGGGAGAAGGAACGGGAAAGAATTTGGCCATTAAAGGAAGCATCCCGGCACTTGCATGGAGTGATTTGGGGAAACCATGTAAAACCCAAATTAGGATGCCCGGATGGGGATTCAACTGGTGTCTAGGGCGCTAATGACCTAGATGTCGACGCGCCCTAAAAACAACAACAACTGGTGTCCTCCTGAGGCCAGAGCGTTACCACTCACCCACCACGTTCAGTCAAAAATTACTGTAATTTGTGTTCTTGTCAATTTTGTGTGTTCACACAACACAAATTTTATGAGGTAAGTGGTGGTTCATTTTCTTACCCTAATTTATTTAATTATTATCTATCATTAACTTCTTTTTGTGCATATCAAATCCAACAATATTGTCTTTGTGGCCACTCACAATCTCTGCTCTGAATGGTCAAAAGAATTAGTGTAAATAAGATAGGATAGGGAAAATAAACAGTTACCCGTCACTTACCACAGATGAAGGCAGGAGGGCGAGACACGAATTGCACAATATTTCAACATGAGTAAGACTACGGTCGAAATATTGTGCAATTCGTGTGTTTCTGTGTTTTTACGTGTCTCGCCCTCCTGCCTTCATCTGTGGTAAGTGACGGGTAACTGTTTATTTTCCCTATCCTATCTTATTTTCAGTGCCTCGCGGCAGTTTCTTTGTTTCCTTTATCCAAAAGAATTAGTGTGGCTGGCTAAACGGTGGGTTCATGTGAAAACCTGGCCACATACTTTAACTTCTATATTCATGAGTAAGAACAAACTACTGTGCACTTTTTTTGTGTTCACAGGCCATCACTTTTAAACTTTTGTAAACAACGTGTTTACTTCATCTTTCCTTCCCATGTTTTATTAAAAAGAAGGCATTCTGGTTTTTTAAGAAGTAAGAATTTCAATTAATGAAATTAAAAACATTGTGGACAATCCACATAACCTGATCCTCTAAACACTATAACATTTTTCGATATGCAAGCAAACTATCCATACTGTAGTTTGCCTAGATTATTACATAAAACTGTACGGAGACACTTTAATGCCTTCAACTGAGCCTAATTATTGATAAAAATCCATCAAAAAGGAAACTATTTTGCATTTCTTAACATTAACACATTAATGCTAAATGTTCTTGAGATTACTCTTTGAAACTACCTTCACAGACATTTTCCATGGAAGAGACCTAAAGTCTATCATGACTATATTGGTTAAATTGATTACACTGTTTCACTTTGTCTTACAACCCACTAGCTTACGACTATGGTAACACAGCATTTTCAGTAGACATGGTTGTGATATATCTCCATTTAATTTATCATTATACAAACCATAAAAATCTTCCAATTGAAAGTTGATTCTCTTAACTCGGGTAAAAAGAGTATTAATAAGAAATCTTCTGACTACCAAATTATGATAGTTTACAGTGCCTTTCTTTTATTCCCTAACCCAATATAGTTGCACTGTAGAATTGGAATCAGCGTGTAATTCCCTTCTCCTATTTATTCGGCCATTAGATCAAAATTCTTACTGAAGTCTGTAAAGAATTCTTATAAAGGGCATTACAATAAGAGCGCAAGATTTGAATTTTAGATAAAACATGCTTTTCTTAAACAAAATATTGAAGTATTTATTGATTTGGGAATTATTTATGGAACAACACATCTGGTAAATGATCACCATGGCTCCGATAGCACATGCATACTCTTCTGGCAAAATTTCTAATCACAATTTTGCATAAATGTCACAGTATTTCACTGATACAACACTCAAGTTTTGGCCCTTGATGCTTGGATGGTCATGAACTTCTTGGCATAAACCTTAAACTTCAAAAAACTCTACTGAGAAAAGTTCATAGGTGTTAAATTGCAATATCACGGAGGCCAATTCTGGTCACCAAAATGGGATATGACACGACCAGGAAAAGACTTGTGCATGTGTTTAAGAGCAATATCTTGCAATTGAGGTACAAAGAACTGAGTTATCACTTTAATATGACGTTTACCATTTACTGTTAATGCATTACGTTTTCATAGAAAAATGGTACAATGTTTCCTCCAGTCCAGAATGCATGTCAAATAATGACATGCTGTGGACGCATTTGTATTTCACAAATCATTTATGGATATTCCAAGCCCAAAATACAGTAGTTTTGCCTATTAATGATGCTTATCAAGGTGAAAGTGGACGTCATCGCTGAAGTTGATTTTGTCCACAAAATCAGCATTCACTTTTTTTATTAATTGGTTAAACTGATGAACTCTCTTCACTGTGAAAGGTTGTTGGCACACATTCTTGAGCCAATTGGAATTTTTTTAGCATAAAGATGCAAATCTTCAGTGAGAATACAGTAAACAATTACTTAAAATGTCCAGTTCTTGTGCACAGTGACGAATCGAGGTCCCTGGACTCTCAGCCACACACACGCAAACTGCCCCAATGATTTATTCTGAACAACCACTATGAGCTTGTGATGTGTGTTTTATGTCAACAACTTCCAAATTTTTTGATCGTTTTTCCACAGTTGGCGACTTCAGAATAATACTTCTACCAAAAGTAAAATGCATTTTATCAACTGTGGCAACCAAACTTTGGCAATTTTGATAGTAAAATTTAACAATAAGGATGTGTTGTTCTATCCTGTGGTGCTTGATGTTTACTAACTCCTATCTGTTTCCTATCGTGACCAATCGAATTATAACAGCCAAAATGGCACATAATTTTAATCGTGTGCTCTTACTGAAACACCCTTTACATCTAAATACAGCAAAACTTTTGCATCAAATATACATTTATATTAAAGTTTGAACAGTGAATAAGGGTTAACCAGAAACTTATTAATTATTCTTTATTAAATTAATTCTCAAACCACATAAACAAAACTGATATTCGTAATAACTGCTACAGTCATGAGAATTATTTTCTTTAGCATGCAAGTGCTTTAGTTTACAAGTGGCACTTAAAATTTTTTGCTACAAATGCTGTACGTTTTTACTTAATAAAAAGTTGAATTGTATTCAGGAACAAAAGTCTATTTTCTCTCCTTTCGAAATCTAAATAAATAATCCATGTAGGGGCTTCATGTTCCCATTTAAATTTTGTCTCCTTCACAAAATTTTACATTTATTGTATATCAAACTGTCAGGCACAAAAAATGTCAGAGCAAGTAAAAAAAATATGAAAATACAAGGTCACTTAGAAATCGGGTCTGAATTTTGTATAAATCTAATAATTAGTGTTTGTTTTGTTGCATACACAAGAATCTGTCACAGGACAGAAAACTTAGCAAATCTGTAAAAGTGAACATTTTCATTGTAATACTGTGTGCAATTTATTTTCAAAAGCCGCAAAATCTAGTAGTGTCAGATGATGAGATAGCAGTCCCTATTTATATTGCTATTGCAAATTGGTTTTACAGTCGTTTAACAAATGATTCTCACAGCAATTTGATAAGTATTAATAAATAATATGTGATGTTTGCATTTTTATAACTGTATTGGGGGGAAAGACAAAATACCAATAAAAGCTGTGAAATCCTTTGTTTTGTCTTTCTGCAAAATGTATATAAAAGTTTTTATCCATATGACAAGAAAATAATTCTGTAAGTAAGATGTCATGGTCTTAATTATTTAGAATGACTAAGAAAGAACTGGAATACATTTTAGTCATTTTTTTTTTATTCAGCCTTGTATTGTTTTTCAAAAAATTCTTTCTTCTGCTCTGGGTCTGGAACGATCTGAAAAAATGCAAAAGTTGCAATTTATCAGAAATTTTTTCTTCAACATTTCCAAAAATGTTTTAAATAACAGAAACTCACTGTATCTCCACCAGGCTTCCAACCAGCAGGGCAAACTTCTCCATGATGATCAGTATATTGGAATGCCTGAACTAATCTAAGTGCTTCCTCAACACTTCTACCAACTGGAAGGTCATTCATTGTTATCTGTCTAAGAATTCCTTTTGGATCAATTATGAACAAACCCCTATAAAAGTAAGTTCATCAGTTTATGACTTATGTAATGTCCAAGACAAATGAAAGATACTTTGAGCTGTACAGTTAAGCTAATACAGAACAACCATATGGTTTTTACTTATAATTATTATTTAAATTGAAACTTATACACCAGACTAAAAACAAAATATGCCTTTTAGTGTAATAATGTTAAAGATAGACAGAAGGTCATAACAAGCAGAAGGGATACTATTTACAAGGCAACATCACTGCAATATCACTACTGGCTGACTTAAACCAGTGTAGAAATTTTAAAAATATATTTCACTTCAAGAGATGATGGTGCTAACCAAAAATTCACTCTCTTTCGATTGTATTATTTTGGATTTTGCGTTTTGGTGCCAAGACTATGTATAAATATTTTGGAGCAAAAAAGAAGATGTCAAGATTGTAAGGGAGAATTCCTGAAAAAAAGTGTGTTAATTATTTACCACTATTATACAATAATTCCTCCCTATGCATTCCTTCAACTGATTCATAATTTATTTTCACACTCCAGCATTAAAATCATCTGATAGGAAACCTCATAAATAAACTCTTCTCGGGCTTCCAGCCGTGTAAAGATGTCACACTTGTGCCACGTTTCGAAGGCATCTATCTCAGCCCTCCTTTTCAACCTAATGTCAATGATTAACTGCTTGTTTGTTTAGACATTGCCGCAGAAACGGTGGAGGACAAAAGCCAACATAGCACGATGATGTCATCTACTCTTCTACTTGTTACCAGGCTGCACTGAGTTGATAACCAGTGTCGCTGTTGACTAATGAATCAGTTGTTTTGATTTCTATAGCTTCTGTAATACGACTGGCCCAAAAATCTTTGTCCCGGGCTAAAATTGTAGGTTTTTCAAAATCAAATGTATGAACTTCTTGCACACTGTGTTCGGTCACCGCAGATTTCTCTTCTTGCCCAAGACGAACATTTCTTGCAAACACATCGCTGCACAATACACCGCTGTGTTTGTCCAATGTAGCCACGGCCATATTTACATGGATGTAATACACACCAGGTGTTTGTAAACCTACGTCATCTTTAATGCTGCCTACCAAGTTTTTAATTTTAGTGGATGGTCTGAAAAGTGTCCTGACTCTGTGTTGTGTCAACAGTCCACCTACTTTGGAGCTTAGGGCACCCACAAACGACAGAAAGGCAAGGCCCTTGGTATCAATATGATCTTTTTGTCAATATTCCTTTTGTTTAAATGCGCGACCAATCGTCCCCTGATTGGTAGGCAGCATTAAAGATGACTTAGGTTTATGAACCGCTGGTGTATATAATATCCCGTGTGGAAGTGGCCATCATTACATCCGACAAACGCAGTGGTGTATTGTACAGCGAAGTGTTGAACGCACAAGAAATGTTTGTCTTGGGCAAGAAGAGAAATCTGTGGTGGCCGAACACAGTGTGCAAGGTCATTCATTTGATTTTGAAAAAAACTACGGTTTTAGCCCGGGTCAAAGATATTTGGGCCAACACTATTACAGAAGCTGTAGAAATCAGAACAACTGATTCATTAGTCAAGAGGGATACTGGTTATTAACTCAGAGCGGCCTGGAACCTGGCTATTAAAATTCTGAAATAGTTTTCGCCTCGGTTACAAGCAGAAGAGTGGCTGACATCATCGTGCTGTGTTGGTTTTTGTCTTCCACCGTTTCCATGGCAGCGGCTAAACAAACAAACAGTTAATCATTGACATTTGGTTGAAAATGAGGGCTGAGATAGATGCCTTCGAAACGTCCCACCTTTACATGACTGGAAGCTCAAGTGCGGAAGGGTACAGCATAGAAACACTTGAGTAATCATTGAAAGTAGTCCGAAGCTGGCTGGCACGGAAGATGGAGGCAAACGACTAGTGCAGCAAGTGTATGAGGAATGCGAGCTATGCTTTCTGTTTTTAGTATAAAGGGGCTGTTAAAAAGCAATGTGTTGCAGTTCTTTACGTAATTTAGACATGCTCGGGAAGCAATGAGAGCTACTGGTATCAGGGAACATGTGAAGCATTGTCGAACTTACACATGGTGAGAACCTGTATTTGAAGTAGTAGTAGTAGTACGTTATGTCTTAACCACGGTCAAGTAAATTAACTAATAGTTGGTGCTTGTGGAGAAACATGTATGTAGTTTGTGAATAAAATCTCGAGTGAACTGTAAAGTGAACCATGTAACAATTTTGAAAGATAGACAAACCTGCAAGCCTAACAATCAGTAAGCTAAACAGCATCACATTATCACAACCCTGAAGCACCCTGCTTATAGCGACAAGTGAGCCATAAAATGGTGGTAAATGAGGTAAAAACTATTGGAGTGGATGAGAAATTAATTTGCTGGATAAAAGAATTTTTAAAAGGTAGAAAGCAAAAAGGGTAGGAAATGCAGTATCAAGAGAAGTGGAAGTGAAAAATAGAGTGCCAGAAGGTAGAATATTGGGACCATTGATATTCACAATTCTAATGAATGATTGTGTTGATGGTTTACTATCAGAAGTTAGGTTGTTTGAAGATGATATAATGTTTTATAAAAGGATCAAAATGGCAGAGGACTGGGAATAGCTGCAGTGTGATCTGAACAAGATGTCTAGCTTGGATTGGTAAACATGAGATGAAGATAAATGCAAAGAACAGTCAGATTATTAGATACACAGATAAAAAACTAAAGGTTGATTATGACTATAAGTTGGGGAAAGAATTGCTTGTTGAAGACTTGAAATGTAAATATCTTGGCACTACATTTGATACCAAACTTAACTGGGCAGGACAAATATGACAGGTAGTAGGAAAATATTCCAAAATTCTTCAGTTGTTGGAGAGAGTGATAAAGGGATGGATGAGAGAAGTAAAGGAATTGGGTTACAAAACTTTGGTCAGACCATTGCTTAAATATGGCAGTGTATTATGGGACCCACATTTTGAGTATCAAATACAGGATGCAAATAAGGGCTACTAGATTTGTTTCTGGAAATTACTGCAGTAGATAATCAGTAACATATGATAAAAGGGCTTTAATGGGATTATTTGGAAGACGGGAGGGTGAAGAGGGTCATGAGAGTGTATGAGGCATATACTGGTGATGAGGCATGGAAAGATGTTGGTGCAAGAATCAAAAGTAATGCACTGATGGAAGAGATGACCACGATCACAAGCTGGCACTATTTCAGGCACAAAGGTGTAGCAAGATTCTCTTTCATGGGTACAGGGTCAGGGATTGGAATAAGTTAGCAAGAGAATTTATGAATAATTTACCAAAAACATGGAAGTAATTAAAAGTTGAATTTGTAGAGGGCAAAAGTAGGTGGGTACAGGAAAGGGGAAAAATGGTTGTGTAAGAAAATACCCACTGGAGCATGCACTGCATTGGAATGAAATTAAATTAAACTCTCACTCTTCCTGAGAGAAATACCTTTGACAAACAGGATTCTTATTGGTGGCAGCAGGACTAGGAATTTTTATCGCATACCAGCAAAAATTCAGGACTGGTTTTTTATCTAGATACTGGAGATATTTAGTCACTTATGTGATCCATAAAATTGAACCCCATCAAGAGGAACAAAAACACCATCTATAGTTAGAAATACTAGATAAATCGAAAATTTCTGTGCATGTCGTCGATAGCTTCCACAAAGCAAATTTTGAAAATGTGAAGTTGCTGAGCAAGATCTTATCCTCGAGACAGTTAGTGTTAAATAAGCTAATTAGATACGACCCAACAAATCAAGATCAATAATGTAGCTGCCTCTCCCTCACTGATGTATGTAGCAGAGCAAGTAACTCTTCAACAAGAAAACATTAAAATCAGAGGTCATGAGAGACCATATCTGAGCTACACTTGCCAAACAGCAAGTACTGTGTTGTATGTGGAGGTGTCCAGCTAGAACTTGATAAGGATGGGAAGAGTTGTTTGAAGTAGGCTTTGTATACTACCATAGAGAGCCATTAAGTGGAAAGACACAGACATCTTATGAAGAGATTAATCATTTAAGATTTACTGCATCAGACTAAATGTCAAAACATCATTACAATGTAAGTAAGACAACAGAGTATGCAATCAAAACAACATGTGATGACTGCAATGCATACTAAATAAAATAAGTGAAAATGCTGTTTTCTTTACAACTGATGCACAAATTGCAATACAAAGAACTGATGTTCCAAAAGAGAACAGCTAGATGGGCTGATCAGGCTCCTCTGACAAGAGTTCAACAATAGTAATCATCCTAACAGAATTTTGCACATAAAACAATTTCAGTAATTAAATTAGATATAAAGTTATGTTGTAAGTGTGATGCGAAATATGCACATTGCCCTAAAGTGGGATTCAGAGCATGTATTCGGGAAAACTAATACCTTTTTTCTTTAAGATTTCATACCTTCCAACGTGTGACAAATGGAACCCTTATGGATTCACTTATTTGCCTGTCTGTCAAAATAACTATTTGTCCCACTCTCATAACTTCTAAACTCTATTAGTCAAAAATGTGTAACTGAGCAATTCTTTCATTTTTAATAACCAAACAGTGACCATAACAAAAAAAAGAGAGAGAGAAATCATGGGGGGAAGGGGATCACAGGAGGTTTAGTGGGTGGAAGGTGGGCCCAAGGAATTATTTCCTTCAGATAAAATTCATAGGTATCAAATAAAAGCTGCCAACCCACAGACTCTCAACAAGTTTGTATTTTCCATTTTATTCCACTATTTGTGGAAGCTTTTGGCATTTTTTTAAAGTAACTTCCGAAACTGATTAAAAAATCATTAAAAAAATTTATAGTAATATATAGATAGCCTGCTAAAGTTTTTAGGAAAATGAAATGATTTTCCTGGAATACATGGTTGCCACAAAACAAGTAAATGAATGAATTTGACAAATTTGATGTTTTTTCAACATAAAATGATATGTATCATTGGATGGAGAATTCCAAAAATCAATTAAAAATACACCATGAAAATACTTTTCAAAAAATGTTCTAAATTTTTCCACGACCAACACTAATTTTTTTTTCAATTAAAATTTTTATGTACCTATTGGGTATTTGACTACTTCTTGAAAATGGTTTTAAATTGTTTATTGGTACACCTTATTCACCGAGTGAAGAGATTTTTTGACAAAAGTGCATTATTTTGCGTAAAATTCAAAGTTAAAATTGAAAGAATTTAAAAGCCCGCCAAAACGCTCCTTCGCTACCTGGCGCGTGCAACGACAGTCATGACGTCACACGTCTGTAAACGCTGCCACTGCGAATAGAGCGTTTCCTATTACCCAAGTTATCAGCTATTTTTATTGTTTGTTACTGGCTATTTCTTGTTATTAATGAAAGTTCGTTTTGAATATAAAATCGAAAACAATTTGTAATAGCCTACAGCGGTAAAATATTGAAAGTAGATGCCTTATCTGTGGGACTAGCTATAGAAACAACCACTGAGTTTTATTCTGTGGAGCTTAAAAATGTAACAACTTCAATTTGATATTGCGACAAAGTCACTTACGTTTTTATTTGAAGCTCATTTACACCGCGATTTCGTAGAGTTAAATGTAATATGCTGTTTAAAGCGAGAATTATTAGGGTTAGGATCCTAAAGTTTCGATCCTAGCTTTGGAATATGTTCAATTTGTTTTCTTTTGTCATTTTCTTTGGATACTAGTCAGGGCCCGCTCTAGCGGTTTTGCTGCCCCGGACAAATAAACAAATTGCCGCCCCTTAAGATTATGTAGAATTATATATTTCTTAAAAATAATAATTAATTTAAATTTTTATAAAATCATATATTCATAAATAGACGTATTGAATTTTGATCTAGCGGCACAAAATAGAGAAATGAATTATGAAATATCTGTACATAGCCACAAATTAACCATATTTTAAACATTTTTAAATGCTATTACAGATGTATATTATCACACAAACAATCTAAATGCCATTATTTTGAAAATAAAATGAGATTACATCAAATACGCTAAAATCACAAAAAAAAAACTTTTTTTCTTACTTTCAAGTTGCGAATTTTTTATTACATCTTAAAATTTACTTCATCAGCAATTTCATACTCAATTGCCAAAATGGCTAAATCATTAAATTATCAATCTCTTGGTTCGTAAATGCTTAGCAAGGCGTCGTCAGGGCCGGCGTTAGGGAGGGGTAAGCGGGGCAAAAGTACCCGGGGCCAAGGCCCCAGAAGGGGGCCCTCCGGCCAGGGTGTCTAGCTAAATAGAAATTAAACAACAAAAAAACTTTTCCAAAGAAGGTGTAATTTGATTTTTTGATTAAAATTTTCTGATTTTATCCAAAAAAATCAAAGTGTAAAGTAAAAAAAAATCAAGGTGGGGGGCCCGAGAACCCTTACCTGGGGTCCGAGAATCCTAGCGCCGGCCCTGGGCGTCGTATACATCTCCCAAATGAAATTTTAAAGGGTTTAATGCCTCTATCCTACTCTCCTATCTAGTGTCACTCCATGTTTTCAAAGTTGAGCCCTGAACATGCTTTAAAAGTATTGCCCATCGAAAAGTAGATGCCGAAAAGAATAAATATATGTTTTCGACCATGTTGAAGAAATTAGCGGCTTCCAAGAATGCTTTTGCCATTAATAACAAGATTGAGAGAATGGCTACTACACGGAACAATGAATGCTCGCGAATTATATTGTTTAATTCTAGATTGCACTCCTGCTTTATTGTCCCTCATATTGGACCCGTTGTCAGTGCCTGCCCTCTGATATCCTGCAAATTTAAACCCAAGTCATTAAGTTCCTCAACTATAATATCAGACATTTGTCTTCCTGTGGATCTTTCGACTGGTAAGAAGCCATAAAAGCTTTCATTAATTTTAATTTCAACATCAGGATTAAATTTATTGGTTGAAACATATCTGATTACAAGAGTAATTTGCTGTATCTTACTAAAGTCAGGAGTACAGTTTAAAATTATGGAAAAATATTTGAATTTTTTAATTTCATTAATAACATGAGACTTTACACTTTGATGCAGCAGATCTACTATCCCGGTTTGTATATTTTTCCCAAGATATTGAGTTTTAGTCTCTACTTTTTAGAGTACTCAACGGACGTGCTCTTTCATAATGTGATCATATTCAGACAGTAACTCAACTATTTTTAAGAAATTACCGTTATTATGCTCAAACAACTTGTCGCTTGTACCTTGAAAAACCAGTCAACTTTTACCAAGCATTTTGGTAATTGCAACAATTCTTACAAGCATCTCATTCCAATGATTTAGTTCAGCATTAATAACTCTTTGAGTGGCAGCATCTACAGTTTTACAACAATTTAATCTTATTTGCCTGAGTATGATTTTTAGAAATTTCATGCTCTTTTAATGTTTCGTCGAGGTGCTTCCAATTTTTAAAACCCTCTTTTGAGAGAGAACTAACTAAACAGCCGAAAATTTTGCAACAGAAGCAGTAAAACGCAGTTTTGTGAAAGATAGTAGCTAATCTCGCAATATTTCCTCTCCGTTGCTTAAAATTCGTGCATAATATTTTGCGCTAAAATGTCGATCTGTGCCATTGGAAGGAAATTTGTAATTATGCAATAGTTTAGGTGGACCTTGCCTTACTAAAAAGCTTCTTACGGCGTCTTGTAAGATTCTTGACCAAAAAGTTTTAGAACGCCTTCTGGGAGTCTCACGTTGGTGTCAGTTCCAGTTGGTTTAGAAACTTCGTTCATTTTTTTGCTATTATTCTCTGACGATTCTGTACTTCTTTTGTATCTCGACCTGATATTGGATTCTAAGATTTGTTTTGGTAAACCCTGAATACAATATATTTTTTTAACGCGCCAGATTGATTCTGCCTTTCCGCTTCCTTCCCCAACCTTCTTTTTTTGTACTGGTAACCAGATTATTTTCTTTGACAGTCAGACATTTTGGAAGAGGCACGCACGTAACTCAAATAATGTACACTATAAAATAATATAAAAAGTAAATATTTATCCTTGTTCTAAATAAGCTAAAACCATGGGCGTATCCAGCGAGGGGCAGAGGGGGGCTGCTGCCCCCCCCCCCTTAGAAGAAAAATTAAGTTGCCTTCAGTACGCTTCGACGAGTGAAGAACTAGTTCAGGAGCAATTTGGGAGAGAAAGATTGACTGGATTATGTCTGATGAGTGTGCATCGAAATTTCGTGAAAGAACATCATGAGATATTGACAAACAAAATTATTGGAATTGAAAATCCGAGACAATTAATGTTTACATAAAAAACTAACTGCCTTACGATCTTAATTAACTACATAGTAGGTCCTTAGATTAAGTAGTTGGGTTACTATATTAATCAATGATAAAAATAGTTTCCTGAATAGGTTAGAGTTTGATTTTGTAATGTCATGTTTCAGTCTTCCACCCCACTTCCTCGAAACCAAAATGAGTTGCCCCCCCTAGTTCAAATCCTGTCCCCCTCTAGTTCTGATCCTGGATACGCCCTTGGCTAAAACCATAACTAAGATAAATTATTCTCAGTCGATATAAACAAAATATTTATGCACAACACAAAATATTTTCCATACCCTGTGAACATAAAGAAAGTCTAGTGTTACAATACAGTCAAAGCTTATTCGCGGAGGATACTATCCGTAAATTTGCTGCAAATAAAGAAACCATGTATACAGAATGGCAATTTTATAGGCTTAAACAGAATATGTTCGAAGTTCACCAAAAAAAAAAAAAATATATATGATGTGGAGTGATTGTCGCGCAATGCACTTATTAAACCAACTGACAAAGTTATTCACATTCACTAAAATAGTTAATGAATTTCTCTTTGTTGAGCAGCAATTAGAGTATTTGTAAACTGCATTCGTATATATAATAAGCATCATGGGTTATATATTAGCAGTTAACATTCGAAATTGAATATACTAATGGTATGTGAAGTATCTAATCGGTAATCAGCAGCTGGTAATATTATTTATTTATTAATGATTGTAAGTACTGTCCCACACCCACTAAACTACAGTATTTTCACTAGCGATCAAAGCTAGTATATGTAATTTAACCCAACCATAACACTTACAATGCCTATACGGTATCTAATTTGTACAACAAGTCTGTGATGCTCGGATTACGAGAAGAAATTATTATATAAATTATTCCACTTCGATTTCCAATAACTAAGATCCATATTGATTTTGTTCATCAATTCAATAAAATAAATACTCAGCATCTATCGATTCCATGTATTAGACCCTAGCTGCAATTGCGAAAAACACTCCTTTCCACCACGTCTAGTAACTTGTGGGCAGTATAACGTCGGAATCAGTGCAGGTAGCCGAGGTCAGGTGTAAAAGCCCCTACCTACCGTGCTTCTGTTGTGTGCTTTTGTCGTTGTGCGCTTATATCATGCGCTTTTGTCGTTGTGCGCTTATGTCGTATATCCAACTAAATAACAGTTTAATCATAGATGTACTTACCTTTAGAAATTATGAAATCCTGAAGTAAATTTTATGAACTTCCACTTAGTAATAGTAAGACTAATGCTGTTGTGTAATGAAACCACTTTTATAATTAGCAATAATAAGCAAGTTGAGAAAACAAAAGTCGAAACAGCGTTCTACTCGCGTGCTAAGGCCCATTTCACACAGAAGAGACCTGACGCGGACTTTGGGCTGAGACATGGCGCGGACGCGGCCCTTTTTGAAGTTGCTCCTATGGTGTAATTCACACAGAGGCGGCTGGGCAACGGCGCGCCCCTTTGAGGTCCGCGCCCCGGTCTTCGAAGTCTAGGGGCGCACCAAAATAGCTAAGAACTGCAAGTTTTTAACGAACGAAAAAATCGGTATGTGGATTTTTTTAATTAATTGGGTATTTAACACATTAATATTATTAATATTTTTCTCATACTTACAGCCGAAATGGCGCCCCTAAATTTTAGCGCCCCGGGCAAATGCCCGGTTTGTCGCCCCCTAGAGCGGGCACTGTACTAGTTGCTGTTGGTTGCATCACATAATCATTTTTTCCCGATACGCCACAAAACTATTAATTTAATTTTTCTTTTCTTTTTTCTGAAGGCTTCACAACTTTTTGGATAACAAGCGGATTACAACCATTTGAAACAACCAAAGAAGATTTCAAAAAGGAAATTGGACATTACTTGCTCACCAAAAAACAGGTTTTTTTTAAAAAAAAAAAATTGAAAATTACTTACACATTAAAAGTAAATACCGCCTAATATACGCATTTATTTCAGGAAGGTAACCTGCAGTTGTATCCTCACGAAAAAATTCCAACAAAAAGGACATACAGCGTCCCGTAACTATTGCAAGATTAGCATGAAATTTCTACAAGTGATGTCACTTCTAAAATAAATTCCATTATTCACCACCGTGCACCTATATTTTTTGCATGATATTCTCTCTCTGGTAAGTTTAAAAATTAAAAGTTTTCATGTATGGTAGCAATTTGTTTCAAACGCTTGCATGACGCTTAGCAACTATTATGAATTCTTCGAATAAAAACATGCTAGTGCAAAAACAGCAAACAAAACAGAAAAAATGTACGCAAAAAATATTATCCCAACCAAGGTTCAAATGTAGGACGTTCTGAATTTCATTACCACTCTTCAATCACACAGCTGTCCGGACACTACTCCTTAATTTCTTCTCTTTATGTTAATAATAACCACTTCACAGTTTCTTCGTGTGAGATGAAGTGAAACGAGATAGGTAAATGAATAAACAAACAAATTCAGTTTTATTGACAAAAAAAATATCATTTATCTATAATCTTTAATCTTCAATTAAGAAAAATGGCCCACAACATCCAATTGTTCCAAGCGTGGTGAGTGAGTGGTTAACTCTCTGGCCTCGCATCCGGGAGGATGCCGCACAGTGTGATATTTTCTAAATCTAGGGGGACAAAAGTCAGTTTTGATAATAGTCTATGCAGGCAAAAAAGTTATTTATATTCAAAGTAGATAAGCCATATTACTCGGAACAAAGTTTTATTTTCCACGAATTAACGCCTAACAATAGAAAAAATAGTTTCCTGTGATCCACCGATCAAGCGCTCCAGTCGGCCGAGTCATTTGACTGAGCTTGGTCAATGATTACGCTGTGTTTCTGCGTGTTAGTAGTAACTTCTGTATTTCTGTTGCTTTTGGCGATCCTCAAGGTAAGTTTACGTATGCTTTTTCCGTGATACATTAGCATAATTAAAACAGAGCAGATTGCTTTTAATTTTGTTAAAAACTACTGAGTCAATATCATGTTGAATTTTAGTTCATTATACCACATTATATCGGTATCTTGCTATATTTATTTGAAAGAGCTGCTTATTAGCTACAAGAAATACCTTCATTTGTTTGCGCATATTTGCGACACCCATACAACTTTTCTTTATTTTCACTGCACAAATTTCGAGTACAGAATTTTTCGACGTATGGTTTGCTAATGCAAAACAATCAATCTCTAACGTTCAATTTAAATATAAATGAGTCTCAAACTGAAGCTGTTGCATTTTTAAGCTTAGCAGAATAAATAGCCAGCACCACAAATAAGGCGTCTATTTTCGATATTTTTCCGCTGTAGGCTTTTACAAATTGTTCTAGATTTTGTATTAAAAATGAAATTTCATTAATAACAAGAAATGACCAGCAACAAACAATAAAAATAGTTGAAAACTTGGATAATAGGAAACGCTCCTTTCCCAGCCACAGTGTTTACAGAAGTGTGACGTCACTCAAGCGGCCACCAATCCTAGAGCGTTTTCTGTCACGAGACCACAGGTAAGAAAAGTATAATTTTTATTTCGATTTTTTATTAAAAATAATCCATTTTCTTCTCAAAATTGAAAAAATTATCTTTCTGAAGCATTAATCTACGAGAATGAGTTCAATTTATAATATTTTTTAATACTGTCAAATAGATTATTGAAAGACAATTTCGCAAATGGGT
The DNA here is from genome assembly GCA_031002005.1 of Vandiemenella viatica. Lineage (NCBI taxonomy): Eukaryota > Metazoa > Arthropoda > Insecta > Orthoptera > Morabidae > Vandiemenella > Vandiemenella viatica. The sequence continues at coordinate 327,891,271 of JARYHS010013630.1, read as the reverse complement.
AACAAACTTTTATTCAAGTAAAAGTTGTTTTTGATTTTTTTTAAAACAGTTTTTCCTTTTTTATGAAATAAATTTAATACACAATTTATGTACAACATCCTTAGTGTGAAAGAGTAACTAGCACTTACAATGCCAGTTTTTTCTGGTCCTTTTTATGGCTTATTGACATCAAGGTCATCAGTCAGGAAATGATTTGAGGCAAAAAATTGGAAGGAATTCAACTGTGAGCTCTTAAAGGCACCAACCCGACATTTACTGAGAAACCATAAAAACTTAAATCTGGATGGCCAGACATGGAATTGACCCTCCATAAACAAATGGCATAACTGTGCAAAATGCTTTTCAAAGTGAAAGTCATAGATTCTTTCAAATAACTATTATACTTGAGTAGGAATAATAAACCTAATGGCCAGACAAGGAATTGACCCTCCATAACCAAATGGCATAACTGTGCAAAATACTTTTCAAAGTGAAAGTCACAGATTCTTTCAAATAGCTATTATACTTGACTAGGAATAACAAACCTAAATTCTAAGTGCTCTGATAAATTATAGTACTGCAAGTTAAACACCTCAAGAATTTAAAAAAAAAAAAAAAGTAAATTAAGCACTTAAAGAGAACCACAACTTGCTTACTATTTAAATTCATTAATGACAATCTAACCTTAATGCATGACCCAAATCTTCTAGATATACTCCATAGTCTCTAGAAATCTTGTGTGTTAGGTCTGAGAGCAACGGAATCTTCAGTTTTCCCAGACCACCTTCTTTTCTTGGTAGATTCATCCATGCATGATGGGTGTACGGTGAATCGACTGAACATGCCACCACTTCAGCATTCAATTTACGAAATTCTTCAACATTATCATTGAATGCCAATATTTCAGTAGGACACACAAAAGTGCTGGAATAAAATCAATATTATATATCACTATATAGCAAGATAGTGTCAAATATCTTATAAATTTTGTAACTGCATAACAAAATTTGTTCTCAGAACCATGAGTTAGATTGGATAGTATTGCATATCATTTCTAAAGTCAGTTACTATGCTAATTCAAGCTATAAATCAGGTGTTTACAGTTTTTCAGATAGTATTTTCTGTTGCATTAGTCTCAAGCATTCACCTGTAGGAGTGATATTTACAACAAAAATTCGTAATAAATTGAGGGAAAAAGTTAGAGACTAAATTCACACAGTAACCATTTTTAAATATGTAGATTCGATTAAAGCTACTTTCAAGTCAATGACTTCTGAAATATTAATTTAATTAGATTCTGTTTTGGGATTATGAATTTTTATTTCACCTTTTGATAATAATAAACATGTTTTGCTTGATAGTAAATGAAAGAGTAGCTCTTTAGGAGAAAATAAAATTTATTTCAGTTTAGTAGTTGTAAAATTATGAAAGTTATTTCATAAGGATTAAAGTTGACACTTTTTTTTATAAAATCTTGCTACTCTAAAAAATTCAGAACGCTAGGAACATTTTTAACAGTCAAGGTCAAGAATTATAATGCAAGTTTATACGAATCGGATCAGTTACCTGAAGATTCTCGTGTGAGCCAGAAGTATTGTAGTTTCCCACGGTCAGTGAGCATAAATACCCATCCAGAATTTTCCTTGTTCTCAGTCTCAGTTGCCCAGCCTTCCAGACACAGTAAGCATGGCACTATGTACCTCAGTCAGCCAGCAAGTTTCATATTGAGCACTACAGTGCTACCGTGTTATTTTGGCGAGATGTAGGCTCACTTAATATGTCAAATTCAGGTAGAAAGCAACTATGCAGTTTTGAAGAAGTAATTTTACGCCATGTGGTGCGTCGGGATAACCCAAGTGTCGGTCATTGACAAACAAGTTGAATAATAGAAGCGTATGTTGAACTTTTTTTTATTTGCTTTCATAAATTAGCTAATTGTACTTTTGGGTGTGGTCTCGGTCGATTCGGTTAATCGAACATGCAAATATATCTTTAGAAAATTTGTCTGTTGCCGTTTCAGTTGGTGACTTTGCAAAAATTTTCAAGAATATGTTGTTCATCTACCATCAATAGACTTGTGGCTTTTATTTTAACTGCCTTTCTTAGTTTGGGGTTTAACAAGCTAAGTGACAACCAAGTACTTTAGCAAAGCCAGAGCTGAAAATTATCCATGGTCATAGCTGAGACTAGTGTTGTAAAAAAAAAAACAGTTTTTATTCTGGCGTGAAAAAAAAACATGAAAAAAAACTGTGAAAAAAAACATTTTTTTTCTGGGACATGTTTTTTTTCATAACTACTAAATTTAAAATTTTTAAGGCATTTTTCGTTTAATATGACTGTTTTAGGGTTTATACTATGTACTTATCTTACTTTTGAATCTATTACATTTTTCTGGTTCAGTAGAAAAAAAATTACAAAAATATTGGTAACGAATGGGGACTTCCCGTTCCCCATTGTTTGGATTGATACTCGCTATTTGAACTAGTGCTACCAGGCCTTACAAATTTATCAGTAGACCTACGAATCTTTTCAAAAAATTAGGAAATTTAACTACGGCTTTTTGCCTCTTTTTATTAATTGTTGTGCTTTCCTTATATTCGTATACTTGTTAAACTCGCAGCGTATAGTGATACTAAGTCATTGTCAGTAATTATGAATAATTTCCTTGCAACCGTTGGCGTAAACCAACGATTGAAAACAAATAAAGCTCCTATTTTGTATGATAATAGATTTAAATTCAAACTTAAAAGACCGTAATACAGAACTATCGGCGCAGTCTTCATTCACAGTGTGTACTTTGCTCACAATTTAGAATTGCAATCTCAAAAGCTTTTGCATGCAATACAACCAGTAAAAGAAAATGTAACTATTTCTGAAGTTATGGATCTAGAGGGGACAGAAGAAGAAACAGAAAATTCCAACTCCGACCGAACTAGTGTTGGTAGTACTGATACTAGTGAATGTGGTACCGATATAGAAGATGAATAAAAAAATTATGTTACCTATATAGATACATTTATGAATCATTATGTAAGATATTACATGACTTAGTAAGGTTTAAAACACACATGTAAAATGTAAGTTCCATAAATAAAACTATAATTTATCAAATATATTGTTTTCTGAAAAAAAAAAAATTTAGAAAAAAAACGTAGGGTGCTAGGTTTTTTTTCACAAATCTGAAAAAAAAAAATTTTTTTTTTTCTTAGTTTGCAACACTAGCTGAGACTGAAGGTTTATGCATAACCCCAGCATAAGTTTGCATGTTACAACAGCAATGAGCTATATTACTTAGGTTAAAAAGGTTAATAAACCATTCCCTACAAAAATTGCAAGAAATACACCTGAAGAAAAAAATATAACATCTACAATTTCACTCTCCAATTTATTTTTCGTAGGACTTTACACCTCATTGATGTCACTTGTCGCAGGATTGGATATGGGTTACAAAGAACACGAAGAAATTAAACCATAGCCATACAAAGGAACAATGCGAGCATTCACTTGGAATGATTTTTTAAAACCATGAAAACCTACATCTGGATGGCAGGATGAGGATTTGAACCCATTTTCTCACTAAATGCCAGGTCTGAGTGTTACCATTAACCCATAGATCTTGATGCAGTTTACATAATTGCAGGGTGCATTGAACCGAAATTAATTAACTACTTAAGAACTTCCTAATATAATCATGGAAAAAATTAATTTCAGTGGAAAGAATTAGTCAAAAAATTAGAAAAGAGATAAAGAAAAAAGCAGATGAAAGGAAGAAAAGAAACAATAAATGGCTACCATAGCCGAGTACAATTTGAGAGATTGTGTTGGTACAAACGCATTCAAAGTTATATGAACTCTGAAATTAAAAGGATTTTTGATAGTTTTCATGGACCATTTAAGACAGTGGGAAACCCCACCCTAATGCATATTGATTGGTATATCTGTGTTCTCATAAATTTTGGGCTTGTAGAATGTGATAGACTCAAAGTTTTACTCGATAAAGGATGACACAAATTCATGATAAACTTATGGTACAATACATATATCTTTGGGATATTTTTCTGTTGTTTTCTTCTTCGGGTCCCTATCTGTTGTGGATGTTGGCAACCATCTTGGCTATCTTGTCTCTGCTAGCTGATGCTCAGATTAGCTCCATGGTTGTCTTGGAGGTCCATGTTCTCAGATTTTTTATCCAAGAAGCTCTTCTTCTACCATCACTCCTCCTTCCTGGTATTTTGCCCTCGAGAACAGACTGCAGGAGTTCAGCTATTGTTCCTCATGATGTGGCCAAGGTACTTTAGCTTCCGTGTTTTAATGGTGGTCAATATTTCCATTTTTTATTTTTTTATTTTGTGGAGCACTTCAGCATTTGTGGTGTGCTCTGTCCATGGTATTCTCAACATTCTTCAATACAGCCACATTTCAAAAGCCTCTAACATTTTACTGATAGTTTCCATTAATGTCCACATTCCAACACCATACAGGACAGAGAGCACATAGCAGCACAAGAGTCTCACCTTCATGGAAATAGATAAATTATTATTTTTAAAAAGATTATTCATTTTATTGAAAGTAGTTTTTATATTCATCAGGATTATTTTTTACAGCCCTTCTTCTCTTTATCGTGTCAAGAATCTCATCGGTCATCCATGTCTTCTTTCTGGCAAAATCTGATTTCAGGTGTTCATTTTTAAGAGATAATACTATCGAATTTAGTTTTTCAATTTTTTCTTCTGTATGTAAAGTGCAAAACATGATTTTCAGTTCATTAATTGAGACGTTCCTCAACCTGCCTTCTTATGGAGGACTCTTTTAATTTACAAATATCAGCATTAATTAGTGTCTTTTTTGTAACTTTCTTCATCCTAATTTTGAAGACACTTTCTAATGGATTGTGATTGGAGTGAATGTCAGCACCGGGGTAAGTTTTCATTGAAGTACAGCTGTTCCTGTATCTTTTACTAGGATGTAATCAATCTGATTTCTGATGGTGTTTACCAGTGAATCTCTGGGAGACTTCCAGGTGTATAGGCGTCTAGATGATAGTTTGAAAAAGGTATTGGTTATCACTAGGGCCCTGATTTAAAAATCATATGCGCATATGCAGATATTTTGAGGGCTAGTGAATATCGTAAAGATATGCACATATTTCAGCAATTATTTCTTCTCATGACCGAATATCCATATCTGATATTTCTGAAGAAACTGAAAAGTCTAGTGTATCTGTGTGTTGGACATCCTTGGGCATTGCAATAAGGCAGCCAAATTCTTGAGGTAAACAGAGTTTTTCTTATACTGGCATTCACAGGTAGAGAACTTTCTACCTGACCCCTACTCCCACAGTGACATGTTTGAAGGTGCAGTAAACGGCAAATTTGTGTGGCAGTGACCTTTTATTAGCTATACTGCCATGAGCTGCAACATTCAAGGGAAGTCCAGCAGTTTTCTTTACCCAAATATTTCCCCAATTGCAGCATGAGCCAGTTTTCCTGGGAATAGATTCATGGCATCTACATCTCAGGGTTCTGTACTTTTACCCAGAGCAGTATCCTCTCAAAGTTTGTGCTGTCAGGAGTTTTCATGTGCTATGCATAATTCTGTTTAATCTGACAGCAAATTTGCCTAAAGAAAAGTACACAAGATAATTTTTAATTAAGCAGTGGATTTCAGACAACAGTGACTATTCTAGTGACGGTGATATTGTGTACTGTCAAATAGGTGAAAATAATGTAAAATGTGAGAAAAAATAAACTTGAACAGCATTCTAAAACAGCTGTACATCTCAGGTCAAAAGAAAAGAGTAGGAACACGCAACAGCTACTTTTACTCGGGTATCACGGTCTGAAATTAATACATTCTTTGCTCACCTTTGTAATGCTTTTGCATGCAGCAACATCCCACTGCATAAATTGAATAATTGAGATCTACGGGCGTTTCTTCAAAAGTATTGTGTTGATCAAAGAATACCGGATAAATCCACCCTTATGAAAAATTTTATACTTTCTCTATACACTTCTGTCCTGGATTCAATTCTGCCTGACATAGGAGGGAACTGTGTCTGGATATCGTCAGACGAAACAATCGATTCATGTGGCCGATACATAGCAAACTTTATAGTGTGCAAATTGTGTCAAGAAGAATCCAGAAAACTTCATTTACTTTCATGCAGAATATTGGAGAAAACCAACCACAGTACAGATACAAGATTTGTAAATGGATTCCCTGTGACTTCTGTGGCCAACTAAATTGGAGAGTGATTGTTACAAGGTGTGTCTCTTAATCACAGATGCAGCTTCATATATGTTAAAAGCTGGTTAGTCGCTTTGAGTATTTTTCCTCAATCTTATCCATGTTGGCGCATGGATTACATCACATTGCAGAAGAGATACGCTCTCTGTTTCCTTCTATCAACAAAGTAATTTCAAGTGTTCCATAAAGCACCAGCTCGTGTACAGTTTATAAGGATCGTCTGCCTGAGATTCCTCTGTCACCGGTGGTTGTTGTTGTTGATGTTTAAGGGCGCGTCAACAACGAGGTCATTAGCGCCCTAACGGTTACCAGCTACAACTGTGGCTAAAAAATATACTAAAATACTGTCTGCATGGTCGGCTGTAAAAGGGTCGACCATGCAGACAGCAATTCAAATAAATCACAAAAATAAAACGTAGCCTTAAAGGGGCCACCACCACCTAAGGCTGCAGAACACCTGGAGGGCTGTAGAGGGGCCAAACAGGTTCGCAAAAGAATTAAAAACCACTACATGTCTCGCTGGCTATATAATGGCCAGCGAGGCAGGGATTATAATCATTTAAAAAATTTAAAGCGGTACACATGGAAGGGTGGCTGTAAAAAGGCCACCCATCCATCTTAAAACTAGGCCGATCTGCCTAAAATTTTAGGCACTAGACCGGCCAAAACACAAAATTTTAAAACACTCGCCACATTGCTGGTCTCGTTGTTTAAAATAAGGGACAGATCGTTGGCCAAGCCAACGTCTGCCCTTAAGTCTAAAAACAGTACACAGTCTATTAAAATGTGGCGTACCGTCAAAGGTACGCCACATGCATCACACTCCGGAGGGTCCACTCGGCCGAGAAGGAAACCATGTGTCAGAGGACAGTGCCCTATACGGGGGCGAGTAAGGAGAACCTCATCCCTCCTCACCCGCTGGAAGGAGCTGCTCCACGGCTGAACGGTCGGTTTGACCTGCCGGAGCTTGTTATGCTCAACTTCTAGCCATTGCCTCTGCCAAACATCGAGAACAAATCTCTTAACCACCGAGGCAAGGTCTGACTTTGGGACTGGATCAAAGTCGATTCGGACCTTGTCACAGACTAACTTGGCAGCTTCATCAGCTGCCTCGTTCCCCCTGATTCCCACATGGCCTGGTACCCAGCAGAATACGACCTCCTTCCCACAGGACTGGAGCGAAAGGAGGGCGTCCTGGATGTCCTGGACTAGATGGTCTGCTGGGTACATAGTTGCTAATGCCTGAATGCAACTAAGGGAATCACAGCATATGAGGTACTTCTTGTCGCGGCGTGCCTTCATATGCTGGAGCGACTTTAGCAGGGCATAGCACTCCACAGTGTAAACACTGCACCTGCTATCCATCTTGTATTTGTAAGTCGCTCGAGGGAACCCTACTGAACAGCCTACACTGTTAGCCTGCTTAGACCCATCCATATACACCGGGATGAAAGTGTGATATTGATTTAAAATATCAGTAAAAATATTAATAAAAACACTGTCAGCGGTTAGCAGTTTGTTATGCCGCGACAGTTCTAAAATTAATCTGGGCCTCTTTAAAAGCCAGGGAGGGGATTTACTCCAACCCTGGCGATAAAAAGAGGGAAGCTCGAATCCGTAATGTTCTAAAATAGCCTTCGTACGGTAGCTGAACGGTTTAGTGGCTCTATGCCGGTTGGCATAGAGCCGCTCGTAGCTGGGATGTAGAACTATGTCGTACACGGGACTGCCAGGTGTTATGGCAATATGCATATAGTGTCGCACCATGAGGAGTTGCCGGCGGATGGTAAGCGGTGGCTCGCCCGAGTCAGCACAAATGCTGACAATAGGGTTGGTGCGATATGCACCCGTGGCGAGCCGAATTCCTGCATGGTGGACACTATCCAGTATCCGAAGATAACTGTCCCGTGCCGAACCATATACGATACAACCACACTCGAGACGCGACCGTACAAAGGCTCGATAAAACTGTAGCAGGCAGGAGCGATCAGCGCCCCACGACCTGCCGCACAGACATTTTAAAAGATTAAGAGCTTTTAAGGTCCTGGCTCTCACATCTTTTAGATGTGCAAGCCAGTTGAGCCTTGTGTCAAAAATGAGGCCCAGAAATCGAACAGTATCACTAAAACTTAAAACGGTGTTCCTCAGGGTAAGGTGAGGCTCTGGTAAAAGGCTTCTGCTGCAAGTAAAAAGTACACACCGGGTTTTCTCAGCGGAGAAACGAAAACCGGTGTGCACTGACCATTCGTCCAGCCTGTTCAACGCGAGCTGCAACTGCCGCTCAGCACTTCTCAGGCTGGACGATACGATAAAAATTAAAAAGTCGTCCACATATAAGGAGTACCGTAGGGGACTCCTTATAATGGCTGCTATGCTATTAGCAATGGCAAAAAGCATAACACTTAAAACTGACCCCTGAGGGACACCGTTTTCCTGAATAAAAAGATCAGACACTTCACTACCGACTCGGTACCGGAAGCAACGACCAGATAAAAATGATTTTAAAAAACGGGGCAGGTTACCCCTAAAACCCCATTCATGTAACTGTTTTAAAATAACATGCCACCAGGTAGTATCGTAGGCCTTTTCAAGATCGAAAAAAACACCCACAAGGTGTTGGCTGCGGATGAATGCATCCTGAATTGTTGCCTCCAGGAGGATCAGGTTGTCCAAGGTGGAATGGAACTTCCTGAATCCATACTGAAAGCGGCTCAGGAGATTACGGGATTCAAGACACCAGATGAGGCGGTTATTTACCATCCTCTCCAGTGTCTTCCCCACGCAGCTATACTACGATAACTACCTGGCAACAATTTGTCCTTGCCAGGTTTTAAAATGGGAATTAATGTTGCTTCTTTCCACGAGTCTGGGAAATGTCCTCCAGTCCAAATATCGTTAAAAATATCTAGAAGGTACTTTTTAGCATCCTTACTGAGATGCCTCAGCATCTGGTACTGGATCAGATCAGGCCCTGGAGCAGTGTCGTTTGCGCTGTTTAACACTGACTCCAGCTCCCAATATGTAAAAGGGCAGTTGTAGGCCTCTGTATTTGACGAATCGAAGCACAGCGGGCGCCTCTCGGCAGCGACTCTTCGTCGCTGAAACCGAGGGTCAAAGTTAGCGGACGAAGTGATGGCAGCGAAGTTCTCTGCCATCAGCTGCGCTATGCTTCATTCGTCAGTAATTATACGTCCGTGATCCAGTAACCCTGATACTGGTGTGCGGGAGTACCTTCCAGATATACGGCGAATGGACTCCCATACTTTCGACGAAGGTGTGGAACAATTTATAGTGCTCACAAAGTTCTGCCATGACCTCTTCTTGCTTTCCTTAATAACTCGACGCACCTTAGCTCTGGCAATACGGAACGCTGCTAGGTTGTCAGATGTTGGGCACAACCTAAAACGACGCAACGCCCGTCGGCGACCCTGTATGGCGGAACGACATTCATCGCTCCACCAGGGGACGGGCGTCCTTCGCAGCGTTCCGGAGCTCTTCGGCATGGAAACATCAGCTGCACGGTGAATCACTTCTGTGAAGTGATTCACCATCTACTGTATACTGCCACAGGGTTGCAGTTGTAGAGAATGGCAGTAGAGCTGCCAATCTGCACGACTGACATTCCATTTGCGTCGGTTATTTCCTCTTCCACGTTCACACTCGAAGTGCATCCAAATAGGGAAGTGGTCGCTAACATGTAGGTCGCGATCCAAGTCCCACTGCACGGAGTCCGCAATTGAGGGGGAACACAAGGAAAGGTCAATGGCAGAAGACGTACCGGTAGCAGTGGTGAAATGAGTTATTTGCCCTGTATTCAGGATACAAATTTCCTCCTGCTCTATCAAACTACCAACCACTCGGCCCCTGGGGCAATCGGTGGTGGAACCCCACAACGCACTGTGGGCGTTGAAATCTCCCAAAAGGAGAAAGGGCCGAGTGAGTTGTCGTATAATGCCAACCAGGTTGTCGTAGCCGACTGACACACTGGGTGGCAGATAGACAGAGCATACGGTCAGTTAGATTGGACTGTGTATTTTCACTGCAACTGCTTGTAGATCAGAGGTGAGAGCAATAGGTTCGGAGTGGACAGTGTTTCGGACGAACACAGCCACTCCCCCCTTCGCTCGATCATCCTCGGTATCGTCCTTTCGGTATATGTCATATCCTCTTAGCACTGGTTCGTGCGATGGTCTAAAATGTGTCTCCTGTGAGTAGAGACACAATGGATTAGACCGCGCTAAGAGGTGGACTTCCTCTTTGTGAGCCTGAAAACCGTTAACGTTCCACTGAAGTATGGGAGCCATCCTACCTATTTAACCCCCCCCCCCCCCGGATCGGGTGGGTCCTCCAATGGTAGTTGATGAGGAATGGAACAAAGTTCATCCACCAGCATGACATCGTCTTCGGTGTCCGAAGACGATTTTCGTTGTGAGGCCTCGGAGTCTTGCGGAATTTTATTCCGCCGAGGCCTGTTCCCCTTCTTCTCGTTTCCAGGGGGATCTGGGAGGAGAAGTCGGAGGGGATATCACAAACATAGTGGGGTCCGTTAGCTTAAATTTCAGACCCCTAACCTTTTGCACTGTTTGCCATCCACTACCGGCAGATGGCGTTGCCGTTATCACTTCTCTTGCAGATGCTGTTTCTGCTTCAGGGGCCACTTCTGCTGTTGCAGTGGGACCCACTGCTGTAGCGGATGGCAGTGTCTTTGCTGGTGGACTTGCTGAACCTGCTGTCGATGTGGTCGATGTTGTCAGAGTATTGCTATCGACGTGCGAGGTCCTAGGTGAAATGACCTTGATGGGTGTGGCACCACATCTGCACTGACATGAGCACATTGGACTTGTGCCCATGTCCGCAACGGACGTCTAGGTAGCAATACTTTCTTTCGTGACGGGAGTTCATAACGTCTTCGCCAAGCTGGTAGCGAAGACTGGTGGAGCCAGAGCCTTATATCGCTTCTTAGCTTCGCCATACGATATGCGCTCTTTCGTTTTCAACTCCTGTATCTTTTTTTCTTCCAGATACAATCGACACTCTCTGCTCCAGGCTGGATGTGCCCCGGAGCAGTTGACACACACCTGTGGGAGCGTGCAGCTAGTGCCTGGCTCATGAGCCGCCTTTCCGCACTTCCCACAGGTGGGGTTGCCCTTGCAGGTCGCCGTCGTATGACCGAACCGCTGGCACTTAAAGCAGCGCATTGGGTCCGGTACATACGGACGAATATTCAAGTTCAAATATCCTGCCTTGATGTTTTTGGGCAACGTTGGAGTAGAACATCAGGACGAAGGTGGCTGTCTTTTCAAGACTGCCGTTAACCCTTCGTTTAATCTGACGAACCTCGACCACATGTTCTGTTGACCGCTCCTTAAGGAGTTCCTCGGTCTCTAAATCCATAAGGTCCCTGCTGGTGATGACACCTTTACTTGAACTCCCCGAGCTTCTCGCACTTAAGGAGTTGGACAACCTGGGTGGATGTTTCCAAAAGCAGTGTCCCATTCCTCAGCTTTTTTACAGATTTGAGGGTACCCGCAATACCCTCTAAACCTTTCTGAACATAGAATGGAGAGACCTTCTCAAAAGATCCCTCCACCCTTGTCAATGCCCAATAACGAAGGCATTGTCAATATTACAACCCTTGCTGTTACTGTTTACATCCGGAGGAGGGCTTTCAACCCTAGCCCGTTTGTAAGAACTGGGTGTGTTTTTATTTACCTGCGACACAACCGGGCCGCAGGGATTTTTTGGTTTTTTGTTGGTAGGAATTTTGGTTCCACGAGTAAAAACCATTTTAGAAAGGAAGTGCTTTTACAACAGGGGTGCGCAGGTGCCCCTGAGGTCGCACGTTAGCGGGTGGTTTGCCTCACCACTCATCCACCTCCTCAGCACGTGTCCGACCTTGAGGTTGAGGTTTTTTTTATAGAGGTTTGTTCCGTCCTCGCGATCCGGGCGATGAAGCCAAGATCCCCGTTTTCCTAGGCACACAACGTTCCACCGCCACGCCCTGCGGTGGTCGTTGAAGCATGGTAGGAGGTTACGGTGTGGGAAACTTGCGGCGCTCACAAGTTTCCAGCTCGGGCACCGCGGGTTCGCCAAACCCGTACCTAGCACTTGCGTACCAGGCCCCTGCGGGATCTGCCACCGGAACTAGACAGGGAACTTGGTTGCCTACTCTACTATTCTACCAAGAGAACTTCCATCAAGTGAAAGATGTAGTCACAAGTATTGATGATGATGATTGTACTGCATGTGTTTGTGAAACTAAGTGCACATTTGATTGTAATACCATATATCGAGATGTCAATTTCATCCACATACGCTATTCATCACTTTCGAAGGCTATTAAGGATCTAGAAACTTGTGGTGCACCCGTTCACGAGTCTATTCAGTTGCTTCACAAAACAATTTCTTCTTTAAATGCTGTCTTTGGTGAAATTGGAGAAAAAGTTAAAAGTATGATGTTGGACTCAAACTCGGAACTTAAAAAGATTCAATCAATCAACAAGTATTTAAGTGGAAGCACACAATTTTTGCCAGATGAATGTTCTGAGCAGTCAGTACCATTGTACAAATATTGCCCAATCATGTCCCTTGACATGGAACGATCAATTTCAGCTTGTAAACTAATTCTGTCTGACAATAGGAAATCTTGAAAACATTGAAAAACTCTTGGTAACATATTGTGATTCATCATTTTTTAAGGAATGAAACATGTATACTGGTGAGTTGAAATAAAATAAATCATTTGATAAGTGCTTATCCTTTAGTGCATATTTTAGAACTTTTTTGTGTATATTTTAGGTGTTTTAGTGCATATAGATCCAGACCTTAGTTATCACGAATACCTGTTCTCGTACAAAGTTGTTCACCTCTTTCGTTCCTTTCACCAAGTCCATAAGGGCCTATCCCCTCAGATTCTCTTCCAACTTGGGGCTGAAGTCTCCCATTAATATAGTGAGATCTTTCCTTGATAACTTCTTCAATACTTCTGTGATGGGGGGCATACAACTTTGCTAATTTTTAATCACTCTCATCTGTGGTTGGGGCATACTCCTGGATTATATTCATCCAAGTTGGTCTTGAATTTATTTTGTAGTAACAAGAGTCTCCGAAATTGGGACAAAATTAGTGACACGCTCAGTAATTTGCTTACATGTTATGAGTCCTACACCAAACTGAAACTGACCATTGGACATACCTGAATAGTAGACTCAATGTTTACTGACGTTATAAAAACGTGAACCTGGTCATACATTTCACTCACTGCTAAGATCTAGATCTCTATTCTTTCCATTTCCTGAATTGCACTGCTAATTTTTCCAGCCTGTGCCATGGTTCTTACAATCCATGTGCTTATCCTTATACTATCATTCATTAAAAATTTCCTACTCATAGTGGTATCCAATATTTTCTCCCCAGAGGTCCTAATGGCGGACTTGAAACTCTGGAATATTTAGTTTTGAACATAGCCATGATGTGTTACAAGAGAATCCAATGCAGTAGTTTCTCGTTGCTTTCTGCATCCTCATGCCATTGGTCCACTCATGGTTCATCCACCTTCTGGAACGATTTCTCACTCCAAGAGCAAGAGAGTGCCCTACTTTCCACCCATCTCCTTGTAAGTGATCTTCATTGTATCAAACAACAAAATAAATACACAGACTTGTGTGATCATAAGAACATGTTTCTAAACTACAATAAATTGGACCTTCGGCGTGGAACGACTGATAATTGTTTCTTATAGCAGTACATTTGTGTTCAATGTTATGGGTACTGACACATGGAAAATAAATTGAGTGTGAAGAAAATGTGTAATTGGTACATTTTGTTGCTACCCTTTATTTTGTGAAATAAGATTGTACACATTAAAATGGAGGGCAAGTGTTGCATACATTGTTGTAAGCTGTGTATAAAAGTTTTTTTGTATAACTGTGCTCTAATCAGGGCTACTTATGCCATACAAGTTGCCATCAGAATAGCTTATTTTACCTTCACTGCGTTAGCTGCAAGGCTATTCAAATGTCTTTACCTTGTCCACTCTGAACTGGCAGCTCAAGGTCATATTCCCTTCACCCCGCTGCTCACCTTACCACACCCTCCCATTGCCGACCACTGCGTACAGGCTGGCAAGAGGCATTGTTCACTCTGGCCTAGCATTTGGGAGGACAGCGATTCAAATCCCTGTCCAGGCATCCAAATTTTGGTTTTCCATGGTTTCCCCCAATCACTCCAGGCGAATGCTGGGATGATTCCTACGAAAGGCCTTGGCCAAATTCCTTCCCTTTCCTTCTCCCCGTCCTTTAATGAGCTTGATGAGGAGTAAAGCAATAAAACAAGAGGCATTGTTGCAGTATTGTCGGATTTGTATGAATACATCGTTATAAAATGTTGTAAGTGTAACGGAATCAGATAATTGTTATACAGGGCGTTCGCCGGGAAACGCAACCCACTGTTAGCGCTACAAGGAAGAAACTGCTCGCGGCGAGCGAGCGGTCAGCTCCCGGCATTGTTCGACCGTCGGCCGCGGACTATTTCATAAACTTGTATGTGCTAAGCATTTAAATGTGACGTAATTCATTAGCTTACCTTATAAAAGATGCTGGAAGTGTTGACACTCTTGTGTAATGCACATTTCACATCTTCTGAACATATTTCGAGACACACGCTGCCCTAACTGACTTAATGATTTTTTGGGTGACTGTTCTAGTCGAAAAGCGATATCGTCAATTTTCTCCTCTGTGAGAATACGGTTGACCGACAGTCTCTTTTTGTTAAAAAATGAACCCGTTTCTCTTACTTTTTTAACCAGACGCAGAATTGTTGATTTAGCTGGCAGTAAAGCGCCAGGATATTCGCGACGAAATTTACTGCGACACTTTTTAAACGACTTCTTCTTCACATATGTATCGTAGAGAAATATTCTTTGTTGCAAACTGTAACGTACCATAATTTTACTCACACTCAAACACGGTACAGATTAGTAAGAGTATGAAGCCCCAAACCAGCCAAACCGCAAAGAAACGTTTATTCACAACACTGATTAATAAGAGACTGAAGTCACAAACTATCTACAATGCAAAGAAACCGTTCTTAACAATGTAAGGGTCACTGCACTGCACTGTTGGGGCAGCGGAGGTGTTAAACAGTGCGGTGATTCACGGTGGCGTGTGGCGGAAACTGCTGGCTCCGCTGTCCGAGCAAGTTGCCGACGGCAACAGACTGGGAGGGTTGCGTTTTCCGGCGAACGCCCTGTATTAGGTGAAAATCCAAAGCAATTATTTTTTATATGTATAGTTTCTTTAAGACACTAGAAAATTCTGAAGAGATAGTTAATATTATTTTTATGGAACCACAAAAATTGACAGCAGAGGCATGTGGCATATCATAACGAACAGTGCAGAGTGTATTTAGACAGTGAGTGTTCCAGGGCCATCATTTTCTTCTCCAAAGAAAAAGATCGGATTCAATTATCGAAATGTCTCACGTAATTTTTAAAACTAAAAATAATGACTGGAATCAGTAAATTTTTTCATTGATATCATGTAAAAATGCAATTTCTATGATATAAGAGTCACTTGATTCGCCCATCACAATGCTCGATTTTACTAAAAGAAAATCACATTAGATACAAAGTACTGTACTACATATGTTGTGAAAACATCTGCGCATATGTGGCAACTTTTTCCCTGTTGCATGTAGGGGTAAGGGCAGTGGAGTGGAAACAGAACAGAGACCTGGAGCTGTCTCTCTTAAGTGAACACCCAATAAATGTGTGTGGCTTAATAACATCAGACTTTTTTTGGAAGTGTTTTTTATTTCTGTGCACTGGAAAATAGAGTTATTTTATGTTTCATTTATTTATCTTTCTTTCGAAGTGTGGTGCACAAATTATTGATTTGTGATAACCATTTTGTTTATCTGACTTAGTGCTGATAATACAGTAGCACATTAGAGTGGCAAGTTTGAGGACCATTTTAATTTTTCTCACAAAATTTGGCATTTTATCTGACACAAATAGAACTAAAGCCTTACGGAAACACATTAAATATCGCAAACTATGTAGCGGGGCAAGAGGGTCCCGGAAAATAAATTATGTGATAAGTTTTAACAGCAGTAATAACAATGGAAATCATTAACACCGAATGTTGAATCCTCAAAACATAGTAGGAACAAAGCTTTAGGTGACCAGCCAATACAAATTTGTAAAGAGATTTTTCGTTCAAAGTTATCACATTGTGAGAAAAAGAATTTGAAGAAATCAGTGAATATGATGAGACTAAATTATTTTGAGGCCAAATGAATTGGAGCTGTCAACTGCAACACCAGATGCCGAAGACAAGTTAATGGAAGTAAACAATCAAATTTCTCTCTTCACAAAAAAAAAGTGTGTTCCTCGCCAAATATTACAGATGAAAATGAAATAGAATGGATTTCATAGTTCAGTGGAACCTTAATGCTTTGGGTCTTATCTTGATGTTTAACTCTTAGTGTGAGGTGATCCTGTGTGTCTATTTAAAAGAGACATTTTAGACTTATGTATGACCTATGGCTAAGATACTCATTCCATATAAAAAATTATTAAGTGACTGTGCTTGTTTATAAATAATCCAATCTGAACCAGTAACTTCCACCACAATCTTACAAGGGAAAGTCTACAACCTCTCCCCCCCCCCCCTTTCCACACAAACACACAAAACAGATCACACAGCTACAGCCCATGCCAATTCCCAGAACTCTTGCTATCTCAACAATCATGTCACAATCAGAGTTAGCAGAGTATTACCTAAAACCAAAACTCCATCCAAGCTCCACACATGGAAATGGGCCTATCAATACATTCTGGACAGTAGACACTCCCGAGTCTCGATCTCGGGTAATTATTACTTTCCATTTAATCAATCCACAATGGTAAATCTGTCACTTGAATGTATAGTTGATTCATTTATTTTTAATTATCTCTAACACATAGTTTTATGATATTTTTCAATAATCAATTTTTAAATTATTACCTTATGCTTAATTTCTTTTCCACATACAAAATCTCCAAAAATATTTTTTCATCATTCCTTTCGATCTAACTTCTGATTGTTAGATCAAAAGTAACCATTAATATGGCTAGATTGGACATAGGCAGTACCAAGAACCCAGCCCTGTGCTTCAAATATAGTATTCTTTGTGTCTGGGTAGTGTTTGTCACTGCAGTTCTCCCTACTTCAACTTTGGTAAGTGGTGGGTCTGCTTTATATTTCTTTTCCATGGCTACACTAATATTCATAGCTTTGAGTGCAAGAAAAGAAGAAATTGACTGAACCTCAAACAGTTATTCAATCTTAAGTTTTTATCACAATTGCTAACATTTTTTGACAATGTTTGTAAGGCCAAGCATAATTACCTAACCCTTAAAATATACTAAAACCTCCTTCTGGCATAGCTAGAGCAAATTGTTCCCTATTAAGACCACTGCACAATTTTCTAGAAATCGAATGTGCTTACTGGGCACCGGCCCATGCCTGTACACATACCTTCAGCACACTGACTTTCTACTCTTTCTTTTAAAACTGCCAGAGAATAACGAAGAGATCCAGAACATAAAAAAAAAACTACAAGCGCAAGAGGCAATAAGATTCTTAACTATCAAATACTTCCTGTAATGTAGTTATTTTGTTGAACTAGAAGGTCAATAGGGTGAGTTGACTGAACATGTACAGCAGATAATAATAAACAATCTGCATGCCTAATTGACTACAACTGAGTGGATATAATAATGGAAAGAATAGACTCTAGGATTTAATAGGATTAAAGCACTGCATAACAGTTAAATAACAATAGAAAATTCAGAAGCTATCTGGCTATGACTCCCATGCATAGCTATGAAGATAAAGTACTAATAAAATGCAAAAGGAAACTACTACATTTAATGGCTACTAAGGAGACTAAAATCGAATTTTAAAGAAAAGTTTCCTCATGAGCTTCAGACAATTAATGCAAAATAAAGAAGACAATTAGTAGCATAAGAAATGTGCAGTCCGGAGACTGTTCGTTAAGGCATATGATTTGCATATGTAAGGTCAATGGTTTGAAACCCGTCTTGGCTGGAACTTAACCCTTAAAAATGGTCTTCATCTCTGGCAAAGCTTTACTTTGTTACTGTAATGATACTTGGGATGCTCTGTGGTTTGGTTTCCACATTATATTGGAGGTCCCCTTTGCCTGGTAAGATTACCTGATTAGGTTAGGCAGCTATGATAGAAGCACAATGCGCGGCAAATAAGATTTTTTTTTCTTATGGCTTTACGCCTCGTCAATGGCTAAGGTCATTAGAGACGGGATGGGACTGGGGACAAGTAACAGGGAAGGAATTTGTCCATGGCCTTTTTAAAGGAAGCATCCCACATTTGGGGAAACCATGAACAAATAAGACACTTTGTGACTAGGTCTTTGAGACCCCACAAAATTAGTATTATTGTTAGCACAAGAAACAATCGGTCTTGTCTAATTTTATTTATCTAATTACTGACATACACCATTTAGCAGCGTATCATTTGCAAATTCCTAAATAGTGCTAATTGGATACCATACTGTCAACAGTACAGGCCATAGAACAAACACACCTTGAGTAAAATTAAATATGTCACTTTTTTATTCAAGACATTTTTCTTCAGCCTTCTTATTTTAGCACACTATAATATGTTAACTAATTTTTAAGGATTCATTATAAATTAAATATTACGATTACTTACAAATCCAAAGGGTAAAGAAGAATACCAGGTACTTTCCCCTAAAATCTGATAGTTTTAGGGCTTTAAACTCTCCATTTATTACTGCAGTACCTTCCCACTCAGGGCAGGCTTGGAAACTGAAAAATGTAAGATATATGCAATCAAGAGAATGAATTTCGAAGTGAAGATCAAATTCAAATGTCTATAAAAACATTATTCTACAAGGGTGAGTTAATCGAAGGACAAAGCTGAATGTTTCATGAATTTCTTTAGAAAAAAAAAATTCTCTTGGTAGTCCATACAGCCACGTATACAACATGGCATACTTATTCATCAGAACAGAACATATTCCTCCCATTGCTTCTTTGAGGGACATCGAAATCATTTTGACACGGTCTGATTGATATGAAAAATGAGAAAGATATTCAAAATTTAGGTCTGTTATTTTTGCAACTGTTTTTATGGGACCTTGGAATATTATGTATTAAAAGGACACATGTAGGCAGTAATTCATGTCATTTATAGATTCGAGTATGATACACATGTAACTCCAGGTATGTTGTGCTCCAGCATGCTCCAGTTATGTTGTGCTCCAAAATGAAGCTTTTTCTTACTTCTCAAAAGACAGTCAGCATAACCTTTCCAGCAGATGGTTGTGTTTGAAATCTCTTTGGAGATGAAAAGTGGCAGCCATCCTTTGTTTCATTTCTGATTAGTGGAAGTGAAACCATGTTTCGAAACCAATAAAAGATAAAGGCTTGTGTGGTCATAATAACCTAGTGACAGGATATTTATGAGCTACACAATCTGTCCCTATCGTAGCTGCCTTAAACTAACCAGGTAATCCTACCGAGTATAGGAAACCTAAAGTTTAATGTGGAATCCTAAACTTGGAAGCAATGTGGTATACTTAACATTACACAGGAAACTGTGTCAGAGCAGTAGGTTGGGTTAAGGGCATTTGAAAATGCCAGCTGAGATTGGAATTTAACCAAGGTCCTCTCATCTCCAGATAGATGAATTGTATTTAATAGGCTCTGCCTAATCTGTTAAAAGAGTCCATGGCTTCATGAAGAATTTGCTTCAGGGCTATCTGCTGCTTGGTTCCGCTTTTAACAAAAATACAGGGAGCCCACAAAGTCCTGTACTTTTACAATATAACCTACTTTGTCAACTTTATGAAATATGTGGATTTTTTTATCTACATCTCTCAAAGTTGTCTTTAAATTTAACCTAACTTTCCATAATGTTTCGGATATAGATTCTGAAAATCCACACATCATGTGCGAACAAGCTCATATCAGCTCCCTCAGGTGCTAGATCTGCAACCTAATGCTATATCCCAACAAGATGGCACACCTACTCATTGGTTTGGACCAATTGATATATTCTGAATAGATATTTTCATGGGAGATGATTTGGCCATAATACTAATTGCATGGTCACTGTGCTCCCTGGTATACCCTACTGGATTTTTTCTTCTGGGGGTACTTTAAGGATCGTGTCCATGAAAACCCCATTACAGATCTTGCCACACTTTGCAGACAGAACAATGAAGTTGTGCAAACACTTGATATTGCTATGCTGCTGTGTATTTGGTGTGTTGTCGCGACATCCAGAGGGCAACTAGAGGTGCACACGGTGAGACGGAGAAAATGTAAAGAAAACTTTGATAGATGTAGAACAGGCTGCAATAGCTGCATGACTATCTCATGAGGTATATTGCATTGTAACAGTAGCAGAATGCTCTGTATTACATTCTAAACACTTTAAAAGCTCCATAATATATTCTAGACTTTGCACTTATAACCAAACTAGCAGTTACCGCGACTTCGTCCGCGTGGAAGAGTGTTGTAATATAAGATTTTGTGAGAGGTCTGGTCGCTCAGTGGTTAGGGGGCGTCCAACTGGACATGGAAAATCCACAGCTTGAATCCAGTCTCCAGAGGGTTTTCATAGGTCCTTATCTCGACCTTCACCTGTGGCACAGGTTGTTGTGTGATGTGAAGTGTGCCAGAATGCTCACTTGGTTCTGATTCCACGTTGAACTTAGTCCTCTATGCCCAGTAGGATTACTGCGTTAGGTTAAGTGGCTACGAAAGGGGCTGATTGCGTAGACGTAATAAAGCCTTGCCACCAGGTCAATATGACCATACAATTAATTTTAGATGGAAAAGAAAGGGAAAATACACCCAACACTCACCAAAGCTGAAGGGAGGAGGGCAGCAGCAACACAGCACAACACACAAACAAATAAAAAACAATATTTCGGGTCAAGAATCCCCTTTTTCAAGTAAACAGATAGGTGGCTGGTCTTGCGCAAGACTTGCGTCGGACGCAGCCACTCATAGAACGCAACAGACCGTCGGAGGTGGTGGGGGCAGCAACGATAATATAACCGCGAGTATACGAAAGATTGAAATGATCACAAAAAAAAATATATGCATATATATTAGTTATTAAAAATATATATAAAAAAAAATATAATTGAAAATTAAAAAAAAAAATAATTATGAAACTATTGAACTATTGTACTGGCCAGTGGTGGGTGTATAGGGTGAGGATGGAAGATGTTAACGGAAATTAAGGCCTGGGGGATGTCTGGTTTGAAGGATGTGTTGATATGCCAATTCCCACCTGCGGAGTTCAGATTGGGAGGTAGTGTCTGGAAGTACTCTAATGGCTCTTACTGTGAAGCAGTTATTAAGGTCACGGGTGTTGTGAGTACTGGCATGGTGAGCAACGGGGAGGTCCAGGTTTTGGGAGTAAACTGTCTGTCTGTGACCATTCATTCTGATGGATAATGAGTTTGAGGTCAGGCCAATGTAGGAACTTGGACAGTGGAGGCAGGTGAGCTGGTAAATGAGATGGGTGGTTGTACAGGTGGCATGACCTATTATGGGTAGGTTTCACCAGTTGTAGGATTGCTATAGTAGTGGTAGGTGGATGCATACCGCAAGTTTTGCAACGGGGTCTCTTACAAGGGAAGGATCCAAACGGTGGTTTAGGAGCATCAGAGGCTTGATATTTATGTATCAAGCCTCTGATGCTCCTAAACCACCGTTTGGATCCTTCCCTTGTAAGAGACCCCGTTGCAAACTTGCGGTATGCATCCACCTACCACTACCTATAGCAATCCTACAACTGGTGAAACCTACCCATAATAGGTCATGCCACCTGTACAACCACCCATCTCATTTACCAGCTCACCTGCCTCCACTGTCCAAGTTCCTACATTGGCCTGACCTCAAACTCATTATCCATCAGAATGAATGGTCACAGACAGACAGTTTACTCCCAAAACCTGGACCTCCCCGTTGCTCACCATGCCAGTACTCACAACACCCGTGACCTTAATAACTGCTTCACAGTAAGAGCCATTAGAGTACTTCCAGACACTACCTCCCAATCTGAACTCCGCAGGTGGGAATTGGCATATCAACACATCCTTCAAACCAGACATCCCCCAGGCCTTAATTTCCGTTAACATCTTCCATCCTCACCCTATACACCCACCACTGGCCATACAATAGTTCAATAGTTTCATAATTATTTTTTTTTTAATTTTCAATTATATGTTTTTCTTTATATTATTTTTAATAACTAATATATATGCATATATTTTTTTTTTGTGATCATTTCAATCTTTCGTATACTCGCGGTTATATTATCGTTGCTGCCCCCACCACCTCCGACGGTCCTGTTGCGTTCTATGAGTGGCTGCGTCCGACGCAAGTCTTGCGCAAGACCAGCCACCTATCTGTTTACTTGAAAAAGGGGATTCTTGACCCGAAATATTGTTTTTTATTTGTTTGTGTGTTGTGCTGTGTTGCTGCTGCCCTCCTCCCTTTCAGCTTTGGTGAGTGTTGGGTGTATTTTCCCTTCTTTTCCATCTAAAATTAATTGTATGGTCATATTGACCTGGTGGCAAGGCTTTATTACGTCTACGCAATCAGCCCCTTTCGTAGCCACTTAACCTAACGCAGTAATCCTACTGGGCATAGAGGACCTAAGTTCAACGTGGAATCAGAACCAAGTGAGCATTCTGGCACACTTCACATCACACAACAACCTGTGCCACAGGTGAAGGTCGAGATAAGGACCTATGAAAACCCTCTGGAGACTGGGATTCAAGCTGTGGACTTTTCCATGTCCAGTTGGACGCCCTAACCACTGAGCGACCAGACCTCTCAACAAAATCTTATATTACAACACTCTTCCACGCGGACGAAGTCGCGGGTAACTGCTAGTTTGGTTATAAGTGCAAAGTCTAGAATATATTATGGAGCTTTTAAAGTGTTTAGAATGGTAATACAGAGCATTCTGCTACTGTTACAATGCAATATACCTCATGAGATAGTCCATGCAGCTATTGCAGCCTGTTCTACATCTATCAAAGTTTTCTTTACATTTTCTCCGTCTCACCGTGTGCACCTCTAGTTGCCCTCTGGATGTCGCGACAAACACACCAAATACACAGCAGCATAGCAATATCAAGTGTTTGCACAACTTCATTGTTCTGTCTGCAAAGTGTGGCAAGATCTGTAATGGGGTTTTCATGGACACGATCCTTAAAGTACCCCCAGAAGAAAAAAATCCAGTAGGGTTATACCAGGGAGCACAGTGACCATGCAATTAGTCCTATTATGGCCAAATCATCTCCCATGAAAATATCTATTCAGAATATATCAATTGGTCCAAACCAATGAGTAGGTGTGCCATCTTGTTGGGATATAGCATTAGGTTGCAGATCTAGCACCTGAGGGAGCTGATATGAGCTTGTTCGCACATGATGTGTGGATTTTCAGAATCTATATCCGAACATTATGGAAAGTTAGGTTAAATTTAAAGACAACTTTGAGAGATGTAGATAAAAAAATCCACATATCTCATAAAGTTGACAAAGTATGTTATATTGTAAAAGTAGCAGGACTTTGTGGGCTCCCTGTATTTTTGTTAAAAGCGGAACCAAGCAGCAGATAGCCCTGAAGCAAATTCTTCTTGAAGCCATGGACTCTTTTAACAGATTAGGCAGAGCCTATTAAATACAATTCATCTATCTGGAGATTGAGAGGACCTTGGTTTAAATTCCAATCTCAGCTGGCATTTTCAAATGCCCTTAACCCAACCTACTGCTCTGACACAGTTTCCTGTGTAATGTTAAGTATACCACATTGCTTCCAAGTTTAGGATTCCACATTAAACTTTAGGTTTCCTATACTCGGTAGGATTAGCTGGTTAGTTTAAGGCAGCTACGATAGGGACAGATTGTGTAGCTCATAAATATCCTGTCACTAGGTTATTATGACCACACAAGCCTTTATCTTTTATTGGTTTCGAAACATGGTTTCACTTCCACTAATCAGAAATGAAACAAAGGATGGCTGCCACTTTTCATCTCCAAAGAGATTTCAAACACAACCATCTGCTGGAAAGGTTATGCTGACTGTCTTTTGAGAAGTAAGAAAAAGCTTCATTTTGGAGCACAACATAACTGGAGCATGCTGGAGCACAACATACCTGGAGTTACATGTGTATCATACTCGAATCTATAAATGACATGAATTACTGCCTACATGTGTCCTTTTAATACATAATATTCCAAGGTCCCATAAAACAGTTGCAAAAATAACAGACCTAAATTTTGAATATCTTTCTCATTTTTCATATCAATCAGACCGTGTCAAAATGATTTCGATGTCCCTCAAAGAAGCAATGGGAGGAATATGTTCTGTTCTGATGAATAAGTATGCCACGTGTTGTATACGTGGCTGTATGGACTACCAAGAGAATTTTTTTTTTTCTAAAGAAATTCATGAAACATTCAGCTTTGTCCTTCGATTAACTCACCCTTGTAGAATAATGTTTTTATAGACATTTGAATTTGATCTTCACTTCGAAATTCATTCTCTTGATTGCATATATCTTACATTTTTCAGTTTCCAAGCCTGCCCCTGAGTGGGAAGGTACTGCAGTAATAAATGGAGAGTTTAAAGCCCTAAAACTATCAGATTTTAGGGGAAAGTACCTGGTATTCTTCTTTTACCCTTTGGATTTGTAAGTAATCGTAATATTTAATTTATAATGAATCCTTAAAAATTAGTTAACATATTATAGTGTGCTAAAATAAGAAGCTGAAGAAAATGTCTTGAATAAAAAAAGTGACATATTTAATTTTACTCAAGGTGTGTTTGTTCTATGGCCTGTACTGTTGACAGTATGGTATCCAATTAGCACTATTTAGGAATTTGCAAATGATACGCTGCTAAATGGTGTATGTCAGTAATTAGATAAATAAAATTAGACAAGACCGATTGTTTCTTGTGCTAACAATAATACTAATTTTGTGGGGTCTCAAAGACCTAGTCACAAAGTGTCTTATTTGTTCATGGTTTCCCCAAATGTGGGATGCTTCCTTTAAAAAGGCCATGGACAAATTCCTTCCCGTTACTTGTCCCCAGTCCCATCCCGTCTCTAATGACCTTAGCCATTGACGAGGCGTAAAGCCATAAGAAAAAAAAAATCTTATTTGCCGCGCATTGTGCTTCTATCATAGCTGCCTAACCTAATCAGGTAATCTTACCAGGCAAAGGGGACCTCCAATATAATGTGGAAACCAAACCACAGAGCATCCCAGTATCATTACAGTAACAAAGTAAAGCTTTGCCAGAGATGAAGACCATTTTTAAGGGTTAAGTTCCAGCCAAGGACGGGTTTCAAACCATTGACCTTACATATGCAAATCATATGCCTTAACGAACAGTCTCCGGACTGCACATTTCTTATGCTACTAATTGTCTTCTTTATTTTGCATTAATTGTCTGAAGCTCATGAGGAAACTTTTCTTTAAAATTCGATTTTAGTCTCCTTAGTAGCCATTAAATGTAGTAGTTTCCTTTTGCATTTTATTAGTACTTTATCTTCATAGCTATGCATGGGAGTCATAGCCAGATAGCTTCTGAATTTTCTATTGTTATTTAACTGTTATGCAGTGCTTTAATCCTATTAAATCCTAGAGTCTATTCTTTCCATTATTATATCCACTCAGTTGTAGTCAATTAGGCATGCAGATTGTTTATTATTATCTGCTGTACATGTTTCAGTCAACTCACCCTATTGACCTTCTAGTTCAACAAAATAACTACATTACAGGAAGTATTTGATAGTTAAGAATCTTATTGCCTCTTGCGCTTGTAGTTTTTTTTAATGTTCTGGATCTCTTCGTTATTCTCTGGCAGTTTTAAAAGAAAGAGTAGAAAGTCAGTGTGCTGAAGGTATGTGTACAGGCATGGGCGGTGCCCAGTAAGCACATTCGATTTCTAGAAAATTGTGCAGTGGTCTTAATAGGGAACAATTTGCTCTAGCTATGCCAGAAGGAGGTTTTAGTATATTTTAAGGGTTAGGTAATTATGCTTGGCCTTACAAACATTGTCAAAAAATGTTAGCAATTGTGATAAAAACTTAAGATTGAATAACTGTTTGAGGTTCAGTCAATTTCTTCTTTTCTTGCACTCAAAGCTATGAATATTAGTGTAGCCATGGAAAAGAAATATAAAGCAGACCCACCACTTACCAAAGTTGAAGTAGGGAGAACTGCAGTGACAAACACTACCCAGACACAAAGAATACTATATTTGAAGCACAGGGCTGGGTTCTTGGTACTGCCTATGTCCAATCTAGCCATATTAATGGTTACTTTTGATCTAACAATCAGAAGTTAGATCGAAAGGAATGATGAAAAAATATTTTTGGAGATTTTGTATGTGGAAAAGAAATTAAGCATAAGGTAATAATTTAAAAAATTGATTATTGAAAAATATCATAAAACTATGTGTTAGAGATAATTAAAAATAAATGAATCAACTATACATTCAAGTGACAGATTTACCATTGTGGATTGATTAAATGGAAAGTAATAATTACCCGAGATCGAGACTCGGGAGTGTCTACTG
Source organism: Vandiemenella viatica (assembly GCA_031002005.1). Taxonomy (NCBI): domain Eukaryota; kingdom Metazoa; phylum Arthropoda; class Insecta; order Orthoptera; family Morabidae; genus Vandiemenella; species Vandiemenella viatica. The sequence continues at coordinate 327,864,378 of JARYHS010013630.1, read as the reverse complement.
TCCAGAATGTATTGATAGGCCCATTTCCATGTGTGGAGCTTGGATGGAGTTTTGGTTTTAGGTAATACTCTGCTAACTCTGATTGTGACATGATTGTTGAGATAGCAAGAGTTCTGGGAATTGGCATGGGCTGTAGCTGTGTGATCTGTTTTGTGTGTTTGTGTGGAAAGGGGGGGGGGGAGAGGTTGTAGACTTTCCCTTGTAAGATTGTGGTGGAAGTTACTGGTTCAGATTGGATTATTTATAAACAAGCACAGTCACTTAATAATTTTTTATATGGAATGAGTATCTTAGCCATAGGTCATACATAAGTCTAAAATGTCTCTTTTAAATAGACACACAGGATCACCTCACACTAAGAGTTAAACATCAAGATAAGACCCAAAGCATTAAGGTTCCACTGAACTATGAAATCCATTCTATTTCATTTTCATCTGTAATATTTGGCGAGGAACACACTTTTTTTTTGTGAAGAGAGAAATTTGATTGTTTACTTCCATTAACTTGTCTTCGGCATCTGGTGTTGCAGTTGACAGCTCCAATTCATTTGGCCTCAAAATAATTTAGTCTCATCATATTCACTGATTTCTTCAAATTCTTTTTCTCACAATGTGATAACTTTGAACGAAAAATCTCTTTACAAATTTGTATTGGCTGGTCACCTAAAGCTTTGTTCCTACTATGTTTTGAGGATTCAACATTCGGTGTTAATGATTTCCATTGTTATTACTGCTGTTAAAACTTATCACATAATTTATTTTCCGGGACCCTCTTGCCCCGCTACATAGTTTGCGATATTTAATGTGTTTCCGTAAGGCTTTAGTTCTATTTGTGTCAGATAAAATGCCAAATTTTGTGAGAAAAATTAAAATGGTCCTCAAACTTGCCACTCTAATGTGCTACTGTATTATCAGCACTAAGTCAGATAAACAAAATGGTTATCACAAATCAATAATTTGTGCACCACACTTCGAAAGAAAGATAAATAAATGAAACATAAAATAACTCTATTTTCCAGTGCACAGAAATAAAAAACACTTCCAAAAAAAGTCTGATGTTATTAAGCCACACACATTTATTGGGTGTTCACTTAAGAGAGACAGCTCCAGGTCTCTGTTCTGTTTCCACTCCACTGCCCTTACCCCTACATGCAACAGGGAAAAAGTTGCCACATATGCGCAGATGTTTTCACAACATATGTAGTACAGTACTTTGTATCTAATGTGATTTTCTTTTAGTAAAATCGAGCATTGTGATGGGCGAATCAAGTGACTCTTATATCATAGAAATTGCATTTTTACATGATATCAATGAAAAAATTTACTGATTCCAGTCATTATTTTTAGTTTTAAAAATTACGTGAGACATTTCGATAATTGAATCCGATCTTTTTCTTTGGAGAAGAAAATGATGGCCCTGGAACACTCACTGTCTAAATACACTCTGCACTGTTCGTTATGATATGCCACATGCCTCTGCTGTCAATTTTTGTGGTTCCATAAAAATAATATTAACTATCTCTTCAGAATTTTCTAGTGTCTTAAAGAAACTATACATATAAAAAATAATTGCTTTGGATTTTCACCTAATACAGGGCGTTCGCCGGAAAACGCAACCCTCCCAGTCTGTTGCCGTCGGCAACTTTGCTCGGACAGCGGAGCCAGCAGTTTCCGCCACACGCCACCGTGAATCACCGCACTGTTTAACACCTCCGCTGCCCCAACAGTGCAGTGCAGTGACCCTTACATTGTTAAGAACGGTTTCTTTGCATTGTAGATAGTTTGTGACTTCAGTCTCTTATTAATCAGTGTTGTGAATAAACGTTTCTTTGCGGTTTGGCTGGTTTGGGGCTTCATACTCTTACTAATCTGTACCGTGTTTGAGTGTGAGTAAAATTATGGTACGTTACAGTTTGCAACAAAGAATATTTCTCTACGATACATATGTGAAGAAGAAGTCGTTTAAAAAGTGTCGCAGTAAATTTCGTCGCGAATATCCTGGCGCTTTACTGCCAGCTAAATCAACAATTCTGCGTCTGGTTAAAAAAGTAAGAGAAACGGGTTCATTTTTTAACAAAAAGAGACTGTCGGTCAACCGTATTCTCACAGAGGAGAAAATTGACGATATCGCTTTTCGACTAGAACAGTCACCCAAAAAATCATTAAGTCAGTTAGGGCAGCGTGTGTCTCGAAATATGTTCAGAAGATGTGAAATGTGCATTACACAAGAGTGTCAACACTTCCAGCATCTTTTATAAGGTAAGCTAATGAATTACGTCACATTTAAATGCTTAGCACATACAAGTTTATGAAATAGTCCGCGGCCGACGGTCGAACAATGCCGGGAGCTGACCGCTCGCTCGCCGCGAGCAGTTCTTCCTTGTAGCGCTAACAGTGGGTTGCGTTTCCCGGGCGAACGCCCTGTATAACAATTATCTGATTCCGTTACACTTACAACATTTTATAACGATGTATTCATACAAATCCGACAATACTGCAACAATGCCTCTTGTTTTATTGCTTTACTCCTCATCAAGCTCATTAAAGGACGGGGAGAAGGAAAGGGAAGGAATTTGGCCAAAGGCCTTTCGTAGGAATCATCCCAGCATTCGCCTGGAGTGATTGGGGGGAAACCATGGAAAACCAAAATTTGGATGCCTGGACAGGGATTTGAATCGCTGTCCTCCCAAATGCTAGGCCAGAGTGAACAATGCCTCTTGCCAGCCTGTACGCAGTGGTCGGCAATGGGAGGGTGTGGTAAGGTGAGCAGCGGGGTGAAGGGAATATGACCTTGAGCTGCCAGTTCAGAGTGGACAAGGTAAAGACATTTGAATAGCCTTGCAGCTAACGCAGTGAAGGTAAAATAAGCTATTCTGATGGCAACTTGTATGGCATAAGTAGCCCTGATTAGAGCACAGTTATACAAAAAAACTTTTATACACAGCTTACAACAATGTATGCAACACTTGCCCTCCATTTTAATGTGTACAATCTTATTTCACAAAATAAAGGGTAGCAACAAAATGTACCAATTACACATTTTCTTCACACTCAATTTATTTTCCATGTGTCAGTACCCATAACATTGAACACAAATGTACTGCATATAAGAAACAATTATCAGTCGTTCCACGCCGAAGGTCCAATTTATTGTAGTTTAGAAACATGTTTCTTATGATCACACAAGTCTGTGTATTTATTTTGTTGTTTGATACAATGAAGATCACTTACAAGGAGATGGGTGGAAAGTAGGGCACTCTCTTGCTCTTGGAGTGAGAAATCGTTCCAGAAGGTGGATGAACCATGAGTGGACCAATGGCATGAGGATGCAGAAAGCAACGAGAAACTACTGCATTGGATTCTCTTGTAACACATCATGGCTATGTTCAAAACTAAATATTCCAGAGTTTCAAGTCCGCCATTAGGACCTCTGGGGAGAAAATATTGGATACCACTATGAGTAGGAAATTTTTAATGAATGATAGTATAAGGATAAGCACATGGATTGTAAGAACCATGGCACAGGCTGGAAAAATTAGCAGTGCAATTCAGGAAATGGAAAGAATAGAGATCTAGATCTTAGCAGTGAGTGAAATGTATGACCAGGTTCACGTTTTTATAACGTCAGTAAACATTGAGTCTACTATTCAGGTATGTCCAATGGTCAGTTTCAGTTTGGTGTAGGACTCATAACATGTAAGCAAATTACTGAGCGTGTCACTAATTTTGTCCCAATTTCGGAGACTCTTGTTACTACAAAATAAATTCAAGACCAACTTGGATGAATATAATCCAGGAGTATGCCCCAACCACAGATGAGAGTGATTAAAAATAGCAAAGTTGTATGCCCCCCATCACAGAAGTATTGAAGAAGTTATCAAGGAAAGATCTCACTATATTAATGGGAGACTTCAGCCCCAAGTTGGAAGAGGATCTGAGGGGATAGGCCCTTATGGACTTGTGAAAGGAACGAAAGAGGTGAACAACTTGTACGAGAACAGGTATTCGTGATAACTAAGGTCTGGATCTATATGCACTAAAACACCTAAAATATACACAAAAAAGTTCTAAAATATGCACTAAAGGATAAGCACTTATCAAATGATTTATTTTATTTCAACTCACCAGTATACATGTTTCATTCCTTAAAAAATGATGAATCACAATATGTTACCAAGAGTTTTTCAATGTTTTCAATTTCCTATTGTCAGACAGAATTAGTTTACAAGCTGAAATTGATCGTTCCATGTCAAGGGACATGATTGGGCAATATTTGTACAATGGTACTGACTGCTCAGAACATTCATCTGGCAAAAATTGTGTGCTTCCACTTAAATACTTGTTGATTGATTGAATCTTTTAAGTTCCGAGTTTGAGTCCAACATCATACTTTTAACTTTTCTCCAATTTCACCAAAGACGCATTTAAAGAAGAAATTGTTTTGTGAAGCAACTGAATAGACTCGTGAACGGGTGCACCACAAGTTTCTAGATCCTTAATAGCCTTCGAAAGTGATGAATAGCGTATGTGGATGAAATTGACATCTCGATATATGGTATTACAATCAATGTGCACTTAGTTTCACAAACACATGCAGTACAATCATCATCATCAATACTTGTGACTACATCTTTCACTTGATGGAAGTTCTCTTGGTAGAATAGTAGAGTAGGCAACCAAGTTCCCTGTCTAGTTCCGGTGGCAGATCCGCAGGGGCCTGGTACGCAAGTGCTAGGTACGGGTTTGGCGAACCCGCGGTGCCCGAGCTGGAAACTTGTGAGCGCCGCAAGTTTCCCACACCGTAACCTCCTACCATGCTTCAACGACCACCGCAGGGCGTGGCGGTGGAACGTTGTGTGCCTAGGAAAAGGGGATCTTGGCTTCATCGCCCGGATCGCGAGGACGGAACAAACCTCTATAAAAAAAACCTCAACCTCAAGGTCGGACACGTGCTGAGGAGGTGGATGAGTGGTGAGGCAAACCACCCGCTAACGTGCGACCTCAGGGGCACCTGCGCACCCCTGTTGTAAAAGCACTTCCTTTCTAAAATGGTTTTTACTCGTGGAACCAAAATTCCTACCAACAAAAAACCAAAAAATCCCTGCGGC
>JARYHS010013630.1:327820428-327858271 GCA_031002005.1 Vandiemenella viatica | reverse complement strand
AACAAGGACCTAACTCAAACTAATGTGCGGTTTTTTGTAGCTAACGTTCCTGGTATTAGCAGAAAACCAGAATTGAAATTGTGAGTAGTTATTCTTACGAAAAAAAAAAATCATCATTGACGAATAACATGCTAATGAGGAGGTTCCGTATTTGACAAAATGCTTCTCCTATGAGCAGTAATGATATAATTGATGTATATCCTCAATATAACGACATGATAACCTTGTTTCCGAAATCTGAAATTTGCAAGAAAGAAACTGGAAATTTGAGGAAGGAGGAAAGATAATGCCAGTCTCGTTATAAGTTGTTGTTACCTCTCTGGTAATCCAGAAAGATGTTACTGTAAGTGGCTCAGATTCGCGGGTTCCATGCTGATCCCGGAAGCTAGTGCGGTGTCTCGCGGTTCCACGGTTCGAGTCAAACCGCAGGCAAAGTGGTTTTATGAGTGTTTTTCTTGTGTTGCCTGTAAACTGGGACAGTGAAATCATATTATACACTTAATGAGAATCAAAAGCTACACATGTCTGCATGTATCTATTAAGCAATCCAAATTCGTTTTTGTTGTTATTCTTTAGTAAAGTCATATTATTGCAATGGCTCGGAAAAGATAGTTTTTAAGAAGGGCAATTCCACATTCCTTTGAGCAATTTTGGATTTTGTTTTTTCTATTTAAACCCACATTTTGATGGCTGGATCGTGAATATGAATTGAGTACTGTCTAATGACACTGATGAACTTTACCCTTCATCCAATTCGTTCGGCTATGAATTAATGTAAACATATGATTTGTAATTGCATCTAAACATAACTGACAATCATTTTTAAAAGTGAGGTTCAAAATTTTTTGCTATTAATAGATCAGTCAAGCATCCGTACAATTCAATCAATGAAACAATACAGTTTCTGATCCATCATTCAACCAAAATATTATTGGATTAATTTCCTATTCGTTTGCTGAATAGTAACGCAATCAAGATTTAATTTAGAACTACTGGTATCTTTATGTATTGACATATTAACCTGTTGTACGCTAAAGTGATGCTAAAGTCAAACACAATCCGTTTCAGAATACTGAAATGAGTAAGAATCCAGTCTTACAGTACAAATCAGGATACTGGATGTAAATTCATTTAGCCAAAGTTTCAAGCAAGTAGTTTGTTTCCTCATAGTTGTAGAAGAACGATAGTCAGGATATGGACGTCGTAACATCCACGAGGAAGAGGAGTGGTTTTATAAATATCCTACGTTTCAGTTATTCTAAGCTATCAGTTTCTAAATTTCTGAAAGATTTTGTCCCAAGTTAAAAATCATAAAACAGCAGATAGAAATAGTGACACTTATTTTGCGTAACGTTTTGGTAACAGATAAACTACTATGTTGTTAAGTAAAAATTGCGTGTCAGCTGATAGATGAAGTTAGCACTATCTAGAGCCACACTGTTATTAATTATAAGGATTTATACTTTATCTCTGTTACACTCTGCAAGTGATGTGTAGTAGGATAATCACGAGGAAGTCGGGCTGTTTACACACAGCGTTAAGCGCGCAGCATTTCCTTGACCGGATTGTACGGAATATCCATTCGCAAGATATTCCGACTGCTTTAAGAATTCATAATGATTTAACTTCTATCAATACTCGTACGTTTTGTTATTATATTACTGTTGACAGTAACATCAAAATTAAAACACCCAGAGCTCGAAAAATCCGCAGTAGCTTACTTCGGAGAAGTGAAAAGTTAAGTAACGGAAAAGAAGCGATTGCTTTAGTTATTAAAGCGTCAGCATAAATATAACAAGAAACTAAGTCAGTATGCTGTTATAATCTTTTACAGACGTATATATGTATATTTGTATTTGTGAAATATTCTAATTTTTTTATTGTATTTCGCTAAAATATGGGCGTAAAGTGATGTTGCACCATCAACTTGGACATCAATTGTTTTTCTGAAACACTGTATTTTCAACCTCACCACTTCAGAAGACTCGTTATTTGGTAGATCCTCCGATTTGTTTGAACTTCATTGGCTGGAGATCGCGGCCCACCCATATCACTGTAAACTAATAATTACAAGGATCTTTAACGCTTCGAATAATTAAATTCTGACGGTTCGGCTAAACTGCTATAGCTTTTATCAGTCCATCGTTCGCTCGGATTCACAGCAGAATTGACGCGTCTAGATTAAAAGAAATTTGGGTAAATTTTTATTTTCTCAAACACAATAAATGTTCGTATAGAATGAATGGAGGAATTTTATAAATAATCTAGACGACAGTCTTAAAAAATCTACGAGTGAGAGCATTACAGCACTTGTTTCTCATTTAAGAATATAGTTGAATATTGGAGTGAAATAAAGTGTATCTTAATGCTTGATAGCAGAGTATCAGGAAAGTGAAACACAGGTTATTTATAGAAGAAGGACGTTCATAATTTCCTGTTTCCGCATAAGAAGGCGGAAATTTTGGTAGGCACTCGCCTTTCTTTCGATCTTTCCTTCCAGTTTACTAAATGAATGGACTATTGGTCATTATTGTATATGCATGCTTTTGTATATCGCCATCAGTGTCGGTTTCAGTACTACCTTCTAGAAGTGTGTCTTCTTTATTTATCAAATGTAATGAGATATAATAATTCCTTTGTTCTAACAGTTATGGGCAGCAGTCTAGGTGCTTAATGGTTAAGGCAGATTGAAAGAAATGGCAGTATCATGGGTTCAAACCACTTGGTCTAAATGAATTTTTACTGAATTTACTTTGTTCATGTCAGTAGTCAAGGACGATCAGTTATTTGGATCCCGCGGTATAGCCACGACTCAAGCGTAATACACAGCAAAGAGACTTTCACTAGGCTGCCGAAGTAATTAATAATTCAGATTTCATTTCACCTGAATGTATTATTATAGCATCGTGGTATGTGGAATGAAGAAACATAAAAACAAATATGAAAAGCATAACTGAAGAATCTCGTAATTACGAAATATGAAGTGACTTGTCGCAGAAATCAATCGTTCTGTATGTGGATATTAATGAAAATAAGGACTCTTAAAACTGTTATCCTGTATATCCAGTCTATTTCTGTGAATATATCTTCCTACAAATTCTGTCTTAGGCCACGATTTCCAAAACAAGGGTTTTTTTTTTATACTTCATCTGCCAGCATAAATGTGAATATCTTGTACAACGCCACGTTTGAAATGTTGTCACTGTTTTTAATTGAAGGTTCATTACTGTGAAGCCCTGGGCTCTATCCATGCAGTGTTAGAACCATGTTATGGATTTTTTGCTATCAGATAGGTTTTTTGCAGATTTGATCGTTTATACTTCTCTCATGTAAATAAATCTAGAGCAAAAGGAGTATATAACTTTCTTACCGACGTACAACCTTCCTTACGTTTCTACCATACAGTTTAATTATTTTTTCTTTCTTTCATCTGCGTCTATTCAATCTGATTGAGTCTTAGCAGTATATTTCATGTTAATGTAGTCGGTTTTGCATTTCTCAGTAAATAGTGTATAATCTCTGATGGGACACTATCAGTCTAAGCCGACAAAGCTGAGAATGAAAGGAAAATAGAAATGCAAAACAGACTACATTAACATCAAAGAAACTGCTGGGACTCAATCAGATTGGATAGACACAGATGATAATTAAACTGTACTGTAGAAACGTAAGGAAGTTTGTACGTCGGTAAGAAAGTTATATACTCCTTTTGCTCTAGATTTATTTAAATGAAAGAAGTATAAACGATCCAATCTACAAAAAACCTATCTGATAGCAAAGACCTCGCTGTTAGAGAGACGTTAAGCAGATTAAATAATAATAATAAAAAAGACAAGTCACTTCACTTTTCGTAATTACGAGATTCTTCAGTTATGCTTTTCATATTTGTTTTTATGTTTCTTCATTCCACATACCACGATGCTATAATAATACATTCAGGTGAAATGAAATTTGAATTATTAATTACTTCGGCAGCCTAGTGAAAGTCTCTTTGCTGTGTATTACGCTTGAGTCGTGGCTATACCGTGGGATCCAAATAACTGATCGTCCTTGACTACTGACATGAACAAAGTAAATTCAGTAAAAATTCATTTAGACCAAGTGGTTTGAACCCATGATACTGCCATTTCTTTCAATCTGCCTTAACCATTAAGCACCTAGACTGCTGCCCATAACTGTTAGAACAAAGGAATTATTATATCTCATTACATTTGATAAATAAAGAAGACACACTTCTAGAAGGTAGTACTGAAACCGACACTGATGGCGATATACAAAAGCATGCATATACAATAATGACCAATAGTCCATTCATTTAGTAAACTGGAAGGAAAGATCGAAAGAAAGGCGAGTGCCTACCAAAATTTCCGCCTTCTTATGCGGAAACAGGAAATTATGAACGTCCTTCTTCTATAAATAACCTGTGTTTCACTTTCCTGATACTCTGCTATCAAGCATTAAGATACACTTTATTTCACTCCAATATTCAACTATATTCTTAAATGAGAAACAAGTGCTGTAATGCTCTCACTCGTAGATTTTTTAAGACTGTCGTCTAGATTATTTATAAAATTCCTCCATTCATTCTATACGAACATTTATTGTGTTTGAGAAAATAAAAATTTACCCAAATTTCTTTTAATCTAGACGCGTCAATTCTGCTGTGAATCCGAGCGAACGATGGACTGATAAAAGCTATAGCAGTTTAGCCGAACCGTCAGAATTTAATTATTCGAAGCGTTAAAGATCCTTGTAATTATTAGTTTACAGTGATATGGGTGGGCCGCGATCTCCAGCCAATGAAGTTCAAACAAATCGGAGGATCTACCAAATAACGAGTCTTCTGAAGTGGTGAGGTTGAAAATACAGTGTTTCAGAAAAAAAAACAATTGATGTCCAAGTTGATGGTGCAACATCACTTTACGCCCATATTTTAGCGAAATACAATAAAAAAATTAGAATATTTCACAAATACAAATATACATATATACGTCTGTAAAAGATTATAACAGCATACTGACTTAGTTTCTTGTTATATTTATGCTGACGCTTTAATAACTAAAGCAATCGCTTCTTTTCCGTTACTTAACTTTTCACTTCTCCGAAGTAAGCTACTGCGGATTTTATTCGAGCTCTGGGTGTTTTAATTTTGATGTTACTGTCAACAGTAACAAAACGTACGAGTATTGATAGAAGTTAAATCATTATGAATTCTTAAAGCAGTCGGAATATCTTGCGAATGGATATTCCGTACAATCCGGTCAAGGAAATGCTGCGCGCTTAACGCTGTGTGTAAACAGCCCGACTTCCTCGTGATTATCCTACTACACATCACTTGCAGAGTGTAACAGAGATAAAGTATAAATCCTTATAATTAATAACAGTGTGGCTCTAGATAGTGCTAACTTCATCTATCAGCTGACACGCAATTTTTACTTAACAACATAGTAGTTTATCTGTTACCAAAACGTTACGCAAAATAAGTGTCACTATTTCTATCTGCTGTTTTATGATTTTTAACTTGGGACAAAATCTTTCAGAAATTTAGAAACTGATAGCTTAGAATAACTGAAACGTAGGATATTTATAAAACCACTCCTCTTCCTCGTGGATGTTACGACGTCCATATCCTGACTATCGTTCTTCTACAACTATGAGGAAACAAACTACTTGCTTGAAACTTTGGCTAAATGAATTTACATCCAGTATCCTGATTTGTACTGTAAGACTGGATTCTTACTCATTTCAGTATTCTGAAACGGATTGTGTTTGACTTTAGCATCACTTTAGCGTACAACAGGTTAATATGTCAATACATAAAGATACCAGTAGTTCTAAATTAAATCTTGATTGCGTTACTATTCAGCAAACGAATAGGAAATTAATCCAATAATATTTTGGTTGAATGATGGATCAGAAACTGTATTGTTTCATTGATTGAATTGTACGGATGCTTGACTGATCTATTAATAGCAAAAAATTTTGAACCTCACTTTTAAAAATGATTGTCAGTTATGTTTAGATGCAATTACAAATCATATGTTTACATTAATTCATAGCCGAACGAATTGGATGAAGGGTAAAGTTCATCAGTGTCATTAGACAGTACTCAATTCATATTCACGATCCAGCCATCAAAATGTGGGTTTAAATAGAAAAAACAAAATCCAAAATTGCTCAAAGGAATGTGGAATTGCCCTTTCTCAAGGACCGTGGCCGTTTTTTTTTTTTTTTTCGTTGCTTAAAAACTAATCTTTTCCGAGCCATTGCAATAATAATGACTTTACTAAAGAATAACAACAAAAACGAATTTGGATTGCTTAATAGATACATGCAGACATGTGTAGCTTTTGATTCTCATTAAGTGTATAATATGTTTTCACTGTCCCAGTTTACAGGCAACACAAGAAAAACACTCATAAAACCACTTTTGCCTGCGGCCTGACTCGAACCGTGGAACCGCGAGACACCGCACTAGCTTCCGGGATCAGCATGGCACCCGCGAATCTGAGCCACTTACAGTAACATTCTTTCTGGATTACCAGAGAGGTAACAACAACTTATAACGAGACTGGCATTATCTTTCCTCCTTCCTCAAATTTCCTGTTTCTTTCTTGCAATTTCAGATTTCGGAAACAAGGTTATCATGTCGTTATATTGAGGATATACATCAATTATATCATTACTGATCACTAGTAGGAGCAGCATTTTGTCAAATACGGAACCTCTCATTAGCATGTTATTCGTCAATGATGATTTTTTGTTTTCGTAAGAATAACTACTCACATTTTCAATTCTGGTTTGCTTGCTAATACCAGGAACGTTAGCTACAAAAACCGCACATTAGTTTGATTTAGGTCCTTGTTTATTTTTAAACAGCCATCATTGCCCCAATTATCAATCTCCCGCCTTTGCACTAGAAAAAAATTGGTTAAGTTGAGTGGCACAAATCGTAATGGTTAAATTAAATTTATTGGAAAACTGGCTTTCAGTTCCTACTCACGCATCATGCGTTGACACTTTCTCATTTCAGCCAAACATTAATTTTATGATTCATTTCCACTGTTCCAATTGACCACGAAATATATATAAACTTACTTATATGATATGTATTTTGCAACAAGTGAAAAGGAGATAAAGAATAAAAAAAAAATAACAGCACCTGGGCTTGAACCGAGAACCAGCACTTTGACAGCCCAGCGCGTTACCACTAGGACACCTGGACTCACAGAATCTAGTGCCTCATAAATTATATGACCAAAGAAAAAATATACATATAGATACAACAATCCGTGATTGAATAGTAATCTGTATACAGAATCGAACTGTTGCAAGAGAAGTAATCAGTTAAATGAAAATATTCTAGATGAGACTGGAACATAAATAATTTTTCATTTCGCCTATGTGGTGTGTCCAGCTATGAGACACTATTTCTGGTATAGGGAAATTGCTACAAGCGCTGCGACTACTAGGCAGAACATCGTGGCAACATCGCCGAAAAGTAATATGGCAACGCTTACCAGGAAAAAGTCTTAAGTTTCCTACTTCCTTCGGCAAGGAAGAATACCTTTATAACACGTAAATAATGCACGTAATAATTTAACACGAGCAGCACATTTGGCAAAAGTTTTTTGTTGGTTTCAGAATTATCCAACTTACAGCTGGCAATTGAAAATACGGTGGGAATCCATGTTAACTGCATGAGGGCAATACAAAAGTAATGTCTCCCAAGCATTCATAGATAAAGAATCAAATTAATTTATTTACAGTTTTAGAGGTTGAACAAAATATCTATTTTTCTACATCATTACCATTTGGGAACACACGTTGGTCGTTGCTGTAAATGACAATGGTTCGAATCCAAGTTCGGCCATGCATATTTGTGGTTTCCAAGGTTTACCCAAATCACTCCATATGAATAGGTTCTTTACAAGGGCATGGCCGAAATCCTTGCCACTACTCCTATCCAGCCAATAATCACCTCTATGTCGACGAGGCGTAAAATCATAAGAATTTTTAAATTTATTGAGGAGGTCGCAGCTGGCTTGAAATCGATTAACAATACCTTCTCCCTATCCTTATTTTTTTGTTTATTGCTTTACGTTTCATCGATGTTGAAGTTATTACAATAGGGAACGGCCATCGCCTTCTATAAGAATCGTCCCAGCATTTGCCTGGAGCCAGAACGTTACCGCTCACACGCAACGCCACGCTCGGTCTTCCGGTCTTTAGACATCATCAACCTTACTTTACCGGTAGACTGTGTTTGTTTGAATCCTTGAGACCTAGGTGATTATGGAGTCGATTATGACGGGTGACAAAACTTGAGCGTTCCACTTTATACCGGAGACTAAAGAACAATCACGCGAACGGCGACATCCTCTTTCGCCAAATGCTTGTATTTATTTATGCTATTCCAAACAAAGAATAACGCAGGTAATTTCACGCCTTGTTAAGTAATGAGCATTTAGACCCAGTATTTAATAAATCCCAATGCTGTAAAGATCATGAAGTAATAGTGTCAACAACTAACAGCATTGTAGAAAACGGGGAAAAACGGTCATTTAAGAACTTCCTGTCTTTAAGCCCGATTCTCAATTAACTTTAATTACTTACACCAGTTATAAAAGAATTTATTTTTGGCCTACGATAATAATCTGGTTGTAAATTTTTTAGTGACAATGGTCGTTTAATTTGTTGCGGTGCTAATATTTAGTTCTGCGCGATTAACTCTCATTTATTTATATAGTGCATAATCATTATCGTCCACCTACAAAGAGAGCAATAATTCCTCTTGTAAATTATTTCTTTCTGAAACGCGATGACCGTTCTACTGTGAAATAAATATATTGGAAACATGTGTGTCGTTTGAAAAGGGACAGATGATATGATTTCGGCGCCGCTTGAAACCCGTGTAGATTTTCGTCAGTTCTGCTGCCGCAAATCTTTCATGCTTACGTCGGCTATTAGTTACGAAACATTGGGTAGTTTCGCAGATGTTTATCTTATTTCCTGACGCAGTTAGGAAAGAATCATGGATACCTTATACTAATAAGCAATGTGCAGTTTCGGTACGCTTAAAAATAAAATACAAGTAAAGATAGATTTCTAAATTAAAAAAAAAAAAAAATAAGAACTACTTGGATTTGAACTCAGAACCGCTCGCTCAGCAACCCAGAACGCTAACCATAGGACCACTGCTAGCTCGGTATTACTTTCCTTGAATAGGCGTATACAACGCAGCGTAGGAAGACTGTTTCATTCAATCCATCTTGGAGAGAGACACTTCCGAAATAATTTCTTGTTTCTGTAGCTTCGTAGTACTAAAAATTCTACCTCATGGAACATGATTATCCCTTGGTTTGTGGACTGACCAGATATATGAGTGAAATATTATCCGGAGGAATTATCAAAATGAGTATAACAATCTTATCGTTATAGTTTTATGCTAATCAACCGTAATAATATACAGCATTGAGCCTGTTTCCTGCCTCAATTTAATGCAATCCCGTTAATTAGAACTTTTGGCAAACGTTTCAAGATCTGAATTTTGGTAAAGTATTATAGAAATGTAATGGTAGGATGATGAACTGTTCAGCCAATAAGAATCGTCAGTGGGAGGAGCTTAATTCCTACCTGTTGGCCAATTGTTTCCTGCATTGACTTAAGGAAATGAAAAATCTGCAGTATAGATGGCTCTGAATAAAATATCCACCAATGAAATTGCGAGGAGGCGGAGCCAGTATTGCGTTCCTGTTGCCTGGGATGACATTGATGCCAGATTGTGCAAAATAAGAGTGATAGAATTTTTCACCGGCGGCCAGAAATAATGTCAAAGACTGTACATAAAATAACACTTAGGGCAGTACATCACTCCCAAAATAGTGTTCAAGTCTTTCTTCCTCAACAAGAATTTAACTCACTTCAGTGTCGAAATGATATCTACAAGACTCCATTATCTGTAACAAGCTTGGTTATTTCCGCTTTTGTCTCCATAAAAATGTAATCAAACTCTGTTTCATATATTGTATGTTGTTGGTGTTGTGTAACTGATAAAAATGAATGGCGCCTTAATATTTTATATGTGTGGTCATCATCCCTAGATGCCAAATGAATTAAATATAATGTGACATGCCGCAATATCTGCTTTAGGCTATGCACGAAGTATGAGGTCGCCTTGTTACACTAATAATTATATGTATTTTGATAATAATAAGGTCATCCCATTTTCGGTGATGCCGAATACATAATAATAGAATAATAATAATGGGTGGAAATGCGAATAATAATAAAAATGAGGATCGCAGGCAAAGTCTGAGCTATATATTTCCTGGTCCTGATATAATAAAGCATTCCCCCAATATATTGTTACTACTTCTCTACCATCCACCCCCTCTCTTCTCTCTTCTACAAATATAGGTAAACATGAATGATCTTCACTTCTACTTCAACTAGAGCATCGACTCCCTCTATTGTCCAAACAACTTTATCCTGCTGAAAATCAGTCTTCACATCCATAAGCTCCACCCTTGGTGTCTCAGAAATCCTATCCCAACTAATCTGGTCAATGGCTTCCCAAGGTAGATGTTTAAGAATGGTTGGATCAAAGTACTCTTTAGAAATGTAAAGCTGTTGCAAAACTACTGGTCCTAAAACTACCTCAAAAATCAAAGTCAGCTGAGTAAAAGACTCAGATAAGCAAATACTACATGTCCAAAAGTTATCAAAATGAAAAATACTTAAACTAACATAGGTTATCAGAGAATTGGTGCAAATGTAGATTTCCAATGTGTGCACCTGAACAGGAGGATTAGTAGGTTTAAGTTTAAAAACATTCCTCCAATCAGCAAAGAGTATATGTCTGTTCAGTGGGAAAGTGTTCAAATAGTTTTTAAATTTAGGAGCCCTCCCAAAGCATTGATAGCTGAAAATATTTTTCTGTTTGTTTGTTTTTCTGTGTTGACAAACATGGGTACTGGGGGTTGTGAAAGATAAACATCAGTTTCTTCCATATGATAGGGTTGAAAGAGTTTCAGCACAATGTCAAAGGAAGTTGTACTGAGGTGTCTATAGTTTGAAAAATCTCTTAGAAAGTGATGTAGGCTATCCCCAATGTGAGAAGTGTTGAAAATCAAAGTCAGTACCTCATGTGAAATATTTTGAAAAAGAATAAAATGTGCTATCTGCTTTGCTAATCTGACAATCTCCCAAATGGGCACTGGTAGCAATGAAAAATTTCTATTGCTGTTCTCAGGGAACATTTTAGTTGTTAACTGTATATTCAACTTGTCAACAAACGTTAACTTTTTCAATTTCTTGTTGCATGGTTTGCTAGAAACTTGTTGTGTGCAAACTAATGGAATATGGGAATCAGCTGAGTGATGGATATTATGTTGATTGCACATATCAACATTAGAATTATTTAGGTCATCACTATTTTCTAAAATTATTGGTATAGGTTCATTATTCCCACAAAGATCAGAAATAAGTTTCACTGCTGTAAAAGGTTTGTTAGTTGCTTCTTGTGTGCAAACTAATGCAGTAAGGGAATCAGCTGAGTGGTGCATACTGAGTTGATTGGTTATATCAACATTGCAATTAGTTAAGTCATTAGTACTTTCTAAAATTATTGGCATAGGTTTATCATCCCCGAAAGTATTAGAAATAAGCTGAGCTGCTTCAGGATGTACTAGCATGTTGTCAGCTGATGGTAAAATAGTGTGATGTGTTAAGTCAGCTGAAAAATCAATCAAGCTTCCAGGTTGTTCATTATTATTGTTAAGGTCAGCTGATGTTGATACAAAATGTTGTAGGTCCGCCGTAATTTTTGCAATTGTGGAATCTTGGGAATCATTCTGGGTACAATTTCCTTTTTAAAACTGTCTAATTTACTATTTAAAATAGTTGAATTTTGGTGGCAAGTTTCTCTGACTGAATGAAGTTGAATACCAAAATCCTCAAGTTGTTTGTCTACATTATTTACATGTTGGTTATAGGTGCTTAACATTTCTATGCGGTGTTCTTGGAATTGTTTGTTCAATTCTTGTCTACTGTTTTCACATGTCTCTACAAATTTTTCTAATTTGTTTTCTAAATATGAGACCTTGTCGTCCAGTTGTTGACTAATACGTTTTTCTAGAGACTCTGTTTGGGCTGTGAACTTTTTTGTGAGTTCCTGTTTCAAAGCTACATAGGAGTTAGCAATGGTAGTATTTAAATCTGACTTTAGTTCTTTAAACTCTTTATTTTGTTGTTCAAACTTGTTATTGAATTCTTTTTTATGGTCATCTAATTTATTATTAAGAGTATGGAATTCTTCTTTGTGTAGTTCAAGCTTATTATTAATATCTTGTTTCAATTGTTGGGAATCTTGTTTTTGTTCATCTAATTTTTTATTAAGAGTGTTGAAAGTCTTGTTTAAAGAGTGTAGCCATCCAACTGAACTCTTGTGGTATATTGTTAATTGGTGTGGTAGTTTCTACTTCTGTTGTCTGAGTATCCATTGCAGTGGAGTGGGATGTAGATAGTATATTACCTATTATGGTCTCAGGTGGTGGTTGGGTACTATTCTGTGTTTCAGGTGTGTTGTTACCCCCATTATTCCAACCCAGAAAATCGCTCTCAGAGGTTGTGTGTGAGGTAACACTATGAAAATTAGGATCAGAATTATTTAGTGAGCTACCCTGTTTCAGTTGTGAACTATCTTCCATATCAGACTCATCTGAATGGAGAGGAATATCAGTACTAAAAGTAGGTGTTAAATTTGCAATATTTTCTGCTAAATGTGCAGCTTGCAATGGATGAGGTTGTTGGTTAGTATGCATAATTTCCTCCTGAACTGGTATAGTATCAGTAGTAGACTGAAGGGAATTGTCCGAAATATTACTTGTCTCAGTAATATCAGGCTGAATTTGGTTACAAAAATTTTCTCCAGTCTGTGAAGTAGGCTGGGAAATGTTAACATCCTGAGGTTGTGGAATATCAGTTAAATTTTGAGACCTAGTCCTCATTGAGTGACTTCTAATATCACTAGTTGACTGCATAATGAATGTTGTAAAATAAGAAAAGGGAAATAAAAATAGTAAAAGAATATTAAAAATATCCTAGAAAAGTTACACCTATTATCAAAAGAACGCTCACAAAGAAAAAGATTTGTTATGAAACAAGTGGAAAGATCTAACCCCAAAATTCAGTCAGCTGTTCACCAAATATGCTGACGAACAATGTTGGAAATTTGAAAACACATAAACAGAAACACACAAAAACATAGAAACACACAAATACAAAGCTTAAAATTATCCTACAGAAATACACAAAACTTCCCACGCAAGACAAATATTGAAAATAGTATTCAAAATATCGATGAAGGAAAATTGACAAAGTTACAAATACGAAACAGCTGTTTGGCGCAATGGCTACTGTAAACAGCGCTCGAAAGAAAAAAACAACAAACTTACAGAATGTAAGATGCATGAGATAACCTGTCAGAAGTGATGTGAAAATTAGTAAACAGGTCAGCTGTTTCAAAAACATTACACACGTTGATGCAAAATAATCGCCGGTAACCATAAATAGTTTAACTAACTTTTGCCAAAAAAAAAAAAATTCACACGAAGTTCTCGAAGAAAGATTGGCAGGCAAGCCGAAAATATTATGAAATGTACTTATCTTTTGTACTGAGTAGACTCGAAGACAGCAGTTGTAGGCTGGAAACGGGTGTTGCATCACTCGTAGATCAGCCTCCGCGTAGTGGACGGATCAGCTGTTGACTGCATTCCGCCATCTCAGGCGAGGCGATCAGCTGGCGGCGTCGTATGTTGCCGTCTGTTGCCGTCACAGGTCCCATTTTCCCGCGAGGCCGGCTGCACACTGGCGTAAGGTTGCGTCATCTCGTCGTCGGTAGTAGTACTTGTAGCGACTCGTGGTGGCATCTGCTGCGTGATGTGTTGTCCGTTGTTGTTGTCTTGAAGATACGGACGCGGTAGAAATCGCGGTGAAAGTTGGTTTCAATTCTTGAAGAAACTCACCGGCAGACACGAATGGTCAGAAAATTCAGAAAGAATTTTGCCCTACATGGTCGTCATGTAAGACAAATTGAGGCTTGAACAACCGTAGATCAGAAAAATGTTGCCGCAGAAAAGTTTACAGTGAAGACAAAACCATTCGAACTGGACCCACAGGTCACGAGTCCCGCAATTTCTTGAGTTACTTGAAGTTTTTTAAACATATTTCCATAATGATGGAAAAAATTCTACCGGCACGCCACGACTTAGTAGTTTCTGAAGTCGCGGCACGAGCCCAAGAAAGGCGCCGCCCGACATAACGTGCATCTACATGAACAACTGCTGCTTCTTGAATGCCCTCCTCTCGAATGCGTCTTTACGAATGGGTCTTCACCAGAGTTGCCAATTTAGCATTTTTATGGCTAAATTTAGCATATTTTCAAGTGATTTAGCATGAAAAAATTCAATTTAGCATATAGCATATTTTTTAGCATTTTTTCCGGATACTGCATGATTTTCTGTTCTTTGTTAAAAATAAAATTGCGTTATCAGGAAAGTTTTAGTTTGCACTGCTTTTTGCTTTAACAGCATTGACCTGCCGTCTAGTGTCGGAATGTCATACTTATTGTATATACTGTGACGTTCACTGTCATTGGATAGAGGAATCCCGGTAGTTCAGTGCCGAAAGTCTAAATGTACATGCAGATTGTATTTGTTCATTTTGTTTGTTACAACTAATTCATGTGTGGTGGTGATGCTGGATTAGTGACAAGAGTTCAATGGTAAAATTGTGACAATGACCACGAAGTACAGCCAGCATTATCGTTCAGAGTGGGAGCTGATGTCCAAGTTTAAAGAGTGGCTTCAACCAGTCAAAAATGACTCCACAAAAGCATACTGTAAGTATTGCAAGTGCAATATTGTGGCTAAAATATATTGTTTAAAACAACATCTTTCATCTTCGAAACACATAAAAGCTTTGGAACTATTAAAAGGATAGACAAAAATTGAGTTTTCTAAAATAAAAAAAAGTTGAACGCGCAAAAGGCTGAAAGTACGCTAGCTATATTTATATGTGAGCATGCTTCTATTTTGACCACTGACCATTTATCACAAATGTGTAAAAAAACATTCAGCGATAGCCAAAGTGCTGACTTACGATTACATAGAACAAAGTGCACAAATATAATCAAGAACGTATTGGCTCCACATTTTTATCGAGAATTAGTAGATGACATTGGAGATCAGGAATACAGTTTATTAATTGATGAATCAACGGATTCTTCAGTGAGCAAACTATTAGGAGTATCAGTCAGATATTTCAGAAAATCTGTTGAACAAAATCATTTCTACCTTTTTGGGATTAGTCGAACTTGAGGATGGAACAGCCAACAGCATAGTGAATGGCTTAAAGTCATTGCTTTCTGGATTACATTTGAGCATCAAAAAATTAATCGGCATTGGTACAGATAGCGCCTCTGTCATGACAGGAACCAACAACGGTGTTCATAAATTGCTTAAAAATGAAACCAATAATGAAAATTTAATATTAGTACACTGTGTCTGCCATTCGTTGCAATTAGCTATGTCGCATGCATCGGAAGAAACTTTACCCAGGAATATTGATTTTCTGATTCGTGAAACATATAACTGGTTTAGTCATTCATCGAAGCGACAGATTTGTTACAAAGATTTATATAAAACTGAACTGTGGATCAGAGCCTTTAAAGATTCCTCAGTTATGCAACACTAGATGGATCTCCATAGAGCCAGCCGTGTGTCGCATTTTGGAACAATGGAACGAGTTAAAACGTTTGTTTCAAATTGCCAGAGAAAATGAGCATTTTTACATGGCAGAAATGTTGTACACTATGTATAATGACCCAACAAACCATCTATATTTGATTTATATCAAGCCAATAGTGCAATAGGTCCAAGCGGTGAATAAACTTTTTGAAAACAACGATGTTGAGATAACCAAACTTTACAAAGACTTGATTGCCTTAATACAATCTATAAGCGGTCGTATTCTGAATCCTACAGCCAAAGTTAATGTACTAACTGAAAATATTACAAGTTACGTTGATATGTTGTTGTACATGGGGTACGCTTTCGAGACAAAGTTAAGTGAGTATAATGTATCATGTGAAGTGACGCAAGAAATTAAACAAAGATGCGTAAATTTTACTCTGAAACTTGTCAATGAATTGCAAGCAAGATTGCCTACGAACTTTGCAGTTCTACAGAAAATGTCAATGTTTTCTGTACAAGAAACCCTTAAGGTTATTAAACCATCACTCGTAGAAATAGTTCAGGAATTTAAAATGGATGTGACAGTAATTGATAAGCTTATTTGTCAATGGCGAAACACTGTCCATATTCAATGGCAGTGCACTTCGTCCACTCCTGAATTTTGGTGTGAAGTTCTGCTGGAAACAATCCCTTTTCAGAACTGCAACTAAATTATTAACTTTACAACATTCTAATGCGGACATTGAACATGTATTCAGCCATGTTAACTTGGTTAAAACTAAACTGAGGAACAGATTGTTAACCTCAACCTTAAACACAATTTTGTGTGTAAGATTTGGACTTAAAAGAGTTAACAAATGCTGTCACACTTATGACGTCCCGGAACTCGTCTTAGGAAAGATAGGAAGAAACGAGACATATGCGTCCAAATCTTCAGCGCCAGACTCAACGGCTATTCAAGAAGAAACAGACGAGGATTAAAATATTTTATTTGTCTTACAAAATTACTAATTTTAATTTTTAAGACTAAGATAATAGATGTTAAAATGGAAAATAAATTTACTGTATTTTAATTATAAAATGTTGATACCAATTAAAATTATATAAATCTCTTGTACATCAATAAAGGTTTTTATGATTGATAATATTTTAGTATTGTTCATTTATTTATTAATCTGTGATGACGAATTGTTATTAATATTTTTGAAGTTGATTATATACACATTTTACAAGTGTGAAATAAAAATCTCCATAAAGCGATTTAACAATGAAAATATTTTTGATAGTTTTAAATAATACAGTTCTTATAAGACATTAAACAGGTATAGTTAATTATTGTTTTTGACTAGAAATATATTGAAGTTTTGTTTCAGATTCAAGATAAATTCACACACCTCAATATATTTGATCACAGCAAGCTAATTAACAGTTTCTGCTGTTTCCATTGCATGATACATGGACAAGTTAGGTCTTCCTGGTAGGGTTGATTTCTGGTAGAGCTATTTTTTTTGGTTGTTAGTAAACGGTAAGGTTCCCTCAAGATAGGTTTTCTTTGGTAAAAATGTTTGGGGCTATAGAATTATTGTAGTAAATTATTCTGGTAGTGTCGTCATGTTGGAAGGTTTACGATTTTATTGATATGTTCATGGTAGGCTTGTGATTGGTAGAGTGTAAAACTGGTACAAGTATTTTTAGCAAATGTTATGTTTGGCAGAGGTTCCCTTGTCAGAGATGTTTATGGTAGAGTTTTTATGCGCTAGAGTTCATAATTGGTAGGGATGTTGGTAGATGGTAATGACATTTAGTAGAATTATTTACTGGTGTGATTAGTTTTGGGTAGGGTTTCATTGTGCTAGAAGCAGTGACGAATAGTAGTGATGTTAATGGTAGACCTGCTCATGACAGGGTTTATTTTGGGCAGGGATTTTCTGATGGGCATGTTAATGTACGCTTTAATTGGGTTGGCATTTTATTCAGCATTTTTTTGAAAATTTTAGCATATTTTTGGCATTTTCTCATCATAGATTTAGCATAAAAATTTATTTAGAGTTGGCAACCCTGGTCTTCACGAATGGGCGCGCTTAGGCTAAGGGGGAGGTATATATAGAATCGGACCGTGAGAACTTCCTTGTCTTGACTTTCCCAGGGGTTTGATACGATAGCTGATCAGTTTCTGACAACTGTTGCGAAATCCAATTTGATCATGACAGTAAAATTAATCCTAGCTCTCTGAAATTTTGATAGTAGCAAGATATTATTACAAACGTCAAATTAAGTTATTATAAAAAAATTTGTTACTTTAATAGTTTAGCCAGAAAAGAGTCGTAAAGATGTGATTGCCATAACTACCGAAATATTGCTTCTATCGAGCTGAAACAAATTTAATTCTATTCTCCTATTGCTCATCTATTACCTGATTTCAAATAAAGAATTTTACCTATTTTTTAAAATGGTCTAAAACTCGAAAATAAAATTTAATGTCTTGAAATATTTCGAATATTGACTTGAAAATACCTCTAAACAAATTTCCCTAATGAAAAACTATTACTGTAAAAATTTGGAATCTCTAAGTTAATTCCCTGATTTATTACGAATTTTTGTAGATATCACCCTCGGCGAATGTCGAGCGATTGCATCATTGCTTACTCGCGCCAAAACCCATTTTATTTTATTACTATAAAATGCTTTAATATTTTGAAATGAATCTTTTACAGAAGTCTTTAATTTTAAATAAACTTTACTCTGAATATAATTTCTTTTCATGAATCACCAAAAAGACTGAAATATCGAACTTTTACCTAAATCACATATCTGGCTATATCAAATTATATTCAACGATCTTTAGGTTACATGAATCTTTCTAAAACTTTAATATGTTATCTAAACCGAAATTACGATACTTTATCTCTATCACTTGACTTCTTAACTGTTTTCCTGATAGCTAAATGCTTCGTGTTTAGAGTGGAAAAATTACGTGATAAAATTCAAAACCGGCAAATCACTTTCAAACATATTCAGACTCTAAGTAAGATCTTTTAATAACAAAACTAATTATCTACTGGCTATATATCTACCTAAACATCTTTTAAACTAACGAAATATCTTGGTTTATTGAAACTAAATGAAAGTCAAACACTACCTATACAAATCTGAGGTTAAGTTTCTGATCAGCTGTTTAAATGAATTTAACTATTGAATTTACTGCTTATACTTGAACAAATACTTATTTAGGACATATTACTGGGAAATATTATCAAAAATTAACTATAAAAATGTCTTTAAAAGGGTGGTCCCATATACTTCAACTGAACCTGCTACCTCAGCAACTAATTTCGTTATGCGAAATTCTAAGATGTGTTACATTGTTTTCGATCATATTGTGAAAACTGCTGAAAATGTGTAAACAAAGTAAAAATAGAAAAAAATATTTTTGATTAATCATTGTATTTATTAATGATTGTGTCTATTCAATTTGATAAGGAGTACCAATGGGAAATTCTACATGTGAGATGAATTATATCGGTAGTGCACCACTGAAATATTGGAAATGTGGGATGTGCCTGGAATGTGATCGACTTGGAAACATGCGGTTTTGTTATAAAATTTATGTCACAATTAGATTACGTCAGAATCTTATGCTAACCAAATGATTTATTTTCTTCCATTAAATTTGAAATCCCAATGAATCTCAAGGTGTTTTATTTACATTTCAATCACGGCACCACCAAACGGATTTTGTAGATCTTGCACTGTTTGGTCTAATGCCACCAAAGACTTTTTTTGTACCGTTGTACATTCATCCCAAACGATCAACATGTAATGCTGCAGAACTTTGTCCATCACACAGTTCTTCAAAATGTTACACGTTGGAGTTTCATTGATTTGCATATTCAATGGCAACTTTAATGCTAAATGAGCTGTTTTCCCACCTTCAAACAATGTAACTGCAATTCCTGATGTAGCAAGTACAAGTGCAATTTCATTCTGCGGGCGAATCATTGCCAAAATCAATGAGACCAAAAAAGTTTTCCAGTTCTCCCGGGAGCGCCCCAGAAGAAAATCTCTCTAGTTCCAATGTTCACAACTTTCATGAACATATTTTTGTTGCCAATTCAACAGAGGAGCACTCATTCAAACTGATTCTCTCCATGTATCACAATTAAACGGTTTTTCACATTTCAACTCTTGATTGAATGTGTCGTGCATCGGACAACAGGTGCTGTCATGACTAATTAAGTTAACACTTCGTCCAATATCATCATGACTTCATGTCCTCATTTATCAATGGACTGGAAATAAAGTAATTATGTTTGTTGAACAGATCGGGAGACACAAAAATAGAAACAAATGTAATTTTATTTTAAATTAGGCTGGAATGTATTTTTCCAGATTTTTCTCCGGATCTTCCAGTATTTATTTCTAATTGAGAGATTTCATTGCAGGAGTGCAAGGAACAAAACAAAAAAAAATTTACGCATATCCATCATTTGAAACATCAGTTATGGTCTTGAGTTAACACAAAAATCCAATCGAAAAAAGCATTTTCAGTTTTGCAATTTTTCTTGTCTAACGTCCTTATTTGGACTATAACAAATTTTAAAAAAAAAAAAAAAATAGGCAAATTGGTCCATACAAAAAACACTTTCAATTTTTCCAGACTTTTTCAATTTTCCTGGCAACATTCCCAATTTTTCTTTCTCTAAAAACCTTATTTGGCCTATTACAAATATTTTAAGAAAATTAGCCAAATCAGTCCATAGCAAAAGCGCTTTTAGTTTTTTGCAAATTTTCAAATTTTCTAGTCAACTTTTCCAATTTTTCTTTCTCTAATAACCTTATTCAGACTATTACAAACATTTTAAGAAAATGGAGCCAAACTGGTCCATAGAAAATGTACTTTCAGTATTTGCAGAATGTTCAATGTCCCGGGCTACTTTTCCATTTTTTTCTCTAAATCCTTATTCGGACCATTATGAACATTTTTTTTAAAAAAAATAAAATAACAGAATCAGTCCAAAGAAAAAAATACTTTTAGTTTTTTCCAAATTTTCCGAGCAACTTTGTTTCTTTCAGTTAAAACCTTATTTGGACTATTATGAACATTAAAAATAATAATAATAAAATCCGTCCACAGAAGAAGAAAAATCATCTTCAGTTTTCCCAAATTTTCCTTTCTCTATAAACCTTATTCGGAATATTATGAACATGTAAAAAAATATATTAGCAAAATCAGTCCAGCCATTCTCAAGTGATGTGGTTACCAACGAACAGCATTTCATTTTTATTTATACAGACTATTAACAAAATGACAAATATTATATAAAAAACAGTATGTATGGTTTCTTGTAGGATTTCAATAAGAACTATTAATCAACAGATATCATTATTAATGATTCAGTAAGTAGGCAGTTGCAAAGTTGAGCTCTGAAAAACAAGAAATTCACTAACATCTGAGAACCATAAACATATTTTTATAACAGTGAAGTTGCAGTGATTAAATTTGATAAAATTTAAATTAGAATTTCCTGCATATACTACAGCCGCTACAGGTTGCTGTTGGCATTTCTGAAAGCCACATACTTCTATTAAAGTCATAACCTCAAAATGGGTGACCAGGCTGTTATGAAAAAGAATGCAGTACAACCAAATAACCACAATTATCAAAAGTGTTTGCATTGGGTATTCAGCAACTGAAACAATTCACTTCTGTAGGGAATGGAGATCAACTGTGTATAACAATGGATTTAAATGAAATGCTTCGGAGAATTAAGCAAAGGAGTCATTCAAGAAAACACATGATACCAACTCCAGCAATCATGGAATGGGCATAGGCATTGCTCTTTAAGGAAGCCGACATCAGCATTCCAACAAAAATTCTCACTGCTCACTGTGAATCAATCAAATTGCTCACTACAACCTGGTATTGTGTTTTTATAAAAACAAATCACATCACGATAAATCAGATTCTCCGACGAATTTTTATTACTATAATTTTTTACCACTAATCTAATTACCAAGCAGCGGAACGATCACTTGCTTCCCCGTGTCCACTAGGATGTCTTGATTGTTGCTAGGAAAAATTTCCAACCAGTGTTCACATGCTAGGTGTTACGTCCAGTGAGGGTGATGTTGCATATTTTTAAGAAAGGGCAAACTGTCACAAAAGAGGTTTATGTGCATGTTAAGAAGAATGTCGCAAAACCATGCATGGAAATTGGCCTTCATGGGGATGAGGGAGGGGTGATGTTCAGCAGGTGCAGTAATTCACAAAAGCAACTTAGTCAAAGCCTATCTGTTGGATAATATGGACACAATCTGAATTCCTAATAATCTGGGACTGAACCTTCTCAGCTACTATATTTGGGACTTAATCGAAAGAGTTACTCACATGTTTATGTGAAATATGTACACACTGCTATCAAAACAACAGTGGCGAAATATACAGCCCTGCTTTACAGAAAGCATGAATGAACTACAGGCCGAGAATGGAGGCAGTCACTGCAGTTGAGGGAGGTTATATCGTAAACAAACAATTTTTTTTTTTTTTTTTTTTAAAGTTTACATTTTACAGATTTAAGTGCGACATTCTGCAAATGTTACCTAGTAAATTTTTAAGATAAAATAATATTAATTTGGTTCTTGCTTCTATATGATAAAATTAATTTATGTTAAAAGTATATAGTTATCCTGCAGTTTTCTTACCTAAAACTCATCACATAATAGCTACTTCTTGGATGGTTACTCGTCACTTGTCCAAACCAAAGATTCAATATTTCTGTGCGTTGAAGACACACATACAAGGCAGACTTATAAGCCTTCAATCACGCTGAGTTAACCAATCCTACGTAATCATGAATCTATAGTTCACAAAGGGAACAACTATTGGGACAACACAGCTGATGTTTGGAGTTGCTGAAATTGTCAGTTCCTATATAATGATTTCTTTATGAATGAGAGTTAGTTCTGTTTGTATGTTGTTAAATTGGATGAAGTAATGTGATCCAATAAATTCAAGCTTGGGAGACAGCAGGTGATATTGGTATTGTATGCACTCGACTCCTGTATGTTTGATTGATTGTAGATAATTCAACATAAAATTTGGATATAGCAAATGTGGGTACAGTTTTCCTAAATATATCCTAACATGCAGTCTTTTAGCATATTTAACATAAACATTTATAAAAGGTGTAATCTCAACCCAAGGACAAGGATGGGAGAGATCCTTCTGCCTTTCCAATACAGCAAACGAGTGAGGCAGTCAATGGGAACCCATCAGGAATACAGTGTTCAGTGCCACATTTTACAAGAGGCACAGAAAGCAGCCAAAATAATGGGAAAGTTTTAAAAAAAATGATGTGTGTGTGGAGGCTATCTTTTTCTTTTTATGTTCTTACCCCACATCAACATCGAGATTGAGATCATTAGAGGCTGGAAAGGATTGGGAGCAAGGAAAGGCTTGGCCTTTTGAAGGAACGGCCCAAATATTCAACTAGAGTGATTTCAGGAAACCATGGAAAACTCTCACCCACCAAGGTCAGTTTGGAGACTATTCCATGCTACTTTTATGGGAGCGGATGTTGTTACTGTGTGACTTTTTTTCCTCGTATTTCAGGTGAAGAGCCCTAATTTATTCAGTTGGTGAACTCCTAGTGTACAGTCGTAGGTAAATAAAACATTGTGAACTTCAACAAATGAGCCTTTTCAGACAATTTACATTGCTCGTGCTCGTGAACGTTACCATTATCACATCACCATTTTTCCTACACCAGATGGTTTATACCATGCTGGCAGCCATGTTAAATAGATAATTTTGTTATTTGAGAGTTTGTCTGATGGGATAATAGTAGTGAAGAACGTGTAGCATGTGCTGTACATCTCATGTTGTAATTTTCTGGATGAAATGAGCAGTCTCGACATATGAAAAGCAGTAACCATTTTAATTTCTATATATACTGATAGTAAGTAAACATGGAAAACTGTGTGCAACAGAAGTGTACTTCTTTAGGGAAATGAGACAGTAACTAAATTTTCTTACTGAAACAATACAAGTGAAATGATGGAGCATATTTTACAAATAAATTATTCTCTTTTTCTTTATACCAAAATTTTTGAATATGAAATGGGAAGAAGTTATTGGGGATAATCAATCTCAAGTAATGGCAACAGAAGCAACACTTGTTGAAAAATGGTGTTATATAGCTGATGTGGAGAGTAAACATAAAGTCTTTCACCATTCACCAAAGTTAAAGGGTGGAGAGCAGCAGGTGTAAAAAAAAAAAAAAAAGGCATTAAATTAGAAACATGTGTCCCAGTTCACTCAGGCACCCACCTTGTGACGGAAGTCTGCAGAGATGGTTTGTTCAGTACATGGTTGCAGTGATTAAGGATGTTATACAGATGGTGAACACAGCTAGGAAATGCAAGGAGAAGGATTTTGTGTAAGGTGAGGTGTGATGACTATAGGTGGGACTTTAGAACATAACTGCTGAAGGACTGATGGAAGCAGAATAAGTGAAGTGTAGAAATACGTTGGGAGTGGCATCCACACACAGGAAGGACATTTGGTGGAATGTTAAGTCAAAGATAAGACTGATGGAAAAAGGATGTCTCATTCAAGTTTACCAAGGTGGAAAGCATGAAAAATGTAAAGGGAATGGTACTTCTAAAATATTAAAACTGTAGAGGGATAAAAGAATAATTAATAGTAATATAAATGCTGGTAGTTTAAAAAGTTACCAGAATTAGATATTGTCTTTGCCTCTGGGATGTTGTCTATTTAGAAATATGAGCTATACAATTTACAAACAAGAACATCAGGAAAAAATAGATGACAATGTAAACCAACAACCCAAGAGCAATAGTGGGAAGTGGAACCTATGACAGTCAAATGGGCAAGTTTGAGGTAGTATATATATATATGGATAAATGATAATTTTATCCACAACAAGCGATACACATAAGAGTTAAGAAAATGTATGGTAAAACAAAACAAAATTAAAAGAGGTGCTGGCAACCAGCACAGAAATATACAAAGTGTTTGCTTTACAGTCACAAATGAGAGATTCAAGAAAGGACCCTAAACACATCATACAAAATATTTGGAAACTAGTTTTAATACAAACAGTAGAGGCAAGTCGTTAAAATGGCCGGAAGTTAAGGTCATGTGGGGACGGTTGTAGTGAAATAAGGCACATAAAAAAACAAGGAACGAAACCACAAGTAAGGAATTAAATAAGAAGGAAATAAAAAGAAAACAAAATGCTACATAGCGACAGTTAGAAGGCAATGGAGTAATGCCATAAGGCAATATTAATATGGTAAGGAAAGATAAAATCAACCATCACTCATCAAAGTTGAGGGAGAGGGGCAGCAGCAACAAGAAACATTCCATAAACATGATATTTTGAGTGATGCCCTTCATGATATTAGAAACATGTGACTGTGCTCATTTCCATGAAGAAGGCAGAAATATTATGTTTGTGGAATGTTTCTTGTTGCTTCTGCCTTCAACTCTGATGAGTGATGGGTAATTTTATTTTTTGTTTCCATAATAATATAGCCTATCAGCTTTACTCCCTACTCCACTGTTGCTGTTTATATGGTTGTATTTTATATAGAACGAAATATAAATTAGAGCCATCAGCTTCCAAAGTTGAAGGCAGTGGGTCTGAGGCAACAAAACCACATTTCAGGCTTTGCCATTACTCAAGAAAATAAAAGAGGAAGCAAATGGCTAGATTTGTCCCTGCCACATGAATGGTTATTTTTAATCATTAGATTCAGAGCAGTATATTTGGAAAAGGGCTTGATAAACACAACATTGCTGGAAACATTATGCACATAAAAGAATTAATCAGAAGGTAATAATTAGAAAATATAAGAGTGCTAAAAAAAAAAATTAAAATATGTACCAGACGAATGATTAAAAATAAGTGCAAGAGATGGGTTTACCAGGATCAGATGGTGAAGAGGAACGTAAGCATTATCCAAGATTGAGGGCAGCTTGAGGGGGATTGTGTTTGGTGGACCAGAATGTGTTGCTAGATCAATTACCATCTACACAGTTCAGATGGAGAAGTGTTTTTAGGGAGTACTCTAATGACTCAGACTGGGAAAGAGTTATTGAGTCCATGAGACTTGGGGGAGCTGTTATGAGTAGCAACCTGTTGGTCTAGATTTTGGAAATAATTTCTTTGGTTCCATTCATGTAGATACAGGGCGTTCGCCGGGAAACGCAACCCACTGTTAGCGCTACAAGGAAGAAACTGCTCCCGGCGAGCGAGCGGTCAGCTTCCGGCATTGTTCGACCGTCGGCCGCGGACTATTTCACAATAATTACGCTTCATAAACTTGTATGTGCTAAGCATTTAAATGTGTCGTAATTCATTAGCTTACCTTATAAAAGATGCTGGAAGTGTTGACCCTCTTGTGTAATGCACATTTCACATCTTCTGAACATATTTCGAGACACACGCTGGATTTCACCTTTGTCAATGGACATTATTACTTGATTGGTTTTTTCCTCAAGTTCTTCCAATGTGTGAGGATTTCCTTCGTACACCTTACCCGTAAGTTTACCCCAAAGGTAGAAGTCACAAGGGTTTAAATCCGGTGATCTGGCGGGCCACAACCCACGGCTGATTACACGATCATAAAACACTTCGTCAAGTGCAGCAAGCGAATTTCTAGCGGTATGAGCTGTCGCCCCATCCTGTTGAAAATAGCCGTACAGTTTTTCTTCTTCAGTAAGTTTCTCGAAAAACGGTTTCACAATATTTTCGATATATCTTGCGGAAGTAAGAGTTTCACGGAAGAAAATTGGACCTATGATTCTCGAAGCACTAATCGCACACCAAACACCCACTTTTAAGTCATGCAATGGCAGTTGGAGTAGAGTATTTGGTTTTTCTGAACTCCAGTGTCGACTGTTTTGAGCGTTAACATAACCACTCAGATGAAACCAGGCCTCATCAGAGAAAAACGTCAGTTGCGGATCAACAGTGCCATCGTGGACACCCTGCAGGTACCAGTTGCAAAATCTAATCCTAGGCCCCTGGTCTATTTCTGTAATTTTATGCACCACAATTGTTTTGTACGGCTTTAAGTGAACTAGCTTTGTTACTTTCCAAGCTGACGTCTTAGATACGTCTGCCTGCTGCCCTAACTGACTTAATGATTTTTTGGGTGACTGTTCTAGTCGAAAAGCGATGTCGTCAATTTTCTCCTCTGTGAGAATACGGTTGACCGACAGTCTCTTTTTGTTAAACAATGAACCCGTTTCTCTTACTTTTTTAACCAGACGCAGAATTGTTGATTTAGCTGGCAGTAAAGCGCCAGGATATTCGCGACGAAATTTACTGCGACACTTTTTAAACGACTTCTTCTTCACATATGTATCGTAGAGAAATATTCTTTGTTGCAAACTGTAACGTACCATAATTTTACTCACACTCAAACACGGTACAGATTAGTAAGAGTATGAAGCCCTAAACCAGCCAAACCGCAAAGAAACGTTTATTCACAACACTGATTAATAAGAGACTGAAGTCACAAACTATCTACACTGCAAAGAAACCGTTCTTAACAATGTAAGGGTCACTGCACTGCACTGTTGGGGCAGCGGAGGTGTTAAACAGTGCGGTGATTCACGGTGCCATGTGGCGGGAGCTGCTGGCTCCACTGCCCGAGCAAGTTGCCGACGGCAACAGACTGGGAGGGTTGCGTTTCCCGGCGAACGTCCTGTAGAAAGCTGGTACAAAGTGAGGTCAATGAATATAAACATTGAGGTAGGTTTCACCAGTGGTGTGGTTGCAGTAGGCTGTTATGGGTGGATACATATAGCACATTTTACAACCTCTTAGAAGAGGAGGAGCTGTGGGGTGATTTAGGAGCATTAGCGGGTTGGTATGTGTGTAAAAATATATTTTTCAAATTGGGCGACTTGGTAAAGGTGATTCATGGTGATGGGGGATATGTTTCTGGGAATGATCTGAGAAAGCAATAGCCACAAAGAAGGATTTGGTTCAGAGATTCCGAGCCCAGAGAGCATGCATGTTTGGTGTTGAATGTGTTATGGCCCCAGATATCTGTATCAATGCTGGTGGACAAATGTGGGATAAAAGAGCTTTTGTCAGGTTTTGGAGTAGAGGACAAGGGATTATTTATCGGTAGGTAATTACTAGGTAATTTTCTGAACACAGATTTCTTATAACCTGTCCTGAAAAAAACTGTAATAGGAGGGTGGCACGGGAGCTCCCATGGCAATGCTTCTTACCAGTTGGTAAATGCGGGACTTGAATGTGCAGATGGCACCGTAATTCAATATTACAGCAAACAATGATGAAAAAACATTATAAGAATAATGTTAATATTATCCCAACTGTTTACTATATGGATATCATAACATCAATCTACTCCCTATTCGGTTAAATAATGCCTAAAATTGGGGTTTACACAATTCTCAAAACTAACAGCATTTATTTCATTCATATTAAATCATCCTTCAAGGGTCAAATTAAAAAAAAAAAAAATTCGTCTTAATTTATAATTTTGCCCGAGTGGAGATCTTTTAAATGATACCTCATTCATCGATTTCAATTAGGTATCAAGGGAGATAAATGGCTCGTAACAAAAATCATGTTATTTAATTAATGATGCTTTGGCCATTTAAGAGACAAATTCCTTTCTTTAAGTATGATGTGACCACAGCAGACCTTAATCTTTAAAAGGATTGATCATTTATCTATATCGGTTAGATATCAATGGAGATAAATGGCTCGTGACACAAAAATGTGTTGTAAAATATTGATATTTCTCCCCTTTAAGGATCGAATTCCAAAAAATTCTTTTCTTAAAATACAAATTGACCAAAGTGAAACCTCAGTTTCCAAAATAATAGCTCATTTCTCAATTTCGATTAGATGTCAAAGGAGATAATTAGCTTGTGACAAAAAAATATGTTGTGGAAATAATGATCATTTTGCCCTTTAAGAGTCAAATTCACAAAAATTTCTGTCTTAAAATATTATGTGACCATAGCAGAGACCTTAGTCTTTAAAATGATACCTCATTTATTTATATCGGTTGGATATAAAAGGAGATAAATGGCTCATGACACAAAAATGCATTGTAGAAATATTGATACTTTTGCCCTTTAAGGGTCAAATTCCGAAAAATTGCTGTCTTAATATATGATGTCACCAAAGCAAAGATTTTAATCTTTAAAATGATACTTCATTTAATGATTTCAGTTAGGTATCCGGGAGATAAATGGCTTATGACACAAAAAACAGCATTTTAGGAATATTGATATTTTTGCCCTTTAAGGGTCGAATTTGAAAATACTTTCTTAAATAGTTATATGAACAAAGCAGATACCTTAATCTTTAAAATGATATCTCATTTATTGATTTTGGTTAGGAGTAAAGGGAGGATTGCTTGTGACAAAAAAACACCTTATAGAATTAATATGTATGATAACCATGTATGCCAAGTATGCTCAGTCAATCTGGTGATTACTCAACTGGAAGAAAGAGTAAGTTTCACCAATGAGCCAAGAACTGCTGTCACTGCTAGATTCTCTCTTAATAATGTGAAAAAATTAATGCCATGCAAGTATCTGAAAAAAAGTTAAAGTATAGATATGATTCTGAAATTATTTGCATTTTCAGCTTCATAGAAAATGTGTACAATTATGTATATCACTACTAACTTGTCCATACCAGTCAAAGAACTTCGATTAAAACTCTACTATATAGGGACTTCAAGACCATCTCCTTCAGGTCTATACAGGATATTTAACTGATTGGTCAGCAAGGAATGAAGGAAAATGTAAAACAAAGAGTTGGCTTATTAAATACACAACAGAAAAATGAAAGATTTTTTATCATTACTGAGTGGTGGACAAATTGTTTTAACTTGGGATGCCTAACATTTAATAAAAAATTCAACTGGGCAAGGCACAGGTTGGGAGAGGTTTAAAAATACTTTCTTTTACTGAAGATGGTGATAGGATGAAACAGGAAAGTGAGAGAACTGAGTTTCTAAACCTTGGTCACACCATTGCTCAGGTATGCTGAGGTAGTATGGGACCACATTATTGGTACCAAACAGAGGAATTAATGCAGTAAGATGGGCGGCTAGATTTTCTTTTCTTTTTTGTGAAAAATAACACAGAAGACAATCAACAGCTGATATAACAAAAAACAGTGATGGGAGTATATGAAGTACGTATTAGTGATGAGGGCGGGATGGACATTAATAGAATTAGGAGTAGTACACAAAAGGAAAGAGATGATCATGATCTAATACTGGCACTTGATTACAGGCATTAGGGGAAAAAAAAATCTGTTTGAACGTAAGTGTTGCTGTGCATTGTAAGGTGCCATTTCGCTGAATTGGGGATACACAAGAGGCCTGGGTTCAAACTGTGGGCCTAGCAGTCCTGACTGCAGTTTCTCCACAATCATCTCTAGGCAAGTGCTGGGATTGTTCCTAATCTCCATCTCATAAGCTACACATTTCACAAACAAAAACACACCACTCAACACAGAGAAAACAAGTTTCACATTTCATAGTCAGTTGGCAACATATCCGCTAGCTTTCACCTAGTAAAGGTTACCCTTATAGTATTCTTTGTCACTTTTTAAATACTCTTCATCCCAGTATTTCACATATATATATATATATATATATATAACTAAGCAGTTTTAATTTTGACATACCACTTTTGCACACTTGTCTAAAAGATCCTTGTGAATTGTGTGTTTAAAATAATGAAAAAGTCATTTTCAAGACACATACTACACCTTCCAACAGCTCAGCAATAGCTAAAGCATTTCTGTTTCATACCATTAATGTTATTCACATAGAATTTGTGTATATTAGACATGGTAGTAAAAATACCTTGTAAGATAAATTTGGCTGGCCCCCATAGCGTAGGGGCTAGAGTATTGGCACCACATACCAAGGTCGCCGGTTGAAGTCCACCTGAGGGCGTGTGTGTTTAAGTGTTGGTGTTGTGACTGTCTTGTGTTGTTTATACTTAGTGAAAACAATGTACTGTAGGAACAAAAAAACTTGAAGCATCATAATCACACTTGAACTGCCTAAGTAACCAAATGCACTGGGAAAAAAAGATAAATTTGTCAGTTTGAAAATAAATACACCAAGTATAACAGAGATTGTGACTCTGCTACAACATTATCAAAATGCACTAACAATGATGTCATAATACTGTGCTAGTCAATCACAAGATGTATTATTTTCAAGCAGTAATTAGGTTGTGATACAACCTGGACCATTATTTTCAAGCAGTAATTAGATTGTAATACATCTTGGACCAGCATGACACTGCCAAAACTACTTCAGAAATTATTTTATAGCGGTGTCTTGCATATGACTATTTCAGTATTTTGACATGAATTCTTTGCAGAATCGCGATCTCCAAAAATTCCAATGAACCTGCATAGAATAGCAGGATACAGAAAAATTCAGAGAATGTCAGCATTTCTTCAAAAGAGAACCCTTGACATTTGACAATCTAAAAGGATAACAGTAATGTATTTCATATGTCCAAGGCCTATTTCTAGATTTTCAAAATAGTTCAATTCTGCAATACTAAGCAATCAAAAATGATTATAAGCCAGTATTTTAATACATACTATGAATTTACTTAAATAACTATTTCTTAAAAAAAATATAATAACAAAATATATTTACATATATTTGGGAAGACATGTAACACTGTTAATCTTCAACGGGGAGAGGGAGGGGGGTTTGTAACACAAACCTTTTATAGCTAAATCACAACTACTTTTGACACTGCAAATCAAGAGAGTGTGCAAAATGTTGTCACATTCCTCATTTTCAGCTACATTCTTCAGTTGCAAAATAGTAAGCAAAATTAGATACAATTTCACAATTCAGTTGGAAGTACAAGCATGAGCTGATAGTAATGACACTGCAATATGAAACTCTTGAACCCAACACAAATTAAAAATCAATAATGAAATCCTTGGCTCTTATGCTACTCCACGGAATGTTTATTATACTTTCAGTAAAGACTGCATGACTCGAAATACATGTTAAACTTTTGTCTGCATGAAGTAATAATGGCACACTTTGATGAAATGTAAATTAAAAATAAGTACCAAAAGCCAGATATGTTAATCCGCATCATAATAATGTACTGCATCAAATTTAGACCACAATACATTGAATGTTTTAATACACGTTGATTTTTTAGTAACAATATTAGTAGCAAGTGTGGTTAGATAGAATTACAACCTGGATTACAATGGCAACAAATATTCCATACTACATTATAAGGCATGGGGAATTTTACAATACAGTCAAAGATAATAAGCAGATAATATGTTCTGTAAACATGCCACAAATACAGAATGGTAATTTGTATAGAATTGTAGGGGATACATTCCAAGCTTACAGAACAATCTTGATGTTATGGCACATTTGCTGCACTTTGAACTTATTAAACCAATTTTTGGTTGCTTTAAATCCTCTATTGGGAAGTTCACTGTAATGTTCTTTAAAACATGCTTATTGATA
Organism: Vandiemenella viatica; assembly: GCA_031002005.1. Classification (NCBI taxonomy): domain Eukaryota; kingdom Metazoa; phylum Arthropoda; class Insecta; order Orthoptera; family Morabidae; genus Vandiemenella; species Vandiemenella viatica. Next base: position 327,825,947 of record JARYHS010013630.1, on the reverse strand, counting down.
TTTAGCTTTCTCACAAATTACAGTGCCACTTACGAGCTCTCTCTTCTGATTGCTGTCTTAGAGCCATGTGGTTAAAGCAGCTTTTAGTTTTTCAATCGCTGGGTCACGAACAGTTCTTGATGATAGTTGGGGCGGGGGGGGAGTTTCTTCTATGCCCATGTATGCGCACAGGCGATTACCATGGAGGATGTTTATGCCACCATGGGAACGTCTGGTGTGGTTCCCCGTTTCCTTCCCAAGAGTGATTGTGTTTGTAAGTATTGATGACTGTGATAGTGTGCATGTTCAGTGTATTGTTTGTGTTGTGGATGAGACAAGGTAAAGGGTGAAAGCCAGTGCCGGCACATTCAGACCTACTCTTCCAAAATACTCAAGGGGGCCGCCAAGCTTAACATTCCCATCCAGCGGACAAATCCCCATTAACAATATTGTATGCCATCGCTCCATATGCAATGCAGAGAGGTTTGAATTTAACCAGGACTTGGGTGAAAAGTCTGGTGGCTATGAATTGCATAGCACTACCTCTCTTACCTTCCTGGGCAAGTCTTGATGATGAAAACTTCTGCCACCACCAGGACTCTACCCTTGTCAGCGCTTGATGCCATCACAGTGCAGCAATCAAATGAGCCAACAGAGCAGGTTGATAGTAAGGTGAAGCCATAGAATTCCTTTTCTCCTGATTTGTTAATTGATCGTACAGTTGATTCTTTGATACTAAAAGAAACGACTCCAAAATGATTCCACCAAAATGTAAACAGCCAAGCATTTCTGCTAGTGAGGAAATGACCTTTTTCCAAATGTGAATTAACATTATATTTCTTATTTTAGTCAAAATAATAAATTACGAACAAAACAAGCCTGAAAGAACATGTGCTATTCCCTAAAAAAATTTGTAATGTAACAAACACCCAGACTGCAGTTACAAGTCAAAAGAGCAACATGAGATGTGAAGTGGGATTTTTAATTTTACTTATGGCTTTACACCTTGTCAACATCAAGGTGATTAAAGGCGGGACGGGAAGGAATTTCGCCATAGTCTTTTTGAAGGAAGCATCCCAGCATTCACCTGGAGTGATTTGGGGAAACCACTGAAAACCCAAATCTGGATGCCTGGGCGGAGATTTGAACCGACATCCTCCTGAATGTGAGGCCAGAGCATTAACTGCTCACCCACCATGCTTGGTAAGTGGGATTTATTGAAAGCAAGAGTGTCATCTGTATCCCAGCGCCTTTTGGAAAGTACAAGTGTTTCTAACTCATTGATGTTGCAATAAGTCAAAAAAATTTGTATTCTGTGCTGATAGCAAATAAATAAATAGGCATGCAACTATTAAAATTGCAATAACGTTAGTTTCGTGTCCACGAATACAAAAAGTTGTCAATTACTTTACGTGCAAATACTGAAAATGCAAACAGTGAAACCGTGAATAAAGAGCTTTAACTGTGATGTAAGTTGCCTTAATGAATGCCATGGTACTGACATTGTTGCTTCACCAGGACAGAAGCAATTAAACAAATACATCCAGAACCAGAATTATAGCAAACATCACATTGTACAGCATAATCTGCTAAAATTTCAGTATCAATTTTAATCTTCTTTCCTTTTATTTATTCAAAATACTGACAGTACTAATTCAAACTTGTGTAACTGTACCAATATACAAAGAATCGCTCTGTTTTAAGTCTAATGTTTATTACAGCCTAGCCAGAACCTCCACAGATGATGTTGCTTGAAAATCTTAACTGTTACAACACAGGCAGGAACACTTTCACTGTATTGTAGTCTGAAATTTAACAGAAAATTGATGGTCAACACTGTATGAAAAATCATTTTACCTTTTAACTAACATTCTACTTTCATGTATAAATCAGGAAGTTCAAGAGCAAAAAATCACTTCATCTTCTGTAATGTTCACAATTTTCAAATTTACGTCCCAACAAGATTTTTGGGGACTTATTGGAAATCATGACTCCATGAAGAAATGCCGTCATAATACTGCATTTGTCAAACACAATACACCATTAGAAATACTTTCTAAAGCAATTTCTGTTCCAGGTTATTTTACCACCTAATTGCTGTTTGAAAATAATTATAAGGGATGTATTAAAAAATAATCGCAATTTAAAATGATACATCTTATGACTGACTTCCTCAGTAGTGTTTTATCATTAGATATTGCAGAGGAATGTTTTTGTATTGAAAACGCACTCTCCAGTAGATCCGTTTTTTGAAAAAATTTGTTTTTTTAGATGTTTCTAAGCTACTTATATATAAGATTGAAGTATTATAATGTAAACGAGTGCCATGTTAAGATACATTTACATCTGACACAAATTCAGAATATGTATCAGGATTTGTATCAGAACTTGTTTCAGCACTTGTATTGGAACCTGCATGAGGCCTTTATTGTATCTTATAAGTATGAACTTGGCATTTACATCAGTATATAATCAGACCCTGTTTGATATTTTGTATACTGATACGCCATAAAGGGTCATTATTTTAATTTGAACTGTCAAAGCATCAAAAATGTCATCTGATGAGAAATTTTTGTTTTTCTGCACTTACATGATACTGTTTAAACATTATATCATAACCCCGGGTGCAGTTTAGTCCCTTACATGGAATCGAAGTTAATGACAGAAAAAAAAAATCATATCTAGACAAACATATGGTGCGTATGCCATGTTAATTGAAAGAATCATATATATTATTTCTATAAGGTATTTATTTTTTTGTCACAAGCCTGTATCTTCCTTCATACTTAACCGAAATAAATGAATGAGGTGTCATTTTAAAGCTTATGGTCTCCACTTTGGTCATATCATATTTTAAGAAAGAAAGTTTTCGGAATTCGACCCTTAAAGGGCACAAATGTCAATATGTCTAAAATGCTGTTTTGTGTGTTACGAGTCATTTATCTCCCTGGATACCTATCTAAAATCGTTCAATGAAGTATCATTTTGAAGATTAAGTTCTCTGCTTTAGTGACGTAATATACGAAGACAAAAATTTTTTGTAATTCGACCTTTAAAGGGCTAAAGTATCAATATTTTAGCAATGCATTTTTGTGTCACGAGCCATTTATCTCACTTCATATCTAACCGATACAGATAAATGAGGTATCATATTAAAGACTAAGGTCTCCGCTGTGGTAACATTATATTTTAAGAAAGGAATTTTTCATATTTCGACCCTTAAAGGGCAAAAAAGTCAATTTTTCTAAAATACGTTTTTTGTGCCTCGAGCCATTTATCTCCTTGGATATCTAACCAAAATCGATAAATCAAGTAAGATTATGAGGAGTAATGTCTCAGCTTCGGTGACATCATATTTTAAGAAAGAAGTTTTTTTGAATTCAACCCTCAAAGGGAAAAAGTATAAATGGTTCTACAATGCATTTTTGTGTCACAAGCTATTTATCTCCCTCAATATCTAACCGATATTGATAAATGAGGTATTGTATTAAAGACAAAAGTCTCCGCCGTGGTAACATTATATTTTAAGAAAGGAATTTTTCGAAATTTACCCTAAAAAGGCAAAATTGTCAATTTTTCTAAAATGCGTTTTTTGTGCCTCGAGCCATTTATCTCCATGGATATCTAACCAAAAGCGATAAATCAAGTAAGATTATGAGGAGTAATGCCCCAGCTTTGGTGACATCATATTTTAAGAAAGAATGTTTTTTGAATTCAACCCTTAAAGGGAAAAAGTATAAATTTTTCTACAACGCATTTTTGTGTCATGAGCCATTTATCTCATTTGATATCTAACCGATATAGATAAATGAGGTATCATATTAAAGACTAAGGTCTCCGCCGTGATAGCATTATATTTTAAGAGAGCAATTTTTTGTAATTCGACTCTTAAAGGCAGTGGCGTAGCTAGGTCAACAAGGGCCCCGGTGCAATAAATTTATTTTGGGCCCTCAGGCCAGACGGGCGACCTTTTTTTTTGCTTTGTGTGCTGGTAGGGGCCCCCTGAACTGAGGATGGGGGCCCTTGAATTGTTCTTTAGGGGCCCCTGAGCAGTGGTTGGGGCCCCCCTGAGCAGCGAGGGCCCTTAGTGAGGGGCTCCTGTGTTCTCAGGGGCCCCTTAGACGACCGTAGAGCTTAAAAAAAAAAAAGGTCGCCAGTTTGCCATGAAGGCTCGTGGGCCCTCTAAACTGCGGTTGAGGGCCCCTAGAGGTGCGCTTGGGGGCCCCCTGAGCGTGAGGGCCCCGGTGAACTGCACCGCCTAGCCCCATAGTAGCTACGCCCCTGCTTAAAGGGCAAAAATGTCAATTTTTCTAAAATGCATTTTTTGTGTCTCGCGTCATTTATCGCCTTGGATATCTAACTGAAATCAATAAATGAAGTAGGAGTATGAAGAATAATGACTCAGCTTTGGTGACACCATATATTAAGAAATATTTTTTTTTTTTTTTTTTTGGGGAATTTAACCCTTAATGGGAAAAAGTGTAAATAGTTCTACAATGCATATTTGTGTCACGAGCCATTTATGTCTATTAATATCTAACCGAAATAGATAAACGTGGTATCATTCTAAAAATTAATGTTTCCGCTGTGGTAACATACATTTTAAGAAATGAATTTTTCTGAATTGAACTCTTAAAGGGCATAAATATGAGTATTTCTAAAATGCATTTTTGTGTCTCAAATGATAATTAAACAAAATTGATAAATGAGGAATCATTTTAAAGACTGAGGTCTTCGTAAGGTCTTAGGTTCCGTTACACCACATTTTAAGAAAGAAATTTATCAAAATTTTAACCTTACAAGGCAAAAGTATTAATATTTCTACATCGCATTTTCCTGTCACGAGCTATTTATTTCCCTTGATACCTAACCGAAATTAATAAATGAGGTATCGTTTTAAATATTAAATTATCCACTTTGGTCACAACATACGGTATTTAAAAAAAAAAAAACTGTCTCCAAATTCAACCCTTAAGGGGCAAAAATATCATTATTTCTAGTACTTTTTTTTTCTATCTCGCTTGACAACAAACCGAAATCGATAAATGATGTATCATTTTAAAGACCAAGGTGGCTGCTTTGGTCGCACCATATTTTGTAAAAGAAATTTTTTGGAATTCGACCCTTAAATGGCAAAAGTATCAATATTATTTCTACAGTGTGTTTTTTTTATTATTACAAGCCATTCATCTTCTTCGATACCTAGCCGAAATCGATAAATATCATATCGTTAAGGTCTCCAGTTAGGTAAAATCATAAATTAAGAAAGAATTTTTCGGAATTTGGTGCTTAAAGTGGTAATGCGTATGAGAAAGTTCAGAGCCAAGTCCCTAGATTGCAGCAGTAGATACGACAGAGATGTCAATAAACTTTTTCCGTTATGGAAACACTTTTTTTTGTTATACAATTCCAATGTAAACATTTTATTCGCACAGCAACAAATATCACAGAGATTTTGATATGCTGTATGCATTTTGTTCAGGTTGGTTGTATTCTGTTAAAGTCAGTGACAGTTTGTCGTAAATGCAGTGTGTTTTACA
>JARYHS010013630.1:327472957-327819428 GCA_031002005.1 Vandiemenella viatica | reverse complement strand
GCACTGAACCGAGTGAGAACAGGCTACGGTAGATGCAACTACTGTATGTACAAGTGGGGAATGATAGAGAATCCTTCTTGTGACTGCGGTAACTATGAGAAAACCATTCACCACATCACCATGGAATGCCCTCTTATGAGATTCGGTGGCACAATGCATCATATTCATGAAGCAACCACAGAAGCAATTGAATGGCGCAGTTGTTAGACATCAGTCTGTAGTAGTAGTTATATTTATTGTAATTTCATGTAGTTACTGTTTTGTAATTCCTCTGGCCTACGAAACAAAATAACAACTTTTTAAAAATATATTCTTGATTAGTGATTTTATTGTCATCTTTCCAGGACCTTCTATTTAATACAAATTGAGATTTATAGCTATCAAAACATACCATCACAACTTGCAGGAGCAGTTGATTAACTTGAATTTGTTGAGGCCAGATTAATAAAAGTTTTTCCAAATGGAATATCAAGTGTGGTGGAAAGTCGTCATTGAGGGAATGCAGAAATACATATCAAACAGCAGTGTTATCTTACCTGAGATTTTACTGGTGCCAAGTCTTATGGGTGAGCTTGACAATAGGCAGGACACAGCTTTGATCAACAAACTGGCCATCCAGATTTTGATTTTCCATGGTTTCCAGTAGTTGCTCCAGGTGAACACTGAGATGGTGCCTTCAAAAGACCGTGGCCAAGGTTGTTCCCACCCTCCTTCTCCCTATGAAGCTATGTAACTTCAGTACAGTCTTTTAAATGTGGTATACTCAACTTCCGATTGGGCTTTTAAGTTCTGTGCTTACATGTATTATTGTTGCTACAAGCCTTATTACAAATGGAATTATGCCAGTTAATTTGTGAATCTACAGATGTTTGATAGACCTGAGAAAGTAATGGATCATACAACTGTGGAAAAATACCCTTGATGTGGACTTGTGTGTGTTTCTGTAGTTGTCATGTTGCCGAGTAAGATTTTAATTCGGCACTTGATAGTTGTATTAATGCACTGGGAAGGCTTATACCGGTTCGGGGAGCTACAAAGGGGCCAAGCATGACCCCAGGCCCCAGCGTACTGGCCATCCTGACTGGTTTTTAGTTGGTTTTCCACAACCATCAAGGTGAATGCTATGACGGTCCTCAATCTCCGCTTCATAAACCATGCATTTCACAAACAAAAAATTACACTTATCATATACAGAACATAGTAATACATTTTACAGACAGATGACAACACTTCAGTTCCTCCATTAATATGTAGCGTGACCTGCCAGTCAGCAAGGGCATGCAACTGTACAACCAAAGCTGCACACCAATGAAGAGTAAAACTCACCAACGGTAACGAACCTCTAATGTTGGGAAAAGGCGGTGAAGAAGAACAAGACTTTATAGCTGTGTTAAGTGGTTGTTTGGTTTTATTTATACTCTACATTAAGATTGTAAAGTTATTGTATGTATGTCTGTTGAAAATCAGTTATTAATGTTATAGTTGTGTTGAGATTACAACAACATAAGCTTGATAAGCTGTGGTTTGTTTAATTAAAAAAATACTTTAGATCAAACAAAAATCTATTTAACTGACAAAAAGAGTATTAAAACATTTCTGAAGATAACTGTGTCAACACGCCACTCTTTTATTAGAAGTATGTTTTGGCAAAAAATGTAGTTAAGATTTTTCTCAGACGTGAACAATTCATAATGTTATCGACATTTTACAGGAAGGTTGAAAAAGTGGCAGCTAAAACCTAATCTAGTTCCAAGTCTAGGTTTGCTGTCATTGAGCCACACTTTGCATGCAACAAGCAACATTTACCAAACTTTTAGATCCAACAAAAAAAGGCTTAAATTATCTTCGTTAAAATTTGAAAATTTATTTTTATGGTAATTCAGCTCAGCCTTCAAAGAAACAAGTTCAACTTTAAAAAATATTTGATCGATGTTTCGGGTACCTGTAAATACAAAGCAAGTATCTTCTAAAAATACAATGATAAAACATTTTGCCCTGCAATCAGATATTTTTAAGTTTTAAAAATGATTTCAAGCAGTTCAACAAATGAGGAACTACACTTCGGCAACAGGCCTATGGTGAAAAGGTAAACTAATAACCTGTTCTGTGATGACTTTGATGATGAAAAGCCATAAACCCATTTGAATAACGATTTGGGGAGGGGGGGCCGAAATGTGGTTTTACTGGTTCAGACTATGAATTTGTAGGAATATTACTCAAAGAAGGATGAGGTGCCTTAATGTGAGATTACTTGTTTAAAAAAATAATGTGCCTGGTTTCCTGTTTGAAATTATTGAAATTGTGGTTTATTCCATTGTGCTATCTGAAATGTTTTATGTCGCCTCGCTGTGGCTTCCTCAAGGCACTTAACCATAACACCTTGTGCATCTAAATCTTTGTAAACCAAATTATAGCTTTAAATCAATTTTCTGTACATTTGATCCTTATATCATTATGATTGTATTTATAGTAAGGGACCGTGCACAAACTACGTGGCTCGGTCCAGGGGGGGGGGGGTTGGCTGGAAGGCTACTCTAGGCTACTTGGGGGAGGGGTAGTTCCGAGCCAGGCCATGTTGCTTTCCCTTCATAACATTTTTCACAGTTAAAATGAGGAATAGAACTCACAACAGCATGTGAATATTTATTTCCCTCAGTTAATTATCTCCGTATGTAATTTTCAATAGTCTGACAAGAGAAAACATAATGCAGTAAGGGTGTGTCCAATACTTTCGCTCGGAATGCTGTTCATTACATTTTCAAAATCTCTTACGTATTCTATCCATTTTGTGTGTTTTTGACTGCAGTACGTCCGAAATAATCGGCCTATCTCTCTCATTTGACGTTCCGCGGGATTACTCGAGGGATGATGATATTTTAATATGTTTCACATTATTTTCACTCATACAAGCGGACCTGCTTTTTGACACAAACTGACTTCCATTGTCTGACAACACAGATTTTGGCTGTCCGACCAATTCGAGATAATCATTCTGTAACTTATTTGCTAGTGCTCTTCCTGTGGCCTTCTTTATCAGGTACAATTTCACAAACTTCGAAAACATGCCGAAACACACAAAAATATATACAAAACCGCCTCTTGACTTAGGTAGTGGGCCATACCATAAATCTACTGCTAACAGAACTTATACGTTTTCTGGCAATATGTACTGCATTAAATTCTTAGTAGTTACCGCAGATCTGGTACGCTGGCATTGATCGCAGGTAGCTAGCTGTTGTGCAACACGCTTCCGCTTGTTCTCGAAAATGACAACCTCCTGCAATTTTAGTTAGCATGTTTCAATTCCATAGTGCCCGTAGCTTAAGTGGGTGTAATCTATTATCAAGTCTACATAATGATGAGGCCAGCATAACTTCCAATCTTCAGTTGATTCCTCCCGCCTCCAGAACTAAACACCGTTATATAAAGTATAGTACTCATTAACTTTTTGTTACTTCTGCTTCCTAGATTTTGCTTTACCAATTTCAGACATTCATCCTCATTCTGCCTCCTCTACATATCTTTGCATATTTCTTTTACACCCTTCTCATGTATAACTCCTTTCATATAATAGACTTTAAATACTGTCATTCATTTTGTTTCGCGCTACTTCCTCCCATAGGTAGCTGCGATAAGGCGTCAGCTACTTTGTTGTTGCTACCTTTGATATATCTTATTTCATAGTTATATAGCACCCATCTGGTTAATCTCCCATGTAGTAATTTACATTCTTGAAGGAAAGTTAAAGCCTAAGGTCGCGTCCTACGTAAGCTACAAATGCGAGTGTCACCACGCGACATCTGGCTGCGCTAATTTCAGCTACAAGCAACTACAGCAGTCCGAACGCTTGGTTGTCCTGCGTGCAAGCGACAGATTCACGCCACAAGTTGAGCCGGTCAGCTGAATAAAAATTTCACTGAGAAACCGTAAAATGTATATCTGGACAGTGCCTTAACTAATCTAGCCCTGATTAGGAAAATTAGGCGAAAGAGGAATGCTGTAAATCTTATATATATAAATAGACGTGTTTTTTCCTATTTTTCACTTTTCAGCCACAACTACCTAGAACAGATCACTGATGTTTGTGGGTGGAAGTAGCATGGAGTTTCCTGTCGTGCACAACGTTGGCCGAATGCCAATAGCTGTGGGGATGTGGGAGATATAAAGATTAAAGTTGGTCAGTGCAGGGCGTTTTCATATTTCGACCAAAAATTCGTATCTCCGTATACTTCTCTTTCCTGCCACAACTACATAACATAGACCTTTGGTGTTTGTGTGTGGTAGTAGAATCGTCTTTCCTGTTGTGCACTATGGTTAATAGATGTCGGTAGCTATGGGGGTGTGGGAGATATGGGGGTTGAAAGTGGTCGACCTGTGCCAATTTCCTACTTCTGCCAAAGACAAAAGTGTCATGGTGTATCACTTTTCAGCGAAAACTATAGATCACAGATAACTGGAGTTTGTGTGTAGTAGTAGCACAGAGTCACCTTTCGATCACAACAGCGGCCGAATCTAAGAAACTGTGGTAGATATGGTGGTTGTAAGTGGCCGACCAAGGATATTTTCGTATTTCGACTTGTCTCCGCATATGTCACTTTTCTGCCACAACTACATAGCATAGAGCATTGGTGTTTGTGTTTGGTAGTAGAATCGTATCTCATGTAGTGCACTATGGTTGTTAGATGTCGGTAGCTATGGGGGTGTGGGAGAAATGGGGGTTGAAAGTGGTCGACCTGTGCCAATTTCATACTTCTGCCAAAGACAAAAGTGTCATGGTGTATCACTTTTCAGCGAAAACTACAGATCACAGATAACTGACGTTTGTGTGTAGTAGTAGCACAGAGTCACCTTTCGATCACAACAGCGGCCGAATTCAGAAACTGTGGTACTGTGGTAGATATGGTGGTTGTAAGTGGCCGACCAAGGATATTTTCATGTTTCGACTTTCTCCGCATATGTCACTTTTCTGCCACAACTACATAGCATAGAGCATTGGTGTTTGTGTTGGTAGTAGAATCGTATCTCATGTAGTGCACTATGGTTGTTAGATGTCGGTAGCTATGGGGGTGTAGGAGAACTGGGGGTTGAAAGTGGTCGTTCTGTGGCAATTTCATACTTCTGCCAAAGACAAAAGTGTCATGGTGTATCACTTTTCAGCGAAAACTACAGATCACAGATAACTGACGTTTGTGTGTAGTAGTAGCACAGAGTCACCTTTCGATCACAACAGCGGCCCGAATTCAGAAACTGTGGTACTGTGGTAGATATGGTGGTTGTAAGTGGCCGACCAAGGATATTTTCATGTTTCGACTTTCTCCGCATATGTCACTTTTCTGCCACAACTACATAGCATAGAGCATTGGTGTTTGTGTTTGGTAGTAGAATCGTATCTCATGTAGTGCACTATGATTGTTAGATGTCGGTAGCTATGGGGGTGTAGGAGAACTGGGGGTTGAAAGTGGTCGTTCTGTGGCAATTTCATACTTCTGCCAAAGACAAAATTGTCATGGTTTATCACTTTTCAGCGAAAACTATAGATCACAGATAACTGGCGTTTTGTGTGTAGTAGTAGCACAGAGTCACCTTTCGATCACAAAAGTGGCCGCCGAATTTCAGAAACAGTGGTACTGTGGTATATATGGTGGTTGTAAGTGGCCAACCAAGGATATTTTTGTATTTCGACGAAAGGCATGTGCCTCCGCAGATTTCACTTTTCTGCCACGACTACATAGCATAGAGCATTGGTGTTTATGTGTGGTAGTAGAATCGTGTCTGTTGTCGTGCAGTATGGTAGTTTGATGTCTGTAGCTATGGGGGTCTGGAAGATATGGGGGATGAAAATGGTCGACCTGCGGCAATTTCATATTTCTGCCAAAGACGCATGTGTCACGGTGTATCACTTTTAAGTGAAAACTATCAATCGCAGATCACTGGCGTTTGTGTGTGGTAGTAACACAGAGTCTCCGATAGATCACAACGTTGGCCGAAATTCGGTAACTGTGGGCGTGTGTGAGATATGGTGTTTGAAATTGGTCGATCATGAATATTTTCGTATTTCATCCAAATACTTGTGTGTAGCCGTAAGTTTTACTTTGCTGCCGGAACTACATAGCGCAGAAGACTGGTATTTGTGTGTGGTAATAGTATCGAGTCTCCCATCGTGCACTATGGTGGTTAGATGTCTATAGCTGTCAATATGAATTCTTTACAATCACGAACGAAGTCATGGGTAGCAGCTAGTGAAATATATTGAGAGAGACACATTCATGGAGAATTCCACCACTTATATTTACAGCTAAGAAGATCACCACCAAAATTCTTCGAATATACGAGAATGACTACAGATACGTTCGATTATCTGATAAATTGATTGCAGAATTGGTTGGCATGGAACTGAAAGTGGGTAATATAGATTACATTTTTCAAATTAAAACATGTCTTTCTAGTAAATCCAATTTTTTGCATATAACTTTTTTTTCTATTTCTTCTTCAGGTATTTTGCTACAGGAGCATCGTTCCGCCAGCTCTCATTTTCATTTAGAGTTGGAAAAACAACAGTAGCAAATATAGTGAGTGAAATGTCAAGGGCATTGTGGAAATGTTTTCAGCCATTACATATGCCACAACCTACAAAGGAATATTTCTTGCAAGTTGCTAAGGACTTTGATGAGAAATGGCAGTTTCCAAACTGCATTGGTAGTATTGATGGGAAGCACATTAGAATTCCCCCTAATTCTGGTAGTCAGTGCTACAATTACAAAAACTATTTTTCAGTTGTTTTTCTATCAGTGACAAATGCAAGATACAGATTTGCAGTGATTGATTGTGGAGCTTATGGAAAAGACAGTGATGCTGGTGTATTCAGCAATTCTATCTTTTACAAAAACATTGAGTCAAATCTGTCTATTTTGCCTGGGTATTCCTGTCTGCCAAATTCAGATGTGATAGTGCCACATGTGTTTGTTGGCGATGAAGCATTTCCATTAAGGACATATCTAATGCGTCCTTATCCTGGAAGAAATATGACACCTGAAATAGCAGTTTTCAACGAGAGACTATCTGCAGCAAGAAGAGTTGTGGAATGTTCATTTGGCATCCTTTCATCAAAGTGGAGAATTTTGTTGAAAGCAATTGAAACAGATGTGGAGAATGCAGTAGCTATTGTAAAGGCGACTGCAATTCTACATAACATAATCATTGATAGGGAGGGTGTTGGCCTCACATTGCCAGCAGCCAAAAAGAATTTAACTGTTGGAACACACTTAAGCCCATCAGTAACACAAAATTCTTCCCAGTGTGAAGCAATAAAAATAAGAAATACATTTTGTAATTATTTTAACAATGTAAAAGCAGCAGAATTGTAATAAACAAAACTCTAATGAACCTACTGTTTTTTCATACAATTTGTATAGGTTGGCTCTCAGTAACCATATAAACTTCTGTCACTTATTTGATCTGATTTTATTATCTGTTAAACCAGAATGTTTTATTTAGTTATATTGCAATCCATGACTGACTCACAGCCATTGTGATATAAAAGTGTATCATATTTAGAAAAGAGGAAGTTACTACACTGCACAACATCCATAAAATGTTTACTTATACTTACTTTCAATGCCTATTTCATATTTTTTGTTGTATACATGTAAAGCTTACATTCTTGTCTAGCTGGTAAACCATATAGAAGCTGACAGCTACTTTATGGTCTGAATCCGTCACAACTTATGGCCCTTGAACTAATTTTTTTGCCATGATGCAAATGTAGGTGGGTACAGGATAGGAGGAAGATGGGGGTGTAGGGAAATTGCCACCAGAGCCTGTGCTCCATTACAATTAAATTAAATAAAAAAAATTAAATCCTTCACCTCTGTTGTGTACTTAACTTCTCTTTAAACTAAAGATCAAACTCACAAAGTATGTATAACTAAAAAATCATGCAACATTGGCAGAGCAAGGTACAAGACATGGTTAGAAATATGAAAAAACTGAATGAACTCCATTTTTGCATTATTTTTTATTTGCAATTTTATTTTTTTAACACTCCAGTAATTTGTCCCATCACATCTAGTTTATCTAATTGGTCGAGCTGCTTCATGTATGGTACTAGTGACAGCAAGAATCTGGTGTCTTCACACTGCTGCTCTGATTCCAGCATTTCAATTTTTCTTGCCTCCATTTGAAGAAGTTGTTCTTCGAAATTGAAGTCTAATTTTTTCCTCTTCCTTGATGGCTGTTGTGTTGGAGGTGTCTGAAGAGAAGCAATATAGTCCTCTGAGTTTGCTGATATTTCCTCACTATCACTGCAGTCTAAAAGTACTGCATCCACAAATACTGAATTATCAGTGACGACTTCCTCAGAGTTGCTGATGTTGGCACCTGAGGATTGTGGAATTGAGTTTTCCTCAACTGAAATATTAAATTCAGTTTCTCTGGGCATCATTACATCCTTGAGAAACATCATTGATTTAAAGTGGCACCAATTGCTCTGCCTAGCCACAGCTGCACTCCCTGATGATGGAATTGGTGTCTTCTTCATCTCTCTCCGAAACCCATCCCTCAAAGACTTCCACTTTTTTTTTGGCCTCATCCTCTGAAAGCAGACATACAAACAGACAACTTAAAATTTTGTTTATGGCTTTGGACTTGAAAACTCTTAAATTTCTTTCATCTGAACTACCCATTTTAAACAATTATGTCCTATCCCATCAATATAAGTAATAGCAAGTACTTGATTATAGACTTTTACTATGAAATATAAAAATCTCCGCTTTTGGTGAATGAAAACAATCTTTTAGGAGTAGGTTTTGCTAAATTTAATTATTGTATATTTAGAAAGCTACAATATACATACATGCAACTTCAAGATACATACTGTTAAGAAATGAAACTTCACTTTGAGCAGAACTTATGTAATCTGTCAGACTACAAACAATCATATTGGTCAGAACTTATTCAGCAACTGCATTCACTATAAACCATAGGACCAATTACTTATGCTAAGATGAAAGCTGATATAGTTAAACTATGACCAAAGCGTAGCTGGAAATTAGTTTCTTGGTTGAAAAACGTTTACAAACTATTAAATAACACCGAGTGATACTGTATATGTAAGATATACCACAGCTGCCCACACACCATAAGCCAATAGACAAGAATATGAAATGTAGCTGCACTACATCAGTTGAAACAATAGAAAAGAACATTGTGCCAAGCACGCCACATTTTGGGGATTTTATTCGAAGTGCTTCATTCTTCCATTTGTATGCAAGTTCGACGATATGCGTGCTTATCTGAAGCTTGGTTTAGTGTTTTATACTTTTCTTACCTGTGAATGTGTGCAGCTATTTCGTATGTCAGTTGTGGATGTAGGCAATTTAGTGTGTTCATAGTATATGTTTCCAAAAACCTTGCCTGTTTGTCCTATAATTGCTTCATGTTATTTTATAAATTTATGCTTCTACATATGGGTCTTGTTTACTGTATGGCTTTTATTGACAGTAATGAGTCCTGTAGTAAATTAATTTCCTTAAGTCTGATTCATTGCTCTTCATTATTTGCTGTTAAGACAGAGTAATTATGTCAGAAACAAGTAAGCTACACTGTCTCTTGTAGGCATATATGGCTTCTTCTACTGTAATTTAGCATAAATCTTTTATGGCTGTACATCTACATCTATATATATACTCTGCAATTCACAAAATTTTTGGGTGGCAGAGGGTGCTCAGCACCAAAGCTAATCTCTTTGCTGTGCATTCCAATCCCTAATGGTACGAGGGAAAAAAGAATTCATATAAGAATCAGTCCGGCACCTTATTTCTCTAATTTTATCTTTCCTGTCCTTCCGACTCAAATAGGTTGGTGGAAGAAGTATTTCACTACACTCAAAAGTGAAAGTGGGAGTACGCATGTTAACCAATAAGTTTAAACGAAACGTGTGTCGTCTATCTACCAGAGACTCCCAACCTAATCTACTAATCAGTCAATAACTGTATATCAATAACTGTATTGTTTAACTCGTATTTCGGAACAATGGATTCTTTTTGTTAGTTATGCTCATTGTCTTGCACTTTTTACAATTTAGAGTAAGTTGCCACTCAGCGCACCAAGCCAAAATAACATCCAGATCGTGCTGAATTTCTAAGCAATCAGCCAAATTTCTTACTTCCCTATAAATAACCGCATCATCAGCAAACAATCTAAATAGGCTTTTCACTTTGTCTCCGAGATCGTTTATAAAAATTAAGAAAAGAAGTGGTCCTATTACACCTCCTTGAGGTACACCCGATGTAATATCTAGATTAGAAGAACTTTCTCCTTCAACGACAACATACTGCGACCAACCAGTTAGAAAATCCTTTATCCATTCACAAAGCTGATCCGATATACCGTATGCTCGAAGCTTCGCTAAAAGGCGGTTGTGTGGCACAGAGTCAAAGGCTTTCTGGAAATCTAAAAAGATTGCATCAACTTGTGAACCTGTATCGATAACTTTCATTACGTCGTGTGTAAATAGGGCCAGCTGTGTTTCACATGATATTTTCTTCCGAAATCCGTGTTGATTTGTTGTAAGCAAATTATTATCATCTAGAAAATTCATAATGTTCGAGCATATAATATGCTCCATAACTCTACTACAAACAGATGTTATAGATTTGGGACGATAGTTTCCGGGATCACTTCGATCACCTTTTTTGAAAATTGGAGTTACTTGCGTGATTTTCCAGTCTGAAGGTACTTTTTGCTCTTCTAATGATTTACTGAATATATCAGACAGAAAACTGTGTGCCCTCAAAAATGGGGATGTCAATTTCTCTTTATAAGTTCCTTCACCCGTAGGTTAATCACTTTATGGCATATGGCTATCATTCTGTTGTCAGTTTTTTCTGCATCAATTTCATTTGTTTGTTAGCTAGTATTATTGATTATCTTGTTCTGCTGAACGCACCAAGCTTTGAAACATGTTGAAGAGCTATTATATTCCTTGGCTAGTTACATACACTTGTACAGTGCACAGCCAGAAATTGTTCACCTTTCAGAATAATTTTCAATCTGTTCACATACACTCTAATAAAACAACATTATAATCAGTAATAGTAGCTAACAAACAAATGAAGTTATGCAGAAGAACCTAACAATAGAATAATAGCCATATGCTATAAAGTGATTAAACTACTAGTGAAGGAACTTAATAAAAGAGAAATTGACATCCAGATTTCAAAGCTGTATAGAGCCATATATGACTACATGAGTCAGTGCAGCTTACTTGTTTCTGACATAATTCTGTCTTAACAGAAAATACTGAAGAGAAATGAATCAGATTTGAGTAAATTAATTTACTACATGACATTACTGTCAATAAAAGCCATACAGCAAACAACACCCATATGTAGAAGCATAAAATAATATGAAGCAAGTGCTTCCGTGGTCAATACAAACAGGCAGGGTTTTTGGAAACACAATTGCGCAAGCTTCAGATAAACACACATATCGTTGAACATACATACAAATGGAAGAACAATCCCGAAATGTGGTGTACTTACCACAGTAATTAAAAAGTGACTCATAACAGAAATTGTGAATATGACCAGAAACATTAAATGAAAAATCACACATCACGGTATTTTTCTACTTTAGTAAAAAACTTTCAATAAGTTACATGTAATAAGCGTGTGAAACTGAAAGAAACTTTACTAATGTAGATAAAAAAAAAAAACAATTTCGTACTTACTTGTTGAGCCCACTGCCTTGGCCACATCCATCCACTCTTTGTCAGAAATATAACAATTGTGGTAATTTTTTTGCATCATATCCCACAATGAACGCCTCTTCGACACTTCTGATATTAAAACTTCGGCAAAATCTTGCGACATCGTGCACGAAACTTTACAACCTAATCTCGTTGTAGCAGACGCTTCTCGCCAATGCCTGTCACACGTGCTACAGCGACGAGATACAAACAGGTTTGAAATTCAAACGTTTCCTGTTGTAGCGGCAGGCAGGCAGCGCTGCAGATGTAGCTCACGTAGGACAGAACGGTAATTATACCTGCGTTTGTGTTTTGTCGCCTGAAGCTGTCACGCGCTTTTGTAGCTTATGGAGGACGCGGCCTTAGGATCGATCAATTTAATAGTACGGTGCCCCCATAAATAATATCTTAACATTTTGAATGCCCTATAAAAATGCTAATGCTTCCTTTTCTGAAATTCCGTACACTTGTTTGTGCTTGTTCAACAATCGATTCCCAAACTGCTGTCGATTTAACTCTCCTACCGTCAGTACTTTCTATTTGACAAAGATGGATACCCAGTCCATGTCTGAGCTGTCAGAATCCATATAAAAAGGTAGCTCCATGTTCGGATGATGCAAGATTTTGCTGTTACTAACTCTTGTTTTAATTTATCAAAGCCGTGTTGGCATTCTTTAGTCCATACCCAGATCGCATTTTTCTTTTACATGCTTATTTAAATGTGGATTGTTAAACGATTGGTCGGTCAAAAATTTTCTATAGAAACCACACAATCCGAAAAATGACTTTAATTGTTTCATGTTTCGTAGCACTGGGAATTTTTAAATTACTCCTAATTTATCTGGATCGGGTAATATTCCATCAGCATTTATTCTTTTTCTTTTATTTTGCCTGCTGAATGTTATTCTTGACAAATGTCGCAGTGCCATAGCTTTTATAATACGTTGCTGACAGGAATGTATATCCTGCTAAATGGCATTTAGATTATAGATGGTGTATGTCTTCGCAGTGGGGTTCTTGAAAGAGAGTTGTTTTTAAGTAACTTTAACAGGTAGTCACTTTTTGATCTGCTTATTACTTAAATATTTAGTTGTAAAATTTGCAGTGCTTGTCAAAGTTCTTTTGTTGTGATAGTAGTTACTGGGCTCTGAAAACAGAAATTTGAAGTTGACAACATTGTTCTGTATCCTCTAATTGCTGGAATCTCCACAAGCTAAAGCTCTAGGTCCAGCAGCAAATTGATATGTAGATTATTCAGCCGTGGCTTTGTCATGTTGCCCAGGATGCGCCATGAGGAGGCTAGTCTACTTTTGCACCCCTCATTTCCCTATCATAATTTGTAACTCCTTTTCGCTGCATAGTGCCTATTGTTTCATTTTATATATATGGCAGATGGTGGTGAAACATCAAACTAGATATGCATGAATATAAAGATGTACATTGTTTAATGAAGCAGAGAAAATAAATTAGAATTATTTTGTTAAAATCATTAATATACAATAAGAGATGGATTGTACCAAAATTGGCTGGATACCCAACATCCTCCTGACTTAAATCACTGACAAGACCCTACCAATAACCTATTACAGTAGAACTCCAATTATCCGAATCAATTGGGACCGGACCCCATTCGGATAATCGAAAATTCGGATAATTGGATTTTTTCCGAAAAAGGGTCTATTTTAATTAATTGCTGTATGTATGTTGAAAATGGGAGAAAAACACTATATTTAAAGGAAAAGAGCTTTTAATTTATTGAATGAAAAGGCAACACTTTTACATGTTAAGTGAAGTTACAAGTGCTGTACGTAGTACAGTATGCACAGTATGTACCATACTGTAAATAAAGTCATTGCTTGCTGAACATCTCTGCCAAAGTAAGCTGCTTGACTGTTTTCATCTGTTTTCCAACAGCAAAGTCGCTCATCCGCTTGAAAGTGAGAAGTTTCATATGGTATGTAGGCAGAGTCATTATTTTTGGAATCGCACTATGTTTCCGTTTTAATTAAAAAGTGATTCGGTTAATCAGCAATTCGGATAATCGGAGTTCGGATAGTTGGAGTTCTACTGTACATACTTATTTTTTATTTGTTAGTAATTTTAACAAAATTCTTCTACTTTGTTTTCCTTCCACTGCTCCAATTATACAATTTTCATTTTATGTTCATAAATATCTACTTTGATGTTTCACCACCACCTGAGATATATATGTAATATTTTAGTCTTTTCCTGAGAATTATTGATAGTTAACTCCTATCATCTCGACTTCCCCCACCCTGTTATCCATGAAGTAGCTAATCATCTGTGATAGACTGAGTTGTGTGCACAACCCTCTTTGCCAAATGGTTTAGTACTACATGCATGAATAATGTTTTAAACTGACCTATTATAAAATGTGTTCATGTTTTTGTGCTTTTTTATGTTTGTCTGGACCGTCTGCCTTGATCTGTGGTAAGTGATGGGTTACTTTCCCTATCCTTACTTATTTTTATTTAATTAACTAGCTGATACCCGCGACTTCGTACGTGTGGATTAAGAATTTCTTTGCCAGAATTTAATATAGAAAGTTGTTGGTAACTAAGGATTGTTCCCAAACAACACCGAATCGGCATAATATGACAGGAAAGCCATCACTATATCATTCTACCATCGAACTTGTCTCTTGAAGAGAATCAATTTCCAACATATTTAAAAACAGAAAAACAAACGAAGGTGAGGGGATGTGGGGAAAAAAAGGGGGGGTGTTAACTAAAGGCAGCTTTACTAAATAATATGTTTTTTCTCTAAACAAAATTTATTAACTAATTATACACTAACATAATGCATGAGAAGCACAGCTCCAGCAACCGACGTAACATTACAGACTAACACACACATCTGTATCTCTGTCACCATTCGATAAGTTCTCAAAACTTTGTGACTACAATTGTTAATCATACAAAAAAAAAAAAAAAAAAATGTCCTGTGCCCTCCCTACAGATTTTCTTGTCAAATTCCACCAATATCGGTTTAGGCATTTAGTCATCAAAACGTAACAAAAAGACGAAGACTTACTTCCGCATTTATAGTATTATTACTGCAGATCACACACACACTGACTGCGAATCACCCCTAAGGAATCAATATAACGTAAAAAAAGTGTACACTTACAGCATTGCAATACTACCTACGATTACCTCGCATTGCACCCCTAAAAAAATCTTTGCCTCCCCGGAGATTTGAACCAGAGACCAAGATCCAAACATCAGTAAGCAAGCGCTTTAACCACTGCGCTACCTGACCGCTGTATTGAAAGCCAGTACAGATACCTACACAACCAACGCGTCTGTCTATTGCCGTTCAGTAAATCGATGATGTTTCAACCAAATGTAGACAGTATTTTTCTCCTTGTTTCAAAGGATAAGTGTGCAAAGTTTCATCAAAGGTCGGATGAAAACTGTGGATTTGTATGAAGGACAAACAAACAAACATACATTCATCTTTATGTATATATACTACTACAATTAGATTTATAAACAAAAATGTAAGTTCACCAATTTTATGCATAAGAGTTTAATTTACAGATAAAAAGAGTATAATTTAAAAATGTCTAGCCCCTCTTAAATATTATCATTTTTCTAGCTGAAATATTTTTAACTATCTATTTTTGTTATTTAACAATAAAATCGATTTATTAAATAGACATTGATTATTAAATTTGATAACAGTTTATAACTATGCTGGATTCCATGGAATTGAGGCCAATCACGCAAATGTCCTGTGGGATTACAGTCTGTAGCTCCCTCTTCTTCTTCTTCCTAGCATCTATCCCACATTGCAGGGTCTGCTTTACTGGACTTCTTCCATAAAAGCTGATCTTGTGCATTCTTAGGTAAGGCATTGACTAGTCACTTTTCTCCCTCAAGTTAACCAGCCAGTGCTTCCCAAGTCACCCTCGTAGTATACAGCCTTCCGGATTTCAAGTGCAGTTCTCACAACTGAAGTATTGTTGCTGTACACTGCAGGGCCGGCCCATGCAGATGACCAATGCATTTTCTCAGGGATTGGAGGCACATCAAAAGCTGCCCGAATGTTATCATTCCTGATTTGGTCCAATCTAGTAAGTCCCTGTGGCCAGCGAATAATCCTTCAGTTCCATGACATGAAACTGTTATTCATGTCTTTTTGTGACTGGCCAACATTTAGTTCCATACAATGCCACTGGTCAAGAAGTAGTTCTGTAAATCTTTGATTTAAGGTATAGTGGCACTTTCCAGTCGAAAAAGACTGCTGTGACCTAATGCCATTTCATCCAGGCTGTGTAATACTTTTAAGACAGAGGATAAATAGGATTTGGGACCTAGCTGATCCCTGATGAACACCAAATCTGATGGAAAAAGTTGAATTTCCTGCAGCTCATCGAACATAGGTGGTGGCATTCCTATATAGCAGCTGGATCCATTTAACATTTACCGCTGGGTACTCTATACTGCCTCAGTGTGTGCCAGATTAGATCACAAAGTACCCTATTGAAGGCCTTTTCACGATCCAAAAAAGCTATATGCATTGGTTTTCTTTTTTCAGGGTGCCTTTCTATTAGAATATGTGTGGTCCCTGTGCCTTTCATGAAACCACACTGATATGGCACAATCTTAACTACAAGGTCAATACCAAAAGTAGTAGGACTGATTTTCTGTAGCACAAGCAGAGCTGTGGAGGGGGGTTAGGCTGTTTGGTGAGGTGGAGGAGGGTTTGGCTGGTTGGTGAGGGGACACTTAGCAACAGAGAAACACCATCCGCAGTCGTCTACGGGCTTCAGTAGAGTATAGATATCGGTTATTGTGAATCGTGTGTTTCGTCATTGTCGATGCACAAAATGAATCAAAATCTCGAGTAGCGGTATTTGATAAAGTTTTGTGTCAAACTCGGGAAATTGGCAACTGAGACCCTACAAATGGTTAAACAGGCTTACGGGGATACTGCAATAAGCCACTCTAGTGTTTTAGAATGACACAAACTGTTTAAAGAAGGTAGGGAGCTCATTGAAGACGACCATTGCACTGGACAGCCGTCGACGGCACGAACCGACGACAATGTGGCCAAAGTGAGAGAACTGCTGAACAATGACTGACGCTTAAGCATTGAAGCAATTAGTGACGAGCTGAATATTGCTCACACAAGCATTCAACGCACCGTTCTCGAGGATTTGGCCCTGCACAAGATGTGCGCCAAGATGGTGCCGAAAATTCTGACTGCCAACCAAAAAGAAACACGTATGCGCCTTTCCCAAGAAGTTTTTAACTTTCTGCATACAGACGAAAACTTTTTGGACAGTGTGGTAACAGGCAATGAAACTAGGGTTTTCCAGTATGACCCAGAAACCAAAAAACAATCTGCGGAATGACACACTTCCACGTCCCCCCGTCCAAAAGAAGGCTCACATGAGCAAATCAAAGATCAAGACAATGCTGATGGTGTTTTTAGACCGTCACGGGGTGATTCATAAGGAGTTCGTTCCCACTGGGGAAACTGTCAATTCAAACTTTTACATGCAAGCTGTAAGAACCAAAGCTGACACCGGGGTTGTAGTATCGCCTTGGTGACTTAACTAACAGTTTATGTTGATGGAAAGTTCTGTGTAAATTTTACAAAATAATTTGAATTTGACCATGTAGCCTACTAGAAACTCAACTTAAATGCTTGAAGGTCGCCACTAGATCTGTTTCTGAACCACAAATCTAGAAAATGTTCTTCTACTAAATTATAACAGTTCACTTTCAGAAAATTTAAAGTTTTATTTTCAAAATCACATTTACTAAAATGCAATAAACAGTTGAGTAGGCAAATCGAACACTCGTTTCCAAAATATTGCAGATTGTGGAGAGAAATTACCAACCAAAAACCCCTTTTCAGAATTTCAAAGTTCTAACAGACATTATTGTCGCAGGCTATCACACCAAAGTACCAACATGGCCGACTCTGTAGCGCCAACTTTCAACCGTCTTCCTGCCCTCTCCGATACAAGACTTGCGCAGGTTAACTTAACATAGCACTCCACGGAAAAAGACCAAGACGAAACCGAAAGAAAGAAAAGACTACATATTATGAAGTTACTACTTTAAACATCACTGAGAAAATCATGTGCGGAGTTGCGCGATTACTTTCCGGCGTATGAGTGAGACAATATGAACTTACTGTACGATCTTTTATAGACTGCTCAGAGCCTATGACCTTGGCCAATCTTTCTTTAATTAATATCTCCAAAAATACAAAATAGTTTAACTTGAAATTTTTACAGGGACTTTATATTGTCATATTCTACCTGTTTTAATTTAATTTATTATGCCAAAAGGTTTCTATAGTCTTAAAACTAGTCATCACATGACCAACTTAGGGGAATTTTTACACGCTTCAACAACAATCCGCGACAATCTATTTTTTAATTACCAGACAAATGCTTAAACTTTTCACTGAAACCACTACATGTTCTTAATTGTTTTAATTAGAGCTATCTACTGATATAAATTAATATTCCTTTTAATTAAAAAGTTCATTTTTTCCTCTTAATTAAAACTGCTAATTAAACGTTGCCAAATTATTTAATTTTACTACCAAAATATCGGGAACAATGCTGACTATAGCTGGTGATTTTATGATCACGTGTTTCAAAGCTTGAACAGAGCGGAATATCTCCTAAAATAAACATTTCGCGATATGATAAATACACTTTAAAATGATTTTTATGGCGAATTGTCCCTGTGGGAAAGATTACAGGAAAATTCCTTCAAGTTGACAATTACTTTTCTCGAAATTTCTAAGTCCAACATAAGCAACTTTACAATCAATCTATAGAACATTTTACTACTAGGGAAACTAGAATTTGCCAAAATTCTAAGGTGCTTACAAAGCACTAACCCGCCTGCGAGACCAAGTGAATCGTGTCCAACCAGTCATCTCCGACACCTGGACACTGCATCACAACAATGCACTGTGCCATGGCGCATTAATCGTGAGGCAACTGTTGCCCGATTTGGCGTTGCCATGTTGCCGCACCCCGCCTACAGTCCCGATCTGGCTCCATCTTACTTTTTTTATTCCCACGGATGAAAAGACAGCTGAAGGGACAGCGGTTTGACTCGATTCAGGACGTTCAGGCAGCATCAATGAGGGCACTCAAAAGCATCCCTGAATCTGACTTCCAGGAGGCATCCGACCAATGACAGCAGCATTATTCTAAGTGTGTAGCTGCCCAAGGGTGCTATTTCGAAGAGTATTAAGGAATTGTAAACATAACTTCAATTAAAAAAATAAAAAAAAAATTAGTTTTACTACTTTTGGTATTGACCTTGTATGCTCTGAAGGCATGCATTCAAAAATCTTCATTGTGTAGCAAATTAGGCAAATTGGTCGATAGTTGGAGCAGTTTAGAACTTCACCCTTTCATTTCCAAAGGGATATTGTAACAATAGTGAACCAAGTACAAGGAGTTTCATCTTGGTCTATGACCTTGTTAAAGAGATCTGCCAGGAACTGAGTTAACCGTGATCCAAGCATCTTCCACACCTATGATGAGATATCATCTGGTCCAGTTGCCTTACCATTTTTTCATCTTCTTAATGGCAGTCTCCACTTCAACAGCCATGATGGCTGGAGCTGGGCCATTCACAGAATCTGCAGGTGGCATTGGTGAATGTGGAAATTCTTCGTTGCTGATATTTTTAAACTGTTGTTTCCATTGGCTGAGGATCACAGTTTGTTTCATCCTTAATGGTCATAACATGGCCAG
The DNA here is from genome assembly GCA_031002005.1 of Vandiemenella viatica. Lineage (NCBI taxonomy): Eukaryota > Metazoa > Arthropoda > Insecta > Orthoptera > Morabidae > Vandiemenella > Vandiemenella viatica. Next base: position 327,799,917 of record JARYHS010013630.1, on the reverse strand, counting down.
TATCTTAAGTGGAATGGTGACGACTCTCTGCTAGTCTGTAGATGTTTTTTACTCCTTCCAGGAAATTTAGCACATTGCACATGTTCTTATAATGGTCTTCTTTTGCCTTTACCACTTCCTGTTTAGCCACTGACTTCAGCCGTCTATATTTCTGTTTATTGGAATTAAGTCATGATTTAGCCAGGTTTTGTAGGCTAACTTCTTGGTGTTGATGGCATCTTGCATCTAATAGTCTTTAGCTGTCTATCTGCGTTAAATGGTGGTAAAAATCCATCGAATTTCTACTTATTAAGTAATGGTTCCTAATATTTAATACCTGTGAAGGTAAATGACTTTTGAGGAACAGTTGTGTGTTTGAGTATATTTCTCAGGTGTGTCTATAGGAAAAGATGAGATTAATTTGAATACAATATAGAGGTAATTTGTATGTGCCAAATAATCAAGCTGAATAGCTTCTACAATATTCTATACTACATTTGGTGCCAAGTGTATAGTGAGATTCTGTGTATTTTAAGAATAACAAGTAGCTTATTATTTATCAAAACATGATAGATAGATACAGGATTGCCATTCCAGGCAGTTAATAATGATGTAATGAGAGAATTGTTTGAAATATATGTATATACCATTTAGAGCTTACAGCAATGTCTTCATATTTATTTTTTACTCACATAATGTGTAATATTCTTTTGCAGGCCGGTTCTGTATTTTCCATCACCAGATCAGTATACTATAGCAGTACGATGTTGTCCTATACTGTTCCAGCTTCATGAAGGAGACTCTGTTTTTGCTCTTCCTTACAGAATTGTAATTGCTGTTGCAACACAAAGTTGTGTTATGTTGTATGATACACAGCAGGCTGAGCCATTTGCTCTTATTTCAAATATACATTACACCAGATTAACAGATCTGACATGGTAATTTTTTAAAAATATTCTTTAATATTTAATTTTAACATGTAAAAATTGAATTATTTTAAATTTAGTTGCTCTGCAGGTTGTAACAATTCATACAGGAGTATTTCAAATTTTTCCTTATTCTTATTATTATTGAATCAAAAGTCCTCTACACTTGTCTGAAGAATTACTTGGCATTTGAATCTTTAATGCACTGCTTGTTTGTTTCATAGGTCTGCAGATGGTCACATACTTGTTGTATCTAGTACTGATGGTTACTGCTCAGTTATAAGATTTGGACCAGATGAACTAGGAACTGTCTATGAAGAAAATCAAATTGGGATTGGTGCAGAATGTGATCATTTTACTGAAGCACATAATTATACTGAAAATAATGAAGCAGCAGATAAAGAGAAAATGAAGACACGCATCGAACTTACGTCAAATTCTGGTACAATTGACCCAAGTGTACAGAGTTCTCCACAGTCCCAGGCTAATACTATGCCCGATAGTGTTTCCCCAGTTAAGAATAGTTGTAGTGCATTATGTGATGATAACAAACAAACAAAGTGTTCAGATAAAACTGAAAAGTCTAATTTACAAGTAAATCCCGTAAAAAAGCACATTGGCAGTCAGAACAACAGTGCCAGTTTATCAGAAAGTGAGTCAGGAAATATCAGTGGAGTAGTCAAAAATGGTGAGGCTACTAAAGAAACAAAATCTTTTTCTATGGAGGTTGAATCTTTTGCTAGTGAATTTACTGAAAGAGATGGTATTGTCTCGGGACAGCAGACTTGTATAATGACGTTAGACAATACAAAAAAAGACAGTGACTGCATTAAATCTCTAGATGAAAATAGTGGAAAAGATAGTTGTAATTCTACAGGGAAAACAGGCAGTATAGAAAATGTATGTAGTGACACCAGTCTGAGAGTTTCAGAAACCAGTGTAACAGAGAAACCAAGCACACCTGGAAGTAAAAAGTCTGCGGGAGTCTTGGAGGAGTTTGATCTTAAACCAGCTGCTCAAGATTCACCTCCATCTTCAGCATCCTGTACTGAACCAAACAGAAGGACACCACGTCGTGTGCAGCTAATAACCATAGCAAGCCCCAAAAGTAAAAAAAAGCTTATTCAATAACACTTTTTGTGCAAAATTCATAAATTATAAATTTTTAACCTTTATATTTCTATATGATATAAACATTACAGTTGTAAATAAATAGTTTCCTCTATAAAGCCCCTTTTTTTTATTATATACGAGGGTGGATTCATAAGTCCGTGACTTTGAAAATAGTTGGCGCACGAATCACAGGTTGCTGGTTGCTCTGAAGTTGTACATCTATTCCGTATATTCTCGCTTCAATTCTTTGTCATTCGTTTATTACAACGTTGTTGAGAGCGTCTGACAAGGCAGTAGGTGTGTTGCTTAGTGAAAATGGAGAAAAGTGAATTTTGAGTTCTGATAAAGCACTACTTTTTGGATGGTAAAATGCTTAATTAAGGAAATGGAAGAAAACCTGAGAAAGAATTATGAGGACTCTGCTCCGTCACATGGTATGCTACATAAGTGGATTAAGAATTTTGCTGTGGCTGTTCAAGCATGAGTGATGCCGAGTGCTCAGGATGGCAGGTTGAGGTCACAACTGAAAAAAATTGTGAACAAAATTCATGGTATCATGCTGGAAGACCAAACCACAATCCAAACAGTGGAATTGTTGAAGAAATTACCCCATTTGTAGAAGAAAAAGATTCTCTTTTGCCAGGACCACACGCCTGCACACAAGTCAGGAATTGCTATGACTAAATTTGTAGAACTATCCTACCAACTGCTACCAAATCAACCTTATTCTTCCAATTTGGCCCAGAGCTATTTTTTTCTCTTCAGAAACTTGAAGAATTTCCTAGGTGGGAAGAAATTTGCAAGCAATGAAGCCATCATGGCAGAAACAAACTCGTATTTTGCAGATTTTGAAAAGGTTTTTTTTAAGGCATAAAAAATTGGAAAAATGTTGGGGAAAGTTTATTGAACTGAAAGGAGACTGTTGAGAAATAAAGGAGATTTTTTTTTTAAATTTCTTCATTAAAAAGTCATGGACTTATCAATGCACCCTTGTAAAGTCATCCAGAATATTTTTTACTTCACTTGAAATGTGGCACTGTTGATCATATCACATTAAGTGTCTTTATATTGGCACTGAGGGTAGATGTGGTTTTTTTTTTTCATTAATTCTTTTTGTGATCAGACAGCATCAAAACTAATTACTTTAACTTTTCTCATTTCCATTTTATGGTAGTTCAAGGTTTTATTCCAAAAATAATTTCTCTGAGGATTTGAAATTCTGTTTTTTTGTTCCATCTAGTTGTGCCAATTTTAATTTGAGCCAGATAAGTTGTTTCACCACATAAAAAGCGGTGTTTAAGGCTGTTTTTATTGCCCCTTTCGTGACATCTGTCTGTTACTGACAGACATATTCAGAATAGTTTCTCAATTGTTGGTATTAGTTCATTAATTATATTTTACCAAATAGACATCACCTCAGATAAGAGAGTTTTATTAAAAATTGTTTTCCATACATGAGGCCAATAGGGAATATGCATGAAATTCAAATTTACGTCTAGTATTTTTATTTTGAAACTTTATTAGTGTAGTATTACCGTTATAACGTTTTTTTTCCTATTTATTCGATTTTTATTTACTGATTTTAATTAATCAAAAGTGCTAAAAACTTCACAAAACGCAACGCTATTGGTCGAATCAAATCGTGACTACCAAGTACACGATATTATTGTGAACAAAGGTGTAGTTGCTGGGAGTTCTAGTAGCTTTGCGATTGTGTTGAAGTTTATATTAACATATCAGCATAACTGGTGAGATATTGTATTCTTGCTACAATACTCACATCAAATAATGACTGAAAGTGGTTTTCTGAAAGCACATTCGGATAATTCCAAAAATTGATGCTTTCATGATGACAAGAAATTTTGCAACAAATCCGAATTTTACGGCCGCTCAGCTCAGAGCAGTAAAAGCTGCAAGGTAATTAAGTGAAAGATATTTCAATATACGCATGCAAATAAACCATAAATTCTAGATGTCGGGTATATAGTAAATTATTAGCCGTTTATCAAATATCAGCGTGGTCTATGAGGTAGGGTGTTAACTTTATAATTTTCTGACCCGCGTTCAAATCCCCACAGAATTAAATATTTTTATCTTCATAAATTGACAAGCTTCACCTTTTTATTTTGTTAAAACTACATTTACATTCTTTTATTGAGTGAAATAATATTTAAAACAAATCATATTTCTTATAATTCAGCGTCATTTTTTTTCCCTGAAATTCGTTTTTTTTTTTTTTTTTCATAATGAATTCATGGGTCTACCGACGGATTGTTTTTTCACAACACAAATCGGCTGCATACCCTTAAAAACTTCATTGCAATTATTCGTCAAAAAAGTCTCCATTCTTACATTTTTTCACTTTTTGTTAATAAGTTGTTTCGGTGCATTTTCAATTGAAATAGTTCCTATCATGTTATTTATTTCATCTTCGTCGTTTCATTACTTGTATATCATCGAGAGGTATTTTAAACGAAATACGTAGCATTGGGAAGATAGTTTTTTCTTCTTTCTTCTACACTCGATTTGTTCCAAGAACGGTTGCGTGTAAATAAAATAAAATAGTAGGCCTATCCGTGACGAAAAATGGAGCTCGACAAGGAAATGGAAGAACAAGTGACAAATGCTTATAAATATTGCAAAATTCTTGTATCAGATTCCAATTTACTAGCAGTTTCGCCTCATGGATTAATTTCATTGGGTATGGAGCGAGTCATATTCAAAGCCATTGTTGATAAATGGACCGATATTATGTTTGGTGTATTTGTTATAAGCAATGTGACTGGTTTTAAATTTTAATTCGCGCTTTAAAAGTATGTAAATGGAATTTTAAGAAAATAAAGAAGTGAAGCTTGACAATTTTTGAAGATAAAAATAAGTAAAAATATTTTATTCTGCGGGGATTTGAACTCGCGCCACAAAATTTTGATGCCAGCACCCTATCCCATAGACCAGGCCGCGATATGTAATAGTGGGGGTAATAATTTAGAATATACCCGTCATTTAGAATTTTTTTATTTTTATTTGTATGCAAATATCTCACAATCAAGGGAGCATTTTGAAAAACGACTATTGCACACTCATATAAGCTGTGTACCCTTCACCATATATGAAGGAGATCGCAATCCGTTCTTAAAATGTCTGATGGTCTCCAAGTAAGATACGATTAAGAGTTTGAACAGGTAACGAATTTTTATGTTACATTTCCTAAAATAAATAAATACAGAAATTCTAAGTACTTATGTACAAATGATCTTCACAATAATATAAACATCTAGTTGCAGATCTATTCTCATAGTGGTACACCACTTTTTTCTTATATTCGCATCTCGCGGGACAAGAAAATACACTTTATAAAGTGTATTTCTTTTAGTATTTTTGCACACAGGTACAATACAATACTTATAACACGGTTTTCGACCTCCTTCCATATCGACATTAGTTAGAAAACATGAAAGTTTTGAGATGAAACACTCCATGCTATACAGTACGCCAATGCAGTCGTGTACTTACACGTCACAGTGTAGCGTGCCAAAATGGCAGCGTTTAAATCGGCGGAACTGGATTTCAGTTTTAAAGTATTTATTTTGATGTTAAATCTTAGTATTTACATCAATGTTATATTTTTTACGGTTATGTACGAATGTAACTAATTGATTTAAAAAATTAAAAAAATACATGCATATACCCTATTAGTGTTCATATACCGTAATTCTACATTATTTCTTCTAACATTTAGCAAAAGTCTCCTGTAAATATCCCTTGTGATCTTGGAGGGAGATGAATCAGAGGATGTTTGGAAGTAACTAGTTTCTAAGAAATAAGCTCTGAGGTAATGTAAATTCCTCCCTACGTTGTGTAGGTATACTGGAACTTTCATGCTTTCAGTTCTTGTAATGGTTTAAAACTGTGGATGTAAAACTGGAGTTGTTATGTATTAGTAGGGCTTTACATCTAGCTTTCACATCCAAACTGCCCTTCAATTTTCAAATGTTACCTTGAATATATCATTTTGGCTCACAATTCAACATAAAGATTTCTGCAGATTTTCCGCAATAGGTACTGGTAACACCTGGGCTAACCAGCTCAATTTTCCTAGGACATAAGTGTTAACATCATTGATTTTCGCTCTATATTGAGATTCCTGAAAATGTGTAATCTTAGGAGCACTCTGACTTTAATATGTTCCTGCAGTTGTTTGTCGACGTTTTTAACAGGTTTTCTTGGGGAAGTATGTTTATTTACTGTGTGGCCCAATTTTTTTTTTTTTTTTTTTCTCAATGCCTATTAGTCCTTCACCAATGTGAAGCAGTATAGACTTAATTAACATTTTTTCTTACATTCGTTGTTAGCTGGGAAAATTTTATCTTATTTGTAATTTTGTTAATGTCGTCTTGTGAGGTGACATAAAAACCCACATCATCTGCATATGATTAACAGTTTATACGTTTTCCATCATAATGAAAACTGCTGAGAGATTTTTCTATATGTTATAGTAGAGGTTCTATTGAGATACTAAAAAGTATCATTGACATTGGGTACCCTTGTACGGAATGCTTTGTTTTAAAAGACTTGGTTAATGTACCATTGATTTTAAGTTTGGAAATAACTTAAGTTATTATTTTTCCCACCACTGCAATAAACTTGATGTCCAAACCAGATTTTCATAATTCTTCGAAAAGAAACTGATAATCCACATGATCATAGGTTTTTCCTAAATCAACAAAGTAGTTTTCTGCACGGCATTTTTGTTCAGAAGCTATGGAAATAATATCCTGATATTCACTTGTAGCTTTAATTATAAATCTTCTTGGTATAGGGCCTGATTAATAACCAGCAAAAAACTTACTTAAATAGGGATCTAGTCTTTTCTTTTGCATTTGAGTTAAAATTTTTAATTTCGAATTTAGTAATGTAATGGGTCTCAAATGTCTCACACCTTCATTTTTACTATCTTTTGGTTGCAGCACTATTATTCCCTCACTGAAATCTTGTGGTAAACTGTTGATCCACCATATATCATCCATCACTTGTAGTAATTTGTTGTTTCCCAGCAGCCAATACTTAAGAGTAAAACTCAATTGTTATTCCATCCCATGAAGTGCAGGCGATGTGTTTCCTGTTGCCTTCTTGATTGAAAACTCCATTTCTTCCAGATCAGAGGCTCTGGAGAGGTTTTCCCTTTCATTATAGGTGACGATGTTGTTAATTGGTGATGAAAATGGTTTGGCTGCATTTTCATTTTCTATTTATTTATTATTATTATTATTTTCCTTCTGCGTAAAAATCAGAAAAATACAAAAGTGCAGCGCTAGCAATTTCACCTTGAGTTTTCAATATATCACTATTGTGGTTTCTATCTCAGTTAGCAAAGTCTGATCTCTACTTTCCTGGGCTTTGATAGATGATACAGTGAAGCATCTATTTCTTTAGGCTTCAAGCATAATAAAAGACCATTCATGCTCTTTTCTTTGATCCAGGTTATTTTTGCCTTATATATATCTTTTTTAATCAAGGTGAAGGTGTTTGGATTTTGATTAATGTTTCCATACAGCTATATCAGTTACATATATAATAGAATTCAATAGTCTGATTTAACCAGTATATTTTCAGTTTTGAATAAACAGTCATTGTTCTACAGAGATATTGTTTGCTTTGTGTAGCCTCCATTCCAAACTATTTCTGTATTGATGACAGCTTCACAAGGAGGATACCCAAAATGTGAATCCCATGCTACACCACCATATTGAAACAATGGCCCGACTAATGTTTTGTAACCCAATTCCTTTACTTCTCTTGTACATCCTTTCATCACTCTCTCCAACAATTGAAGGATTTTGAAACCTTTTCCTGCTACCTGTCCAATGTGTTCCTTCTAGCCGAGTTTGTTATCAAATGCTTCATCCTATGTTGATCTACCCGGCTAGATATCCTGTTCAGATCACTTTGCAGCTATTCAGCCTTCTACTGTTTTGATCCTATTATATAGCATTATGTCATTTGCAAACAATCTAACTTCTGATAGTAAATCATCAACACAGTCATTCATTTGAATGATGAATAACAATGGTCCCAACACACTACTCTGTGGCTTGCCCAGTTTCACTTCCATTTCTTTTGACATTTCATTTCCTACCCCAACTTTTTAAATTCTTCTACCTATAAAATCACTTTTTCATCCAACCCAATAGTTTTTACGTTACATATCACCATTTTATGGATCACTCTGTCGAAAGCCTTTGAAATGAATTAATTTGGACTCCCTTGTCCATTTCATCCAAAATATCTAACTGAAATTACTTTTTTGTGTGGACCGATTTTGTTATTTTTTAAAAAAGGTTGATAATAGTCCAAATGAACTGGGTAATTTGGGAAAAAGTGAAAATACATTTCTGTATGGACCGATTTAGCTAATTTTTAAAAATGATTGTAATGGTGTAAATAAGGTATTTAGTAAAGGAAAAACTGGAAAAGTTACCCTGAAAGTTTGGGAAATACTGAAAGTGTTTTTATTTTTGGACTTTTTAAAAAAACGTTTATAATAGTCCAAATAAGGTTTTTAGAGAAAGAAAAATCAGAAAAGTTGCTAAGAAAATTGGAAAATTTGTGAAAAAATTGAAAGTGCTTTTTTTCTATTGGACTTTAGTACGAACTCATGAGCCGAACGATAGAAATGTGTATAATTATTATTTTTTTTCCTTATGCTCCCGGGATGGAAATAACTCAAATGTTTTCTATTGCGAAAAAAATAAGACCTGAAGAAAAATCTGGAAAATCACTTTTAATCCTATTTAAAATAAAATTACCTTTACTCTTATTTTTGTGTTGTTTTTCGATCTGTCCAACAAATAATAGTTATTTTATTTCTTTCATTGATACAATTGATGACATGTGCTTAATAATATAAAACACAGTATTACCTCAATTAGTTATGAAAGTGCCCAATCGTACGATGCACGGCACATTTAATCAAACACAAAAAACAATATGATTATGATGCACGGACTGAATCAGTTCAAAAGAATGTTCCACTGTTGAACCAGCACAAAAATATGCTCGTGAAAGATGTAAACGATGGGACTAGAAGGAATTTCCTCTTAGATGCTCCCGGTGGAACTGGAAAAACTTTTTTATCTTAATGATTTTGACGATGATTCACTTGCAGAATGAAATTGCACTTGCACTTGCTTTATTAGGAATTGCAGCTACATTGTTGGAAGGCAGTCATACAGCTCATTCAGCAATCAAGTTTTTTTTTTTTTTTTTTTAATTTAATTGCAATGGAGCACACGCTTCGGTGGCAATTTCCCTACACACCCAACTTCCCCCTATCCTGCACCCACCTACATTTGCCCTCTACAAATTTTAACTTTAAATTCTTTTAACATTTCTGGTAAGTTATTCATCATTTCCCTTAGTAACTCATTCCAATCACTGACACCCTTACCTTAAAAAGAAAATCTTCCCACACCCTTATGCCTGAAATCGAGTGCCAGCTTGTGGTCATGGTCATCTTTCCCCTTCCATGAACTACTTTTCATACCTACTACAATATCTTTCCATGCCTTATCGCCAGTATACGCCCTGTACACTCCATAACCCTCCTCCTGTCTTGCAATGAATCCCATTCTAGCTCCTTTATCATATTTGTCACTGATTGCATTCTGCGATGATTTCCAGAAACAAATCTAGCCGCCCTTTTTTGCACCCCCTCTAATTCCTGTATTTGATACGCAAAATGTGGGTGCCATACTACACTACCATATTCGAGCAATGGTTTGACCAAAGTTTTGTAACACAATTCCTTTACTTCTCTCGTGCATCCCCTCATCACTCTCTCCAACAAGTGCAGAATTTTGAAACCTTTTCCTACCACTTGTCCAATGTGTCCTGCCCAGTTAAGCTTGTTATCAAATGTAATGCCAAGATATTTACATTTCAGGTCTTCAGCAAGCAATTCTTTCCCCACCTTATATTCATAATTAAGCTTTTGTTTTTTATTTGTGTATCTAATAAGCTGACTCTTTCTTTTCATTTATCTTCATCCCATGTTTACCAACCCAACTAGATATCCTGTCCAAATCACCCTGCAACTGTTTACAGTCATCTATCGTTTTGATCCTTTTATACAGCATTATGTCATCTGCAAACAATCTAATTTCAGATAGTAAACAATCAACACAATTATTCATTAGAATAATGAATAACAATGGTCCCAATATGCTACCCTGCGGCACTCCCATTTTTCCTTCCACTTCCTTTTATACAGCATTTCCTACCCTAACTTTCTGTTTTCTACCTTTTAAAAATTCTTCTACCCAGCAAATCACATTCTCATCCACTCCAATAGTTTTTACCTTTTTTACTACCATTTTATGGCTCACTCTGTCAAACGCCTTTGAAAGATCTAGTGCTACACTATCAATTTGGCCTCCCTTGTCCATTTCATCTGAAATATCTTGCATATATCCCACCAACTGAGATTCGCAAGAATATCCTTGCCTGAACCCATTTTGCCTACTTGAAAACCACTTATGTTCCTCATCCATTTCTGATGTGGTTGCATACAAATCTTTCCATTAATTTACCTACCACTGAAGTCAAACTGATTGGCTTGTAATTTTCGACTCTATTTCTCACCCCTCCGTTATGTACCAGTACTACTATCGCACTTTTCCAGTCCTGTGGTAAAGCAGCAAGTATCCAGACTCAATTTAAATAATATTTCAAGATAAGGTACAATGTCACATATCTGTCAGATATCTGTAGTAATATTATCTACACCAGCCCCCTTATGTTTTTTCAGCCTGCTTATTTCCTTCATGCTTTCCTGAGGATGAATTTCAAATCTTTTAGTATCTTCATTTCTAATCGTATTGTTAAGATCATTCTCCGAATTAGAACTTCCCGTTTCTGATTCATTGTCCCTAATGCTCTCACTAAACCAGTTACTTAAAATCTCTGCCTTTTTCAAATCCTCAGTAACTACCTCTCCATCCTTATCTATAAGTGCCTCTACATCCTCCCTTCCCCTCAGTTTCCTGATATAGCCATAGAAATTTCTAAATGCATCTGTCAGTGGTCCTCCTGCACTGACAATACTCTTCATAAACCCATCTTTAGCCACTTTCTTTGCTGTTATTAAGTCCTTGTTTAGTTGTTTTAAATATTACCTACTATAGTGCTGTCTCTTAACTCTGTTATGTTCTCTTCATGCTAACCTCTTTAACCTCCTCACTTCCCTATTATAGTACACAGGTTTTCTACTTCTCTTTGTTTTCTGCTTTGAAATGAATTTTTCTTCCCCTTTCTTATCATCTCCTTCCCATCTTGACTCTACTCTACTTGTGCCTTCCCTCCATATGCTGAATCGTTCTCTGAAATATCTCTTCAAATTTGAAATCTGTGACTTTTTATAATTGTACCCATTTCCCCCTTCAATTTTGGCTGCTGGTTCACTGAATCCTCTAATATCCATCAGAACTGCTTCATGATCACTTATTCCTTCCGTTACTTGACACCCCACCAGGTTATCATTATACTTTATTAGGAATATATCCAAAATATTTTGTCCCCTATTGTCTCTACCACTTGTGTAAATTCTCCTTCACTTATTAAGGTATTTGCAAATCTTTGTTCCCGTGTGTTATTAATCTTATTTCCTTCCCAGTTTACGCCTGGTAAATTTAATTCCCCACCAATAATGATCATTCTATTCTCACCTCTGAAATCTGAGTATGAATTTAATTTCTCCCCAAGATCCTCATCTTCATCTGTCATTCTTCCACTGCGGTAAGCAGCCAACACCCTGATTTTTTCTTTTTTATTACCATAGAAATCTACCCCAAGTAACTCAAGGTCTTGATCTATGAACGCCAGTGTACTGTTGTAGTTTTTGCTAATTAGTATGAAGACTGCTTCATCAATTGCTCCTCTATCTCTGTGGTACACTCTGTAACCATCAGGAAAAACCTCACTGTCTAGTACGTCTTCTTTTAACCAACTCTCTACCCCAATTATTACTTGTGGTTCGTGTATCTCTATTAAATTTGCAAATTCGATTACTTTGTTCATTATACTTCTACAGTTTACTATTAACACCCTTATTACCGGCTTTATATTTTCAGCATTTATCTCCTCTTTCCCAGTTTTACCCCAGTCAGTTATTGTTTCAGCAACTCCATCTATTTCTTTAACATCTATGATCTTTCTGATAATGGATCTGCAATCAGTATCACTTTGATCATCTATTTCTGTCCCTTCACCAGCAGCCCCTAAATTAAAATTAAAATTAAATGAATCTAGTCGCCGAAATATCGTGTGACAACGCACTCTTGACTCGGCTAGTCACCCGAGAGCAGTTTATACAGTATTCATATTGAATTAAAAAATTAACATGCCAATGCGTAGATGCGCTGGATGCTCGAAACAGAAAGTACGTCCAGAAACCAGGTACAAATACAGTACATGCAGTGTACAGTACCACTGTGTGTTGTGGCATGTTTCGTGGCTTATCACACGAAAATAATTATGAACCATGGGTAACTGCACTGTAATAATTACATTTATACGCCTCTAAAAATAAGTGAAATACAAAAAAAGAAATAATGTATTGTTAACTTTGCCAGTCCAAAACCTGGATCCAAAAGAACGATGGAAAATGTATTCAGAATTTGTGAAAGGTATTCGAACATTTAACTTCTAAATTTTCTCCAGATGAATTAATGCGCTCACAGACAAAAAAAACCAAACACATTTTAGTTGCTGTAATATCTATTTAGTATATGAAGTACCTGTATGTTTGTCTACGCGGACATTCACGTTTAGAGGAACATTAAATTGAAAAACTTTAGATGTCAGAGTAACTACATTTATTTTATATCTGGGATTTCAAAACGCAGAGCGACAGCCAGAGGCCATCACACACAAAGCTGCAGAAATATTCAGCACACATCACGTCGGGCCACGTATTAAACTCAGCAGTGCAGGTATCGGCCGATCGCAGCCTCTCGGCGCAGGTAAACAGCTTAGGTGACAACAAAGGAGCACCCGGTGAGGGCTCTGTCGGGCGATCCATAGCAGTTAAAGGGTTAACGTTTTTATTAAATTTGATAGGCACTATACTCGACTAACTGTTGAAATATATATATATATATATATAATTATATATATCTAATAACTAGGTAACAAAACTCCTTAAGAACCAATAAATAAAACTTAAGCTTATGAATTTCGAAAAGAACTTATGATGAAGAGCCGATACTATTTAGTGCTAATGTGGATAACAACTAATTAGTTACTTATGAAAGTTTTTTTTATAAAAGAAAGCTAGGAAGTTTCTATTTTAGTGTATTAGATGGCAATTAAACACAATTATATTTCAGGCAGAACAGGTTAATTACTAGAACGTACGTTTTTGTTGTTGTAAACTTGATTGCGATATCGATAGTAGAACTTAAAATATCGATATTGCATTAATATAATGTGAAGAACTGGATGCTATATATGAATACTTATGTTTGTTATTTATAATTTCTAGTTGTTTTATTACTATTCCGGAACTAATTAATTAACAAACTGTGTTATTTTAAGCTAAATAGAGTCTTAATATAGAACGGTACAAAACCTTAACAATCGAATTTCGAACTAGTGATTTGAATGTTTACGGTATATAAGAAATTGAACACTGTAAAATAACTTAAACCACTCTGTTTACCTATGCTATTGTATTAAAATTAATCTAACTATCAAGCTTATGCTAAATTTAATTAAGTGAAACATGCAATAACTAGCAAAGAGATGTTAACAACAATGACGTGAACTTTAAAACTGTTATTTATGGAATAATCTTAGATTATTATTCTCGCTAGCAATAATCATAAGAGTTTAGATGATATTTAAAGTTTTTAAAGTAATTAAGTCTACAAAGACTTAGCTGATGATACAAAATCGCTGTTTTGAGTAGCTGTCAACATACACAGTCAAATGATAGCTGTTGAATATGCAAATCAGTGAAACTCCAGCATGCCACCTTTCAAAGACCTGTGTGATTGCCAAAGTTATGCAGCATTGTAAATTGATTATTTGAGATTAATGTACAATGGCACATAAAAAGTATTTGCAGGCCTAAACGATGCAAGATCTATGAAACAATCAAAACTGGTTAGGTGATGCAATGGTTGAAATGTAATTAAAAAACCTCGAGATTCCAAAATTTAATGGAAGAAAATAAATCATTTGGTTAACATGAAATTCTGACTTAATTAAATTGCGACAAATCTGCATGATTCCAGGCACATTACACCTTTCCAGCATTTCAGTAGTGTACTGCTGATAGAATTCCTCTGGCATGTAAAATTTCCCGTTGGCATACTTCTGAATGTACTCCTCCTCAAATTGAATAGTCATGGACACAATCATTAATAAATACATTGATCACTCAGAACTGTCTTTTTTCACATTTTGCTTTGTTTACACAATTTAAACAGCTTTTCACAAATTTATAAAACGACCACAAAATTTTTTTATTGAAATTTGGACGGGACAATGTCTGTTGGGTCAACTAGTTTTTAATGGAAATACAAATTTTTTCTTGTATGAGGTAAAATGATACAAGAAACTCTGATTGGTGGTTTCTTCAGTGACATCACATGACATTAAACATTACACTTACAAGGAACACCTTTGACCTCAAATGCTCGGAACCACGCGAAAACATGCTTAGAAGAACAAGCGATCAAAAACAAAACAGTGGTGTGTGTCATTTACATGCAAAATGCTGCATTCTTCCCTCAAGTAATATTTTTATAGAGAGAAACAAAGAAACAAGATATGAATACCATATAAAGGAAACTATACATAATTCAATGACATCAGTGTATCACTGCATTTTCAATCAACAGTGCCAAAAAATCTATGCTTAAAGTACTCAATATAGCGCAAAAAATACACATACAGTAGTAACACACACCTGATAGTGCTTATATTAGTCCTCAAAGTGCAGATGCAAGATTTCGATGAAGTGGTTAAAACAAAGTGGAAGAGAACAATGTACACACCTCACTAAAGCCACGTTATCACATTTCAAATCACTTTCGCATTCACACAGTCCAATATCAAAAGCCACACTAATTACATTTTCAAATGATGATGTTGGTATCTCAATGTCATAACCTGGCTTGGACTGTGTGAATGCGAAAGTTATTTGGAATGTGATAACGTCACTTTAACGAGGTGTGCACATTGTTCCCTTCCACTTTATCGAAATCCCGCATCTGCACTTTGAGAACTAATATAAGCAGTAACAGGTGTGTGGTACTGCTGTATATACGTGTTTTGCGCTATATTAAGTACTTTATGCAGAAAGTTTTTGGCGCTGTTCATTGAAAATGTAATGATTCACTGACATTGACACACAATACAGGCATAACAAATAATTTACTAACTGGATGTTGTAAACCATTTTCCTTAATTGCTGATCATAAATTATAAATATGTAATAAATGTTATCTACCAATGCAAATGAACTTACTGTTCATTTGTTTAATCAGTGAAAGCATTTCTCTTCATTCTAAAAAGAATCTTTAGCAGTTTTTCCTTTAAATATGTGTATATGTCATTACTTTCCTTTAGTATAACACTTTACATAGTAAAATTATTGTATAAATGACTTTTAAAGTAAAAGGTATTTGAATAAGTTGTAATATCATCTGGGACTCTACTAAAGAGCTGCAGCCACTTATTTCAGCAATTGCAGACAAATTTACAGCTTTTTAAAAGTTTTTATTGTTTTGTTTGTACATTGGTGCAATCACTGTTTATACAATGAACACAGATGCATTGATCACTCAGTGACTAATGATAGGTGGCATGGGAGTCGTAGGTTTCTTGTTGCACATCTGTGTTTTCTTGTTAAAATTAATTTTCATCCGTTTGTTACAACACTGTTGACAGTGTCCAACAAAGTAGTAGGTGTGTTGCTTAGTGGAAATGGAAAATAGTTAACTCTGATTTCTGATAAAGTACTACAATGATATTGGCGGAAGAATTAAGAGTAGTGCATGGAGGGGAAAATATAACCATGACCAGAAGCTGGCACTAGATTACAGGCATAAGAGAGTGGGAAATTTTCATTTTGTAGGTAAGGGAGTCAGGTATTGGAATAATTTAACAAGGGAAGTGATTAATAATTTTCCAAATATGTGGAAAGTCTGTTAAGGGCAAAAGTAAGCCAGTACAAGAAAGAGGAAAAGTGGATAGCCAATGGATCATACACTCCACTGCAGTTAATTTATTTTTTACATGGGAAAATGACAAACAAAATTCAACATGTGCTGGACTAATGAGTGAAAATCTGCAAGATAGCTGAGGTAGAAAATATCTCAAGTGAAAGGGCAAATAATATTTTGTGTGAACATTTATGTATGAGAAAGCTATTGGCAAGGCAGGTGTCGTGACTGCTGACAGCTGATGAAAATCAAAATCGAGTGACCATTTAGAAAGTGTTTAAACATGTCCCAAAAGTGTTTCTGCAGCATTATATCACAGTTAATGAAATGTGGATCCACTGTTTTCAACCTGAGACCAAACTACAAAACAAACAGTGGATTTTCTAGAACTAAAGTCCTTCAAAGAGGGCAAAAATAGTTCTGTTGGCAGGAAAAAGTCATGGGGATTTGTGTGGTGTGTTTCTTTGATTACCTAGAAAATGGTAAAACAATCAAAAGTTCATATTACGCAGCATTACCAAATCAATTTCACAAGGAATTTTCGAACAAATGACCCCATTAGTTGAAGAAAAAGATTCTCTTTACCATAACAGCACACAAGGCAGCTAAATTTGTAAAATAACGCTATGCACTGCTATCTCATCTATGCTATTGTCCAAATTTTGCCCCGAGCTACTTCTCTCACTTTTGAAAGTTGAAGAGTTGGCTAGATGGCAAGAAATTGTTATCCACTGAGTACATGGCAGAAACAAACTCTTATTTTACATTTTTTGAAAAATCATGGGGGGGGGGGGAGAAACATTGGGCTAACTGTTTTGAATTGAGAGGCGACTATGTTGAGAAATAAAGGTAATTTTTTGTTTAAAAAAAAAAAAAATTCTTCATAAAAGAAAGTCGTGAAGTAATCAATTTATACACAATTTCAGAGACACAAAGAAGGAAGGCATTTCTAATTTTGAGTGTTTGTTCAGTTGCATGTGATGTCACGGGCATAAGATGGCACAGAATTGTGTATTGGTAGTCTCTTTTAAACCTTAGATTTCAACATTAAGATAATGTGGAAGTTTTTTAAAAAAATATCGGATTAATAAAATTTCCGAGAAGTAATCAAATAAACTATTAGGACCGTGCTGGCTTATGGTAGAGGTAGGATAAATGAGCAAGATGCTCTGTGGGTGAATCTAAATGCACATTCGAAGTTAAGACATTAGAGTATGGTGTTCATTATTAGTGAGGACTTGGTGTTTGAAAGAATGGGGTTAATAATGCAATGGAATTGCAATTTGCAAATAACTTACTGTACATCAGTAGAGCAAATCACAAAAGGGTAATACTAGTCACAGGTTACAGAAGGACCAATCAACCATGAAGTAGTTGAAATGCAATGTAATATTGTTCAGTGAACAAGTGGTCAAAAAGAAAGAATGAACAATTTTCATAACTGTATCCATATCATATTTAGAGATATTTCACAGAGGTTAAGTATGTGGAAGGAGGGCATCTGTGCAGTGTGTAAGAAATGGGAACATATCAAAGCTATGATAAAATGAGGGAAGAAATTTTACAAAAATTAAAAGAATAAGGCATGGAATTCGTGTAATACAATAGAAAACTGAGAATGCTGAAGAGTTTGACAGGAATAGAGCTAAGGAACAGCAAAGTAATATATGAAACCACTGAGAAATGAACAACAGTACAGGGGCGAACTAGAGAAGGAACCGTGAATAATATGTCTGGAAGGGACAATGACTGATGCAATTTGTGGTTATACTAGCAAATTGGGAGGAGATAATTCTTCAAATTGTGCAGTAAGGGTTTGAAAAATATCAATCAGTAAATCTGAAACAGTTTTGATAGATATACATGGATAGAAGCAAAAATATAGGACATGGTTTTCAACTTAAGTCGAAAGAGCAGGATATTACCGAGCATGGTGGGTGAGTGAAAACACTGCCCTCGCATTTGGTAGACCGCATTTTTGAATCCCCTTTTGGTCATCCAGATACGGTTTACCAAACTCACTCCTGGCAGTATGGTTCCTTCAAAAGGCCGTGGTTGAATATCTTCCCATTCCTTGCCACAAGACCTTTCCCATTTCTAATGACCTCAATGTCAAGCTGGAAGCAAAGAAAACAGGAAAAATATTTTAAGAAGTATTAGCCCAGTGTCAAAAATAATTCTATGGATCACTAATTTATATGGTCCTAAATTTTTGTTTGCCTTTATTACTAACATTTGGGACATAATGTTTTGTAGCATTGTAACCCAATAAATCTAAAAGCATGTTCTGAATTCCTGCAGAAACACAGTTACAAAATTGGAGGTAAACTGTTAAAAGTACATTATATACTAAATGCTCTTGATATTTACTAACCAAATGAATAATACATATTTATATAACCGAAAATTGTGAGCATACACAGTCGGTGACATGTCATCGCAGTAGCAACTTTGACTTTCAGTTCACTTGATGAAGACAGCGGAGGAAGCTGCTGAAACCTCTTGTATGGAAGAACTAATCCGGCAGAACACCAGGGGCGTAGCTACTATGGGGCTAGGCGGTGCGGTGCACCGGGGCCCCTGCGCTCAGGGGGCCATCAAGCATACCACAGGGGGGCCCACAGCGCACCTCTAGGGGCCCCCAAGTGCAGTTCAGAGGGCCCACAGGCCTTCACGACCTATTTTTAAGCTCTACCGTCGTCTAAGGGCCCCCTGAGACACAGGGAGCGCCTCCCTAAAGGCCTTCACTGCTCAGGGGGGCCCCAGCCTCAACTCAGGGGCCCCTACCAGCAACACAAAACAAAAAATAGTTCGCCCATCTGGCCTGAGGGCCCAAAATGAATTTTTTGCTCCGGGGCCCTTGTCGACCTAGCTACGTCACTGCAGAACACCCGGGAAGAATTTTTATCAGCAGTACTCTGGGAAAGAATCAATTCTCACAATGGTGGGTTTGTCTATAGCTCGGAATGCATATACATTAATAGAATATAAAAAAGAAAATTCATGTAGTTGTAATGACCTGATGACTGTTTCTTATTGGCTGCACAATCCGCCAATGTCGTAGCCACCTAGTGTAACCTGGTAATCCTATCAGGAATAGAGGATGTACAGTTTAATGTGGAATCCAAACATCAGAATCATTCTGGCTAACTTCACAGTTCACATTTACAAGGGCGGTCCGATAAATACTTAGCCACAAAAGAAAATTTTGGAAAAGTGGCGATTTATTTCTCAACATAGTCTCCTTTTAGCTCGATACACTTGACCCAGCGATGCTCCAATTTCTTTAACCCGTCTGAAAAATACGTTTTCTGGAGATCTGCAAAGTAGGCCTCTGTGGCGGCGATAACCTCCTCATTCAACTCAAATTTCTGCTCGGCGAGTGTCTTCAAGTTTGGAAACAAAAAGAAATTGCACGGGGCCAAATTTGGAGAATATGGTGGATGGGGCAGCAGTTTGTAGTCCAATTTGACCGTGGCGACGGTGGAGGTATGCGTTATCATGGTGGAAGAGCACTTTTTTCTTCGCCAAATGGGGCCGTTTTTTTCTGTAATTTGGCGTCGAATCGGCCCAATAATTTGGCATAGTAAAACCCTGTGATCGTTTTGCCCTTCTCCAGGTAGTCTGTGTAGATCACACCTTGTGAATCCCAGAAAACGGTGGCCATCATCTTTCCAGCCGATGGGACAATCTTCGCCTTTTTCGGAGCACATTTCGCTGGGTAAAGTCCTCTGTTTTGACTGTTCCTTGGTCTTTGGTGTGTACCAGTGGATCCATGTTTCATCGACGGTCACATAACGATGCAGAAACTCCTTCGGATTGCACTTAAACAGTGTCAAATATTGCTGTGAAGTGGTCTCACAGTTGCACTTGTTGTCCAGAGTGAGCAAACGTGGCACCCATCATGCCGACAGCTTTCTCATGCCCAAAATTTCATGCAAGATATGACCCATGCAGTCTTTTGAGATGCCTACTGTCCCAGCAATCTAGCGCACCTTCAATTGGCAGTCTGCCAATACGAGATCATGGATTTTTGTCACATTATCCTCCATGGTAACCGTTTTCAGGGCACCTGAGCGTGGCTCATCAAAAACCGACGTGCGACCATGTTGAAACTCGTTAAACCTTTTTTTGACAGTCGCCATCGAAGGAGAAGTGTCACCGTACACAGCATCCAAGCAATCTTTGATTTCGCTGTACGATTTTCCTTCCAAAAACAAGAATTGAATCACCGTCTGATATTGCTCATTTCCATTTTTCTAAAATCCGCGGACACACCCACTTTCACATGCGATCAAAAAAAAACTATGAGTCCGATTTGGCTGAAATTTTAATAATAGCCATCTATGATAATGTACTTCATGATAATAAATTTCTCTGGCAACAGTGCCACCATCGGGAAGAGAGGCTAATTACTTATCAGACCTACCTCATAGCAGTGCCAGAGTTGAAGGTTAAGTTAAGAACCGATGAAAATCCCTGCTAAGACAACGGTTCGAACCGTAGGCCTTTCGATATCCAGTAGGACATCTTAATCACTGAGCTGCCCGGCCACTCGGTAATAGAATGATTCATACAAGTCGGTTTAATTACAGGAATAACAAAGTGCCTTTGGCTGTGTTAAATTAATTCTAAAGTATCAAACTGTGCTGATGGACTGGTCATTGAAATGCTTGAAGAGCAGAATGTTAGAGGATGATAGTATCTGGGAATTGCCATTTTATCTGGCCTGTTAGGGTTTGATGATTTACTGATGACTTCTGCATTGGCATGAGAACAACTAAAAGTCCTGCATGAGAAGTAAGTTAAGAATCCAGCTGAGATATTTGGTCAACTCTACACATATACAAAAATAATGGTAAAGCCTTCGAGTAAAATGAGAGGTTCCTGAGTTTGATTTTTCTAAAACCATAGATAACTTGCGCATTTTGCTTGCATTGGAAATTATTGTGCATGCAAAAAATGCTTCGTAATGAATCTAAACTATGGAAAGTAGTTGACTGAAAATACAGTAGTGATTGTGTGTCAAGTATTTTCACTATGGGTTCAGCCAATCAGTAATTTCTTTTAATGCTTAATGTGAAGTAGAGCAGATATGAAAGATCTTCTGGAGCGGGCTTAGGAGAAATTTAATGTTGCATCTACATCCATACTCTGCAAATCACAAACATGGTTTAGGATTGGTGCTTAGCACCCTCTACCACCCACAAACGCATTCCAATCCCGAATAGCACGAGGAAAGAAGGAACACACAAAAGCATCAGTATGGAATCTTATTTCTCGAATCTTATCCCTCTGGTCATTGCGACGTAAATAGGTTGGCGGAAGAAGTATTTCATTGCACTCGTAATTTAAAGATTTTTACATATTCTCCAATAAATCCAAACGCAAACTATGTCGCCAGTCTTCCAAACTATCCCAGCCCAATCTATGTATCAATTCTGTGATGCTTTTATAAGGGCTGTAGCAACCAGTCATGAATGAAGCGGCTCTCCACTGAGTTGATCAGGCCCTAGCGATACGGATCCCAAACTCCACAACAGTAATCCAGATTGCGGACACACTAGTGTTTTATACGCTATCTCCTTTGTTTGAGCATTAAAGTTCCTCAAAATACAACCTATGAATCGCAATTTAGAATTAGCTTTGCCTACAACGGAAGTTATGTGCAAGTCCCATTTCATGTTGCTTTGTACTATCACCCCCAGATACTTCGAGGGAATCAATCATGTCAACAGCTGAATTGTTTATTTTGTACTCGTGTGCAAACTGATTCTTTTTGTTACTTATTCGCATTGCCCTGCAGTTTTTGCAATTAAGTGTATGCTGCCATTTACGGCAGCAATCGGAAATAGCATCCAAATCGCACTGAACTTCTAAGTAATCGTCGGAGCACCTTATTTTCCTATAGATAACTGCATCGTCGGCAAACAATCGCAACCAGCATCTGACGTGGTCACCGAGATTGATTATAAATATTAAGTAAAGAAGTGGTCCTATTACACTTCCTTGAGGAACCCCCGAAGTAACATCAATCTTAGAAGAGGCTTCCCCATCAACAACGACATACTGAGATCGACCAGTTAGAAAATCACGTATCCATTTGCAAATCTGATCTGGTATACCGTATGCTCGAACCTTCACTAAAAGTCAGTTGTGTGCTACAGAATCAAAATCCAAGAAAATTGCATCAAGCCAGTGTCGTATTTTTTATTAAAATTCGTCTTTTCTTACTGTCGGAGCAGAGATACAGTAACTGTTTAAGACTTGTGAAGAAACTTTAAAGTTTGAACTTATTAACTTCTCGTATTTGAATAATAATAATCTTTCTTATGATTCATTTGACATTTATTCTTGTTTAACTTCATTCATAAAAGTCCGAAGAATACCAAGGTCCTTTGCTATCAGTAACATTCTATCGACTCAAAACCGGGAACTAAACTTTTTTGCTTGCCCGATCTTCTTACTTCCTTATTATCATAGCTAACGATTTTCCCCCAGATTAATTATCATTCTTTTTTATCTCTTCTGTGAGTAATCTGTTATGCTACAGCCTTTCCCAAGTTTACCATATATTTGTTAAAAAATACAATGGTAAACCTTTTACTGAGGACCTTTGTAATTCTTCGCCTTGTTGATAATAACAATACATATATAATTTCTCCAAATAATAACAATGACATGAAACCAATAGAACACCACTTTTCTGTCCTGTTACGGGAGGTAGTGCAGTGCCTCACCAGTCCACTCTTGTCATACTGACACCACTCCATTTCAACAAAAAGTCTATAACAATAATATTTTTGTATCATTTATCTTATCAGCTAAATCAAAGCTTATGAAAAACAAAACATGGTGTAACCAACATTCCTGTCAACAGAAACAACGCAACAATGTTGAAAAACTCGAAATATGTCAACCTCCTGATTCATCAGACTACATAGCCAAAAAATATTTACAATGGTCAACTTTATTGTCATTGTGTATGGTAATTACTTTATTGACATTTACATATATTTCTTTTTTATAAAAAATATATACATTAATAATAAATAAAAGACTGATTCTTCAAATGTAACCTGCTACACATGAGTTCCTGAATGAACGATTTATTCACAGGAAAGAAGGTCTCTGGATCTAAAAGTATATAATAGCATCATAATCTTGAAGCAATATACAGCCATATTTTACAAAAACAAGTGAAAAATTTACACCACTTCTGTGTTCTTTGCTTCAAAACACTTTCACAATTCTTCATAACAGCAGTCAACATAAAACATGTCTTATTAACCTCTCTTACAGCATCAAGCTGAAAGTCATCCCAGAATCAATTTAAATATTTTTGTTGCTATATTCAAAATTCAAATGGAACTCTCATAACTAACCTCACAAATCTAATAAGATTTAATATCTGTGATTTTACAGTTGGCTGCTCTCCAAATCCTCATTAGTAGTCTCCAAGATGAGTCTTCAATATGTAATACCCTTCATGGTAAATCTTTACTATTCCAAACAAATGGTAATTTTCATTAATATGCCTACTGTCTTTTGTATCTTTCACATCCAAGAACCAGTACTCTGCTCTTTTGAGCTAACACAATCATTTCCATTATTTCTAATTGTTACACTTTCAATTCTCAAACACTCATTTCCATCGCTTGACAAAATTATACTTGCTTTATTGCCTTGTTTTCTATGATCCATACTTTCTACATTAATAATCTCTTCTGTTTTGCCAGAAACTTCAGCACTACTATTTCCTTTTTATAATAACTCAAGTTCCCTTTGTCAGAGTTATTCTCTACTTCTTTCATTTCTGAATATTCCATTTGCAGCACTGCTAATATTTCCTCGATGTCTTTTTTATCCTCATTACTTCCATTTTCTCTACCTTTCTTGTCACCAATATCACCTTCTTCTTGTGTCCTTTTAAAGTCATTTCCAAAACTATTGTTCTACTTTTCACCTTAACTTTTTTCTTCTTAAGGTCATGGTTTCTTGAAGAATTCTTTCGTTTCTTCTTAAATTTCCTCTTCATCCAATAGTGTTTTCTTGGGGAATTCTTTCCTTTCTTTTTTACGTTTATCTTCAGTCTGTAGGTTTGTGGATAGACTTCTTCACATGCTGTAAGTCTAATAGTTCCTCATGCCCCACATGAAATCATCTCCCCTTGCATAGTTCTCTTTTTTCATTGTACTGCCTCTCCTTGGACCAAAAATTATTTAAAAAATTGTTTTTTAATTCATCTAATGTTTCGCATTTTTGAATATGTCACTCTCTCCATACCTACCTCTGAGATGCCGGTAAAAACAGTTATTTTTTTCTATGTCATTATAATTTTCAAAAGCCCTATAAGCTTCAAAACTCTTTATGAAGGTAACAGGGTGGATGTTCCCACTATCCCAGAATTTAATAATTTCGACTATGTCATTGGAAGTAATGGTTATCTTATTAAAGTTACCACAAGGATTTAAGGTGTGTACCTCTTTACATTTTTCATGTACCTTTGCTAGTTTTATGTCATGTAATTGTAGTGTCTGTTGGATGGTATTCATATCAGTTTCCATATTATTAAGTTTATCTTCTATTGAACCAAAGTGTTGGGCCAAACAGGTGGTAGTTGTTTTTTGTCTTGCAACCTCTTTACAAGTTTCATGTTGATGTGTAGTTAATGTGTGGAGGCCTGTTACTATTTTCTCCACCTGATCTCCCATTTTTGTGTAACTCTGCTCAACTGTACAGATTTTTTTCTCTGAACTTTTCATCTTTAATGTTAAGTCCTTGATGGCTAGGTCAGTGGTGTCATTGTGTGCTTTTATAATGCCAATTTGGTTTGTTAAGTCGTGTGTATTTTTTTTTTCTTTTCACAAATCCTTTTGCTAGATTCTACTTCCTTTCTAATAGGAGGAGGGAGGGGGTCATTTACTTTTTCCGCTAGTGAATTTTGAAATTGTTCGGATATTTGTGAAATGATACTGAACATATATTGTTTCAAATCTGAAGTATTATCTGAAGCTAGCACAGGTGTTCATTAAAGATTCTGGTCTGTTATTAGTACTTGGTATCTGTGTTTCAATATAAGTAATTGGTGATGACGCATTTTCAGGGAACCCATAGAAATCCTCTGACACATCAGTATTGTTTGTACTTCTACTATCAGAAGGGTTCAATGGCCCCACTTCTCCAGAATCGGTACCAACATGGTAAATATTTAAAAGAAGTTGCAGAAATATCCTTAATCTGTAGTAGGGAAGGAAAGTTGAAAAAAAAGAAAGTTTTAAACTAACCTACTAATAAGTTCTTTACCTCAAATTCAGAATCAACACTGGATCAAAATCGGCGACTCCTAGTTCATATAATACTATTCATTATGTGGTATCTCCTATAAAATGAATTAAGATAAATGGCGTGAAAGCATGCATAGTTATATTTGCTTTAGCCGAAATTCAAGCGTCTATTAGTTGACAATATGATGTATAGTTAAGGTCAAGAAAATAATTAAATTCTTAAGAATTATGAGCAAAAAATTCTCATAAAATCAAAGTTTAGTACTGTATGATGTACTGAAACACTTAAGCGCAGTATAAAAAAGTCTATCTCTATAAACGACAGCGGCATGCGTTGTTTGTTGACGCAGTTTCCCGAGCAAGCCGGCCGCGGCAACAGGTAAAGGTAATGCGTCTGTGACGGTGTATGCCGAGTAGTAACGGTTTTTCCACTGGAGGCATTGCCGTAGACTCATTATCCTGTTTGATGTCGCCGACGGGCAGTTTAGGATTTCCACTGTTAATGGAGACAAGTGCGTTCAAATAACGGGCCCCAACTGGTATGAAGTACAAACGCAGTTTGTGTGTATATGTCTGATGGTATCAGAACCTGTGATTTGTTTCACACGAGAGTGTAGAATTGATCGTATGTACTTGTCAGGTGCTAAAAAAATAAAACATGTGTTATCTTATATATATATATATATATATATAAAAACTTAACTTAGTCCACAACCCGAAGGTTGGTTGGATCCTCCCGAAGGAGGCATACTAAGCCATCGTGTCAGAGGTAGGATGGCCAGTTCCTTTCCTCTGGGACCTACAGTTTAACATGGAATCCGAACCACGGAGCGTCCTGGCATAGTTCATATGATTAAACACAACTCTCAAAATTCCTGCGGCTGCCGGGATTCGTGCCCGGAGCAGTAGCAGCGAAAGTTTTGAAAGCAAGCGCTTAGGCACTGAGCTACCAGAACGCTCTATATATATACACACATAAAAATAGACGTGTGTTCTCCTATATTTCACTTTTCAGCCACCACTACATAGCACAGATCACTGGTATTTGTGTGTGGAAGTAGCATGGCGTTTCCTGTCATGCACAACATTGGCCGAATGTCGATAGCTGTTGGGATGTGAGAGATATGGTGGTTAAAAGTGGTTGATGCAGAGCATTTTCGTATTTCGACCAAAGACGTGTCTCCGTATATGTCACTCTGCTACCACAACTACATAGATAGACCAATGGTGTTTGTGTGTGGTAGTGGTATCGTGTCTCCTATCATGTACTATGGTGGTTAGATGTCGGTAGCTATAGGAGTGTGGCAGATAAGGTGGTTGAAAGTGGTCGTCCTGCGGCACTTTTCATATTTCTACCAAAAACGTATGTGTCATGGTGTATCACTTTTCAGCCAAAACTATCTAGCGCAGATCACTGGTGTTTGTGTGTGGTAGTAGCACAGGAGTCACCCGTCGATTACATTGGCCAAATTTTGGTAACTGTGGGAGTGCGGGAGATGTGGTGGTTGAAGGTCGATCACGGATATTTTTGTATTTTGACAAAAGACGTGTGCCCGTATATTTTACTTTGCTGCCTGAACTACATAGCGCAGATGACTGGTGTTTGTGTGTGGTAATGGCATCGAGTCTCCCACCATTCACTACTGTTGTTAGATGTTGGTAGTTATCAATCAAAATTCTTTACAAACACAAACAAAGTCGTGGGTACCAGCTAGTATATATATATATAAAGCATTTACAGCAAAAGTGTTCATTAAATAAATTTTTAAATCGAACTAACAGTGTTTCTATGAATGTACATTGTGATATAGAAGAATGTAGTGTTATTAAAACGTCATCTGTCAATACTGCTGAACAATTGTATGACCTGTGCAAGAAAGAATTAGTGGCTGACAAAACTGTCTAACTAGTGGAAACACCTACTAGTAGTGGAAGTGTTCCTGCAGAAGAAACCGTAGCTGTACACCTCCGAGAATAAAGAACATCTAAGGAAGGTAACAGCCTTCAAGTTGTCGATGATCTCACCGATCCAGGAACCTGGTCGGATATTATAAATGATAATTTTAGGATAAGAGTGATAAAGGAAGGTACGTAAGACATTAGTTAATAAAATAAAATTTCCTATGGATAGCAAAACAAGAAGGCGTTTCTCTATTTATCATTGCTTCTGTCATCTTTCAAATAATGAAAAAGTTAAACGAACGTGGCTTGTATATTCTCGAACAAAAGATGCTGTGTACTGCTTTTGTTAAAATTTATTTAATTTAAATGGTGACTCTATCACAAGAAATGGTTTAAGACACTGGCAAAGCTTGTCAAAAATTCTCTTTAGCCATGAACTGTCACGCAACCATATTATAGAGATGTTTAAGTGGAAAGAGCTATCACAGAGAATTCAAAATTAATTGATCAGGAAGAAAGGAGGTGGAGGTCAGTTTTGTTAAGATTGATTTCAACAGTATGTTTTCTTGCCGAAAGAATTCTTCCATTAAGAGGTGACCATGAAGTGTTAGGAATTCCAGTTAATGAAAATTTTTTAGGACAAGTAGAAGTTCGATACCGTGTTAAATTAGCACATTAATGTGCAGCTAAACTTTGAAGATTGGTTACTTACTTAAGTAAGGACATACAAAATGAAATTATTACCATAATTTCTGATGAAATAGTATCTATCATGAAGGATACCATACTCAAAAATAAATATTATTCAATAATCTTGGACTGTACCCCAGATTAAAGTCACAAAGAACAATTAAGTGTGGCAGATGTATTTTCCAAACCAGTTGAAACTGAAGAATATTTTTTCGGATATTTTGAAGCGAATGACACTACAGGAAATGGTATACCGCTTGCAGATTGTCGCGGAAGCAATATGAAGAGCAAGTAGAATGGTACTCAAGC
This sequence comes from Vandiemenella viatica, assembly GCA_031002005.1. Lineage (NCBI taxonomy): Eukaryota > Metazoa > Arthropoda > Insecta > Orthoptera > Morabidae > Vandiemenella > Vandiemenella viatica. The sequence continues at coordinate 327,771,483 of JARYHS010013630.1, read as the reverse complement.
TCGTATTATTGAAGAAAATCCAAGGGCTCATTACATCCCTTGCTGCGCTCATAGTTTGAACTTAGTGATGGAGTTAAATCATCTGTAAATGCGCTACATTTTTTTGGTATAGTTCAAAGATGTTTACATTATTTCCTGCCTCTGGGAAGCACTGAAGAATCACGTGAACTTAACTCTGAAGCCACTGTGTGATACAAGATGGGAGGCTAGGACTGAAAGTGTACAGGTTGTGAAATCTGAGCTTACTAACGTAAGACTTGCCTTAGCAGAGTTAAAGAACACATGCAAAAACGATCCAATGTGTTTCAGTGAAGTATCTAGTCTTCTTAAAGAAATCATAAAATTTAAGTTTTCTTTGTGTGCTGTGATATAGCACACTGTCCTTGGCCATGTCAGCAAGAGGGTATGCAGATAGACACTACAATAACATTAATAAAATCAACACTCAGCATCATTGAAGAATATAGGACCAACAGTTTTGAAAAGGCTAAGAAAGAAGCTGAGGTCATGGGAGCAGTTTTAGGAAATGTTGCCAAATTAACAGAATCCAGATTTGTAACTGTTAAAATGCAGTTTTGTTATGAAAGTAAGGATGAACCCATTCAAGGGGAAGAGAACCGCTTATGTCGTCATAGACACAGCTATTATGTCTTAATGTCTAAAATAACATCGAACATGTCGCAGCAGTTACTGAGCTGCTGAAATCTTTCCTTCAAAAATGTTTAGTGTTATTTTAGACATTAAGAACTTGGCAACAAATAAATACAATCTCAACACAGGATGTAGAAAACTTGCAGATGCTTTGGGAGACGCTAAAACGCAGTCAGAAGATCTAAATTCGGAGGCTCTTGAAAATGAATTGGAACTGTTGTCAACTATGCTTCCACAAAAAACCAACAACAGTACATCTTCAAAAACAAGTTGCAAGAAATTTTCCCAACTGTACCAATTGCTTTAAGAATTTTTTTGTGCATGCCAATGTCTTTTGCCTCTGCAGAACGTAACTTCTCCAAGTTAAAGATAATTAAAAACTATCTCAGATCTTCAATGAGCAACATGCGGCTAAGAGGTCTAGCCATAATAGCAGCAGAAAGGCAAATTGCGCGTTCCCTCGACGTGGAGAAGTTGGCGCAGGTCTTCGCTGCTCAGAAAGCAAGAAAAGTGACAATTTAGGTGAGTAATTTTTAAATTAATGATTTTTACAATTCAGTAGGATTTTCTCATATTTGTTTAGCATTAGACGTAATCAGCTATTATACTATATGCCTAATTTTCCATGGTTATAGTAGTTCACATATACGTTATTACTGATTGGTTAGCCTAGCTTCGCTCGGAACCAACATTGAACCAACCACTTTCTGCTTCTTAAATAAAATTAAAGTTACGATGAAATGCTCAGTCATTGCAATATCTGTATTAATTTGTGGTTTCATCAATTTATATGAAATAATTGAAAGTTATTTTTTACTCATACCAAAATAAGTATATGCGAGCTTACTCTTAAGATTGTGAATTAAAAGAATTACGGGGTATAACAGATTTTATGATTCTGGACGTACTTTTTGAGGATTACTATGCAAGTGTCATTCACACTGAAGTTCTACTTCGTAATATAATGTGACACAAATGGGCTTTTCCAAATGCGAAAACGAATTTTACGGAGTCCTGTACAAGGTATTGAAGCGGGACATTCCCTTATGGTATAAGAAAACTACTTAGACATTTTTTTAATACTTAAATTTCTGAATAATAGTTCATTATATAAATAGTTAGTAGTAATATTTATTGTTTAAATTTTAAAATCAATAAAAGACAAAAATAAGCTTATTCTAATGCTCTTATTAATTATGTTATTTATAACAGTCATAATTTATTTTCTCAGCTATTCAACATCCAATGGCAACTCTCGCTAGCGAACAGACATTTCCGAGGCATGGAGTTCCAGGAGAAGTTCATCAGATTTAGTTTTGAGAAAGTCATATCTGATGTAATTACAATAGGCCTATATATTTAAAGGCGTGCATTGCTCTGAACCTGTTTCAGCAATTTATGTAATTTCGTTTGAATAAACTCATTCCTCTTTTGACGTTTCAAATAAAAAGTTATTGAATTAAAATGTGAATGCCTGCTCACGTGTCTCCAGCCTCAAAAACCTATATGTACTAGCAAAGAAATGCAAGAAAAGAAATGTCAAATACAAAAAGTTTATTATAAATATAATAGCTATAAAATTGAATACAAAAACAATTTCATTTGACACAATGGGCAGCAGGGCTTAGCCAGAAATGAGATGCATTGATAAAACACCAAAGACTCGGCGAAGTTGGTCCTGTTCAGCTAATAGCCAATAAACTGCTGGCCCGCTTGTGCACAGATTTAGAGAAACCTCAGTCCGTCTCTTTAATCGTTGTTTGAGCTCTGCACACAGATTTATACATGTGTGTGTGTGTGTATAAAGTCACAAAAATTATGAAAAGTGTAGGCAAAAGTACATCTAGAAAAGAAGTAGGGGGCCCTGAAATCAAACTTTGCAGGGGGCCTCAAAATTCCCTAAGCCGGTCCTGCTTGTAACATATACAGGGTGACACAAAAAGTGGGAAGTTTGAAGAAAAAACAAAAAAAACAAAAATGTATTGACTAATAATTACACCATTATAACTTTCACTTCAAGAATTGGTAATCTATATTATCAGTGTCTGAAAATTTATACCTGTAGATGGGCTTCTCTTTTATATAAGCATTCTGCCAAACTATTGTTGAACTTTCCCCCATTGTTCACTGCAACATATCAGCTGGGATGCTATGAATTTTTTCAGTTAATCCAGTGTCTTTGGCTGATGCATATGTACCACAAACTTAAGGTAGTGCCATGATTAAAAACATAACAAACAGGCAATTCTGATAATAAAGGGGACCAGGAAATGCTGAGCAAGTGGTATCCTCTTGCGCAACAGTCATTGACTGCCTTGCAGTATGCGACATCACACCATCCTGAAGTTGTGGAAAATTGCTCAGTGCAGATTAAATCTTGCAGCATCTGAACATACTGATCCAAAGTGATAGTCAACGTGATCCATTCTTCATTTTTTTAAATCTGTGGTTTAATGATCTTGTGTGATGAACCTGTAAATTTATACCACGTAAGAACCGAAATGTGCACTGGGGTTGGTGCATAAACACGTTGTCTTAACTCTGACCGTGTGTAGCCTTGGATGTAACAGTTTTGGCTTAGATAGAATTATACAGTCGCCACATAGATTTTAACCCGAAAACTATGGAAAGGTAAAGTTCAATAAATAGTTCATTGCCATTTAAATAATTATATTCTTCCAATTTCACAAAGCCAAAAACTGTACAGGCAATCAGACGACTTTTCCAAAGTACTGTTTTACAAGTTCGATTAACCAGTCGAGCCAGACCGCACCCCAATAGTTCAAAGTATCTCTGGTTGAAGAAAGCCAATAAAAGTTCGTCACGCGCTCTCATTGTTCAAAAGTTTAGTTAATTTAGACAACCCCGAGGCCTCACTTGGAGAAATACTATTTTAACACGACATTATGGTTAACTTGAATAAAACAAGCAGCATCATTCCAAAATAAAACTTTCCGGCCTACGGAGCTACATGTTACCGCGCCGACTGCTTCCGTACGACTGGCCCCGAACTGCTGCACACACGGTTCTATATTGACATAGCACTTCCTCCTTCTCGAATATTCCTAGCGGCTTCTCACGCAAAGCGTGGGAACAAATCTTTTTCCTCTTTCTCAGGGGTGACTGATGGGAAGCTCGTCAGATATCAAATCGCACATCTGAAGTCCTAACATTGGCTAATCTGACCTTGACAATAAAAATAATTCTATCTCCTTGAAACTTTACGAACCGCTAGATCTTGAAATAAATGTTAACTTTAGTTATTATGAAAAATATCATAACTTTAATACTTTAGCCAAAAATAAATACTTTAGATATGAACTTTCCCACTCCAGGCGGAATGTTGAAATTAAAAATATTGAAAATACTATCTTGAAAACTACAAAACTGCTTTCTAACTTGAATTAACATAAAAACTAACTATAAAAATGAAATGCAATAATATTCTATCCAATCTAACTCTTAGTTCTGAGAATAAAATTTCGCTATGCAATTACAAAATTTAATAGATAGCTTACAACCATCACATTACTACTTTTTAAAGGGCATTCATGATCTTTATTGGGGTTGTTCTCTGCCAAGTGGTGATAGATCTGCAACATGAACATGTGCTCATCTGACACCCATAGCTTGTTCAGAAATTTACTGTGCTCTTCAATATTTGTCATAATTGTTTAAAATAATTAATGCAACTGGTGATTAATCTCCTTAAGTTCTGTGACAATCTGCAGCTTATTGGCTACAAATTTGAAGTCTAAATGAACAATTCAGCCAAAACTCTCGCGACAACCTGACTTCAGCCGCTTGCTTATGAATTGAGCACCATGGGCTCTGTTAGACTGAAATGCATACATTCTCAATAGTCTGTGGAGTGCAAACACTTACTTCTTTGTCATTTAGTCAGTTTGCTTTTAGAGCTGATTCAAATTTTCCTGAAAGTTTGTAATACACACTCATATGTTTTGATGGAATCTGACCATAATGCTCAAGTTGTAATGCTTTCTGAACTTCCTCTGTGTTCCTTCCAACCTGTTGTTAGATTTGTAAAATATTTGTATAATGAAAGTATGGTACAGGGTGGTGCAAAAAGAATGCATGAAATCTAACCATTATAATTGGCTTTATTTTGGTCAAAAGAAAATGTACTACCATCAATACAATGTGTAATCTATCCAGTTTATAAATTGCACTTAACTAACACTTAATTTCAGACAGATGACGGCCTTCTTCATTTATACACATTAAAAGTCTTTCTTCGAAGTTATCCATTGCTTTCTTCAAAGTGTCATGTGGAACAGCAGCGATTTCATCAACTATTGCAACTTTCAGATCATTGAGTGTACAAGGTTTGTTGCAGTAAACTTTACTTTTTAATTAACTCCATAAAAAGAAGTCACAAAGCGACAAATCTGGTGAGCGAGCAGGCCAGTGGACATCGGCGAAACGCGAGATCACGTGTTGTGGAAACATTTCTCGGACAACTGCCATGGAATCATTTGCCGTGTGGGCGGTGGTTCCATCCTGTTGGAACCGCATCTCTGCCATGTTGATCCCTAAAGTGTCAAGTTGTGGCCGCAAAAAATTGCGTAGCATTGCAACATAACGTTCAGAATTCAGTGTTACACTAACACCACCCTCTTCAAAAAAATACGGCCCAACAATTACCACTTTTGAAACTCCACACCAAACGGTCACTTTTGAACTGTGCAGTGGTGTTTGATGCAGTTCTTGTGGGTTGTCTGCTGCCCAATACCGACAATTTTGTTTGTTTACATAACCGTCTAAATGGAAGTGAGCTTCATTGGTCATCATTAACAAAACATCATCATTAGCTAGAACATCAAGCATTCTCTCACAAAACAGTCTCCGTTGCTCATGATCACATTCGTGAATCTTCTGCACTATCATAATTTTGTAAGGGTGAAATTGTAACTCATTCTTCAGGATGCACTGCAGCAAGCGACGAGACAAACAGAGTTGGAGAGCGCCAAGGACTTTGAAGAACAGACGCTCTTACTCTATCGATATTTTCTGGGGTTCGCACCGTATGAGGACAACCAGACAACTTCTGCTTCATGATACTTCCAGTTTTCCAAAAAGAGTTAACGAATTATTGTGTAGTGATCAGGAACCAAACCATTTCGCGGAACATTGAACTGTGATAACAGATTCATTACTTTTGAAAAACATGATGCTGCATGGACCAGTGTGCCATTGCTACTGAAACTAGACGCTCTAACCTACAAAACAACAGATCCCCCACCGCTAGATTCCACTCCCACCACTTATACTACTCAAATCAAATCCATGCATTCTTTTTGCGCCACCCTATACTAACTATTCCACTAAGCAATGATCACTAAATGGTGAGGTTGTCTCTGTATGGTGCTCACTGTACCTCAAGTGCTGCCAACTGTACATGGCTGTCACTATGCTTTTAAAAAATTCCTGTTTTTGTGTCACTTTGTTATCCTACATTCAATAACATGAATTAATGTTCTCTTGTTGATAAGGAGCTAAGACCCAAAAATTATTTTTGTTTTGTTATGGCTTTTCGCCTCGTCGAGGTCACTAGAGATGGGATGGGACTGGGGAGAAGGAACGGGAAAGAATTTGGCCATTAAAGGAAGCATCCCGGCATTTGCATGGAGTGATTTGGGGAAACCATGGAAAACCCAAATTAGGATGCCCGGATGGGAATTCAACTGGTGTCTAGGGCGCTAATGACCTAGATGTCGACGCGCCCTAAAAACAACAACAACAACTGGTGTCCTCCCGAGGCCAGAGCGTTACCACTCACCCACCACGTTCAGTCAAAAATTACTGTCATTTGTGTTCTTGTCAATTTTGTGTGTTCACACAACACAAATTTTATGAGGTAAGTGGTGGTTCATTTTCTTACCCTAATTTATTTAATTATTATCTATCATTAACTTCTTTTTGTGCATATCAAATCCAACAATATTGTCTTTGTGGCCACTCACAATCTCTGCTCTGAATCAATTGGTCAAAAGAATTAGTGTGGCTGGCTAAACGGTGGGTTCATGTGAAAACCTGGCCACATACTTTAACTTCTATATTCATGAGTAAGAACAAACTACTGTGCACTTTTTTTGTGTTCACAGGCCATCACTTTTAAACTTTTGTAAACAACGTGTTTACTTCATCTTTCCTTCCCATGTTTTATTAAAAAGAAGGCATTCTGGTTTTTTGAGAAGTAAGAATTTCAATTAATGAAATTAAAAACATTGTGGACAATCCACATAACCTGATCCTCTAAACACTACAACATTTTTCGATATGCGAGCAAACTATCCATACTGTAGTTTGCCTAGATTATTACATAATTGTTCAGAAATACGAGTTAAACAATACAGTTATTGATATGGTCGATTCTATTGAATATTTGGGAGTAACAGTACAAAGGAACATGAAATGGGACATACAAATTAATTCTTTAGTAGGTAGAGCAAATTCTAGGCTGCGATTCATAGGTAGAATCTTGAAAAATTGTAATGAACAAACAAAGGAGATAGCGTACAAATCTCTTGTGCGTCCACATTTGGATTATTGTTGTGCCATTTGGGACCCGTTTCGTAAGGGATTGATCGAAAGTATAGAGAAAGTACAGAGAAGAGCCGCTCGATTCGTGACCGCTTTCTACAGTCCTTATGAAAACGTCACAGAACTGATTAGTAGATTAGGTTGGGAGTCTCTGGTAGATAGACGACATACGTTTCGTTTAAACTTATTGGAAAACATGCGTACTCCAACTTTCACTCATGAGTGTAGTGAAATACTTCTTCCACCAACCTATTTGAGTCGGAAGGACAGGAAAGATAAAATTAGAGAAATAAGGTGCCGGACTGATTCTTATATGAATTCTTTTTTCCCTCGTACCATTAGGGATTGGAATGCACAGCAAAGAGATTAGCTTTGGTGCTGAGCACCCTCTGCCACCCACAATTTTGTTAATTGCAGAGTATATATATAGATGTATAGATATAGAAAACACAAAACTGTACGGAGACACTTTAATGCCTTCCACTGAGCCTAATTATTGATAAAAATCCATCAAAAAGGAAACTATTTTGCATTTCTTAACATTAACACATTAATGCTAAATGTTCTTGAGATTACACTTTCAAAACTACCTTCACAGATATTTTCCATGGAAGAGCCCTAAAGTCTATCATGACTATATTGGTTAAATTGATTACACTGTTTCACTTTGTCTTACAACCCACTAGCTTACAACTATGGTAACACAGCATTTTCAGTAGACATGGTTGTGATATATCTCCATTTAATTTATCATTATACAAACCATAAAAATCTTCCAATTGAAAGTTGATTCTCTTAACTCGGGTAAAAAGAGTATTAATAAGAAATCGTCTGAGTACCAAATTGTGATAGTTTACAGTGCTTTTCTTTTCTTCGCTAACCCAATATAGTTGCACTGTAGAATTGGAATCAGCATGTAATTCCCTTCTCCTATTTATTCGGCCATTAGATCAAAATTCTTACTGAAGTCTGTAAAGAATTCTTATAAAGGGCATTACAATAAGAGCGCAAGATTTGAATTTTAGATAAAACATGCTTTTCTTAAACAAAATATTGAAGTATTTATTGATTTGGGAATTATTTATGGAACAACACATCTGGTAAATGATCACCATGGCTTTGATAGCACATGCATACTCTTCTGGCAAAATTTCTAATCACAATTTTGCATAAATGTCACAGTATTTCACTGATACAACACTCAAGTTTTGGCCCTTGATGCTTGGATGGTCACAAACTTCTTGGCATAAACCTTAAACTTCAAAAAACTCCACTGAGAAAAGTTCATAGGTGTTAAATTGCAATATCACGGAGGCCAATTCTGGTCACCAAAATGGGAGATGACACGACCAGGAAAAGACTTGTGCATGTGTTTAAGAGCAATATCTTGCAATTGAGGTACAAAGAACTGAGTTATCACTTTAATATGACGTTTACCATTTACTGTTAATGCATTACGTTTTCATAGAAAAATGGTACAATGTTTCCTCCAGTCCAGAATGCATGTCAAATAATGACATGCTGTGGTCGCATTTGTATTTCACAAATCATTTGTGGATATTCCAAGCCCAAAATACAGTAGTTTTGCCTATTAATGATGCTATCAAGGTGAAAGTGGACGTCATCACTGAAGTTGATTTTGTCCACAAAATCAGCATTCACTTTTTTTATTAATTGGTTAAACTGATGAACTCTCTTCACTGTGAAAGGTTGTTGGCACACATTCTTGAGCCAACTGGAATTTTTTTAGCATAAAGATGCAAATCTTCAGTGAGAATACAGTAAACAATTACTTAAAATGTCCAGTTCTTGTGCACAGTGACGAATCGAGGTCCCTGGACTCTCGGCCACACACATGCAAACTGCCCCAATGATTTATTCTGAACAACCACTATGAGCTTGTGTTGTGTGTTTTATGTCAACAACTGGATCAGTACTTCCAAATTTTTTGATCGTTTTTCCACAGTTGGCGACTTCAGAATAATACTTCTACCAAAAATAAAATGCATTTTATCAACTGTGGCAACCAAACTTTGGCAATTTTGATAGTAAAATTTAACAATAAGGATGTGTTGTTCTATCCTGTAGTGCTTGATGTTTACTAACTCCTAACTGTTTCCTATCGTGACCAATCGAATTATAACAGCCAAAATGGCACATGATTTTAATCGTGTGCTCTTACTGAAACACCCTTTACATCTAAATACAGCAAAACTTTTGCATCAAATATACATTTATATTAAAGTTTGAACAGTGAATAAGGGTTAACCAGAAACTTAATAATTATTCTTTATTAAATTAATTCTCAAATCACATAAACAAAACTGATATTCGTAATAACTGCTACAGTCATGAGAATTATTTTCTTTAGCATGCAAGTGCTTTAGTTTACAAGTGGGACTTAAAATATTCTTTGCTACAAATGCTGTACGTTTTTACTTAATAAAAAGTTGAATTGTATTCAGGAACAAAAGTCTATTTTCTCTCCTTTCGAAATCTAAATAAATAATCCATGTAGGGGCTTCATGTTCCCTATTTAAATTTTGTCTCCTTCACAAAATTTTACATTTATTGTATGTCAAACTGCCAGGCACAAAAAATGTCAGAGCAAGTAAAAAAAATATGAAAATACAAGGTCACTTAGAAATCGGGTCTGAATTTTGTATAAATCTAATAATTAGTGTTTGTTTTGTTGCATACACAAGAATCTGTCACAGGACAGAAAACTTGGCAAATCTGTAAAAGTGAACATTTTCATTGTAATACTGTGTGCAATTTATTTTCAAAAGCCGCAAAATCTAGTAGTGTCAGATGATGAGATAGTAGTCCCTATTTATATTGCTATTGCAAATTGGTTTTACAGTCGTTTAACAAATGATTCTCACAGCAATTTGATAAGTATTAATAAATAATATGTGATGTTTGCATTTTTATAACTGTATTGGGGGAAAAGACAAAATACCAATAAAAGCTGTGAAATCCTTTGTTTTGTCTTTCTGCAAAATGTATATAAAAGTTTTTATCCATATGACAACAAAATAATTCTGTAAGTAAGATGTCATGGTCTTAATTATTTAGAATGACTAAGAAAGAACTGGAATACTTTTTAGTCATTTTTTTTTTATTCAGCCTTGTATTGTTTTTCAAAAAATTCTTTCTTCTGCTCTGGGTCTGGAACGATCTGAAAAAATGCAAAAGTTGCAATTTATCAGAAATTTTTTCTTCAACATTTCCAAAAATGTTTTAAATAACAGAAACTCACTGTATCTCCACCAGGCTTCCAACCAGCAGGGCAAACTTCTCCATGATGATCAGTATATTGGAATGCCTGAACTAATCTAAGTGCTTCCTCAACACTTCTACCAACTGGAAGGTCATTCATTGTTATCTGTCTAAGAATTCCTTTTGGATCAATTATGAACAAACCCCTATAAAAGTAAGTTCATCAGTTTATTACTTATGTAATGTCCAAGACAAATGAAAGATACTTTGAGCTGTACAGTTAAGCTAATACAGAACAACCATATGGTTTTTACTTATAATTATTATTTAAATTGAAACTTATACACCAGACTAAAAACAAAATATGCCTTTTAGTGTAATAATGTTAAAGATAGACAGGAAGGTCATAACAAGCAGAAGGGATACCATTTACAAGGCAACATCACTGCAATATCACTACTGGCTGACTTAAACCAGTGTAGAAATTTTAAAAATATATTTCACTTCAAGAGATGATGGTGCTAACCAAAAATTCACTCTCTTTCCATTGTATTATTTTGCGTTTTGGTGCCAAGACTATGTATAAATATTTTGGAGCAAAAAAGATGTCAAGATTGTAAGGGAGAATTCCTGAAAAAAGTGTGTTAATTATTTACCACTATTATACAATAATTCCTCCCTATGCATTCCTTCAACTGATTCATCATTTATTTTCACACTCCAGCATTAAAATCATCTGATAGGAAACCTCATAAAAGATGTCACACTTGTGCCACGTTTCGAAGGCATCTATCTCAGCCCTCATTTTCAACCAAATGTCAATGATTAACTGCTTGTTTGTTTAGCCATTGCCGCAGAAACGGTGGAGGACAAAAGCCAACATAGCACGATGACGTCATCTACTCTTCTACTTGTTACCAGGCTGCACTGAGTTGGTAACCAGTGTCGCTGTTGACTAATGAATCAGTTGTTTTGATTTCTATAGCTTCTGTAATACGACTGGCCCAAAAATCTTTGTCCCGGGCTAAAATTGTAGTTTTTTCAAAATCAAATGTATGAACTTCTTGCACACTGTGTTCGGTCACCGCAGATTTCTCTTCTTGCCCAAGACGAACATTTCTTGCAAACACATCGCTGCACAATACACCGCTGTGTTTGTCCAATGTAGCCACGGCCATATTTACATGGATGTAATACACACCAGGTGTTTGTAAACCTACGTCATCTTTAATGCTGCCTACCAAGTTTTTAATTTTAGTGGATGGTCTGAAAAGTGTCCTGACTCTGTGTTGTGTCAACAGTCCACCTACTTTGGAACTTAGGGCACCCACAAACGACAGAAAGGCAAGGCCCTTGGTATCAATATGATCTTTTTGTCAATATTCCTTTTGTTTAAATGCGTGACCAATCTGCCCCTGATTGGTAGGCAGCATTAAAGATGACTTAGGTTTATGAACCGCTGGTGTATATAATATCCCGTATGAAAGTGGCCATTATTACATCCGACAAACGCAGTGGTGTATTGTACAGCGAAGTGTTGAACGCACAAGAAATGTTTGTCTTGGGCAAGACGAGAAATCTGTGGTGGCCGCACACAGTGTGCAAGAAGGTCATTCATTTGATTTTGAAAAAACTACGGTTTTAGCCCGGGTCAAAGATATTTGGGCCAACACTATTACAGAAGCTGTAGAAATCAGAACAACTGATTCATTAGTCAAGAGGGATACTAGTTATCAACTCAGAGCAGCCTGGAACCCGGCTATTAAAATTCTGAAATAGTTTCGCCTCGGTTACGAGCAGAAGAGTGGCTGACATCATCGTGCTGTGTTGGTTTTTGTCTTCCACCGTTTCCATGGCAGCAGCTAAACAAACAAACAGTTAATCATTGACATTTGGTTGAAAATGAGGGCTTAGATAGATGCCTTCGAAACGTCCCACAAGTGCGACACCTTTACATGACTGGAAGCTCGAGTGCGGAAGGGTACAGCATAGAAACAGTTGAGTAATCATTGAAAGTAGTCCGAAGCTGGCTGGCACCGAAGATGGAGGCAAACGACTAGTGCAGCAAGTGTATGAGGAATGCGAGCTATGCTTTCTGTTTTTAAGTATAAAGGGGCTGTTAAAAAGCAATGTGTTGCAGTTCTTTAAGTAATTTAGACATGCTCGGGAAGCAATGAGAGCTACTGGTATCAGGGGAACATGTGAAGCATTGTCGAACTTACACATGGTGAGAACCTGCATTTGAAGTAGTAGTAGTACGTTATGTCTTAACCACGGTCAAGTAAATTAACTAATAGTTGGTGCTTGTGGAGAAACATGTATGTAGTTTGTGAATAAAATCTCGAGTGAACTGTAAAGTGAACCATGTAACAATTTTGAAAGATAGACAAACCTGCAAGCCTAACAATCAGTAAGCTAAACAGCATCACATTATCACAACCCTGAAGCACCCTGCTTATTGCGACAAGTGAGCCATAAAATGGTGGTAAATGAGGTAAAAACTATTGGAGTGGATGAGAAATTAATTTGCTGGATAAAAGAATTTTTAAAAGGTAGAAAGCAAAAAGGGTAGGAAATGCAGTATCAAGAGAAGTGGAAGTGAAAAATAGAGTGCCAGAAGGTAGAATATTGGGACCATTGCTATTCACAATTCTAATGAATGATTGTGTTGATGGTTTACTATCAGAAGTTAGGTTGTTTGAAGATGATATAATGTTTTATAAATGGATCAAAATGGTAGAGGACTGGGAATAGATGCAGTGTGATCTGAACAAAATGTCTAGCTTGGATTGGTAAACATGAGATGAAAATAAATGCAAAGAACAGTCAGATTATTAGATACACAGATAAAAAACTAAAGGTTGATTATGACTATAAGTTGGGGAAAGAATTGCTTGTTGAAGACTTGAAATGTAAATATCTTGGCACTACATTTGATACCAAACTTAACTGGGCAGGACAAATATGACAGGTAGTAGGAAAATATTCCAAAATTCTTCAGTTGTTGGAGAGAGTGATGAGGGGATGGATGAGAGAAGTAAAGGAATTGGGTTACAAAACTTTGGTCAGACCATTGCTTAAATATGGCAGTGTATTATGGGACCCACATTTTGAGTATCAAATACAGGATGCAAATAAGGGCTACTAGATTTGTTTCTGGAAATTACTGCAGTAGATAATCAGTAACATATGATAAAAGGGCTTTAATGGGATTATTTGGAAGACGGGAGGGTGAAGAGGGTCATGAGAGTGTATGAGGCATATATTGGTGATGAGGCATGGAAAGATGTTGGTGCAAGAATCAAAAGTAATGCATTGATGGAAGAGATGACCACGACCACAAGCTGGCACTATTTCAGGCACAAAGGTGTAGGAAGGTTCTCTTTCATGGGTACAGGGTCAGGGATTGGAATAAGTTAGCAAGAGAATTGATGAATAATTTACCAAAAACACGGAAGTAATTAAAAGTTGAATTTGTAGAGGGCAAAAGTAGGTGGGTACAGGAAAGGGGAAAAATGGTTGTGTAAGGAAATTGCCACTGGAACATGCACTGCATTGTAATTAAATTAAATTAAACTTTCACTCTTCATGAGAGAAATACCTTTAACAAACAGGATTCTTATTGCTGGCAGCAGGACTAGGAATTTTTATCGCATACCAGCAAAAATTCAGGACTGGTTTTTTATATAGATACTGGAGATATTTAGTCACTTATGTGACCCATAAAATTAAAGCCCATCAAGAGGAACAAAAACACCATCTATAGTTAGAAATATTAGATAAATCGAAAATTTCTGTGCATGTCGTTGATAGCTTCCACAAAGCAAATTTTGAAAATGTGAAGTTGCTGAGCAAGATCTTATCCTCGAGACAGTTAGTGTTAAATAAGCTAATTAGATACGACCCAACAAATCAAGATCAATAATGTAGCTGCCTCTCCCTCACTGATGTATGTAGCAGAGCAAGTAACTCTTCAACAAGAAAACATTAAAATCAGAGGTCATGAGAGACCATATCTGAGCTACACTTGCCAAACAGAAAGTACTGTGTTGTATGTGGAGGTGTCCAGCTAGAACTTGATAAGGATGGGAAGAGTTGTTTGAAGTAGACTTTGTATACTACCATAGAGAGCCATTAAGTGAAAAGACACAGACATCTTATGAAGAGATTAATCATTTAAGATTTACTGCATCAGACTAAATGTCAAAACATCATTACAATGTAAGTAAGACAACAGAGTATGCAATCAAAACAACATGTGATGACTGCACTCCATACTAAATAAAATAAGTGAAAATGCTGTTTTCTTTACAACTGATGCACAAATTGCAATACAAAGAACTGATGTTCCAAACGAGAACAGCTAGATGGGCTGATCAGGCTCCTCTGACAAGCGTTCAACAGTAGTAATCATCCTAACAGAATTTTGCACATAAAACAATTTCAGTAATTAAATTAGATATAAAGTTATGTTGTAAGTGTGATGCGAAATATGCACATTGCCCTAAAGTGGGATTCAGAGCATGTATTCGGGAAAACTAATACCTTTTTTCTTTAAGATTTCATACCTTCCAACGTGTGACAAATGGAACCCTTATGGATTCACTTATTTGCCTGTCTGTCAAAATAACTATTTGTCCCACTCTCATAACTTCTAAACTCTATTGGTCAAAAATGTGTAACTGAGCAATTCTTTCATTTTTAATAACCAAACAGTGACCATAACAAAAAAAAGAGAGAGAGAAATCATGGGTGGAAGGGGATCACAGGAGGTTTAGTGGGTGGAAGGTGGGCCCAAGGAATTATTTCCTTCAGATAATATTCATAGGTATCAAATAAAAGCTGCCAACCCAAAGA
The DNA here is from genome assembly GCA_031002005.1 of Vandiemenella viatica. Taxonomy (NCBI): domain Eukaryota; kingdom Metazoa; phylum Arthropoda; class Insecta; order Orthoptera; family Morabidae; genus Vandiemenella; species Vandiemenella viatica. The sequence continues at coordinate 327,756,189 of JARYHS010013630.1, read as the reverse complement.
CTCTCAACAAGTTTGTATTTTCCATTTTATTCCACTATTTGTGGAAGCTTTTGGCATTTTTTTAAAGTAACTTCCGAAACTGATTAAAAAATTATTAAAAAAAATTTATAGTAATATATAGATAGCCTGCTAAAGTTTTTAGGAAATGAAATGATTTTCCTGGAATACATGGTTGCCACAAAACAAGTAAATGAATTAATTTGACAAATTTGATGTTTTTTTCAACATAAAATGATATGTATCATTGGATGTAGAATTCCAAAAATCAATTAAAAATACACCACGAAAATATTTTTCAAAAAATGTTCTAAATTTTTCCAAGACCAACACTAATTTTTTTTTCAATTAAAATTTTTATGTACCTATTGGGTATTTGACTACTTCTTGAAAATGGTTTTGAATTGTTTATTGGTACACCTTATTCACCGAGTGAAGAGATTTTTTGACAAAAGTGCATTATTTTGCGTAAAATTCAAAGTTAAAATTGAAAGAATTTAAAAGCCCGCCAAAACGCTCCTTCGCTACCTGGCGCGTGCAACGACAGTCATGACGTCACACGTCTGTAAACACTGCCACTGCGAATAGAGCGTTTCCTATTATCCAAGTTATCAGCTATTTTTATTGTTTGTTGCTGGCTATTTCTTGTTATTAATGAAAGTTCGTTTTGAATATAAAATCGAAAACAATTTGTAATAGCCTACAGCGGTAAAATATTGAAAGTAGACGCCTTATTTGTGGGACTAGCTATAGAAACAACCACCGAGTTTTATTCTGTGGAGCTTAAAAATGTAACAACTTCAATTTGATATTGCGACAAAGTCACTTACGTTTTTCTTTGAAGCTCATTTACACCGCGATTTCGTAGAGTTAAATGTAATATGCTGTTTAAGGCGAGAATTATTAGGGTTAGGATCCTAAAGTTTCGATCCTAGCTTTGGAATATGTTCAATTTGTTTTCTTTTGTCATTTTCTTTGGATACTAGTTGCTGTTGGTTGCATCGCATAATCATTTTTTCCCGATAACCCACCAAACTATTAATTTAATTTTTCTTTTCTTTTTTCTGAAGGCTTCACAACTTTTTGGATAACAAGCGGATTACAACCATTTGAAACAACCAAAGAAGATTTCAAAAAGGAAATTGGACATTACTTGCTCACCAAAAAACGGGTTCTTTTTTTAAAAAAATTGAAAATTACTTACACATTAAAAGTAAATACCGCCTAATAGATGCATTTATGTCAGGAAGGTAACCTGCAGTTGTATCGTCACGAAAAAATTCCAACAAAAAGGACATACAGCGTCCCGGAACTATTGCAAGATTAGCATGAAATTTCTACAAGTGATGTCACTTCTAAAATAAATTCCATTATTCACCACCGTGCACATAGATTTTTTGCATGATATTCTCTCTCTGGTAAGTTTAAAAATTAAAAGTTTTCATGTATGGTAGCAATTTGTTTCAAACGCTTGCATGACGCTTAGCAACTATTATGAATTCTTCGAATAAAAACATGCTAGTGCAAAAACAGCAACCAAAACAGAAAAAATGTACGCAAAAAATATTATCCCAACCAAGGTTCAAATGTAGGACGTTCTGAATTCCATTACCACTCTTCAATCACACAGCTGTCCGGACACTACTTCTTAATTTCTTCTCTTTATGTTAATAATAAACACTTCACAGTTTCTTCGTGTGAGATGAAGTGAAACGAGATAGGTAAATGAATAAACAAACAAATTCAGTTTTATTGACAAAAAAATATCATTTATCTATAATCTTTAATCTTCAATTAAGAAAAATGGCCCACAACATCCAATTGTTCCGAGCGCGGTGAGTGAGTGGTTAACTCTCTGGCCTCGCACAGTGTGATATTTTCTAAATCTAGGGGGACAAAAGTCAGTTTTGATAATAGTCTATGCAGGCAAAAAAGTTATTTATATTCAAAGTAGATAAACCATATTACTCGGAACAAAGTTTTATTTTCCACGAATTAACGCCTAACAATAGAAAAAATAGTTTGAACAATGGGCTTCCTGTGATCCACCGATCAAGCGCTCCAGTCGGCCACGTCATTTGACTGAGCTTGGTCAATGATTACGCTGTGTTTCTGCGTGTTAGTAGTAACTTCTGTATTTCTGTTGCTTTTGACGATCCTCAAGGTAAGTTTACGTATGCTTTTTCCGTGATACATTAGCATCATTAAAACAGAGTAGATTGTTTTTAATTTTGTTAAAAACTACTGAGTCAATTTCATGTTGAATTTTAGTTCATTATACCACATTATATCGGTATCTTGCTATATTTATTTGAAAGAGCTGCTTATTAGCTACAAGAAATACCTTCATTTGTTTGCGCATATTTGCGACACCCATACAACTTTTCTTTATTTTCACTGCACAAATTTCGAGTACAGAATTTTTCGACGTATGGTTTGCTAACGCAAAACAATCAATCTCTAACGTTCAATTTAAATATAAATGAGTCTCAAATTGAAGCTGTTGCATTTTTAAGCTTAGCAGAATAAAAGTCAGGGGTTTTCTCTATAGCCAGCACCACAAATAAGGCGTCTATTTTCGATATTTTTCCGCTGTAGGCTTTTACAAATTGTTCTAGATTTTGTATTCAAAATGAAATTTCATTAATAACAAGAAATGACCAGCAACAAACAATAAAAATAGTTGAAAACTTGGATAATAGGAAACGCTCCTTTCCCAGCCACAGTGTTTACAGAAGTGTGACGTCACTCAAGCGGCCACCAATCCTAGAGCGTTTTCTGTCACGAGACCACAGGTAAGAAAAGTATAATTTTTATTTCGATTTTTTATTAAAAATAATCCATTTTCTTTTCAAAATTGAAAAAATTATCTTTCTGAAGCATTAATCTACGAGAATGAGTTCAATTTATAATATTTTTTTAATACTGTCAAATAGATTATTGAAAGACAATTTCGCAAATGGGTAACAAACTTTTATTCAAGTAAAAGTTGTTTTTGATTTTTTTTAAACAGTTTTTCCTTTTTTGTGAAATAAATTTAATACACAATTTATGTACAACATCCTTAGTGTGAAAGAGTAACTAGCACTTACAATGCCAGTTTTTTCTGGTCCTTTTTATGGCTTACTGACATCAAGGTCATCAGTCAGGAAATGATTTGAGGCAAAAAATTGGAAGGAATTCAACTGTGAGCTCTTAAAGGCACCAACCCGACATTTACTGAGAAACCACAAAAACTTAAATCTGGATGGCCAGACATGGAATTGACCCTCCATAAACAAATGGCATAACTGTGCAAAATGCTTTCAAAGTGAAAGTCATAGATTCTTTCAAATAACTATTATACTTGAGTAGGAATAATAAACCTAATGGCCAGACAAGGAATTGACCCTCCATAACCAAATGGCATAACTGTGCAAAATACTTTTCAAAGTGAAAGTCATAGATTCTTTCAAATAACTATTATACTTGAGTAGGAATAACAAACCTAAATTCTAAGTGCTCTGATAAATTATAGTACTGCAAGTTAAACACCTCAAGAATTAAAAAAAAAAAGAGTAAATTAAGCACTTAAAGAGAACCACAACTTGTTTACTACTTAAATTCATTAATGACAATCTAACCTTAATGCATGACCCAAATCTTCTAGATATACTCCATAGTCTCTAGAAATCTTGTGTGTTAGGTCTGAGAGCAACGGAATCTTCAGTTTTCCCAGACCACCTTCTTTTCTTGGTAGATTCATCCATGCATGATGGGTGTACGGTGAATCGACTGAACATGCCACCACTTCAGCATTCAATTTACGAAATTCTTCAACATTATCATTGAATGCCAATATTTCAGTAGGACACACAAAAGTGCTGGAATAAAATCAAAATTATATATAAATATATAGCAAGATAGTGTCAAGTATCTTATAAATTTTGTAACTGCATAACAAAATTTGTTCTCAGAACCACGAGTTAGATTGGATAGATAGTATTGCATATCATTTCTAAAGTCAGTTACTATGCTAATTCAAGCTATAAATCAGGTGTTTACAGTTTTTCAGATAGTATTTTCTGTTGCATTAATTAGTCTCAAGCATTCACCTGTAGGAGTGATATTTACAACAAAAATTCGTAATAAATTGAGGGAAAAAGTTAGAGACTAAATACACACAGTAACCATTTTTAAATATGTAGATTCGATTAAAGCTACTTTCGAGTCAATGACTTCTGAAATATTAATTTAATTAGATTCTGTTTTGGGATTATGAATTTTTATTTCACCTTTTGATAATAATAAACATGTTTTGCTTGATAGTAAATGAAAGAGTAGCTCTTTAGGAGAAAATAAAATTTATTTCAGTTTAGTAGTTGTAAAATTATGAAAGTTATTTCATAAGGATTAAAGTTGACACTTTTTATAAAATCTTGCTATCCTAAACAATTCAGAACACTAGGAACATTTTTAACAGTCAAGGTCAAGAATTATAATGCAAGTTTATACGAATTGGATCAGTTACCTGAAGATTCTCGTGTGAGCCGGAAGTATTGTAGTTTCCCACGGTCAGTGAGCATAAATACCCATCCAGAATTTTCCTTGTTCTCAGTCTCAGTTGCCCAGCCTTCCAGACACAGTAAGCATGGCACTATGTAGCTCAGTCGGCCAGCAAGTTTCATATTGAGCACTACAGTGCTACCGTGTTATTTTGGCGAGATGTAGGCTCACTTAATATGTCAAATTCAGGTAGAAAGCAACTATGCAGTTTTGAAGAAGTAATTTTACGCCATGTGGTGCGTCGGGATAACCCAAGTGTCGGTCATTGACAAACAAGTTGAATAATAGAAGCGTATGTTGAACTGTTTTTATTTGCTTTCATAAATTAGCTAATTGTACTTTTGGGCGTGGTCTCAGTCGATTCGGTTAATCGAACTTGCAAATATATCTTTAGAAAATTTGTCTGTTGCCGTTTCAGTTGGTGACTTTGCAAAAATTTTCAAGAATATGTTGTTCATCTACCATCAATAGACTTGTGGCTTTTATTTTAACTGCCTTTCTTAGTTTGGGGCTTAACAAGCTAAGTGACAACCAAGTACTTTAGCAAAGCCAGAGCTGAAAATTATCCATGGTCATAGCTGAGACTGAAGGTTTATGCATAACCCCAAAATAAGTTCGCATGTTACAACCGCAATGAGCTATATTACTTAGGTTAAAAAGGTTAATAAACCATTCCCTACAAAAATTGCAAGAAATACACCTGAAGAAAAAAATATAACATCTACAATTTCACTCTCCAATTTATTTTTCGTAGGACTTTACACCTCATTGATGTCACTTGTCGCAGGATTGGATATGGGTTACAAAGAACACGAAGAAATTAAACCATAGCGATACAAAGGAACAATGCGAGCACTCACTTGGAATGATTTTTTAAAACCATGAAAACCTACATCTGGATGGCAGGATGAGGATTTGAACCCATTTTCTCACTAAATGCCAGGCCTGAGTGTTACCATTAACCCATAGATCTTGATGCAGTTTACATAACTGCAGGGTGTATTGAACCAAAATTAACTAACTACTTAAGAACTTCCTAATATAATCATGGAAAAAATTAATTTCAGTGGAAAGAATTAGTAAAAAAATTAGAAATGAGAAAAAGCAGATGAAAGGAAGAAAAGAAACAGTAAATGGCTACCATAGCCGAGTACAATTTGAGAGATTGTGTTGGTACAAACGCATTCAAAGTTATATGAACTCTGAAATTAAAAGGATTTTTGATAGTTTTCATGGACCATTTAAGACAGTGGGAAACCCCACCCTAATGCATATTGATTGGTATAGCTGTGTTCTAATAAAATTTTGGGCTCGTAGAATGTGATAGACTCAAAGTTTTACTCGATAAAGGATGACACAAATTCATGATAAACTTATGGTACAATACATATATCTTTGGGATATTTTTCTGTTGTTTTCTTCTTCGGGTCCCTATCTGTTGTGGATGTTGGCAACCATCTTGGCTATCTTGTCTCTGCTAGCTGATGCTCAGATTAGCTCCATGGTTGTCTTGGAGGTCCATGTTCTCAGATTTTTTATCCAAGAAGCTCTTCTTCTACCATCACTCCTCCTTCCTGGTATTTTGCCCTCGAGAACAGACTGCAGGAGTTCAGCTATTGTTCCTCATGATGTGGCCAAGGTACTTTAGCTTCCGTGTTTTAATGGTGGTCAATATTTCCATATTTTTTTTTATTTTGTGGAGCACTTCAGCATTTGTGGTGTGCTCTGTCCATGGTATTCTCAACATTCTTCAATACAGCCACATTTCAAACGCCTCTAACATTTTACTGATAGTTTCCATTAATGTCCACATTCCAACGCCATACAGGACAGAGAGCACATAGCAGCACAAGAGTCTCACCTTCATGGAAATCGATAAATTATTATTTTTAAAAAGATTATTCATTTTATTGAAAGTAGTTTTTATATTCATCAGGATTATTTTTTACAGCCCTTCTTCTCTTTATCATGTCAAGAATCCCATCGGTCATCCATGTCTTCTTTCTGGCAAAATCTGATTTCAGGTGTTCATTTTTAACAGATAATACTATCGAATTTAGTTTTTCAATTTTTTCTTCTGTATGTAAAGTGCAAAACATGATTTTCAGTTCATTAATTGAGACGTTCCCCAACCTGCCTTCTTATGGAGGGCTCTTTTAATTTACAAATATCAGCATTAATGAGTGTCTTTTTTGTAACTTTCTTCATCCTAATTTTGAAGACACTGACTAATGGATTGTGATCGGAGTGAATGTCAGCACCGGGGTAAGTTTTCATTGAAGTACAGCTGTTCCTGTATCATTTACTAGGATGTAATCAATCTGATTTCTGATGGTGTTTACCAGTGAATCTCTGGGAGACTTCCAGGTGTATAGGCGTCTGGATGATAGTTTGAAAAAGGTATTGGTTATTACTAGGGCCCTGATTTAAAAATCATATGCGCATATGCAGATATTTTGAGGGCTAGTGAATATTCAAAGATATGCACATATTTCAGCAATTATTTCTTCTCATGATCGAATATCCATATCTGATATTTCTGAAGAAACTGAAAAGTCTAGTGTATCTGTGTGTTGGACATCCTTGGGCATCGCAATAAGGCAGCCAAATTCTAGAGGTAAACAGAGTTTTTCTTATGCTGGCATTCACAGGTAGAGAACTTTCTACCTGACCCCTACTCCCACAGTGACATGTTTGAAGGTGCAGTAAACGGCAAATTTGTGTGGCAGTGACCTTTTTTTAGCTCTACTGCCATGAGCGGCAACATTCAAGGGAAGTCCAGCAGTTTTCTTTACCCAAATATTTCCCCAATTGCAGCATGAGCGTGTTCCTGGGAATAGATTCATGGCATCTACATCTCAGGGTTCTGTACTTTTACCCAAAGCAGTATCCTCTCACAGTTTGTGCTGTCAGGAGTTTTCATGTGCTATGCATAATTTTGTTTAATCTGACAGCAAATTTGCCTAAAGAAAAGTACACAAGATAATTTTTAATTAAGCAGTGGATTTCAGACAACAGTGACTATTCTAGTGACGGTGATATTGTGTACTGTCAAATATGTGAAAATAATGTAAAATGTGAGAAAAAATAAACTTGAACAGCATTCTAAAACAGCTGTACATCTCAGGTCAAAAGAAAAGAGTAGGAACACGCAACAGCTACTTTTAACTCGGGTATCACGGTCTGAAATTAATACATTCTTTGCTCACCTTTGTAATGCTTTTGCATGCAGCAACATCCCACTGCATAAATTGAATAATTGAGATCTACGGGCATTTCTTCAAAAGTATTGTGTTGATCAAAGAATACCGGATAAATCCACCCTTATGAAAAATTTTATACTTTCTCTATACGCTTCTGTTCTGGATTCAATTCCGCCTGACATAGGAGGGAACTGTGTCTGGATATCGTCAGACGAAACAATCGATTCATGTGGCCGATACATAGCAAACTTTATAGTGTGCAAACTGTGTCAAGAAGAATCCAGAAAACTTCATTTACTTTCATGCAGAATATTGGAGAAAACCAACCGCAGTACAGATACAAGATTTGTAAATGGATTCCCTGTGACTTCTGTTGCCAACTAAATTGGAGAGTGATTGTTACAAGGTGTGTCTCTTAATCACAGATGCAGCTTCATATATGTTAAAAGCTGGTTAGTCGCTTTGAGTATTTTTCCTCAATCTTATCCATGTTGGCGCATGGATTACATCACATTGCAGAAGAGATACGCTCTCTGTTTCCTTCTGTCAACAAAGTAATTTCAAATGTTCCATAAAGCACCAGCTCGTGTACAGTTTATAAGGATCGTCTGCCCAAGATTCCTCTGCCACCGGTTGTTGTTGTTGTTGTTGATGATGATGATGATGTTTAGGGTGTCATTAGCACCCTAACGGTTACCAGCTACAACTGTGGCTAAAAAATACTAAAATACTGTCTGCATGGTCGGCTGTAAAAGGGTCGACCATGCAGACAGCAAATCAAATAAATCACAAAAATAAAACGTAGCCTTAAAGGGGCCACCACGACCTAAGGCTACAGAACACCTGGATGGCTGTAGAGGGGCCAAACAAGTTCGCAAAAGAATTAAAAACCACTACATGTCTCATTGGCTATATAATGGCCAGCGAGGCAGGGATTATAATCATTTAAAAAATTTAAAGCGGTACACATGGAAGGGTGGCTGTAAAAAGGCCACCCATCCATCTTAAAACTAGCAGTGGTGAAATGAGTCATTTGCCCTGTATTCAGGATACAAATTTCCTCCTGCTCTATCAATCTACCAACCACTCGGCCCCTGGGGCAATCGGTGGTGGAACCCCACAACGCAGTGTGGGCTTTGAAATCTCCCAAAAGGAGAAAGGGCCGAGTGAGTTGTCGTATAATGCCAACCAGGTCGTCGTAGCCAACTGACACACTGGGTGGCAAGATAGACAGAGCATACGGTCAGTTGGATTGGACCGTGTATTTTCACCGCAACTGCTTGTAGATCAGAGGTGAGAGCAATAGGTTCGGAGTGGACAGTGTTTCGGAGGAACACAGCCACTCCCCCCTTCGCTCGATCACCCTCGGTATCGTCATTTCGGTATATGTCATATCCTCTTAGCACTGGTTCGTGCGATGGTCTAAAATGTGTCTCCTGTGAGCAGAGATACAATGGATTAGACCGCGTTAAGAGGTGGACTTCCTTTTTGTGAGCCTGAAAACCGTTAACGTTCCACTGAAGTATGGGAGCCATCCTACCTATTTAAACACCCCCCCCCCCCCCCGGATTGGGTGGGTCCTCCAATGGTAGTTGCTGAGGAATGGAACAAAGTTCATCCACCAGCATGACATCGTCTTCGGGGTCCGAAGACGATTTTTGTTGTGAGGCCTCGGAGTCTTGCGGAATTTTCTTCCGCCGAGGCCTGTTCCCCTTCTTCTCCTTTCCAGAGGGGGATCTGGGAGGAGAAGTCGGAGGGGATTTCACAAACATAGTGGGGTCCGTTAGCTTAAATTTCAGACCCCTAACCTTTTGCACTGTTTGCCATCCACTACCAGCAGATGGCGTTGCCGTTATCACTTCTCTTGCAGATGCTGTTTCTGCTTCAGGGGCCGCTTCTGCTGTTGCAGTGGGACCCACTGCTGTAGCGGATGGCAGTGTCTTTGCTGGTGGACTTGCTGAACCTGCTGTTGATGTTTTCAGAGTATTGCTATCGACGTGCGAGGCCCTAGGTGTAATGACCTTGATAGGTGTGGCACCACATCTGCATTGACATGAGCACATTGGACTTGTGCCCATGTCCGCAACGGACGTCTGGATAGCAATACTTTCTTTCCTGATGGGAGTTGATAACGTCTTCGCGAAGCTGGTAGCGAAGACTGGTGGAGCCAGAGCCTTATATCGCTTCTTAGCTTCGCCATATGATATGCGCTCTTTCGTTTTCAACTCCTGTATCTTTTTTTCTTCCAGATACAATCGACACTCTCTGCTCCAGGCTGGATGTGCCCCGGAGCAGTTGACACACACCTGTGGGAGCGTGCAGCTAGTGCCTGGCTCATGAGCCGCCTTTCCGCACTTCCCACAGGTGGGGTTGCCCTTGCAGGTCGCCGTCGTATGACCGAACCGCTGGCACTTAAAGCAGCGCATTGGGTCCGGTACATACGGGCGAATATTCAAGTTCAATCCTGCCTTGATGTTTTTGGGCAACGTTGGAGTTTCGAACGTCAGGACGAAGGTGGCTGTCTTCTCAAGACTGCCGTTAACCCTTCGTTTAATCTGACGAACCTCGACCACATGTTCTGTTGACCACTCCTTAAGGAGTTCCTTGGTCTCTAAATCCATAAGGTCCCTGCTGGTGATGACACCTTTACTTGAACTCCCCGAGCTTCTCGCACTTAAGGAGTTGGACAACCTGCTTGTGGGTGGATGTTTCCAAAAGCAGTGTCCCATTCCTCAGCTTTTTTACAGATTTGAGGGTACCCGCAATACCCTCTAAACCTTTCTGAACATAGAATGGAGAGACCTTCTCAAAAGATCCCTCCACCCTTGTCATAATAACGAAGGCATTGTCAATATTACAACCCTTGCTGTTACTGTTTACATCCGGAGGAGGGCTTTCAACCCTAGCCCGTTTGTAAGAACTGGGTGTGTTTTTATTTACCTGCGACACACCCGGGCCACAGGGTTTTTTGGTTTTTTGTTGGTAGGAATTTTGGTCCCACGAGTAAAAACCATTTTAGAAAGGAAGTGCTTTTACAACAGGGGTGCGCAGGTGCCCCTGAGGTCGCACGTTAGCGGGTGATTTGCCTCACCACTCATCCCCCTCCTCAGCATGTGTCCGACCTTAAGGTTGAGAGTTTTTTTATAGAAGTTTGTTCCGTCCTCGCGATCCGGACGATGAAGCCAAGATCCCCGTTCTCCTAGGCACACAACGTTCCACCGCCACGCCCTGCGGTGGTCGTTGAAGCATGGTAGGAGGTTACGGTGTGGGAAACTTGCGGCGCTCACAAGTTTCCAGCTCGGGCACCGCGGGTTCGCCAAACCCGTACCTGGCACTTGCGTACCAGGCCCCTGCGGAATCTGCCACCGGAACCTGTTCTCACTAGACAGGGAACTTGGTTGCCTACTCTACTATTCTACCAAGAGAACTTCCATCAAGTGAAAGATGTAGTCACAAGTATTGATGATGATGATTGTACTGCATGTGTTTGTGAAACTAAGTGCGCAATTGATTGTAATACCATATATCGAGATGTCAATTTCATCCACATACGCTATTCATCACTTTCGAAGGCTATTAAGGATCTAGAAACTTGTGGTGCACCCGTTCACGAGTCTATTCAGTTGCTTCACAAAACAATTTCTTCTTTAAATGCCGTCTTTGGTGAAATTGGAGAAAAGGTTAAAAGTAAACTCAGTATGATGTTGGACTCAAACTCGGAACTTAAAAAGATTCAATCAATCAACAAGTATTTAAGTGGAAGCACACAATTTTTGCCAGATGAATGTTCTGAGCAGCCAGTACCATTGTACAAATATTGCCCAATCATGTCCCTTGACATGGAACGATCAATTTCAGCTTGTAAACTAATTCTGTCTGACAATAGGAAATGTTGAAAACATTGAAAAACTCTTGGTAACATATTGTGATTCATCATTTTTTAAGGAATGAAACATGTATACTGGTGAGTTGAAATAAAATAAATCATTTGATAAGTGCTTATCCTTTAATTTTTAGTGTATATTTTAGAACTTTTTTGTGTATATTTTAGGTGTTATCACAAATACCTGTTCTCGTACAAAGTTGTTCACCTCTTTCTTTCCTTTCACCAAGTCCATAAGGGCCTATCCCCTCAGATCCTCTTCCAACTTGGGGCTGAAGTCTCCCATTAATATAGTGAGATCTTTCCTTGATAACTTCTTCAATACTTCTGTGATGGGGGGCATACAACTTTGCTACTTTTTAATCACTCTCATCTGTGGTTGGGGCATACTCCTGGATTATATTCATCCAAGTTGGTCTGGAATTTATTTTGTAGTAACAAGAGTCTCCGAAATTGGGACAAAATTAGTGACACGCTCAGTAATCTGCTTACATGTTATGAGTCCTACACCAAACTGAAACTGACCATTGGACATACCTGAATAGTAGACTCAATGTTTACTGACGTTATAAAAACCTGAACCTGGTCATACATTTCACTCACTGCTAAGATCTAGATCTCTATTCTTTCCATTTCCTGAATTGCACTGCTAATTTTTCCAGCCTGTGCCATGGTTCTTACATTCCATGCGCTTATCCTTATACTATCATTCATTAAAAATTCCTTCTCAAAGTGGTATCCAATATTTTCTCCCCAGAGGTCCTAATGGCGGACTTGAAACTCTGGAATATTTAGTTTTGAACATAGCCATGATGTATTACAAGAGAATCCAATGTAGTAGTTTCTCGTTGCTTTCTGCATCCTCATGCCATTGGTCCACTCATGGTTCATCCACCTTCTGGAACAATTTCTCACTCCAAGAGCAAGAGAGTGCCCTACTTTCCACCATCTCCTTGTAAGTGATCTTCATTGTATCAAACAACAAAATAAATACACAGACTTGTGTGATCATAAGAACATGTTTCTAAACTACAATAAATTGGACCTTTGGCGTGGAACGACTGATAATTGTTTCTTATAGCAGTACATTTGTGTTCAATGTTATGGGTACTGACACATGGAAAAGAAATTGGGTGTGAAGAACATGTATAATTGGTACATTTTGTTGCTACCCTTTATTTTGTGAAATAAGATTGTACACATTAAAATGGAGAGCAAGTGTTGCATACATTGTTGTAAGCTGTGTATAAAAGTTTTTTTGTATAACTGTGCTCTAATCAGGGCTACTTATGCCATACAAGTTGCCATCAGAATAGCTTATTTTTACCTTCACTGCGTTAGCTGCAAGGCTATTCAAATGTCTTTACCTTGTCCACTATGAACTGGCAGCTCAAGGTCATATTCCCTTCACCCCGCTGCTCACCTTACCACACCCTCCCATTGCCGACCACTGCGTACAGGCTGGCAAGAGGCATTGTTCACTCTGGCCTAGCATTTGGGAGGACAGCGATTCAAATCCCTGTCCAGGCATCCAAATTTTGGTTTTCCATGGTTTCCCCCAATCACTGCAGGCGAATGCTGGGATGATTCCTAGAGAAAGGCCTTGGCCAAATTCCTTCCCTTTCCTTCTCCCCGTCCTTTAATGACCTTGATGAGGAGTAAAGCAATAAAACAAGAGGCATTGTTGCAGTATTGTCGGATTTGTATGAATACATCGTTATAAGTGTAACGGAATCAGATAATTGTTATATTAGGTGAAAATCCAAAGCAATTATTTTTTATATGTATAGTTTCTTTAAGACACTAGAAAATTCTGAAGAGATAGTTAATATTATTTTTATGGAACCACAAAAATTGACAGCAGAGGCATATGGCATATCATAATGAACAGTGCAGAGTGTATTTAGACACTGGCCATCATTTTATTCTCCAAAGAAAAAGATCTGATTCAATTCTCGAAATGTCTCACGTAATTTTTAAAACTAAAAATAATGACTGGAATCAGTAAATTTTTTCATTGATATCATGTAAAAATGCAATTTCTATGATATAAGAGTCACTCGATTCGCCCATTACAATGCTCGATTTTACTAAAGAAAATCACATTAGATACAAAATACTGTACTACATATGTTGTGAGAACATCTGCGCATATGTGGCAACTTTTTCCCTGTTGCATGTAGGGGTAAGGGCAGTGGAGTGGGGACAGAACAGAGACCTGGAGCTGTCTCTCTTAAGTGAACACCCAATAGATGTGTGTGGCTTAATAACATCAGACTTTTTTTGGAAGTGTTTTTTATTTCTGTGCACTGGAAAATAGAGTTATTTTATGTTTCATTTATTTATCTTTCTTTCGAAGTGTGGTGCACAAATTATTGATTTGTGATAACCATTTCGTTTATTTGACTTAGTGCTGATAATACAGTAGCACATTAGAGTGACAAGTTTGAGGACCATTTTAATTTTTCTCACAAAATTTGGCATTTTATCTGACACAAATAGAACTAAAGCCTTACGGAAACACATTAAATATCGCAAACTATGTAGCGGGGCAAGAGTGTCCCGGAAAATAAATTATGCGATAAGTTTTAACAGCAGTAATAACAATGGAAATCATTAACACCGAATGTTGAATCCTCAAAACATAGTAGGAACAAAGCTTTAGGTGACCAGCCAATACAAATTTGTAAAGAGATTTTTCGTTCAAAGTTATCACATTGTGAGAAAAAGAATTTGAAGAAATCAGTGAATATGAGTCTAAATTATTTTGAGGCCAAATGAATTGGAGCTGTCAACTGCAACACCAGATGCCGAAGACAAGTTAATGGAAGTAAACAATCAAATTTCTCTCTTCACAAAAAAAAAAGTGTGTTCCTCACCAAATATTACAGATGAAAATGAAATAGAATGGATTTCATAGTTCAGTGGAACCTTAACGCTTTGGGTCTTATCTTGATGTTTAACTCTTAGTGTGAGGTGATCCTGTGTGTCTATTTAAAAGAGACATTATAGACTTATGTATGACCTATGGCTAAGATACTCATTCCATATAAAAAATTATTAAGTGACTGTGCTTGTTTATAAATAATCCAATCTGAACCAGTAACTTCCACCACAATCTTACAAGGGAAAGTCTAGAACCTCTCCCTCCCCCCCCCCCTTTCCACACAAACACACAGCTACAGCCCATGCCAATTCCCAGAACTCTTGCTATCTCAACAATCATGTCACAATCAGAGTTAGCAGAGTATTACCTAAAACCAAAACTCCATCCAAGCTCCACACATGGAAATGGGCCTATCAATACATTCTGGACAGTAGACACTCCAGAGTCTCGATCTTGGGTAATTATTACTTTCCATTTAATCAATCCACAATGGTAAATCTGTCACTTGAATGTATAGTTGATTCATTTATTTTTAATTATCTCTAACACATAGTTTTATGATATTTTTCAACAATCAATATTTAAATTATTACCTTATGCTTAATTTCTTTTCCACATACAAAATCTCCAAAAATATTTTTTCATCATTCCTTTCCATCTAACTTCTGATTGTTAGATCAAAAGTAACCATTAATATGGCTAGATTGGACATAGGCAGTACCAAGAACCCAGCCCTGTGCTTCAAATATTGTATTCTTTGTGTCTGGGTAGTGTTTGTCACTGCAGTTCTCCCTACTTCAACTTTGGTAAGTGGTGGGTCTGCTTTATATTTCTTTTCCATGGCTACACTAATATTCATAGCTTTGAGTGAGGTGACATACAGTGCAAGAAAAGAAGAAATTGACTGAACCTCAAATAGTTATTCAATCTTAAGTTTTTATCACAATTGCTAACATTTTTTGACATAATGTTTGTAAGGCCAAGCGTAATTACCTAACCCTTAAAATATACTAAAACCTCCTTCTGGCATAGCTAGTGCAAATTGTTCCCTATTAAGACCACTGCACAATTTTCTAGAAATCGAATGTGCTTACTGGGCACCGCCCATGCCTGTACACATACCTTCAGCACACTGACTTTCTACTCTTTCTTTTAAAACTGCCAGAGAATAACGAAGAGATCCAGAACATAAAAAAAAAACTACAAGCGCAAGAGGCAATAAGATTCTTAACTATCAAATACTTCCTGTAATGTAGTTATTTTGTTGAACTAGAAGGTCAATAGGGTGAGTTGACTGAAACATGTACGACAGATAATAATAAACAATCTGCATGCCTAATTGACTACAACTGAGTGGATATAATAATGGAAAGAATAGACTCTAGGATTCAATAGGATTAAAGCACTGCATAACAGTTAAATAACAATAGAAAATTCAGAAGCTATCTGGCTATGACTCGCATGCATAGCTATGAAGATAAAGTACTAATAAAATGCAAAAGGAAACTACTACATTTAATGGCTACTAAGGAGACTAAAATCGAATTTTAAAGAAAAGTTTCCTCATGATCTTCAGACAATTAATGCAAAATAAAGACAATTAGTAGCATAAGAAATGTGCAGTCCAGAGACTGTTCATTAAGGCATATGATTCGCATATGGAAGGTCAATGGTTTGAAACCCGTTCTTGGCTGGAACTTAACCCTTAAAAATGGTCTTCATCTCTGGCAAAGCTTTACTTTGTTACTGTAATGATATTGGGATGCTCTGTGGTTTGGTTTCCACATTATATTGGAGGTCCCCTTTGCCTGGTAAGATTACCTGATTAGGTTAGGCAGCTATGATAGAAGCACAATGCGCGGCAAATAAGATTTTTTTTTCTTATGGCTTTACGCCTCGTAAAATGGCTAAGGTCATTAGAGACGGGATGGGACTGGGGACAAGGAACAGGAAGGAATTCGTCCATGGCCTTTTTAAAGGAAGCATCCCACACTTGGGGAAACCATGAACAAATAAGACACTTTGTGACTAGGTCTTTGAGACCCCACAAAATTAGTATTATTGTTAGCACAAGAAACAAAAGGTCTTGTCTAATTTTATTTATCTAATTACTGACATACACCATTTAGCAGCGTATCATTTGCAAATTCCTAAATAGTGCTAATTGGATAACATACTGTCAACAGTACAGGCCATAGAACAAACACACCTTGAGTACAATTAAATATGTCACTTTTTTTATTCAAGACATTTTCTTCACCTTCTTATTTTAGCACACTATAATATGTTAACTAATTATTAAGGATTCATTATAAATTAAATATTACGATTACTTACAAATCCAAAGGGTAAAAGAAGAATACCAGGTACTTTCCCCTAAAATCTGATAGTTTTAGGGCTTTAAACTCTCCATTTATTACTGCAGTACCTTCCCACTCAGGGGCAGGCTTGGAAACTGAAAAATGTAAGATATATGCAATCAAGAGAATGAATTTTGAAATGAAGATCAAATTCAAATGTCTATAAAAACATTATTCTACAAGGGTGAGTTAATCGAAGGACAAAGCTGAATGTTTCATGAATTTCTTTAGAAAAAAAAAAATTCTCTTGGTAGTCCATACAGCCACGTATACAACATGTGGCATACTTATTCATCAGAACAGAACATATTACTCCCATTGCTTCTTTGAGGGGCATCGAAATCATTTTGACACGGTCTGATTGATATGAAAAATGAGAAAGATATTCAAAATTTAGGTCTGTTATTTTTGCAACTGTTTTATGGGACCTTGGAATATTATGTATTAAAAGGACACATGTAGGCAGTAATTCACATAATTTATAGATTCGAGTATGATACACATGTAACTCCAGGTATGTTGTGCTCCAGCATGCTCCAGTTATGTTGTGCTCCAAAATGAAACTTTTTCTTACTTCTCAAAAGACAGCCAGCATAACCTTTCCAGCAGATGGTTGTGTTTGAAATCTCTTTGGAGATGAAAAGTGGCAGCCATCCTTTGTTTCATTTCTGATTAGTGGAAGTGAAACCATGTTTCGAAACCAATAAAAGATAAAGGCTTGTGTGGTCATAATAACCTAGTGACAGGATATTTATGAGCTACACAATCTGTCCCTATCGTAGCTGCCTTAAACTAACCAGGTAATCCTACCGAGTATAGGAAACCTAAAGTTTAATGTGGAATCCTAAACTTGGAAGCAATGTGGTATACTTAACATTACACAGGAAACTGTGTCAGAGCAGTAGGTTGGGTTAAGGGCATTTGAAAATGCCAGCTGAGATTGGAATTTGAACCAAGGTCCTCTCGATCTCCAGACAGATGAATTGTATTTAATAGGCTCTGCCTGATCTGTTAAAAGAGTCCATGGCTTCATGAAGAATTTGCTTCAGGGCTATCTGCTGCTTGGTTCCGCTTTTAACAAAAATACAGGGAGCCCACAAAGTCCTGTTACTTTTACAATATAACATACTTTGTCAACTTTATGAAATATGTGGATTTTTTTATCTACATCTCTCAAAGTTGTCTTTAAATTTAACCTAACTTTCCGTAATGTTCGGATATATGATTCTGAAAATCCACAGATCATGTGCGAACAAGCTCATATCAGCTCCCTCAGGTGCTAGATCTGCAACCTAATGCTATGTCCCAACAAGATGGCACACCTACTCATTGGTTTGGAGCAATTGATATATTCTGAATAGATATTTTCATGGGAGATGATTTGGCCATGATGGACTAATTGCATGGTCACTGTGCTCCCTGGTATCACCCTACTGGATTTTTTCTTCTGGGGGTACTTTAAGGATCGTGTCCATGAAAACCCCATTACAGATCTTGCCACACTTTGCAGACAGAACACTGAAGTTGTGCAAACACTTGATATTGCTATGCTGCTGTGTATGTGGTGTGTTGTCGCGACATCCAGAGGGCAACTAGAGGTGCACACGGTGAAACGGAGAAAATGTAAAGAAAACTTTGATAGATGTAGAACAGGCTGCAATAGCTGCATGACTATCTCATGAGGTATATTGCATTGTAACAGTAGCAGAATGCTCTGTATTATCATTCTAAACACTTTAAAAGCTCCATAATATGTTCTAGACTTTGCACTTATAACCAAATATCATGTGTAAGGCTGCCAATAAATAAAACAATTTATTGCACTAACTATGAACACTCCTGATCTACTGGTCTAATCAGTGAGACATCAAAACCCTCACAACTCATTGAATCAAGTTACTGAATCTGTTTAGCAGAACTGGAGCATGACAATTCATCTTGCAGTACCTTTTGAGCCCAGAGCAAAATGTAGTGTACTGAACAACAAAAAATATTTAAACTGCCTGCATCTCAATTCTGAGTCACTTAGCTATTTTCTCTCACTATGACTTCAACTTCGACAATGTTTTCTGGAATCACAAGTCAATGGGCCTAACCCAGACTAGGAGCAAATTAGGACTGACTCTACACCATGTACAAACTTCCTATTTGATCTGTAGACTTGCTGTTCTGATAATAATAATAATAATAAAAGCATCACCATACTGTAGCAATGACTGTCTCTGTGCAATTGCACTATGCTGCCACCAACAGGCTACACACCTTTTGTAGTATGCTTACAATGGCACAAAACTTTGATTTTATATAATTATGAACTTTTAGGTCTATGATTAGCTCATCCTCGTACTACACATCTGATTCAAGAATAAGAGCCTGCATTTTGAACCTTCTACTGAATGCTTTATATATCTGTGCCTGACATGATGGGGGAAATATATTTATTCTATCGAATTCTATGGAAAGTAAAACTATCACTTACTACAGTTTTGGTAAGTTGAGAGTCAAGTTTACCACTTGAATCTCATGTAGCACACCTCCATATGGCTCATTTCCTAACACACAAATATTTTTTCTTTTTTTAAATTATGGCATTACATTTCATCGACACCAAGGTCATTAGAGGTGGGATGGGACTGGGGACAAGGAACGGGAAGGAATTCGGTCATGGCCTTTTTTGAAGGAAGCATCCCAGCATTGGGCTGGAGTGATTTGGAGAAACCATGGAAAGCCCAAATCTGGATGTCCAGGTGGGGGTTCAAACCAGTGTCGACCTGTATGTAAGGTCAGCGCGCACATGAATAAGGTGTTAAACCAAAATATTGTATTTGTTTTTTGATCGTCTCATATATTTTTCACTCGTCACAGCCTTCAACTTTCACTGTATACGTGTTCCGGTTTGTGGTGTTATGGCACTTTCTGAACCAACTGTTTCATCATTTATTACTCACTGACGTTTAAAAGCATTACACTTGGAGATAGTTCCTGCATTACACTTGGAGATAGTTCCTATTAAAGTGTTGGTGGTTAATAACAGGACATCATGATCCAAAAATGCATTGATAGATGGCACATCTAGGAAAACATTATCTATAGCTAAGAAACTATTATTCTCGTGGGAAAATTAACTAGCCAAGCTAGAGTGAATGAACTAAGTAATGATTCCAACATGACTTTACAGTATAAGTAAGTTATTTTAAAAAATCTGTATTATAATTACCACACAAGACAATGTTTGTTGCTTTTCTGCTTCAAAATGTTACTAAGAGTTCAAATTGGTTCAGAAAAAAGAGCAAAGGGTTCTAGCATAATCGCTGGGACTCATAAAGGAATTGTGCTTTTGGTCTGAAAATTGTTACAGACGTTCTATAGATTATATTGTTTAATGTGTCTTGCTCTTAGAGCTGTAAAATATATCCATACCTCACAAACTTCACTCAAAAAGTGCTGTAAAGCTATAACACAAGCACCATATACTGAAGTATAATGATAATGCACATGTTCTTTGAACGATATTATTTGGGAATATCAAAGCCATCAAAAATATAAATAATGAACAAATTACACAACTGCCACAACTTTGAACTGTAGGCGAACATTAGATGTCTTATTTACAAACACATATGTAACGTCCAACGATAATAGGTATTACATGTCATGTCCAAAATGTTAATATCCTGCAGCAATTATCAAAGTAGGTTGCAGCAATATTAACATAGGTTATCTTTAGGCCGAAAGAGCAGCAATATCCTTGTTTCAGCAATAGGTTAAAGGAATTTAGTTTTTATAGTTGAAATGCAGCCTGTACCAAAATGGTGTTCGATTCTTGTTGTTAAAGCATAGTTGACTAGAAATTTGGATTCATGATTTTCAAACAGAATCATTAGTGGTGCCTGTGGATAGGTTATCATTATTATTAATTTTAATTGCGATGCAGCTAACATTCTGATGGCGATTCCCCTAATCATCTAGTTACCCCTTTTTATATAAGTATATTCTTTTATAATTGGAATGTTAAATTCCTTCCCCCATTTACTTTTACAAATTTTAATTTTAAATTCCTTAAGCACTTTGATAAATTATTCATCACTTCACTTGGCAATCTGTTCCAATCCCTGACACTCTTACCAATAAAAGAAAATTTTTTCATTCCCATATGCATGAATTTGAGTATGTAGCCTGGACCAGAATGGACACAGACGCTTCTTTTTGTAGCCTAATGGACTTAGGAATGTTTGCGTTATCATTATACATCAATATATGTCTTCTCCCAGTCGCTTACCACTTAACGTTATGGCACTTTTCAAGTGAAATTTGTGAGGGCATATATATTTTACAGCTCTAACCGGAACATATATTAAATAATATCACTCAATGAAAGTGGGCGACAGTTTTCAGACCAAAATGACAATTCCTTGATGAGTCCAAGTGATTGCGCAACAACAGAGCAAAATGTTGATCAAGACAATACTTGCTAATATTTATATCATTACAACTAGGCCTATATCCTTTCCCTAAATTTGTTTTATAGTAACGAAGAGCTAAATTAAAGTCAGTTAATTTGATAAACCTATTCCTGTAGTTATATGGTGTTCAGACAAGCGTGAAACTTAAGTTCTATTGATAGTATTTGATTCATTTAAGTGAACTAGCAATTCATCCACTTTTTTGTTAACCCTCTGATATTCTGATGTAATAAATTAATCATTACACATTTTTTTTTAATTTTGGTATCTGAAAACTCACTACTACTTAAACTAACTTCTGTTTAAACTCTCTGCCTAATAATTGACCCTAATCTAAAAAAAGGTGCTACCATAACATCATTTACCATGGGAATCCTTCATAAGTTGGGCAGTTCTATCATTACCGTGGCGCCAAAATCTGATGATGAATTCTTGTAGAACTCGACGAAACAAATCGAAAATAAAGAATAAAATTTTTTGATATCTCGCTTCGTTTTCGAGATATAGCATGTTAAAAATCAGTCATAGATATATTTCCTTCTGCTTTTGGTGTTTTTTTCTTCTGGTCCAGGCCGTATTTCAACCTACCAACAATCACTAGGAAGAAAATAAAACACCTATAGTGCATTTCCACCGTGTAGATATGGTGGTTTTGGTGAAAAAAAAAAAAAAATTCTGGTCCAGGTCGAATCTCACCCTAACCTCCTCACTTTTGAGTTACAATATCTCGAGAACTAAGCGAGACATCAAAAAACTTTATTCTTTATTTTCCATTTGTCTCGTCGAGTTACATACGAATTCATCATCAAATTTGGATATACCGAAATTTTTCTTCTGGTCCAGGCCGTATTTCAACCTAATTATGTCAATTTTGAGATACGTTATCTCGAGAACTAAGTGAGATATCAAAAAACTTTATTCTTTACTTTCAGTTTGTCTCGTCGAGCTCGATAAGAATCAATCATCAGATTGTGGCGCCACGGTAATGATAGAATCCCCATAAGTTGTATTATATGTAACTTACTGGGTGGTGAAAATCTCAGTGGTTGGCATGACTTCTACCACCTATCAAAAAATAGTACTAACCTTCAGAAGTTTAAAGGAAAGAGCCAGGATAGAAATTTCAGGTATTATATAGATTGCGATACCGCTATAGTCACTTAGCGCTACGCTGACTACACAAATAGCATCTGGTATCTATGACGCCATTGTGTTTCTGTGTGTGATGTGTTCAGCCTTCAGAAAGCAACAAATCTCACTTGCGGGTCTGCACGGAAAACAGGGGTTCTCAGGTGAGGAGAAATTAAATATTCAACTTTTGGTAACGAAAATTCCATTGATTTCATTTCGTTCATCTTTATTTCCTAACTTGGCTGAAATTGCTATTGAAGTCATTCATTTCATTAATAACCATTTGTGTTTAGCTTGTAACACAGCCTGGACCATACTAACCGAGATAGATACAATTTGGAAATTGGGTATCAGCAATATCGTGTGCGACAGTTATGTTTCACTATGGTCCAGGCTGACGTAAATGACAATAACAGTGATAGATATGACATAGAAATTAGGTATCCGCAATAAGGTGTTCAGCGGTTAGATTTCAATGTGATCCAGCCTGCATCAAACATCATCACTAATGAATTTATTCCTGTACTATTGGTGAAAAATTAACAATTTCGCAATATGAGACGCATTAGTGATGGACTAATAATGGAAAATGAATGCTCAGATATATAAAGTATCAAAATTAGCTAACGAGATAAAAAAAAAAAGATATTTCAAATGAAATATTGTGGAACAAGTTTTCCAAAATAAAACAGTGTATTTTCACATGAAATGTTTAAGAATAAGGTGAAATAGGGATTACTGGAGATCGCGATTCCGCCAGGAGTTATCATCATAATACTGCAGCGGTCAAATGCAAGACTCCACTAGAAATTCTTTCCGAAGTATATTTAACGGTTTCATGGTGGTCCAGGCTGTATTACAACCTAAGTTCTGCTTGAAAATAACGGTCCAGGCTGTATTACAACGGAATTATTCCTTGAAAACAATAGTTTTGCGACTGACTACAGCAGTATTCCAACGATATTACTGAATGTTGTTGTAGCGGAATCGCGATCTCCAGTAGACCCGTGAAATAAATGTACTTAAAATTTAAATGTAATGACTGAAAATTCTTAATGAGTGTCGGATTATAGCTGCGCGCGGAATGTATACGCCGCATTCAGCAACGTAGTGACGTCTCACTCTCTCCATCCGGAAGTGTTTACATCGCCAGGCAGTAAGTGGTTGTTGCCGTATCGGTATCGCAATCTCGATAATACCCGAAATTTCATTGACACAATAGGTGGGAAAACAAGGGATATAAATTAAGAACAAACGTAAATCACTAGAATATGCAAGGTAAATTGCCACCATGGCGTAAGCTCCTCTGCAGTAGATAATAATAAAAGTATACATTCAATTTCTAAGTTGCAACACAAAAATGCGGTCTACAATCAACAAGATTTAGCAAAGAAGAAAACAATAAACGAGTTTATCTAACATTTGCTATTCTTTCCTCGCAATATAAATAATGCTATTTCAGAGAACTAGCCAAAAATTGTGGGTTCTCTTATCTCCAAGCGTTACACTTGAGATACGTTGGTACACGTATGTGGAACTTACTGACAGCTTTGGTCCACTGTAACTTGTGATCAACTGTATTTCCAATCTCTTGGGGATATACATCACCACCTCCATAAGTGTGACAAGAATCCTCAGTCAAACCATTACATAAACAAATCAGTAAACTAGCTACAACCCAACCAAACATTTCCCCACAATTTAGTTTATAGTTTATACCACCCTCTACAACAGAGACAATCTCTATAACCGAGTCAGAGACAATATCTATAATAAAGTCAGAGACAATATACAGTATAACGTAGATAATTAAGTCAAACTAGAGGCTGTGTAGTAAAACGTCAATAGAGTAAAATCAGATATTTAAAATAAAGATTGTGTTCAAGGACAGAATGGTTTAGGCCGGTCGTCCACTACAAGCGTGTTTGAGTGACTAACAGGTCTCGCGTAGTTGCGCGTATTGGTATGACTGATCCCAACACACGGAACGTTTTACTGAACAGCGTCCACTGCAAGCGATCTTGAGAGGCCGATTGTAGCCGACGACAGGCGACGAGCGACTGATCCTACCAGAGTTGGATTAATCGCTTCTAGTAGCCGTTACGTATTTAGACCGGACCGTACCTGATAAAACGAGCGCTCCGACCTGAGAATACGTAACGCGTAAAGGCAGCACCGGACCAGATGTGGGCGTGGTGACGTGATCGGGTGGTCGGGTCAAAAATAGTCCCGATATTGTGTCCCCCCACCTTTTCACATTTACAACTGCTCGTGTAAATCCCCCTCCGGACCGGACCTGTACTCCCGCGTTCCAAGTCACCCCCTCTACCTTATTATTATTCTTTGTCGCCAGCTTATTGGTTTACTGTGTTGTGGTGTTTATTCACTTTATTATTATTATTAATTTTAATTGCGATGGAGCCAACACTCCGGTGGCAATTCCCCTAGTCATCTAATTACCCCCTCTATATATACATATATATTTTAAATTTTCTTTTATAATTGGAATGTTAAATTCCTCCCCCATTTACTTTTTTTAATTTACAGATTTTAATCTTAAATTCCTTAAGCGTTTTAGGTAAATTATTAATCACTACATTTAACATATGACTTGTTTAATCAGCAATGGAAAAGGAAATAGATACCGGAGAAAAAGAGTGTATTACCAACTTTCCTGAAGTACTCAAATCCTTAAAGCATTTATGGGACCCAAGCAACGAACGATATTTCAATAAAGATCTTAGGCAGCAATGGTATGAATCTCTTCTGGAGATTTACAAAAATATCAGGCCGTCTACGACCACAAAAGATGTTTAAAAAATTAGAATACATGATGAATTGCTATAAAAAATAAATTAAAAAGTAAGTACTACTAAATTTTATAAAGCTTATAATTCAAGGACAAATATTTATCAAAAAAAATTCTTCCTCGGGTAGGGTCATAAATAGAACGGCAGAATCTGAAAATCTGGAGGTGGCGATAGGCACACAAACAATCTATCAGGGCTGATTACAAACTTTCGGAAAAAAAAAAATGGACCGAATAACTGGTCGTGTAACGATCAAGCAAGGGAAAATCTTGTAAAATGGTGGGGGAACCCTTTCTCGAGTGCCCGTTTTATTGGGCCCGATTTTTTTCAGATCCGGTCCGTCGGCTAAACTCCGGGGTTTAGACGACCAGACCGGAACTGAAAAAATAGCCCCTTCCCCTCCCCCACCACTCAACACAATATTCCCTTGAACGATCGTTACACGATCCAGATATCCGGTCTTGGTTTTACCGGTCCGTTTTCAGGCCGAGTAGAAACCTTTCTCTAATATCAGAAACTTTCTCTGTCTCTCATAAATTAACGAAAGCTGGCCTTTGTTTTGTGTGCCTACTGGTACGCCCGGATTTACCGATTCTGCCGTTCGTTTGTGACAATATTCTTTTGAATGACATTTGTTCTTGTTTTATCAGCGTTTTTATATTTTTTATTTATTTATAATTCTGTTTTCAATGGCAATGGCGCCTATTGAAGGCAGCGTATTAATGAAGAAGAAAAAGTGAAATTGAAATTGTTCTTTGCTTGGGTCCGATAAATGCTTTAAGGATTTCAGTACCTCAAGCACATTGGTAATTCACAATTTTTCTCCGGCATCTATTTCATTTTCCATTGCAGATAAAAAAAAAAAAAAAAAAAAAAAAAACCACCGTAACAAATAAGCCCACGACAAAGGATAACAAAGAGAAGGGAATAAGGGAGGGTTGACCTGCTGCGCGGGAGTACAGGTCCGTTCAGGAAAGCTATATACACGTGCAGTTGTGAGGGTGGAAAAGTGGGAGAGAACTAATATCGGGACTATTTTCGACCCGTCCACCCGACCACGTCACCCGCCCAAAACTGGATCCCTTGTCTACTTACCGAATACAGAAACTTCTTGCAGTGGCATGGTCCGTGTGAAATTAGGAGTTTTTTTTAATAATTTTAATCTACTGAAACTTTTATGCGATATGTGTTATTGTTTAACTTTTGTGTGCTTTATTGATTTGAGTTGATACTGAAGACAGTAACCAGTCACAATTTGTTATTATTGTGTTTATTCAACCATTACCGGTTTCGAGCAAACAATGCTCATCATCAGATGGTTTCATTTATTATGTCTTTAGATATGGAGATGCAAATTGCGAGCGTGTTTGTGTATTCTGTAATAACAGAAAAGTAGGATTTGTTGAATGAGAGTAATTTAATTGTGGGTTGATGTAGGTTAATCTCTATTATATGACTTACGTTAGATAACGTTATTATAGGACGCACAAAAACACTCGCTATTTGCATGTCTAAAGACATAATAAATACAAACCATGTGATGATGAGCATTGTTTCCTCGAAACCGGTAATGGTTGATTAAACATAATAATAATAAATTGTGACTGGTTGCTGTCTTCAATATCAACCCAAATTTGATATCACAGTTGCTGAATTCCACCAATCCAACATGAATAAAATATGATTAGTCATTGGTTTGCTTGTAATTAAAAAGTGAAATAGTATTGTAAAGCTGTCAGTTTTTACATGAATGGCTCTGGATCCAGTTCATAAACTGTAACATATCTAGTCCTAAACTAGAACATTTAGGCGAGTAAAACACACTTTTCGTTTCATGGCGTAGTTATTTAAAAAAAATAGTTAAAACTTATAATTATATTCCAGATTAAAGTCATACCAGTAGTTCAATACCTTCTATTAAGCTAGTTTTAAATTTTCGTTGGCAAGATAGTAAACCATAAATCAGAAGCAAAATTAATATCATTATATTCAGTTTTTACAAGTAGGCCTACACATTATTTCTAGTTTTTAATGGCGAATCTCAGGAAGAATTTGAACTAGTTGAAAATCTACCAGGAACTGCCATACTCCCTACCCCTCATCGCGCGAAAAAAAAAAAAAAAAAAAAAAAAAAAAAAGTTTGAAGGGTGCACCCATGAAAGAGCTATAAAGCTGAAAAACAGTGGTCAGGTATTGCTCGATTGTAAAAGTTAAATGGACGGAATGAAAGATTTAAAACGAGTATAATCACTAGGGCCCGGATTTTTTTTTTTTTTTTTTTTGTTAAAAAGAAAGCGTATGCACACATGCAAATACATATTTTGAGGGTTAGTGCATATTCTAAGGATATGTGCATATATCAGCATTTATTTAATCTCATAACCGAATATCCGATACTTCAGAAGAAACTGGAAATCCTAATGTATGTGTATGTTGGACATCCTTGCCACCGCAATAAGTCTGTCAAATACTTGGAGTAAGCAGGATTTTCTTATACTGGCATTCACTTGTAGAGAACTGTCAGGTTCTTCGGTGGTTTAATTAACGTTGTAATTAATTAAGTAGTCCACCATAAGGTTCAGTTTAACATTTTTGTTTATTTTCAAAACAACGTCAGCGATATTGTTTCCATGAAAAGATATAATCCAGAGATACTACTGACGCAATCTTTGACAGTTCCAAACATGGAGGAAGGAATATATGGAGACGACGCAAGGGACCTTCCCCACATACTGGTGTGAAACCGGGTGGAGAATAGTGGGGAGGATGGCCGCCATATTGCTCGACAGGAGAAACACGGGAAAGAGGCACAAAAACCTCAAGGGAATCATAAGACAACCGTGGCACCGCAATTCGATGATGGATTATTATGTAACTCGACGAGACACATCAAAAATGAAGAATAAATTTTTTCGATGTCGTGCTTAGTTCTGGAGATATACTGCCTGAAAAGAGTGGAGTTTCTGGTTGAAATTCAGAAGAAACGTGTCCACAAAGTAAAATTTGGTGATAGATTCTTATGAGACACGACGATACAAATCGAAAATAAAGAATAAAATTTTTCGATATCTCGCTTAGTTCGCGAGATATACTGTCTCAAAAGTGAGGTTGTTAGGTTATGAGGGGATTCAACGATAACCGCGGCGCCGCAATTTGATGACGAATTCTTATGTAACTCGATGAGAGAAACTGAAAATAAAGAATAATTTTTTTTATATATCTCGCTTAGTTCTCGAGATATTGTACCTTAAAATTGACGTGGTTAGGTTGAAATGCGGCCTGGACCAGAAAAAAACTATCGCCATATCCATATTTGATGATGAATTCAGACGTAACTTAATGAGCAGGTAATTCTTTTTAACTTGAATAACAAACTGTTTATTTCTATAGTCCTTAAATTTTAGTTGATATTCAAATAGGTTATATTTTCACATTCTATTTCAGTAATTGACAAGAAAGATTTCAAAATCTAGAAATATACTTGTAGACATATTTACAAACAGCAACAAGTCATATCTGAAATTTAAAAAATAGCATAAGTCAATGTTTAGAAATTAAAAAAAAAAAAATTCTTCATAAAACCTCATAGTTTCTGAGCTTACTTAGAAGATATTGTACTGTTAGTGGCCTATATAATTTTGCTAGAAAAATCAGTGCATTCATAAATCAGAAGCTAACAGCTAATAATAAATAAATTGTTTGCTATGTTCTGGTATACACCGCATTTCAACCTGCCAACATTTCCATTAATATTGCCGCTACATAACCAAACTATGTAGACACATATAAACACAAGAAATACATCGCGAACTACATTTCGGACAACAAAGTTTATTTCATCACGTTTAGTAGTTCGCACAGCACAAATTATCACAATTAATTTCATCGTGCACTTTCAGTGTAAATTTAAACGTGAGTAATGCATGTAGAATACCATATTCACTGTATCACGATGTAAACATGACCCGCTTAAATTAAATTTCCAACATTTGTCTACAATAAGGCTAGCTTTTCAGGTGCAAAATAGTAACATATGCTAATTATCTACACTACACTAACAAAAAATTGAGAATGATGTGATCCTATTGAGAGCAATGAATAAATTTATAGCGAATGGCACTAATGTTGCAGTTGCCTGTCAGATACGTCAAGAACAATAATTACAATGTGACTTACTTATGAAACGCTATTCCAGGTTTTTCCCTATCTCGTCTGTTTGTGCAACCATATGCATCACAACTTGGCATTATAGAAAACTTTAGGATATTAGAAAATGAAAAATTCTCAGCAGCTGACACAGTGCAAACAGCACAATGTTTTGGTACTCCTACGATGTCCACTACGCAAGTGCAGTTTTTTCACGAGGCTTCACGGATTTAGCGTTATCTTGTCTCCATATATTCCTTCCTCCATGGTTCCAAAGTGAATCTATATGAAACTAACTACTGTCCTTCTGCTGATTTCTTTATATAGGCTCTACCGAAATTTCTGGAATTCTTCAAAAGCTTCCACGAGATATTTCTCGAACATTAACAATTACTCAAACAATTAAACATACAGAAATCATTTTAGAATGTAGAAAATTGTCCTGTAGACAACGTAACTTGCATTAATACTTGGAATTACACACATTTAAGCAATTCTCTTGCACAATTCGATTCTTAAACATATTAAATGGCCTTTAAATAATTTCCTTTCATAAAACAAAGTCTGTATACACTGATTTACAAGAAATTTGCAAAACAAACATACCAGATGATATTCAAGAAAACTTTAGCTCACTACAAATACTTCATTAAATACAATTCTATTTAAAGTTCAGGTATGAGGGCTATTACAGAACTTTCTACCCGATCCAAACTCGCACAGTGACATGTTTGAGGTGCTGTAAATTGCAGATTTGTGTGGAGGCGACCTTCTCTACTGCCCTGACCGGCAACATTCACAGGGAGGCTGGGGGGGAGGGGCAAAATCAGAGAATAGCTCTATACTGCCTCAGGCGGCAAATTCTTGTTTGAAGAGACGACAATCACAACTATTTGCCCCCACTGGGAATATTCGTAATCCACCAGTATTTTTGTTCTTGCGACAACTACCGGGAAGACCAGCGGTTTTCTTTTCCCGAATATTCCACTAATTGCGGCACGAACCAGTTTTCCTGGGAATATATTCATTGCTTCTAGACCTCAGGGTTCTGTACTTTTAAAGGCACATGTACATTCCTTTCCAAAAGCAGTAGCCTCTCAAAGTTTGTATCGACAGGAGTGTTCGTGTGCTAAGAATAGTTTTGTTTAATCTGACTGCAAAAATGTCTAAAGAAAAATGCACAAGATCATTTTTAACGAAGCAGCGGATTTCAGGCAACAGCGACGATTCTAGTGACGGTGAAGTTGTGTACTGTCAAATATGTGAGAAGAATATAAAATGCGAGAAAAAATTTCAACTTGAACAGCATTCTAAAACAGCTGTACATTTCAGGTCAAAAGAAAAGAGTAGGAACACGCAACGGCTACTTTTAACTCAGGTATCACGGTCTGAAATTAATACATTCTCTGCTGATCTTGTAAGGCTTCTGTATGCAGCAACATCCCACTCCATAAATTGAATAATCCAGATCTACGAGCATTTCTTCAAAAGTATTGTGTTAATCAAAGGATGCAAAATGAATCCACCATTAGGAAAAATTATTTGCTTTCTCTATTTTATTTTATTTTATTTCCTGATTTTACATAGCCTACTACCGTGTTACCTAAAGTAGGCCCTTAGTTTCTACAGTTTTTATACTTAAAACAATTTACTTTAAAAAATATATATATATATACAAAAATCAACAATTGTCTTTGTATTTTCGTACTTCTAATTAATAAATGGTCTATTTGTATATGTCC
Source organism: Vandiemenella viatica (assembly GCA_031002005.1). Classification (NCBI taxonomy): domain Eukaryota; kingdom Metazoa; phylum Arthropoda; class Insecta; order Orthoptera; family Morabidae; genus Vandiemenella; species Vandiemenella viatica. The sequence goes on along the minus strand of JARYHS010013630.1, from coordinate 327,725,022 downwards.
TTCTTTGACCACTGCTGGCCTGCGTCGACATCCAGGCCGTCAGCTGTCTCTACTGGTGCAGTGGGGCGACTGCTGACCACAAAGTGTCGTCAGCCAGCTTCTAGGTAGTGGTCTCGTTCTTCTCCGGTTTGTCCCTGGAGCCACCTACTCCCACATCAGGAGTTCCCTCCTGGAATCAGAGCAGGCCGCCCCCGGAGCCCTGGAGAAGGTACCTCTGGCTTCCAGAGGCACTGTGACGAATTGAGTCTTTGCCGTCTTCCTGGTGCAGACACTGCCTTAGTCATGGGCAGTGCTTATAGTCACATTTGCGTTGTTCTTTAATCTCGAGTTTCTTCCTCTTCTGTTCTTCTTTCTGCTTCTGATGCCGGTTGCTCGCGGCGTCCTCTACACCCTGCTAATTTCAATTCAACAAATTTCGCCTTCTCGCGTATCGACGCTAGATTAGCAGCTTCATCCAGCAAGTGCCAGAGCTCAGTATCACGCAGTATTTCGTATATTCTTCTGTTCTGAAGTTGTATTTGAAGATATGCTCTTGATTCTTCAGTTTGTTTGCACTCCCAAACCACGTGCTCGGGAGTACTTACTTCGCCACAGTCGCACCTGTTTGTATCTTTGAGGCCTCTCTGCTCTAAGAAACTGTTGTATGGACCATGGCCGGATGTGTATGAGCCCTGGAGATGGTTGTAGGTGAGTCATGTTCATTCTCTCTTTCACGCAAGGAAGCATGTCGAAGGTCCTTCTGCCCGTGTTGCTATTAGTCCATGTTTGCTGCCATTCATCCATCAGCGCATCCCAAACATCTTTTTTGGTTTCAACAGGCCTTCCAATTATTTCAGTAGCTTGGTCATACCTGCCTTTTTTAATCCAGTATAACGCTCCTCGCTTCCTTACTTCCAGGTCCAGGGGCCAGATACCGAGTATAACCGTTAGTGCATCTGTGGACGTTGTTCTGTAAGCCACAGTTAGCCTGAGCAGAATTCCTCGCTGCGTACGCCGAAGCAGCTCCTTTGGTTTGACCTTTCTTAGGTGCTTGGCCCAAGTGCTTGCAGCGTATCCAGTAATGGAGGTCAGTATCGCATCGTGATATCTTCTTATGACTAGCGGAAGAAGATTAAACCGTCGCTCGCCTATGCTTATCAATTTGTGCATTACCAGTGCTGCTCTTCCACATACTTCCTCCATGTGAGAACGCAAATTTCAGTTGTTCCTCCAGATTTAGACCAAGGTAGCGGACTACTGCTTTTCTTTTTATTGTTTTTCCCTGGATCCTGATTACCGGATTTCGTTTGAGAGTTCCTTTTAAGAGCATGTAGGTCGTCTTTTGTAGAGCTAGGTTTAACTTAACCGCTGCACACCACTGACTCAAGCAATCCAATACTGCTTTGCATTTTGTTTCGAGTTCCTGCCTGGTGTCCGCGTCTATCAGAAGTGCGAGATCATCGGCGAATGCCACCACAACCAGCAGTTCTGACATTTGTTGCAATATTTCCATGACCGGTTCCAAACCAACGCACAGTGGGCCAGAATCGCAAAAAGCTGGCCAAAATATAAAAAGTTGTTCAATTTGTTCCAAAGTTAGTATAAAAAAGGTTATCGAAGTTGCTGATTAAGAATATAATATCAAAAAGTGAAAAAAAGAAAATGGCGGATCCAAGATGGCGGACAAATATTGCTAAAAGTCGTTTTATTCATATAAAAGTAATTTTTGTGGAATTATTGAGGTTGCTAGAGTTGTTCAATTTGTACCAAAGTTAGTACGTAAAGGTTATCGAAGTTGGTAATTAAGAATATGGTACCAAAAAGTGAAAAAAGAAAATGGCGGATCCAATATGGCGGACAAATATTGATAAAAGTCTTTTGATTCATATAAAAGTAATTTTTTGCGATTTATCGAGATTGATGATGAAAATTACGACTTCAAATATAAAAAAAAAAAATGGTGGATCCAAGATGGCGGACAAAAATTGGTAAAATTCTTTTTATTTATATAAAAGTCAATATTTAGAGGGTGTTGTAAGTTAATGGTTAAAAACATAAGCTCAAAAAATGGAAAGCTTGAAAAAGTACCAAATAGAGGATAAAAGATAGTATAAAATATTACAAAAAATAATTTTATTTCAATTACAGTTATTCAGTTAGTAAATTGTTTGTGACTATAATTAAAAGTTGTCATTTTCTTCTTCTTTTTTATCTTCATATCTTCTGCATATTCAGCTGAATCGTCAACATCTTCAAAGACTGTTTCCTCATCATCTACATCGGAATCTTCATAATCTTCCGGCACAGGAACTAAGAGGGCAACGGCTTCTGACGACAAACTCTTCAGTTTGTTTGATGATTTGCGTAGAGATGAAATGTGGAAATCTGTGGTTGCCAACAATCTCCTGAACACGTCTTACTAACTCTTAAGTCCGGAAAACTTTCGAGAAAAACTTATGCGATACCGGTATTGCTTTATCAACTTATTGGTTGAGTCTTGAGCATCCTCCGACAGTTCATATTATTATTAATTTATTTAATCCTTATTTCTTAACACGTGTTTGAAAGCGTTAAAAAGTAACTCCACAAAGTATGTAGAATATTTGTGTTTCCAAAAAATGTACTTTTTCATAATTATTAATGAAAAAATTAACTTAATATTAATAATATCATTTTAAATAAATAACTAAACATTTTGCAAGCGTCACTTAAAACGTGGTTCAAAGCCGGAGTTGGTACTAGTAGGTGGATTTGAAGGTTAATTTACTAAGGTAATAATATATACTTGCGGACACAGTGCAAAAGAAAGCGGAATATCGTGGAATTCGTAACTTATCTCTATTTTTTTAAGCGCATTTTAAAATTTTCTCGCGCATTTTCCGGTAATAAGTTAATTAAAAAAATATGTGTAATTAATGATTTAATAATGACATAAATGTATTTTAATTAGTACATACTGCCTGGAACACCGTCCATATTTAAAATATTCATTTCACTTACACAGAACACAAATATTTATCTTTAACGACAAGACTATTTTGTAGCCTGGTCGGCTGCATGCACCTCTAGCAATGAAGTGCTGACTTTGACATGAAATATAAAGGAGGAAATGAACAATTGATCTTCCAAACAATCGGCATTCAGTAGTTCCAACATTACTGTAGCCAACCTGATAGTCGAAAATTCCCAGCCAGAAACTTTTTTTTTTCCTTTTTGGCCACGTTTTCAAGATTCTGGCCCACTGTGCAACGTCCCAGAAAATTGGTCCGCACACTGATCCCTGCGGGCAACCTTTCGTCAGTATCTTCTCTATGTACTTATTAGGGCACCGCAATTTGGCATATCTATTTCTACAATAATCTCTAAAACTGTTGTATAGGTTTTTTGGACCGTTGATGTTTCTAAAACGTTCGAACAGCGTGGGCCACCAGAGATTGTCGAAAGCGCCGGCGATGTCTACAAATATTCCCACCACATAGTTTTTGGAAGAGTTTTGAGCTATTTCCATTAAGCGGTTTATGGCGTCCTCTGTTGACTTGCCTGCTCTGAACCCATACTGATTTGGGTTCATCCCATGTTTTAACCTGTGTTCCTTCAGTTTCTTGCAAAGTATCTTTTCTTGTACTTTCCCTAGAACATTGAGTAAGCAGATTGGACGATAGGATTTTGGGAGTTGTGGGTCTTTGCCTCCACCTTTCGCTATAATAATCACGTCACTCACTTTCCATTCATTTGGTATTTTTCCCTGCACCAGGCATTCGTTAAATAGTTTATTTAAGGTCGGAACCAGTTGGACGACCAACTCCTGGAGGACCTCTGCCGGTATCCCATCAGGACCTGGTGCTTTTCTTTTTGGAAGGGAAAGTATTGCCTCTACTATCTCTTCATCTGATATGACGCATTTTTGATGCTCACTCTCGTAGGGATCCCACATTTTTTGACGCAGTTCTCTTTGCCGATCGGTCTCGTTTTCCGTACTATCATCTGGAAGTAGCACATCAACTAACTCCCGTGCAGTTTCCATCCAGTTGGTGGTCATAGATCCATCCAGTTTTCTGACTGTAGACAAGGTTGTATGTGGTCTAATTTTTCCAGCGGCAATCTTGTAAGGGATGCCCCATGGCCCTGATCTCATATTTTGTCTGACGAAGGCTTCCCAGCTTTTTTGTTTTGTCTTCAGCAACAGATCCTTGAACTCTTGCTTTTTATTCCTATATCTCTCTAGAAGAGTCTGTCTCTCTTCTGTAATGAGGCAACATTGATATGCTTTTCTTGCCTTCCTCATTGTGATTCGTACTTTCTGCAATCTTTCTGTCCATGGTTTGTATTTTAATCCCGTTGTTTTCTTTAGTGGAATTGCAGTTCTCATTGCGACTTGGATCGCTCGAATTGTTTCTTTCGCAGCCTCGTCCACATCAAAATCTTTATCTTCGACTCGGGGAGGAATAAAGCAACTCCTCAATCTCGGCCAGTTGGCTTTGCTGATGTCATATCGCCGTTGAATATTGCTATAGGCACCTTCGCGCGCACCGTCTTGCAGTCTTCCCAGTTCGAACATTATTAGATTGTGATCACTGGTGGTTTGGTTCTCAATCACCTTCCACCCGCTTACTAGGTTTCCTGCTCTTCGATTTACTAAAGTTATATCTATGTTTGATTTGGCACCTGCTCGGTCACTGAATGTGTATGGATTGTTTGGTTCGTTTTTGACGTACAGCTGTAATTCTCCAATCAGCTCGAGTAACTTTTCTCCTCGTGCGTCTGTACGACCACTGTGCCAGAGTGTAGATTTGGCATTTGCATCGGCAACTATCACCATAGGGCTGTCGCCTATGGCTGCACATATTTCCATAATCTTGCAAAGATAGGGGTCAATATCGTCTCTGTATTGAAAGTACATGTTAACGAGGACCACATTTCCCCATTGCATACCTAACTCCACACACACCGTATGTTCATCGCAGAATTGTGTTATTTTTGTGACAATGATCTGCTTATTGATGACTATGATGGCACTCATAGGTTTCTTCCCTGTCGAGATTATCTGAGACTTCACTGGCATGTGTGGGATTTTCCCTTCACTGGAGTGGGGCTCTTGAAGACAGAGGATATCTATTTGCATTTCCTCAGCTAATTTACTCACTTCATGCAAAACCAGATTGGTTCTCCTGCAGTTTAATTGCGCGATATTAATTTTCTGTGCACCCCTGCTCATGGATGCCGAGTATGGATATTGCACTGTGGCCACGGCTGTCTCGAGTCAAGCATTATTCTTCCATGAGTCATCACAAAAAGACGGTAAATTTGATCTGGATTAAAGATTTCGTTCCGTCTGTCAAATACTTGCTTGACTATAGTGAGTAACTGGGCTGAATTGTGTGTTGTGGTTTAAGGGCGCGTCGACGGCGAGGTCATTAGCGCTGGGCTGAATTAGTAGGTATATTGTTTACCCTAAGCTGAATACGATCAATTGCCTCTGGTTGCGGAAATGTGATGTTTTTGCCATTTGGATGTGCTATTCTGGTTAGATGGCTTTCTCTATACGCTTCTGTCCTGGATTCAATTCGGTCTGACATAGGAGGGAACTGTTCTGGATATTGGTAGATGAAACAACCGATTCATGTGGCCGATACATAGTGAACTTTATAGTGGGAAAATTATGTCAAGAAGAACCCGGAAAACCTCATTTACTTTCAACCAAAATGTTAGAGAAAACCAACCACAGTACAATTACAAGATTTGTAAACGATTCCCTGCGACTTCTGTGTTCTACTGAATCGGAGAGTGATTGTTACAAGGTGCTTGTTTTAAGCACAGACACAGCTTCATATATGTTACAAGCTGGTCAGTCGCTTCGAATATTTTCCCCCAATCTTATCCATGTTACATGTTTGGCGGATGGATTACACCGTATTGCAGAAGAGATACGTTCTCTATTTCCTTCAGTTAACGAAGTAATTTCAAGTGGCAAAAAAGTGTTCCTAAAAGCGCCAGCTCATGTACAGTTTTATTAGGATCGTCTGCCTGAGCTTCCTCTTCCACCGGAACCTGTTCTCACTAGATGGGGAACTTGGTTGTCTGCAGTGCTGTTCTACCAGGAGAACTTCCATCAAGTATTGAATCTGTTCCCTTTCAACTCTTGATTCGGGGAAAAGCTTCTCACAATTAAGGAGTTGTTTCGCTTGCTTACTGGTGGCTATTTCCAGCAACAGTGTCCCATACCTCAGCTTTTTTAGTCGAATTTAGGTTCTCTATTAGATTCTCTAGGCTCCTTGAAATATAACATGGATTACTTTTTAGAAAATTCCTTCCTCTCTTTGCGTTATAGCAAACTGTCCGTTTCAGAAGTAGAGGGGCTGCTGACCCTCACCTGCCTCTTATAATTGAGTGTGTTTGAATTAGTCCGTGTCACTCCCATATCGCAAATATTGGACTTGAATGTATTTCTTTGGGATGGTTCTTTGAATGATTAGCCTGTATTTTTGGTTCCACGAGTCATGGCGTAAAGGTCTAGTGTCGCGTTGCCCCCACTACAGCCATCAAGACGTGTCAAGCCTTGGGGTTGTGTTGTTATAGATATACGAGAGAGAGATTTGTATCGTCCTCGTGATCCGGACGTTAAAGCCAAGATCCCCGCTTATTGGTCGTTGAAAATTGCGATGCTCATAAGTTTCCAGCGCGGGTACTGCGGGTTCTTTAAACCCGCACTTGCGTACCAGGCGGGGATCGACCTGAAGTTGATCCTTGTAGTTGGCTGGGGAATCCTCTTTTCATCAATCTTAACTTTCCTCGCCCGCATTGTGAATACAGAGGTAAAAATCACATTTGGGACACAATTACAGGTAAGATTATTAGCCTCTTCCAATCTTCACGGTCAAATCAAACCCGAAATCCTAACTAAATTACAAAAGCTTTATCTAAAATTCTTTCCTCATCCAAAGGTTTTTAAAGTTCTACAGTGTAATGATCGGTCTGCAATAGCTAACAAAAAATGGTATGCTTAAAGCCGCGTTCCCACGATCTCTTGTAACGAAGGTGGGACGGGACAGGACCTCATTAGCAGAAGTGTAGGAACAAGCGCGCGCCGCAGGTTAGCCCTCGCTTACCACGCCGCCACCTCCCCACCACGTTGCCTAGTGTCGTTTGGCACAGAGCACTTTACAGCAACAGAAGGAGTGCGCACCGCTGCTGCAAACCGATGACAACAGCGCACCACTACACACGCCTGTGATGTTTACCGACACAGAGTGGGTAGCTACATCTCATCTCCGCTAGCGGAGGCGGCCCTGTTCCCATGGCGTGTTGTTGAGTATTCGTCCCGTCCCGTCCCGTCTCGCCTCCATTACAAGAGATCGTGGGAACGCGGCTTAAGAACTGTCTGATTGTGATATATCTGTAGCCGCTCTTGAACCATATGATTGTAATGTGTCATAGTCCCATTAATTTCAGAGGATATAACATATTAAGGTATGAGAGAATGGAAAACAAATGAGAAATGTATTTGCCGATAAGAAAAAATATCTGTTTCTAGCAAATTCATTTCAGCTCTGTAGTAAAGGAGCTTCAGGCACTAGCTGCTAAAATTGAAATCCCTTTGCTCATCAATTAATAGAGTGGCTGTCAAATAAATCCCTCCCCAAAATACAGCTCGTTTCTGCAGAAAACCTAAAGTGTTCTGGTGGAAAAACGCAGAATGGCTCTATGTAAATATTGTAAAGAGCAGATGCTTGAACGATTCCAGGAATTTTTAATGAGAAGACGCTCAGACAAAAAATTTCTTAATGCGACGAAAAAGGAGGAACATGTAAAATACTGTAACAGCACTAACAAATATTGTAGTGTTTCCGAAACCAGGAGTAAAGTGAGATCGTAAAAAATGTAGTTGAGCCTTCTTTACGCTCATCCCGTCTGGTCTGAAGACTTCACTGAGATAATAGTGCCATTTTCATATTATAGTGTTCCTTAGAATTGTCGTGAAGTGGAAGCAGATTATTCCTACACAATAGGGAATGTGCATGAAATTCAAATTTACGTCTCGTATTTTTATTTTGAAACTTTACCGGTGTAGAATTACCGCTATAACGTTTTTTTCTATTTATTCGATTTTTATTTACTGATTTTAATTAATCAAAAGCGCTAAAAATACAAGGGAAATGTAACTTTGCAAAACGCAACGCTATTGGTCGAATCGAATCGTGACGACCAAGTACACGATATTATTGTGAACAAGGGCGTAGTTGCTGGGAGTTCTAATAGCTTTACGATTCTGTTGAATTTAATATTAACATATCATCATAACTGGTGAGATATTGTATTCTTGCCACAATACACACACCAAATAATGACTGAAAGCGGTTTTCTGAAAGCACTGTCGGATAATCTTCCAAAAATTGATGCTTTCATGATAACAAGAAATTTTGCAACAAATCCGAATTTTACGGCCGCTCAGCTCAGAGCAGTGAAAGCTGCAAGGTAATGGAATGATAGATATTTCAATATTCGCATACAAATAAACAAAAATTTCTAGATGTCGGGTATATAGTAAATTATTACCTGTTTTTTATCGAATGGCAGCGTGGTCTATGCGGTAGGGTGTTTCTGACCCGCGTTCAAATCCCCGCAGAATTAATTTTTTTTATCTTCAGAAATTGTCAAGCTTGACCTTTTTATTTTGTTAAAACTTCATTTACGTTCTTTTATTGAGTGAAATGATATTTAAAACAATTAAGCGTCATTTTTTTCCTGAAATTCTTTTATTTCGTAATGAATTCACGGGTCTACCGACGGATTGTCTTTTCACAACACGAATCGGCCGCACACCCTTAAAAACTTCATTGCAATCATTCGTCAAGAAAGTCTCCATTCCTGCATTTTTTCACTTTTTGTTAATAAGTTGTTTCGGTGCGTTTTCAATTGAAATAGTTCCTATCATGTTATTTATTTCATTTTCTTTGTTTCTTTACTTGTATATAATCAGGATGTATTTTAAACGAAATACGTAGCATTGGGAAGATAGTTTTTTCTTTCTTTCTTCTACACTCGATTTGTTCCACGAACGGTTGCGTGTAAATGGTTGAAAATAAAATAGTAGGCCTATCCGTGACGAAAAATGGAGCTCGACAAGGAAATGGAAGAACAAATGACAAATGCTTCTAAACATTGCAAAATTCTTGTATCAGATTCCAGTTTACTAGCAGATTCGCCTCATGACTCAATTTCGTTGGGTATGGAGCTAGTCATATTAGGAAGCCATTGTTGATAAATGGGCCGAAATTATGTTTGGTGTATTTGTTATAAGGAATGTGACTTGTTTTAAATTTTAATTCGTGCTATAAAAGTATGTAAATGAAGTTTTAACAAAATAAATAAGTGAAGCTTGACAATTTTTGAAGATAAAAATAAGTAAAAATATTTGAATCTGCGGGGATTTGAACTGAGCGCACGAAATTGTTAAGCCAGCCCCCTACCCCCTTGACCAGGCTGCCATTTGATAAAGTGTGGCAATAATTTACTACATACCCATCATCTAGAATTTTATGTTTATTTGTATGCAAATATCTCAAACTAGGCAGCATTTTGAAAAACTACTACAGCACACACATATAAGCTGTGTACCCTTCAACATATGTGAAGGAAATCGCAATACGTTCTTAAAATGCACCGAGCGTGGTGGTGTAACGGATAGCGTTCTGGCCTCGCATTCGGGAGGACGGCGGTTCGAATCCCCGTCCGGGCATCCAGATTTGGGTTTTCCATGGTTTCCCAAATCGCTCCAGGCAAATGCCGGGATGCTTCCTTACAAAGGACATGGCCGAATTCCTTCCCATTCCTTGCCCACATCCTTTCCCGTCTCTAAAGACCTCGCTGTTGAGAGACGTAAAGCAGTAAAAAAAAAAGAATAATCTTGAAATGCCTGATGGTCTCCAAGTAAGATATGATTAGAATTTAAGCAGGTAACGAATTTTTATGTTACATTTCTCCTAAAATACATAAATACAGAAATTCTAAGTACTTACATAAAACTGATCTTCACAATAATATAAACAACTAGTTGCAGATCTATTCTCATAGCGGTACACCACTTTTTTTCTTATATTCGCATCTCGCGGGACAAGAAAATACACTTTATAAAGTGTATTTCTTGTAGTATTTTTGCACACAGGTACAATACAGTACTTATAACACGGTTTTCGACCTCCTTCCATACTGACATTAGTTAGAAAACATAAATGTTTTGAGATGAAACATTCCACGCTATACAGTACGCCATTGCAGTTGTGTACTTACACGTCACAGTGCAGCGTGCCAAAATGGCAGCGTTTAAATCGGCGGAACTGGATTTCAGTTTTATAGTCTTTATTTTGATGTTAAATCTTAATATTTACATCAATGTTATATTTTTACGGTTATTTACGAATGTAAATAATTGATAAAAATAAATGCATGCTTATACCCTATTATGACACGCTTTACCATGCTGGAATTAGAAAAGCGCTTGTAACAACCCAGAAAATATCCCCAAGAATAGGACGATATTCATTATGCAATTCTAAGAAATCTACATTCAAAACAACTGGAATTATTTCTTAGTATTTTTAGTTAAATATGGACAAGGAATTACTAAATGAACTAATGGACAACCCAGTTAATATTATCAGTTTTAAAATCCTTTGTACAGTACAGTTACTCTTTCGTCGTCTGTTGGGGAAGATCCTTGACAGACTTATTAAGAATCAATTTGACTAGTGGTTGGAAACTAATGATCTGATACCTCAATCTCAATTTTTCGTTCGTAAAGGGGAAGTAACAATTGTTAATCTAAATATATCAATAGCGGACATTTTCACGTATTCCAAAAGGAGAAACTTTATGGTCTCCTTGTTTCTACATACCCATTTTGCTTACAACAGAGTACAAATTCATCCTACTAAAAAATTGAGCCGTCTAGGATTGCCACAGAGTTTAATGCCGCGGCTAAAAGCTCCGTCTTGCATGTGCAGATAAACTGCGCAGTGAAAAACTGTACAAAAAGACGGAACACGGAAGAGTGGCCACACGGTATAGGTAAGTTTGTGCAAACCGAGTGTGTCGACAGCTGTGAGTCTGTGACGATATGGCCAACACAAGAGGTTTTTTTTTTTTGAATCATTATCTTATTGTTTGCTTATAAAGAAACAACAGACATATAAGCGACATAGTAGGAAGTGGAGTAAAAAGTGGTTTTTATGGAGAAACATACATTCTCAAGTCAACTTAATTGAAGATTTGAGAGAAGATCAGGAAGACTGGCGTGGTTATCTTAGGATGGATGAAGCAGCCTATGAAGAGTTACTGCGGTTGGTGACACCGATAAATAAGAGAAAAGATACTGTTATGCGCCAGTCTGTATCTTTAGCAAGTTAACAATTGCACAAGCCGCTCTTTCGAGTTTGCACGCGCTACGGTGTTGCCGTCCACACGCTCCGTCACGGAACTCAAGACGGAGCGTGTAGCCGGGGCATTATACATGACTTAAACGCTTTCCTATTGGAAAGAACGGTATTTTGACTCCACGGAGACCAAATTAAAGTGCCAAGAATAATTACTACTGGATTGATTCAATATGTCATACTCATACCGTTGCTTTATATTCTTGACACGTGGGATGTGGAAATATTAATACATCATTTGAATCATTCAGTATGCAGATGAAATTTGTATAAACTCTTCGGCGGTCTGGTTGGTGAATGTTTTAAATTACCTATCCGCAAGGATGTGTCATAGCCAAATAGCTGAGACCAAAAGGATTTCAGCAAAGAAGTCTTCAGTTGTTATTTTCACCAGGAATGGGATAGAACTCAATATGGTGAAAACAGTCAGGGTGAGGATTTACTTTGTCACTCAATTGTAATGTTCAATTCTGTTGCTTACTGATGGAATTCATACTCATTTCGCTACCACATGTCAGTAAAGAAGTTAATGCCTGTCAATTAACTTTGAATGCTACTAGTACCGTGCACATGTTTGGTGACATGCAAATCCCAATACTATCCTAATGATATACACAGTTCTAATCTAAATATATAAAGAGGAATGTATGTATGTATGTTGGTTTGTTTGTTCTTCATACAAATCCACAGTTTTCATCTTGATGAAACTTTGCACACTTATCCTTTGAAACAAGGAGATAAATGCTACATTCGGTTGAAAAATTATCTGTATAAATAATAAATGTTGTCTTATAATTTATAAAAATTACTGAACGGCGATAGACAGACGTTCTGGATATGGAGGACTCTGTACCGTTTTTCCGTGTAGCGGTCAGCTAGCTCAGTGGTTAAAGCGCTTGCTTACTAGTTTGGGTCGTGGTCCCCTGTTCAAATCTCCGTGGAGGCAAAGATTTTTAAAAATTGTTTTTAATCTTTCACGCCAAGATCGTCGGTTATTCTGATTCATGGAGGAAGGAAATATATGGAGACGACGCAAGAGACCTTCACCACGCATTGAAGTGAAGCAGGGCGGAGGAGGAGTGGGGGGGGGGCATGGCCGGAGTGGAGGGGGAATGGCCGCTTCCATACAGACACGGGGAATATGTACAAAAACCTCAAGGGGACTCTAGGATAAAGGTGACGCCGATATCTGGTGATGGATTATTATGTAACTCGATATGAAAAATAAAAAATGAAGAATAAATTTTTTTGATATTCTGCTTAGTTTTCGAGATATTCTGTCCCAAATGTGAAATGGTTTTGGTTGAAATTCAGAATAAAAAATTGGTTAAAGTCAAATTTGATGATTGATTCTTATTTAAAAAGACGAGACAAATGAAAAATAAAGAATAAAAATTTTCGATATCTCACCTAGTTCTAGAGATATACTGTATCAAAAGTGAGGTTTCTTGAGTTGAAATGGAGAAGAAAAATTTCGCAAAAGTCAAATTTAATGATCGATTCTTATGTAACACGACGAGGCAAATTGAAAATAAAGAATAAAATTTTTCGATATCTTGCTTAGTTTTCCGGATATACTGGGAACATCGCAATGTTTGGAAGCGCAATACCGTTGCTGCCACCATGCGGGAGAGTTTAGTGCCTGCTTCACCGAGTTAACGTCACTTCTCCTCCATATATTTCCTTCCTCCATATTCTGATTGAATGTTAAACTGTAGGTATCACAAATTTGGGGGTGGAATGCGAGGCAAATCGTAGGTAGTCTTGCAGTGCTGTAGGTGTACATTTTTTACGTTGTATTGAGCCCTCAGTCTGTGTGTGATATGCAGTAATGATACTATAAATGCGGAATTAGGTGTCTGTCTTTTTGTTACGTTTTGATAACTAAATGCCTATACCGATATTGACGGAATTTGACAAGAAAATCTGTAGGGAGGGCACAGGACATTTTTTTTCGGTATGATTAACAGTTATAGTCACGAAATTTTGAGAACTTATCGAATCTTGACAGAGAAACGGATGTGTGTTAGTCTATAATGTTGCGTCGGTTGCTCAAGCTGTGCTTCTCGCGTATTATGTTAGTGTAAAATTTGTTAATAAATTTAGTTTAGAGAAAAAACGTATTATTTAGTATAGATGTCAATTTTCTCTGTCCTATTACTTTGTGTCTGCTTAAATGTTTCTGGCACCAGTTTATTTTGAATTATTTTTTGACATGCCTTGCGGGCGTAAACTGGCCTAATTTGTTGCTCTAGTAAAGCACGAGCAGCTAAAGTTATTAGAACCCAAGAATTGGATGATCATGCTGAAGAAATAAGAAAATACCAAGCTGAAATAAAGTTGCCCTTAGTCAATACACCCCCCTCCCCCCACATCCCCTCACCTACGTTTGTTTTTCTGTTTTTAAATATGTTGGAAATTGATTCTCTTCATGAGACAGATTCCACGGTAGAATGATATAGTGATGGCTTTCCTGTCATATTATGCCGACTCGGTGTTTTTTGGAACCAATCCTTTGTTACCAACATTTTTGTATATTCAATTCTGGCAAAGAAATTCTTAATCGACGCGTACGAAGTCGCGGGTATCAGGCAGTCCGTACTAAAATCGATTACGGATATGCATTGTATTGCGCGCAAATTTCAGTACACTTTCCAGGTTAGACATGCTGTGATTGCAGTATTCGCATTTTGGTGCCATGAGATCAACAGCTACAAAGTCCAAGACACCAAATTAGTCTTGCCCAGGTCACGCAGTCTAGCGTCCACTCCCTGTCAGCACTACCACCTTTGCTCTCAGTTGAGCCGGCGGGTTTGTCAAATGTTCTTCTACTGTCAGTCACTTCGAAGTTTTCGCTGCTTTCGGTGTGTTTCGCTAGTTTAAAGGTTATTATTTTGTCTTTATGATGAGTGAAGTTGTAGAATAGAATCCTACATGCAGTGCATTACCGGAAAGAAGTAATATCGGTGTTCGTGAAGGCCGTCAGATATTAGAAAGCGAAGTAAAGTTGTCGTGGCAAATGTTTTCAAGTATTTTAGGAACCTTTCCCACAGTGAACAAGCCAGGAAAAACATTGACTTCGCTCAACTACAAGCAGTGACAGCGGAGACTTGTGGTATTTCTAAGAAGTCGGTACAACGTATCATCGGTTTTAAGTTTGGCAGAAACCGAAGATAAGAGCCCTGTTTTTGAATCACCAAGAAAGAAGTATAGACGAGGCCACAGATGCACTGAACTGGATGATTTTAATAAAGAAGTAGTGTGCATGACTGTTTTAGAGTAATACGATACAGGAGAATACCCAACGGCTATGAAAATACGGTCCGATCTCTGCCGTAAAATCAGCTATTCAGGGTCAGAAAGATCCGTTCCTCGTCTTCTGAAAAGGCTGGGTTTTAAATTTAGGAAGTTCAACGACGGACGAAATTTTTAATGGAACGCAGTGATACCCCGGATTCAAGAGCAAAGTTTTTGCGAACTATGAACTCATTGCGTACAAAGGACGCTAGGTCCATTGTTTACTTAGACGAAACTTAATTAACCAAAATCATACGAACAAATAAATTTGACATGATTCGGGAGGTAACTGGCCGAGGAAGTCGTCTTGTTATAGTACATGCTGGTTCTGCACATAAAGGTTTAATACCAGGAGCCAAACTTGTTTTTCGTGGCGGAGTTCATCTGCATCGGATTACCATACAGAAATGAACGGTGAGGTTTTTAAGAGGTGGTTTTGTGATATGTGTCGCTCGCTGGAAGAAGGGTGCATTCTCGTCATGGACAATGCAGGCTCTCATTCAATTCAAACAGACAAACCACCATCTTCAAACTGGCGTAAAGGAGATATTATTGAATGGCTACATAAAAATGGTGTTCAATTTTTTCCACATGAGGCTAGGGATGAGCTTTTATGCAAAGAAAAAATTCGAAATGCCAAGAGGGTATTCGTTGGATCAACTGGCAAATGAAATGGGACATCAAATAGTTCGCCTGCCACCTTATCAATGGCAGTATAAACCAATCGATCTCATTTGGGCACAAGTAAAACGGGACGTCGCTAAGAAAAACACGACCTTCAAATTTTCCTATGTCGAGCGACTTACACACGAAGCTTTAGACAGCGTTACTCAAGAAAATTTGGCAAATTGTGTAAAACATTCGGAAAGATTGCAATAAACTGATTATGTTAAACAGTGCGCGAGAGATACAGAAATGGATCAGTTCGTGATACAGTTGGGTGAAAGCAGCGACAGTGATCTTCATTCCAATGAGTCCGAAGATGAATATGTTACGGAGAGGATAATGGTACACAGGTCTGAAAATAAGCCAGTTTGTAAGCTTTTTAATCATTACTTTAGTAATTTTATAGAAAGCGAACATTGTGTTACTTTTATTTTTATTAAGGTGACAAGATTTTACCTTAGCCGTTTTTATGTGTATTTTGTCATGTAATTCTCTGTTACAATAATAATTCTTAGATGAGCTTCAGTTTGAATATTTTGAGAAGGTACGGGAACTACGAGTATCTCGCTCACCTTAAAGTCGGAAGCCGTCGGCAAGTGCTGGACGCGAGCCCAGCGCGACAACATTCACGCATGTAAATTATTAAACAAACCAGAAGGATTCGTTTAAAGATGCTCTTGTGTTTTCCAAAATTAATTTCAATATTTTCTCACAAACTTTCTGGCTGGAAGTTATTACGTGAACAAACAGAACGGAAGTTAGTCAGTGACAACTTTTTAAATTACACAATTGGGGGAAAAAAGCGATTCGTATAAATTTTTAATAACATTATTAATTGTGTAATATATTCTGTATTAATCTGTTCACTTTCGGGAAGCCGGATAATTTAGTTTAGTTTTTTCGGTTGGCTGAAGTGAAGAAAACATTTTCATTCGTAAAGTTCATGGCATGGCGACTAGTGTTTTTTTTTTTTTTTTTTTTTTTTTTTTTTAATGGTCATGAAAATATTTCGGATTAAAAATCAGATCAACTTGTTTCAAAAATTCAGTATTACTTATTAGAATTTTTCCGCACCTATTACTGAAAGTTGATTTTTCTAAGGATTTGCAACATTGTATATAGAACTTCGCAGGTCTATTTTCTTGGCGGCTACTATAATAATTTATTTCTTTATTGGTGGAAGCCTGGAAGATGTCTATGAATTTCAGATGCAGCTATATTCGGGCCAAATTCATTTTTTAGAATTAAGAAAACCATTATCATCTTGTTATATCGAAATGTAAATTACTGAGTGCCTTGATGGATGATGTACGAAGATTCCGACCCTCAGAAGTTAATTATAGTTTCCGGAAGTGGGAAGAACTATCGACCAGACTGGATTCCAGTTAAACAATTTCTACCATATAAATGTCATACCATCTTCATCATGAATCAACCCCTGGTTTATTATATGACTCCTAGGGATAATCTATACACAAATTTGAATCGTTCTATGTACAAGGATATACCTCGCATATTTTATTTTTATTTTTTTTAATATTATTTTATTTTTTTACTTGCGGCTTACGCTTCGTCTACGTCTAAGGTCATTAGAGGCGGGATGGGATTGGGGATAAGGAACGGGAAGAAATTTGGCCATGGCCTTTTTGAAGGAAGCATCTCGGCATTCGCCTGGAGTGATTTGGGGAAACCATGGAAAACCCAAATCTGGATGCCCGGACGGCGATTCGAACCCGCCGTCTTCCCGAATGCGTGTATCTCGAAGAAATTGAGGGTGACACCTTATCCATCTATACATTTGATTATAAAATGACTCCAGAGGACGATGTAGGATACATTTTTTTTCTGTCTCGGTACTAGCAATAAATGAATTGTTAAACTACCTTCCACTTCATACATATTAACTGCAGAAGCTTTCACTATTTTATAGGCAGTCCAGTATGGCTGCACACAGACTCTGAAAAAGATATTAATTATTTCGGACTCACTGAGCGTTCGGCAATCTATAGAAAAGAAGTACTAAGGTGAGTGAATGAGTCAATATAAGACAGATATAGTGCAAGATGTTATGACGTATTCCAGAGGAATCGGGAATGTCAATTTTTTTGTGGGTGTAGACTGATGTTGGTGCTAGTCATGAAGAAAAAAAAATGTCAACTTGCAAAGAAGGCAACAAGGCTTGAACTATCCTCAACATTCGGCTACGATAGACGGAGTACCTGGTTAAATTGAAAACGAAAGTACGGAATAATTGGCAAAACTAATGGGATTTTAGCTGCAAACTACTCTTCCATCCCGCCCGTTATTCGTCTTTGATTCTACAGTTCCTCAGAGCATAAAGGAGTCATCACTACTGTAGTTAGTATGCTATTCAATCATGATAACTTTTCTCAACATCTAGACTGACTAAATTTCAGAAATAAATTGTTTTGTCTTTGCGGTAATTCAGAAATAGGTGACGTCAATCATTTTATATTTTCAGATGTTAAATTCCAAATACATAGGTCAAAATTCCTGAGTAATCTCAACTTTCTCAGCATACGTTTCTCTAGAAGTATCTGCTTAGTATTTAATTAAATTGCAACGGAGCGCACGCTCCAATGGCAATTTCCCTACACACGCATCTTCCCCCTTTCTTCTCCTCCTTTGCTTCTCTCCAACAACACTGCAATGTATAAATTACTAATGAGATTGATTAAGAAAAGTAATTTTAAGCTCTAGTTGAATACAAAAAAATACTTTCATTTTCCATTGATCCCAATATAATCGACTGACTCTGTGGGATGTGGAAAGTTGTCAGTTTACAGATAAACAATTGCATAACAAAGTAATACATACACCAGAAGATGTACAATCAAAGCATACATGATACATTAAAATTTGCATAACAAAATAATACTTACACCAGATGATTTACAGTCATAGCATACATGGTACATTAATTATGTCAACTACATTTACACAAACTACTGGCAGTTTATTTTGTGGATACCTTAGAAGTAAATTCTTCGACAAAGTAGGAGTTGTCAATTAAAAATTCTTCCAATTTTTTCCTAAATTTATTCTTATCATCTGCTAGACATTCAATATGTGTTGGGAGCTTATTGAAGATATGTATCCCTGAATATCGGACACCTTTTTGAACAAATGACAACTTGTAATCCTTGTGAAGATCATTTTTACTCTAGTGCCATAATTGCGAATTTTACTATTTGTTAAGTATAATTTGCGACTAAAAAGGACAACAATGTGTATATATACTCACCCATCAATGTTAAAATCTCTAACTTCTTGAACAACTCTCTACATGAAGTTCTATTGCTAACCCCACACATAATTCTTATTACTCTCTTTTGGGCTCTTAACTCTTTGTCTCCATGGGTAGAATTGCTCCAGAATATTATTCCATATGACATTATGGAGTGAAAATAAGCAAACTAAACTAGCTGCCTCATATGGAGATCACATATAGCTGAAATTGTACGAAATGCATATGTGACTGCACCCAGTCACTTTAGTAACTCAGAAACATGAACCTTCCAATTTAAATTATGATCAATATACAAAATTTCACACACTTTATCTCTTGAATGGACTGGCCTGCAAATTTTGTCTATATCTGGTGTTAATCTGTGTGATGTACTGAATTGCATGTATTGAGTTTTACCCAAGTTTATAGACAAGCCATTAGCTGTAAATTATTTATCAATAAGTTCAAAGACATAATTTGAAATATATTCTGTTGATAAATCTGGAGTATTTTTAATTCCTTTGTTTGTGTCACCCGCAAATTAGACAAATTTTTCAGTTTTCTAGATGAAACACAGGGTAGATCATTTATATATATTAAAAACAATAGTGGCCCGAATATAGACGCCTGAGGTACTCTACATCTGATTAATTCCCACTCAGAAAACATTGGAGCACTTAATGCAACCTTAAAATTCTCCCTTGACACTTTCTGTTTTCTATTCAGAAGGTTAGAACTAAGCCATTTATTAACACTGCCATCTGTACCATAATACTTTAATTTCTGCATCAGAATTTTATGATCTACACAGTCATAAGATAAGATCACATTAGATAAGTCACAAAAAATTCCTACAGGAATTAATTTATCATTTATTCCTTCTAAAATATTATCAGTGAATGCAAATATAGCTTGTTCTGTTGAATGACCCTTTTGAAAACCAAATTATGATTTAGTTAGAATATTATTATTTTTAAAGTGTTCATAAACTCTATTGTACATTGCTTTCTCAAAAACTTTGGAGGAGGTTGTTAGTAATAAAATAGGACGGTAATTCGATATGGCTGACTTATCTGTACTTTAACTACAGCATACTTAAGCCTTTCTTGAAAAGTATCCTCTCAGTAATGATATACAACAGATAACTTAGTATATTACTTAATTCTGTGGCGCACAGTTTAATTAATCTGCTGGAAATCCTATCATAACCACTTTGGTCTTAAGGGACCCGATATTTTTCTTACTTCATCTGGTGTAGCCAAAATACTCACCCATCAATGTTAAAATCTCTAACTTCTTGAACAACTCTCTACATGAAGTTCTATTGCTAACCCCACACATAATTCTTATTACTCTCTTTTGGGCTCTTAACTCTTTGTCTCCATGGGTAGAATTGCTCCAGAATATTATTCCATATGACATTATGGAGTGAAAATAAGCAAACTAAACTAGCTGCCTCATATGGAGATCACATATAGCTGAAATTGTACGAAATGCATATGTGACTGCACCCAGTCACTTTAGTAACTCAGAAACATGAACCTTCCAATTTAAATTATGATCAATATACAAAATTTCACACACTTTATCTCTTGAATGGACTGGCCTGCAAATTTTGTCTATATCTGGTGTTAATCTGTGTGATGTACTGAATTGCATGTATTGAGTTTTACCAAAGTTTATAGACAAGCCATTAGCTGTAAATTATTTATCAATAAGTTCAAAGACATAATTTGAAATATATTCTGTTGATAAATCTGGAGTATTTTTAATTCCTTTGTTTGTGTCACCCGCAAATTAGACAAATTTTTCAGTTTTCTAGATGAAACACAGGGTAGATCATTTATATATATTAAAAACAATAGTGGCCCGAATATAGACGCCTGAGGTACTCTACATCTGATTAATTCCCACTCAGAAAACATTGGAGCACTTAATGCAACCTTAAAATTCTCCCTTGACACTTTCTGTTTTCTATTCAGAAGGTTAGAACTAAGCCATTTATTAACACTGCCATCTGTACCATAATACTTTAATTTCTGCATCAGAATTTTATGATCTACACAGTCATAAGATAAGATCACATTAGATAAGTCACAAAAAATTCCTACAGGAATTAATTTATCATTTATTCCTTCTAAAATATTATCAGTGAATGCAAATATAGCTTGTTCTGTTGAATGACCCTTTTGAAAACCAAATTATGATTTAGTTAGAATATTATTATTTTTAAAGTGTTCATAAACTCTATTGTACATTGCTTTCTCAAAAACTTTGGAGGAGGTTGTTAGTAATAAAATAGGACGGTAATTCGATATGGCTGACTTATCTGTACTTTAACTACAGCATACTTAAGCCTTTCTTGAAAAGTATCCTCTCAGTAATGATATACAACAGATAACTTAGTATATTACTTAATTCTGTGGCGCACAGTTTAATTAATCTGCTGGAAATCCTATCATAACCACTTTGGTCTTAAGGGACCCGATATTTTTCTTACTTCATCTGGTGTAGCCAAATTTATAGACATAGTGTTAATTTTTTCTTGAAAGCCTGTTGTGACAAAATCCATACTATGTATCACTGAGTTTATTTATTTTTTCCTATTTCCTTTTTTAGAATGTTCCATATTGTTTTAATTTTATTTTCCGAATAATGAATTTTATGTTTGTAGTACATACTTTTAGATTCTTTAATAACATTTTTCAGTATTTTGCAGTACTGTTTGTAATGTGCAATATATAACTTTCTTTTACAAATGCATGATGTTCTGATGCCCATAGTTGTCCATGTTTTTTGTTCTTTTCGAGAAGCACGATACTTTTTCAAGGGGAAGCAACTTTCAAAGTAACTTAATACCATGCTACTAAAAATGTTGTATTTTTCATTCATACCTTGTGCACTGAAAACAGGTTCCCAGCTTGTGGCATTGAGGCACTTTCAAAAACAAGTAACTGACTTATCATTTATTACATGGTGAAGTTTAGAAACATTACTCTTAGAGCAAGTTCCTATTGAAGTGTTGATAGTTAATAACTGGGCATCGTGATCCAAAGTCCATTGATAGATGGCTTGATTGTATAACTGAATTTATGTATCTGGGAAAACATTACCTATAGCTGGGTGACTATTATTAATTATTCTAGTTGGAAAATTAACTACCTGCTTTGAATTGAATGAACTGACTAATAATTCCAACATGACTTTAAAGAGTAAATTATTTAAAAAGAGTCTACATTAAAATCAACACATAAGACTATGTTAACTTCTTTTCTGCTTAAAAATGTTAATAAGAGTTGAAATTGGTTCAGGAAAATAGAAAGTTTCCCGAGGGTGCTCTTTACACAGTTACTGTTATGAAAATTTCAATATTGAAATTTGGCCGTGTAACACAGGCTTCAAAATATTGTTGAAGACAATACTTGCTAATACTTATATCATCAAAACTATAACCATTTCCAATATAAGTGACAAGTCCTCCTTTGTCCAGGTTTGTTCTACAGTAATGAGAAGCTAAATTAAAGTCAGTTACTTTTGACATACCTATTCCTGTAGTTATATGGTATTCAGAAAAGGAAAAACATCAATTCCATTGAGAGCACTTGATTCATTTTTGTGAACTAGCAGTTCATCCACTTTGTTTGATGGCCCTCTGATATTCTGATATAATAAATTAATTCCTACTCAATTTTTAATTTTGGTATCTGAAAACTCATTATTTTTTAAACTAATTTCTGCCTGACGCTTGACGATAATCTAAAAAAGGAGTCGCTCTAACACAATTAACAACAGGAATCTTTTCATGAGAATTTGTGCCCGATTTAAACGTCCTGCTATCAGATCTGAAAGAACCCCCTTCCCTCTACTATTGAGGTGTAGGCCATGATTACTATAACTCCACCTAGCAATAGCATCTACAGGTACTAAGCCCATGCCAGAGCCAATATCAAACAGAGTTCCAGTTCCAGGTTCACTCACTTCACAGCAGAGTTTATTTGTGGCTGATCATAATGCCTCAGGACTGACCTCATACTGACCCAAGTGTGGCATGTTGCTATTGATATTTTCTCCAGGTCATCTCTGATGCTATAACTTTTACCCCTGCCCAAAATATTTCCCGCTCCTCCGACTATCACTACATGATCCTGATCTTTGAAATCTTTACACAAAAAATATATTCCTTTTACCACCTGAGCTAGACTAGCACTAGGTTTGAAAAACATCATGACGTGGAAACCCGATACTAATTTTTCCTGCATCAATGGGCCCACACCCCGTCCATGACTACTACCTAGCAGCAAGAATTTCTTTTTCCCTAATCCGTGCCTATCAGACTTAACTGCACAATATAATAAGTTTTTTAAATAACTATTAACTTGTTTTTGTATATATACTTGTATATTAACTACTATTAGCATAAATAATTTTAATTGAATTTCAGTTTAGTTCTTTATGGTTCATATAGGTCTACTAAGTATGATAATAATAATAATATTTGATTAAATTAAGATAGAGCGCACGGCCCGATGACAATTTCCTTACACACCTATCTTCTTCCTTTCCTGCACCCACCCACATTTGCCCTATGCAAATTTTAGCTTTAAATTCTTTCAGCGTTTTTGATAAATTATTCATCATCTCTCTTGATAACATATTCCAATCCCTGACACCCTTACTTAAAAAAGAGAATCTTCCTACGCTCTTGTTGCTGAAATCGAATGCCAGCTTGTGGTCACGGTCACCTTTTCCCTTCCATGCATATATTTCCATGCCTCATCATCAATATTCTACTTTTACACTCTCGTGATCCTATTCACCCTCCTCCTGGCTTCCTATGAATCCCATTCCATCTCTTTTATCATATTTGTTACTGATTGCATCCTGCGGTAATAACCAGATACGAATCCAGCAGTCCTTTTTTGCGCCCTCTCCAGCTCCTGTATTTGATACGCAAAATGTGGGTCCCATACTATATTACCATATTAAAGCAATGGTCTGACCAAGGTTTGGTAACCCAATTCCATTACTTCTCTCTTACATCCCCTAATCACTCTCTCCAACAAGTTCAGAATTTTGAAACCTTTTCCTACTACCTGACCAATGTGTCTAAATTTACGTCTGCATACATACTCTGCAATTCACAAACATTGTGAGTGACAGAGGGTGCTAAGTACCTGTCTTAATTATGCGCATTCCAATCCCGAATAGCAAGAGGAAAGAAAGTATACATAAAAGCAAGCATCAGTAAAGCATCTTATTTCTCGAATCTTATCCGTCCGGTCATTGCGACCCATATAGGTTGGCGGAAAAAGCATCTCACTGCACTTTTAGGTCATAGAATTTCGCATATTCTCCAATAAATTCAAACGCAAATGACGTCGTCTGTCTTCCAAACGATCCCAGCCCAATCTAAGTATCAATTCTGTGACGCTTTCATAAGGGCTGTAGCAACCAGTCACGAATCGAGCAGCTCTCCTCTGTACCCTCACCACTGAGTCAATCAGGCCCTTGGGATACGGATCCAAAAGTCCACAACAGTAATCCAGGTGCGGACGCACTAAACGTTTATAAGCTGTTTCCTTTGTAAGAGCATAACAATTCCTCAGAATACGTAATTTAGAATTAACTTAGCCTACAACGGTAGTTATGTGCAAGTCACATTTCATGTTACTTTGTACTATTACTCTAAGATACTTCAGGGAATCAACCGTGTCAACAACTAAATTGTTGTTTACTTTGTATTCGTGAGTAAACTGATTCTTTTTGTTACTTATTCGCATTGCCTTGCTCTTTTTGCAATTAAGTGTAAGTTGCCATTTACGAAAACATTCGGAAATAGCATCAAAATTGCGCTGAATTTCTAAACAATCTTCAGAGCTCCTTATTTCCCTATAGTTAACTGCATTGTCGGAAAACAATCGCAACCAGCATTTAACGTTGCCACCTAGATCGTTTATAAAAATTAAGAAAAGAAGTGGTCCTATTACACTTCCTTGAGGAAAGCCAGAAGTAACATCAAGCTTAGAAGAGGCTTCCCCGTCAGCAACGACATACTATTAGAAAATCAAGTATCCATTCGCAAATCTGATCCGATATACCATGTGCTCGAATCTTCGCCAAAATCCGGTTGTGTGGTACAGAGTCAAAAGCTTTTTGAAAATCCAAGAAAATTGCATAAACTTGTGATCCTGCTTCAATAACCTTCATTACGTCATGCGAAATTAGAGCCAGTTGCGTTTCACACGATCGGTTCTTCCGAAATCCGTATTGGTTTGCTGTAAGTAAGTCGTTTCCATCTAGAAACTTCATAACGTTAGAGCATATGACAGGCTCCAGAATTCTTCTGCAAACAAATGTTAGAGATATGGGTCGATAATTCCTAGGATCTATCCGATCTCCTTTCTTGAAAACAGGAGTCACCTGCGCTATTTTCCAGTCAGAAGGCACTTTTCTTTCTTCTAAAGATTTACGGAATATATCTGACAGAAATGGTTCTATTTCTTCGGCGTATTCCGAAGATACTCTTACCGGTATACCATCAGGACCCTGCGCCTTCCCCCACTTCAGGACTTTTAATTGTTTTACAATACCTACGCTATCTATTTCCACCGGATTCAAATGTGTTGCCAAGATAATTACATTTCAAGTCGTCAACAATCAACGCAGCAAAACCCGAAAGTCAATTAATCATGAACAATCAATTACTTCCCCACCTTATAATCATAATCAACCATTTATTGTTTATTTATGTATCTAACAAGCTGGCTCTTCTTTGAATTTATCTTCAACCCACACCGAGCGTGGTGGTGTAACGGATAGCGTTCTGGCCTCGCATTCGGGAGGACGGCGGTTCGAATCCCCGTCCGGGCATCCAGATTTGGGTTTTCCATGGTTTCCCCAAATCACTCCAGGTGAATGCCGGGATGCTTCCTTCAAAAAGGCCATGGCCGAATTCCTTCCCATTCCTTGCCCCCATCCTTTCCCGTCTCTAAAGACCACGTTGTTAAAAAGGGACGTTAAACTGCTACAAAAAAAAAAAATTCAACCCACGTTTACCAACCCAACTAGATATCCTTTCCGGATCACCCTGCAACTGTTTACAGTCCAGAACCGTTTTGAGCCTTTTATATAGCAGTATATCATCTGCAAACAATCTAATGTCTGCTAGCAAACAATCAACACAATTATTCATTAGAATAATGAATAGCAATGGTCCCAATAAGCTATCCTGTGGCACTCCCATGTGTACTTCCACTTCTTTTGATACTATATTTCCTACTCTAACTTTCTGTTTTCTACCTTTTAAAAATTCTTCTACCCAGTAAACCACTTTTTCATCCACTCCAATAGTTTTTTACTACCATTTTATGGCTCACTCTGTCAAAAGCCTTTGAAAGACCTATTGCTACACTATCAATTTAGCATTCCTTGTCCATTTAATCCGAAGTATCTTGCATATCTCCCACCAACTGAGATTCGCATTCCTAAAACCATGTTGCAAGCTTAAAAACCACTTACGCTCCTCACATATATTTCTGATGGGGTTGCATATCAATCTCTCCATTAATTTACCTACCAGTGATGTCTAACTGATCGGCCTATTATTTTCGACTGTATTTCTCATCCCTCCTTTATGTACCGGCACTACTATCGCACTTTTCCAGTCCTGTGGTAAGCAGCAAGTCTCCAGACTAAATTTAAATAGTATTTCAAGATAAGGTACAATGTCACATCCGGTTATCTTTAAGATATCTGCAGCAATATTATCTACACCAGCTCCTTTACGTTTTTTCAGCTTTCTTATTTCTTTCATGAGATCCTCAGGATGAATTTTAAATTTTTTGGTCTGTTGATTTCTAATTGTGTTGTTAAGCTCGTTCCCCGAGTTAGACCCTCCCGTTTCTGATTCATTGTCCCTAATGCTTTCATCAAACCAGTTACTTAAAATCTCTGCCTTTTTCAAATCCTCAGTAACTTCTTCTCCATACTTATCTACAAGTGTCTCAACACCCTCCCTTCCCCTCAGTTTTCTAACATAGCCATAGAAATTTCTAGATACATCAGTCAGTGGTACTCCTGCACTGACAATACTCTTCATAAACCTATCTTGAGTCATTTTCTTAACTATTATTAAGTCATCGTAGTTTTTCTGATGCTTGAAGATCTCACGTACATGCTGCCGGATCAATTGATCGTGGATGAACGAATTTTCGACGGCGTAACGTACTATCATCTTCAGGTTGCGTCTGCGTCTGCAGTCCATGACGCGGCTGTTGGGCTGGACCGGCCGGTTCAGAATTTATACCCTCCACTCCCACCGCGGCGCTCCGGTAGCGGTGGTATGCTGTGACGCGTCGAGCAGTGACCATAAGTCTGTATGCCACATCCGTCACGCACTGTACCTTGGCTGTGGTGTTTGCGGAGCTGCTTCAATGCTGGGTTCCAAGCTAGGCTTAGTTATCTTTGTTTATCAGGTTACTCCGTATTCCGTAGCCGGATCTCAATGGTTTCCTTGTATACACAGTCCCAAAAATGAGATGTGTTTCTCAGAACTTCGGTGTCCTCATATCCAATAGTATGCCGTGTCTCTAAACAATTTTCCGCAATAGGGTATTTGACTACTTCTTGAAAATGGTTTTGAATTGTTTATTGGTACACCTTATTCACCGAGTGAAGAGATTTTTTGACAAAAGTGCATTATTTTGCATAAAATTCAAAGTTAAAATTGAAAGAATTTAAAAGCCCTCCAAAACGCTCCTTCGCTGCCTGGCGCGTGCAACGACAGTCGTGACGTCACACGTCTGTAAACGCTGCCGCTGCGAATGGAGCGTTTCCTATTACCCAAGCTTTCAATTATTTTTATTGTTTGTTGCTGGTTATTTCTTGTTATTGATGAAAGTTCATTTTGAATATAAAATCGAAAACAATTTGTAATAGCCTATAGCGGAAAAATATTGAAAGTAGACGCCTTATTTGTGGGGCTAGCTATAGAAACAACCACTGAGTTTTATTCTGTAGAGCTTAAAAATGTAACAACTTCAATTTGATATTGGGAAAAAGTCACTTACGATTTTCTGTGAAGCTCATTTACACCACAATTTCTTAGAGTTAAAAGAAATTCGTTGTTGTCGGCGAGAATTATTAGGGTTAGGGTCCTACGATCCGATTCTCGCTTTGGAAAATGTTCAATTTGTTTTCTTTTGTCATTTTATTTGGGTACTAGTTGCTGTTGGTTGCATCGCATAATCATTTTTCCCCGAAAATCCACCAAAACATCAATTTAAGTTTTCTTTTCTTTTTTTGAAGGCTTCGCGACTTTTTGGATAGCAAGTGAATTACAACCATTTGAAACAACCAAAGAAGATTTAAAAAAGGATATTGGACATTACTTGCTCACCAAAAAACTGTTTTTTTTTAAAAAAATGAAAATTACTTACACATTAAAAGTAAATACCGCCTAATATACGCATTTATGTCAGGAAGGTAACCTGCAGTTGTATCGTCACGAAAAAATTCCAACAAAAAGGACATACAGCGTCCCGGAACTATTGCAAGATTACCATGAAATTTCTAGAAGTGATGTCACTTCTAAAATAAATTCCATTATTCACCACCGTGCACCTATATTTTTTGCATGATATTCTCTCTCTGGTAAGTTTAAAAAATTAAAAGTTTTCATGTATGGTAGCAATTTGTTTCAAACGCTTGAATGACGCTTAGCAACTATTATGAATTCTTCGAATAAAAACATGGTAGTGCAAAAAACAGCAAACAAAAACGCAAAAAATGCACTCAAATAAATATTATCCCAACCAAGGTTCGACCGTAGGACGTTTTGAATTCCATTACCACTCTTCAATCACTCAGCTATCCGGACTCTACTTCTTAATTGCTTCTCTTTATGTTACTACTAAACACTTCACAGTTTCTTCGTGTGAGATGAAATGAAACGAGGTAGGTAAATGAATAAACAAACAAATTCAGTTTTATTGACAAAACAAATCATTTATCTATAATATTTAATCTGCAATTAAGAAAAATAGCCCACAACATTCAATTGCTCCGAGCGTGGTGAGTAAGAGGTTAACGCTCCAGGGCCGCATTTAGTTCGACCTAAAAAATTTATGGGCGACCTTTTTTTTTTTTAGCTCTACTACCTGCCCAGGCGAGGGTTGTGGTTGGTGAGGGGCCCCTAGGCTACAGCCTATGTAGCCTATGCTTAAATGCGGCCCTGTAACGCTCTGGCCTCGCATCCGGGAGCACGCCGCAAAGTGTGATATTTTCTAAATCTAGAAGTACAAAAGTCAGTTTTGATAATAGTCTATGCAGGCAAAATAGTTATTTTTATTCAAAGTAGATAAATCATATTACTCAGAACAAAGGTTTTATTTTCCACGGATTCAAGCCTAACAATAGAGAAAATAGTTTGAACAATGGGCTTCCTGTGATCCACCGATCAAGCGCTCCAGTCGACCGCGCAATTCCACTGATTTGTGTTTCTGTGTATTAGTAGTGATTTGTGTGTTGCTATTGCTTTTGGCGATCCTCAAGGTAAGTTTACGCATGATTTTTCTGTGATACAATAGCATCATTAAAACAGAGAGAGATTATTTTTAATTAAAAAAAAACTACTGAGCCAATTTTATGTTGAGTTTTAGTTCATTATACCACATTATACCGATCTCTTACTATATTTATTTGAAAGAGCTGCTTGTTAGCTACAAGAAATACCTTCATTTGTTTGCATAATTTGCGACACCCATACAATTTTTTTTTATTTTCAGCATGACTGCACAAATTTCGCGTACAGAAGTTTTTGACGTATGGTTTGCTAACGCAAACAATCAATCTATAACTTTCCATTTAAATATAAATGTGTGTCAAATTGAAGCTGTTACATTTTTCAGCTCAGGTGAATAAAAGTTAGGTTTTTTTCCTATAGCCAGCCCCACAAATAAGGAGTCTATTTTCTATATTTTTCCGCTGTAGGCTTTTACAAAGTGTTCTCAATTTTGTATTCAAAATGAAATTTCAGTAATAACAAGAAATGACCAGCAACAAGCAATAAAAGTAGTTGAAAACTTGGATAATAGGAAATGCTCCATTCCCAGCCGCAGCGTTTACAAACGTTTGACGTCTCTCAAGCGACCACCAATCCTAGAACGTTTTCTGTCACGTGCCCAGAGGTAAGAAAAGTATAATTTTTATTTCACTTTTTTATTAAATATAATCCACTTTTCTTTTCAGAATTGAAAAAATTAGCTACCTGAAGCATTGATCTACGAGAATGAGTTCAATTTATAATATTTTTTAATATTGTCAAATAGCATATTGCTGATTTCGACGGCTGCTGTAGCTCGGTGTGACGTTTATGTTCTCTGCTTCGTTCTTCGATCGTGCGAATGGTCTGGCCGAAGTATGCTTTTCCGCACTCACACGGTATGTGATATACGCTAGGTTTCCTAAGTTCCAGATCATCTTTAACCGAGCCAAATAGTGCTTTAATCTTGGATGGTGGGCGGTAAACGCACTTGATGTTTTGTCGGCATAATATTCTACCAATCTTGCTCGCTACATTGCTGACGTACGGGATGAAGCCTGTGGCTCTTGTCTTGTCCTCCTTGTCAGTCTGTTCTTGAGCCACAACCTTCATCCCGTAAGTCGGCAATGTGCATTTTTATAATTGTACCTATTTCTCCTTTCAATTTTGGCTGCTGGTTTACTGAACTCTCTAATATCCATCAGAACTGCTTCGTGATCACTTATTCCTTTGGTTACTTGACACCCCACAAGGTTATAAACGCGGCTTTATTAGGAATATATCCAAAATATTTTGTCTCCTAGTGTTCTGTTCTACCACTTGCGTAAATCTTCCTTCCCTTATTAGGGTATTTGCAAATCTATGTTCCGTTGTGCTATTAATCTTATTTCCTACCCAGTTTATACCTGATAAATTTAAATCCCCACCAATAATGACCATTCTATTCTCACTTCTGAAATCTGAGTATGAATTTAATTTCTCCCCAAGAGCCTCATCTTCATCTGTCATTCTTCCACTGCGGTAAGCAGCCAACACCCTGATTTTTTTTCTTTTTTACTACCCCAAGTAACTTATGGTCCTGATCTATGAACTCCAGTGAACTGTGGTAGTTTTTGATTACTAGGAAGCAAACTCCTCCACCAATTGCTCTCTTATATCTACGGTATACTCGGTAATCATCGGGAAAAACCTCACTGTCTAGTACTTCTTCTTTTATTACTTGTGGTTCGTGTATCTCTATTAAGTTGCAAATTCGATTAGTGTTTTCATCATACTTCTACAGTTGACCGGCTTTATATTTTCAGCATTAACCTCCTCCTTCCCAGTTTTACCCCAGTCAGTTATTGTTTCAGCAGCTTCATCTATTTCTTTAACATCTGTAATTTTTCCCATCGTGGACCTACAACCAGTATCATTTTGATCATCTATTTCCACCCCTTCACCAGCAGCCCCTATCCTGATAAAGGCATAGTCCTGACCCCATTATCACTGGAAATGTGCTCCCTTACTGCTTTAGCTAAGAACTCAGAAAGTACCCCCTTGCCCCTTGAATTTAGGTGTAGGCCATGCCTAGTGAAACCCCACCTACCAATGGCGTTCACAGGCATGATGCAGCTTCATGTAACGTATGTTTTTTCCGTATGTTTTTTTTTTGTTGCTAACATTGTTTTTATCTATGCAAACGGCTGAAGCGTGTATACTGCATGAAGATAAAATTTGTAGAGGGCAAATGTAGGTGGGTGCAGGATAGGGGGAAGATAACTGTGTAGGGAAATTGCCACCGGAGCCTGTGCTCCATTGCAATTAAATTAAATTAAAAAATTAAATTAAAAAAGGAAGGAATATTCCTTCCTCCATGGTATACTGCAATGTTGTGCTCAATGCTTCTCTGCTGAATGTTTAAGAAACAAAAACAAAAAGGTTTTGTATGAATTATCTCTGATGTGCATTAAGTGGCTGTAGATACTCTGCAAACGCAGTGGTTGTTTGGTGTTGGTGTTACGTTGTGGTTGTGGAATTATTTTTTTTGTGTGTAATTGTAACTATGCCCAACAGCGGCTTTCTACAGTGTTATAACAGGGGTTGTGGTCAGAAGTACGATCCTTCAAAAAATACGGAGGGTAATGTATTAATTGTTTACTTTTTCTCGTTTATCTTTCTCTAGAATGTTCGTCACGAGCAGAATCTTTTATATGAAAAATGTTAAGTTGTTGTGAAATGTCACAATGTATATGAACAATTTATTTGCATTTTATTTTATACTTTAGATTCTTGCACCTATCATCCTGGCGCTCCTTTTTTTCATGATGCATACAAGGGTTGGTCTTGTTGTAAAAAGAAGTGCACAGACTTCACAGAATTTCTCAACGTCAAAGTAAGTAAAAATCGCCAAAAAATTAGCTCAGTAGCAAAATAAATAAGTATAAATTATCAGTCTATGGCACCTGTTAAGGTTATAGAGGTGTTAAAATTAAATGTACATTTTGGGTTTAATTCTAGATGGGGATACCGCTGCCTCGCGACTGTTAACGTGACGTCGCGTTCACGTACAATCGTAAAAACATATATTGTGACCGAGCGTAGCGAGGTCATAATAATTTAAAGCTGTACAATATCAACATAAACTGATATCCCGAAGGTGGATCAGATGCAGGCGGCCGCTAGTAAGCGGCCGCAGATGCCCGATAACACAAACAGATGTTCAATGTTTAAGGTGAAGCTCGCATTTCATCATCATCCGGCAGTGAACCCGCGAAGATTAGCAATATTGGTTGTGTTACCAGCGGCCGCCTGCATCTGATCCACCTTTCGGATATCAGTTTATGTTGATATTGTACAGCTTTAAATTATTGTGACCTCGCTACGCTCGGTCACAATATATGGTTTTTACGACTGTACGTGAACGCGACGTCAGGATGACGTCACGTTAACAGTCGCGAGGCAGCGGTATCCCCATCTAGAATTAAACCCAATTTTGTACATTTGTTTAATTATTGTACTATTGTATAATTGGCAATCTTGACGGGGTGGAATGGAATAAAATACTTACTGCTCATGACCCGATACAAACAAGATGGTTTTTTTTCTGTTTCTAATAATATGCTTTAAGCATGTTAGAGCTAGAGGCATACAGACTCATATATTTGAGGCAGTTTTTTAATTTAAGATACAGTCAGGTGAACTGGCAGGGCGATTCTACTGTAGATACACACTTCAGCATGATGGTCAGTGGCAAGACAAATTATTTTCAGGTAGTAATTCTATTGTAATTCATTTTGGACATTTCTAGCTGTCCAGTGTGTGTTGGAACCTAATTACTGCTTGAAAATAATATGTCTTGCAATTGACTACTGCAATATTAGTGCATGTTGAAGAATATAGTTACAAAATCATCATTTCCACTTAACCCAGTTTGCAAATGGTTTGATTTGTCAGACACGTCATTAGTGGGAATGATCATAGAAGGAATGAGCTGAAATTTGTTCGCATGATTTGAGAATATATGTGCTCAAAGCCACCAAATATATACTAATGTTGGAAAGTGGTATAAAGTATCAGTAGTTCCATACATATTACACAACAAGAATGTCTTATTACCTGCTGCTTGTAGATGTTTCTTGGAATTCTTTTCTGGGAGGAAAATATGTTCTGCATGAAAATGTCACGTAGGAAAGAGGTAATGCCATATGAAATGTTGTGTATTATGTAGAATTAAGCTCTCGAAAGCAGCAGACACGTTGGATTTCCAGAGTTGTCAATATTGTACTGAATTTTACATGGTAGCTGAGCCCTTTTAAATAATAGGTGGTTGACTTGGGGCATTGTAGGTAATTTGGGGGACTTCACGACTTTGGTAACCTTCCAGAAACTGGTACTAACCTGTTGAAATTTCCATCAGTCGCTTCGTCAACACGTCCTCTTCATGTTTTGTGATCATACATTGTGGAAAAGTTGCCAGGAATGTAATTAAAAATGCCAAAAAAATGAAAGGCTAAGCAACTGCTAAATGCTATCAGCACTGCAAAAATAACATAAAAATTATCGGTACTGGGATCATTTCAACCTAAACAGTTTAGTTTTGTCATAGAAATCGTGGTTAGGTTGAAATACGGCCTGGACCATTTGAAAAAAAAAATATGAAATTTTGGCTATGGAGCATGCATCACAAAAATGGCGTATTTGTTTACAATGGAAACAATCAATCACCTCTGGTTGCTCGTTGCTATGTAAGATGGCAAGCATAACCTTATTACAACTCAGATAAATATTGCCTGTTTGTCAATTTTGTGCTATTTTTACAATGAAGTAGAGCTGAAAGGGCATGAAAACATTAAAACAAAGGGTTTAATTCTAGATGGGGATACTGCTGCCTCGTGACTGTTAACGTGTTGTCATCGTGACGTCACGTTCACGTACAGTCAATTTTTGTGGCTATTGTGCCCTCGCTACGGTCGGTCACAATAATTTAAAGCTGTACAATATCAACATAAACTGATATCCCGAAGGTGGATAAGATGCAGGCGGCCGCTTACCAGCGGCCGCCTGCATCAGATGTCCGATAACACAATCAGATGTTCAATGTTTCAGGTGAAGCTCGCATTTCATCATCATTCAGCAGTGAACCCGCTAAGATTAGCAATATTGGTTGTGTTATCGGACATCTGCGGCCGCTTACCAGCGGCCGCCTGCATCTGATCCACCTTCGGGATATCAGTTTATGATGATATTGTACAGGTTTAAATTATTGTGACCGAGCGTAGCGAGGGCACAATAGCCACAAAAATTGACTGTACGTGAACGTGACGTCACGATGACGACACGTTAACAATCGCGAGGCAGCGGTATCCCCATCTAGAATTAAACCAAACAAAGTATTAAATCAACATTTTAAGAGACTGTCACTGATTTTTCAACATTGGGGGCATCTAACGGCTGCGCGTCGCTGTCATATTTCGGCATTATTAATTAAATTTCTGGCAAATTTTCTGCTATGTGTGATTGCAAAACGGGAAGAGAACATGTTGACGAAGTGACTAATGTAAATTTCAACAGGTTAGTACCAGTTTCTGGAAGATTACCAAAGTCGTGCAATCCCCATGATTTACTCTAAGAATGTATTTGGTTACTGTTCAAAGTACAGACAGCAGAAAAATTTCTCCTTTGAGGTTGAAAGTATAGTTAACTGATTTTTTGGCTCTTACTCTTCAAGGAAAAGTGTACCTCAAAGCCAGGAATTAGCTAACAAAGGTGTGTATGCAGTGAAAGATACAGTTATGCACATTACTGGCCCAGTGGCAGTATATGTATCGAGCCTCCTTTGATGTCATTATAATCAAAATTTGCCATTGACATCACTTTCTTCACTGAAAAGCCACCACATTGTAATACTGCTGTAGTCAGTCGCAAGACGTATTATTTTCAAGCAGTAATTCTGTTGTAATACAGCGTGGACCATTATTTTCAACGAACAATTAGGTTGTAATACAGCCTGGACCAGCATGAAACTGTTAAATGTGTTTCAGAAAGAATTTCTAGTGGAGTCTTGCGTTTGACCACTGCAGTATTATGATACCCAATGCCTGGCGGAATCGTGATCTCCAGTGATCCCAGAATATTAGTTGTCTTTCTGGCCCAGGTTATATTTAAATCTAACCACAACCTCTGCTAATACAACTCCTTGAAAATCAGCACATGTATCGTATTCCGAGGAACACATTCATGATAATGATGGCAACTACACATTGGCTAACACTGCACATAACCTGGCGATTAGGATTTTATTGGTTCTGTTTTATCAGCTATAAACTTTTCCTTCAATAGTATTGCCAAAATAATTTATTTTTAAGTGGCTGTGCTTTGAAAAGCAGCCATGTATTTTTTGCAGGTATCATATCACTGTTTTCAAAACTGCATAGTTTGGTATGATTCCTGAATGAATAGCATGTATACAGTAATTGTGTAGCATTATTAAGAGCATGTTACTAGCACTTTTGGTTTGTAAATGGGGACTGATATTTTAATCAACAACATTTATTGAAATTATAGTGTATTGTGACAAAATGTACTGATAAGTTTGGTGTGAAATTGTTTCTTCAATATGTATTTGTGGGATTGAATGTGAATTTATTACCATTAATAGAATCTGACAGATATCTGTGTGTGAAATCACCTCCAAAGCACTGGACTATTTCTTAGGTTGTTCTCATTATATAGTCTAGATGTGTTCATAAAGTAATGATATCAGTAAAGCTAAGTTCACACTTGCATCGGGATTGGTACATTTGATAAGTCTTTGCACTTTACCTCATATAAACTGCTCATAGATTTGACAAATATGGGAGTATCTGATACCGATCGCCCATTTCACCTAACAAAAAATCAAACTCTGAAATTAGTGACACATACCGTATGTGGAAGTTTTCCAAAGTTTGTTTGCTTTATGTCATTTGTAAAGCTAACTAGATGACCTGTGCGAAAATTTCGCGAATAAAATGCGATGAATGGTGAGGTTGAATGCTTGTAATATAATGAAAAGTAGAAGCGTACTTTTGTACCAAATATTCATTTTTTTTAATGTAATAGGCACGCATCAACATACTTACAACACATTACGAAGCAGTTAGGAAAATGTAAAACACACTGCATTTATGACAAACTGTCACTGACTTTAACAGAATACAACCAGCCTGAACAAAATGCATACAACATATCAACATCTCTGTGATATTTGTTGCTGTGCGAATAAAATGTTTACATTGGAATTGCATAACAAAACAAAAGTGTTTCCATAACGGAAAAAAGTTTATTGACATCTCTGTGGTATCTACTGCTGTAATCTAGGGACTTGGCTCTGAACTTTCTCATACGCACTACCACTTTAAGCACCAAATTCCGAAAAATTCTTTCTTAATTTATGATTTTACCTAACTGGAGACCTTAACGATATGATATTTATCGATTTCGGCTAGGTATCGAAGAAGATGAATGGCTTGTAATAATAAAAAAACACACTGTAGAAATAATATTGATACTTTTGCCATTTAAGGGTCAAATTCCAAAAAAATTCTTTACAAAATATGGTGCGACCAAAGCAGCCACCTTGGTCTTTAAAATTATACATCATTTATCGATTTCGGTTTGTTGTCAAGCGAGATAGAAAAAAAAAGTTCTAGAAATAATGATATTTTTGCCCCTTAAGGGTTGAATTTGGAGACAGTTTTTTTTAAATATGTTGTGACCAAAGTGGATAATTTAATATTTAAAACGATACCTCATTTATTAATTTCGGTTAGGTATCAAGGGAAATAAATAGCTCGTGACAGGAAAATGCGATGTAGAAATATTAATACTTTTGCCTTGTAAGGTTAAAATTTTGATAAATTTCTTTCTTAAAATGTGGTGTAACGGAACCTAAGACTTTACGAAGACCTCAATCTTTAAAATGATACCTCATTTATCAATTTTGTTTAATTATCATTTGAGACACAAAAATGCATTTTAGAAATACTCTTATTTATGCCCTTTAAGAGTTCAATTCAGAAAAATTC
Source organism: Vandiemenella viatica (assembly GCA_031002005.1). Lineage (NCBI taxonomy): Eukaryota > Metazoa > Arthropoda > Insecta > Orthoptera > Morabidae > Vandiemenella > Vandiemenella viatica. The sequence goes on along the minus strand of JARYHS010013630.1, from coordinate 327,687,813 downwards.
ATTTCTTAAAATGTATGTTACCACAGCGGAAACATTAATTTTTAGAATGATACCACATTTATCTATTTCGGTTAGATATTAATAGAGATAAATGGCTCGTGACACAAATATGCGTTGTAGAACTATTTACACTTTTTCCCATTAAGGGTTAAATTCCCAAAAAAAAAATCTTTCTTAATATATGGTGTCACCAAAGCTGAGTCATTATTCTTCATACTCCTACTTCATTTATTGATTTCAGTTAGATATCCAAGGAGATAAATGACGCGAGACACAAAAAATGCATTTTAGAAAAATCGACATATTTGCCCTTTAAGAGTCGAATTACAAAAAATTGCTCTCTTAAAATATAATGCTATCACGGCGGAGACCTTAGTCTTTAATATGATACCTCATTTATCTATATCGGTTAGATATCAAATGAGATAAATAGCTCATGACACAAAAATGCGTTGTAGAAAAATTTATACTTTTCCCTTTAAGCGTTGAATTTGAAAAACATTCTTTCTTAAAATATGATGTCACCAAAGCTGGGGCATTACTCCTCATAATCTTACTTGATTTATCGCTTTTGGTTAGATATCCATTGAGATAAATGGCTCGAGGCACAAAAAACGCATTTTAGAAAAATGGACAATTTTGCCCTTTTAGGGTCAAATTTCGAAAAATTTCTTTCTTAAAATATAATGTTACCACGGCGGAGACTTTTGTCTTTAATACGATACCTCATTTATCAATATCGGTTAGATATTGAGGGAGATAATAGCTCGTGACACAAAAATGCATTGTAGAACCATTTATACTTTTTCCCTTTAAGGGTTGAATTAAAAAATTTCTTTCTTAAAATATCATGTCACCGAAGCTGAGACATTACTCCTCATAATCTTACTTGATTTATCGATTTTGGTTAGATATCCAAGGAGATAAATGGCTCGAGGCACAAAAAAACGTATTTTAGAAAAATTGACTTTTTTGCCCTTTAAGGGTCGAAATATGAAAAATTCCTTTCTTAAAATATAATGTTACCACAGCGGAGACCTTAGTCTTTAATATGATACCTCATTTATCTGTATCGGTTAGATATGAAGTGAGATAAATGGCTCGTGACACAAAAATGCATTGCTAAAATATTGATACTTTAGCCCTTTAAGGGTCGAATTACAAAAAAATTTTGTCTTCGTATATTACTTCACTAAAGCGGAGAACTTAATCTTCAAAATGATACTTCATTGAACGATTTTAGATAGGTATCCAGGGAGATAAATGACTCGTAACACAGAAAACAGCATTTTAGACATATTGACATTTGTGCCCTTTAAGGGTCGAATTCCGAAAACTTTCTTTATTAAAATATGATATGACCAAAGTGGAGACCATAAGCTTTAAAATGACACCTCATTCATTTATTTCGGTTAAGTATGAAGGAAGATACGGGCTTGTGACAAAAAAATAAATACCTTATAGAAATAATATATATGATTCTTTCAATTAACATGGCATACGCACCATATGTTTGTCTAGATATGATTTTTTCTCTGTCATTAACTTCGATTCCATGTAAGGGACTAAACTGCACCCGGGGTTTTGATATAATGTTTAAACAGTTTCATGTAAGTGCAGAAAAACAAAAATTTCTCATCAGATGACATTTTTGATGCTTTGACAGTTCAAATTAAAATAATGACCCTTTATGGCGTATCAGTATACAAAATATCAAGCCGGGTCTGATTATATACTGCTGTAAATGCCAAGTTCATACTTATAAGATACAATAAAGGCCTCATGCAGGTTCCAATACAAGTGCTGAAACAAGTTCTGATACAAATCCTGATACATATTCTGAATTTGTGTCAGATGTAAATGTATCTTAACATGGCACTCGTTTACATTATAATACTTCAATCTTATATATAAGTAGCTTATAAACATCTAACAAAACAAATTTTTTCAAAAAACTGATCTACTGGAGAGTGCGTTTTCAATACAAAAACATTCCTCTGCAATATCTAATGATAAAACACTACTGAGGAAGTCAGTCATAAGATGTATCATTTTAAATTGCGATTATTTTTTAATACATCCCTTATAATTATTTTCAAACAGCAATTAGGTGGTAAAATAACCTGGAACAGAAATTGCTTTAGAAAGTATTTCTAATGGTGTATTGTGTTTGACAAATGCAGTATTATGACAGCATTTCCTCATGGAGTCATGATTTCCAGTAAGTCCCCAAAAATCTTGTTGGGACGGTAAATTTGAAAATTGTGAACATTGCAGAAGATGAAGTGATTTTTTGCTCTTGAACTTCCTGATTTATACATGAAAGTAGAATGTTAGTTAAAAGGTAAAATGATTTTTCATACAGTGTTGACCATCAATTTTCTGTTCAATTTCAGACTACAATACAGTGAAACGGTTCCTGCCTGTGTTGTAACAGTTATGATTTTCAAGCAACATCATCTGTGGAGGTTCTGGCTAGGCTGTAATAAACCTTAGACTTAAAACAGAGCGATTCTTTGTATATTGGTACAGTTACACAAGTTTGAATTAGTACTGTCAGTATTTTCAATAAATAAAAGGAAAGAAGATTAAAATTGATACTGAAATTTTAGCAGATTATGCTGTACAATGTGATGTTTGCTATAATTCTGGTTCTGGATGTATTTATGTTTAATTGCTTCTGTCCTGGTGAAGCAACAATGTCAGTACCATGGCATTCATTAAGGCAACTTACATTACAGTTAAAGCTCTTTATTCACGGTTTCACTGTTTGCATTTTCAGTTTTTGCACGTAAAGTAATTGACAACTTTTTGTATTCGTGGACACGAAACTAACGTTATTGCAATTTTAATAGTTGCATGCCTATTTATTTATATGCTATCATCACAGAATACAATTTTTTTTGACTTATTGCAACATCAATGAGTTAGAAACACTTGTACTTTCCAAAAGGCGCTGGGATACAGATGACACTCTTGCTTTCAATAAATCCCACTTACCAAGCATGGTGGGTGAGCAGTTAATGCTCTGGCCTCACATTCAGGAGGATGTCGGTTCAAATCTCCGCCCAGGCATCCAGATTTGGGTTTTCAGTGGTTTCCCCAAATCACTCCAGGTGAATGCTGGGATGCTTCCTTCAAAAAGACCATGGCGAAATTCCTTCCCGTCCCGCCTCTAATCACCTTGATGTTGACAAGGTGTAAAGCCATAAGTAAAAATAAAAATCCCACTTCACATCTCATGTTGCTCTTTTGACTTGTAACTGCAGTCTGGGTGTTTGTTACATTACAATATTTTTTAGGGAATAGCACATGTTCTTTCAGACTTGTTTTGTTCGTAATTTATTATTTTGACTAAAATAAAAAATATAATGTTAATTCACATTTGGAAAAAGGTCATTTCCTCACTAGCAGAAATGCTTGGCTGTTTACTACATTTTGGTGGAGTCATTTTGGTGGAGTCATTTTGGAGTCGTTTCTTTTAGTATCAAAAAATCAACTGTACGATCAATTAACAAATCAGGAGAAAAAGAATTCTATGGCTTCGCCTTACTATCAACCTGCTCTGTTGGCTCATTTGATTGCTGCACTGTGATGGCATCAAGTGCTGACAAGGGTAGAGTCCTGGTGGTGGCAGAAGTTTTCATCATCAAGACTTGCCCAGGAAGGTAAGAGAGGTAGTGCTATGAATTGCATAGCCACCAGACTGTTCACCCAAGTCCTGGTTAAATTCAAACCTCTCTGCATTGTATATGGAGCGATGGCATACAATATTGTTAATGGGGATTTGTCCGCTGGATGGGAATGTTAAGCTTGGCGGCCCCCTTGAGTATTTTGGAAGAGTAGGTCTGAATGTGCCGGCACTGGCTTTCACCCTTTACCTTGTCTCATCCACAACACAAACAATACACTGAACATGCACACTATCACAGGCATCAACACTTACAAACACAATCACTCTTGGGAAGGAAACGGGGAACCACACCAGACGTTCCCATGGTGGCATAAACATCCTCCATGGTAATCGCCTGTGCGCATACATGGGCATAGAAGAAACTCCCCCCCCATGCCTTATAATGTAGCATGGAATATTTGTTGCCATTGTAATACAGGCTGTAATTCTATCTAACCACACTTGCTACTAATATTGTTACTAAAAAATCAACGTGTATTAAAACATTCAATGTATTGTGGTCTAAATTTGATGCAGTACATTATTATGATGCGGATTAACATATCTGGCTTTTGGTACTTAATTTTAATTTACATTTCATCAAAGTGTGCCATCATTACTTCATGCAGACAAAAGTTTAACATGTATTTCGAGTCATGCAGTCTTTACTGAAAGTATAATAAACCTTCCGTGGAATAGCATAAGAGCCAAGGATTTCATTATTGATTTTTAATTTGTGTTGGGTTCAAGAGTTTCATATTGCAGTGTCATTACTATCAGCTCATGCTTGTACTTCCAATTGAATTGTGAAATTGTATCTATTTTTGCTTACTATTTTGCAACTGAAGAATGTAGCTGAAAATGAGGAATGTGACAACATTTTGCACACTCTCTTGATTTGCAGTGTCAAAAGTAGTTGTGATTTAGCTATAAAAGGTTTGTGTTACAAACCCCCCTCTCCCCGTTGAAGATTAACAGTGTTACATGTCTTCTCAAATATATATAAATATATTTTGTTATTATATTTTTTTTAAGAAATAGTTATTTAAGTAAATTCATAGTATGTATTAAAATACTGGCTTATAATCATTTTTGATTGCTTAGTATTGCAGAATTGAACTATTTTGAAAATCTAGAAATAGGCCTTGGACATATGAAATACATTACTGTTATCCTTTTAGATTGTCATATGTCAAGGGTTCTCTTTTGAAGAAATGCTGACATTCTCTGAATTTTTCTGTATCCTGCTATTCTATGCAGGTTCATTGGAATTTTTGGAGATCGCGATTCTGCAAAGAATTCATGTCAAAATACTGAAATAGTCATATGCAAGACACCGCTATAAAATAATTTCCGAAGTAGTTTTGGCAGTGTCATGCTGGTCCAAGATGTATTTCAATCTAATTACTGCTTGAAAATAATACATCTTGTGATTGACTAGCACAGTATTATGACATCATTGTTAGTGCATTTTGATAATGTTGTAGCAGAGTCACAATCTCTGTTATACTTGGTGTATTTATTTTCAAACTGACAAATTTATCTTTTTTTCCCAGTGCATTTGGCTACTTAGGCAGTTCAAGTGTGATTATGATGCTTCAAGTTTTTTTGTTCCTACAGTACATTGTTTTCACTAAGTATAAACAACACAAGACAGTCACAACACCAACACTTAAACACACACGCCCTCAGGTGGACTTCAACCGGCGACCTTGGTATGTGGTGCCAATACTCTAGCCCCTACGCTATGGGGGCCAGCCAAATTTATCTTACAAGGTATTTTTACTACCATGTCTAATATACACAAATTCTATGTGAATAACATTAATGGTATGAAACAGAAATGCTTTAGCTATTGCTGAGCTGTTGGAAGGTGTAGTATGTGTCCTGAAAATGACTTTTTCATTATTTTAAACACACAATTCACAAGGATCTTTTAGACAAGTGTGCAAAGGTGGTATGTCAAAATTAAAACTGCTTAGTTATATATATGTGTGTGTGAAATACTGGGATGAAGAGTATTTAAAAAGTGACAAAGAATACTATAAAGGGTAACCTTTACTAGGTGAAAGCTAGCGGATATGTTGCCAACTGACTATGAAATGTGAAACTTGTTTTCTGTGTGTTGAGTGGTGTGTTTTTGTTTGTGAAATGTGTAGCTTATGAGATGGAGATTAGGAACAATCCCAGCACTTGCCTAGAGATGATTGTGGAGAAACTGCAGTCAGGACTGCTAGGCCCACAGTTTGAACCCAGGCCTCTTGTGTATCCCCAATTCGGCGAAATGGCACCTTACAATGCACAGCAACACTTACGTTCAAACGGATTTCTCCCCCCCCCCCTAATGCCTGTAATCAAGTGCCAGCATTAGATCATGATCATCTCTTTCCTTTTGTGTACTACTCCTAATTCTATTAATGTCCATCCCGCCCTCATCACTAATACGTACTTCATATACTCCCATCACTGTTTTTTGTTATATCAGCTGTTGATTGTCTTCTGTGTTATTTTTCACAAAAAAAAGAAGAAAATCTAGCCGCCCATCTTCTTACTGCATTTAATTCCTCTGTTTGGTACCAATAATGTGGTCCCATACTACCTCAGCATACCTGAGCAATGGTGTGACCAAGGTTTAGAAACTCAGTTCTCTCACTTTCCTGTTTCATCCTATCACCCTCTTCAGTAAAAGAAAGTATTTTTAAACCTCTCCCAACCTGTGCCTTGCCCAGTTGAATTTTTTATTAAATGTTAGGCATCCCAAGTTCAAACAATTTGTCCACCACTCAGTAATGATAAAAAATCTTTCATTTTTCTGTTGTGTATTTAATAAGCCAACTCTTTGTTTTACATTTACCTTCATTCCTTGCTGACCAATCAGTTAAATATCCTGTATAGACCTGAAGAAGATGGTCTTGAAGTCCCTATATAGTTGAGTTTTAATCGAAGTTCTTTGACTGGTATGGACAAGTTAGTAGGTAGTGATATACATAATTGTACACTTTTCTATGAAGCTGAAAATGCAAATAATTTCAGAATCATATCTATACTTTTAACTTTTTTTCAGATACTTGCATGGCATTAATTTTTTCACATTATTAAGAGAGAATCTAGCAGTGACAGCAGTTCTTGGCTCATTGGTGAAACTTACTCTTTCTTCCAGTTGAGTAATCACCAGATTGACTGAGCATACATACATGGTTATCATACATATTAATTCTATAAGGTGTTTTTTTGTCACAAGCAATCCTCCCTTTACACCTAACCAAATCAATAAATGAGATATCATTTTAAAGATTAAGATATCTGCTTTGTTCATATAACTATTTAAGAAAGTATTTTCAAATTCGACCCTTAAAGGGCAAAAATATCAATATTCCTAAAATGCTGTTTTTTGTGTCATAAGCCATTTATCTCCCGGATACCTAACTGAAATCATTAAATGAAGTATCATTTTAAAGATTAAAATCTTCGCTTTGGTGACATCATATATTAAGACAGCAATTTTTCGGAATTTGACCCTTAAAGGGCAAAAGTATCAATATTTCTACAATGCATTTTTGTGTCATGAGCCATTTATCTCCCTTTATATCCAACCGATATAAATAAATGAGGTATCATTTAAAGACTAAGGTCTCTGCTATGGTCACATAATATTTTAAGACAGAAATTTTTGGGAATTTGACTCTTAAATGGCAAAATGATTGTTATTTCCATAACATATTTTTTTGTCACAAGCTAATTATCTCCTTTGATATCTAATCGAAATTGAGAAATGAGCTATTATTTTGGAAATTGAGGTTTCACTTTGGTCAATTTGTATTTTAAGAAAATAATTTTTTGGAATTCGATCCTTAAAGGGGAGAAATATCAATATTTTACAACACATTTTTGTGTCACGAGCCATTTATCTCCATTGATATCTAACGGATATAGATAAATGATCAATCCTTTTAAAGATTAAGGTCTGCTGTGGTCAAATCATACTTAAAGAAAGGAATTTTTCTGAATTTGTCTCTTAAATGGCCAAAGCATCATTAATTAAATAACATGATTTTTGTCACGAGCCATTTATCTCCCTTGATACCTAACTGAAATCGATGAATGAGGTATCATTTAAAAGATTAAGATCTCCACTCAGGCAAAATTATAAATTAAGACGATTTTTTTTTTTTTTTTTTTTTTTTTTTTTGGAATTTGACCCTTGAAGGATGATTTAATATGAATGAAATAAATGCTGTTAGTTTTGAGAATTGTGTAAACCCCAATTTTAGGCATTATTTAACCGAATAGGGAGTAGATTGATGTTATGATATTCATATAGTAAACAGTGGGGATAATATTAACATTATTCTTATAATGTTTTTTCATCATTGTTTGCTGTAATATTGAATTACGGTGCCATCTGCACATTCAAGTCCCGCATTTACCAACTGGTAAGAAGCATTGCCATGGGAGCTCGCGTGGCACCCTCCTATTACAGCTTTTTTCAGGACAGGTTATAAGAAATCTGTGTTCAGAAAATTACCTAGTAAATTACCTACCGATAAATAATCCCTCGTCCTTTACTCCAAAACCTGACAAAAGCTCTTTTATCCCACATTTGTCCACCAGCATTGATACAGATATCTGGGGCCATAACACATTCAACACCAAACATGCATGCTCTCTGGGCTTGGAATCTCTGAACCAAATCCTTCTTTGTGGCTATTACTTTCTCAGACCATTCCCAGAAACATATCCCCCATCACCATGAATCACCTTTACCAAGTCGCCCAATTTGAAAAATATATTTTTACACACATACCAACCCGCTAATGCTCCTAAATCACCCCACAGCTCCTCCTCTTCTAAGAGGTTGTAAAATGTGCTATATGTATCCACCCATAACAGCCTACTGCAACCACACCACTGGTGAAACCTACCTCAATGTTTATATTCATTGACCTCACTTTGTACCAGCTTTCTATCTACATGAATGGAACCAAAGAAATTATTTCCAAAATCTAGGCCATGGACTCAATAACTCTTTCCCAGTCTGAGTCATTAGAGTACTCCCTAAAAACACCTCTCCATCTGAACTGTGTAGATGGTAATTGATCTAGCAACACATTCTGGTCCACCAAACACAATCCCCCTCAATCAGAATAATGCTTACGTTCCTCTTCACCATCTGATCCTGGTAAACCCATCTCTTGCACTTATTTTTAATCATTCGTCTGGTACATATTTTAAAATTTTTTTTAGCACTCTTATATTTTCTAATTATTACCTTCTGATTAATTCTTTTATGTGCATAATGTTTCCAGCAGTGTTGTGTTTATCAAGCCCTTTTCCAAATATACTGCTCTGAATCTAATGATAAAAAATAACCATTCATGTGGCAGGGACAAATCTAGCCATTTGCTTCCTCTTTTATTTTCTTGAGTAATGGCAAAGCCTGAAATGTGGTTTTGTTGCCTCAGCCCCACTGCCTTCAACTTTGGAAGCTGATGGCTCTAATTTATATTTCGTTCTATATAAAATACAACCATATAAACAGCAACAGTGGGGTAGGGAGTAAAGCTGATAGGCTATATTATTATGGAAACAAAAGATAAAATTACCCATCACTCATCAGAGTTGAGGGAGAGGGGCAGAAGCAACAAGAAACATTCCACAAACATAATATTTCGAGTGATGCCCTTCATGAAATTAGAAACATGTGACTGAGCACAGCCACATGTTTCTAATATCATGAAGGGCATCACTCAAAATATCATGTTTATGGAATGTTTCTTGTTGCTGCTGCCCCTCTCCCTCAACTTTGATGAGTGATGGTTGATTTTATCTTTCCTTACCATATTAATATTGCTTTATGGCATTACTCCATTGCCTTCTAACTGTCGCTATGTAGCATTTTGTTTTCTTTTTATTTCCTTCTTATTTAATTCCTTACTTGTGGTTTCGTTCCTTGTTTTTTTATGTGCTTTATTTCACTACAACCGTCCCCACATGACCTTAACTTCCGGCCATTTTAACGACTTGGCTCTACTGTTTGTATTAAAACTAGTTTCCAAATATTTTGTATAATGTGTTTAGGGTCCTTTCTTGAATCTCTCATTTGTGACTGTAAAGCAAACACTTTGTATATTTCTGTGCTGGTTTCCAGCACCTCTTTTAATTTTTTGTTTGTTTTACCATACATTTTCTTAACTCTTATGTGTATCCCTTGTTGTGGATAAAATTATCATTTATCCATATATATATATATATATATATATTACCTCAAACTTGTCCATTTGACTTTCATAGGTTCCACTTCCCACTATTGCTCTTGGGTTGTTGGTTTACATTGTCATCTATTTTTTCCTGATGTTCTTGTTTGTAAATTGTATAGCTCATATTTCTAAATAGACAACATCCCAGAGGCAAAGACAATATCTAATTCTGGTAACTTTTTAAACTACCAGCATTTATATTACTATTAATTATTCTTTTATCCCTCTACAGTTTTAATATTTTAGAAGTACCATTCCCTTTACATTTTTCATGCTTTCCACCTGGTAAACTTGAATGAGACATCCTTTTTCCATCAGTCTTATCTTTGACTTAACATTCCACCAAATGTCCTTCCTGTGTGTGGATGCCACTCCCAATGTATTTCTACACTTCACTTATTCTGCTTCCATCAGTCCTTCAGCAGTTATGTTCTAAAGTCCCACCTATAGTCATCACACCTCACCTTACACAAAATCCTTCTCCTTGCATTTCCTAGCTGTGTTCACCATCTGTATAACATCTTTAATCACTGCAACCATGTACTGAACAAACCATCTCTGCAGACTTCCCTCACAAGGTGGGTGCCTGAGTGAACTGGGACACATGTTTCTAATTTAATGAAGAAGGGTATTGACCAAAATATTGTGTTTTTTGTGTTTATGGAGTGCCCTTTTTTTTTACACCTGCTTCTCTCCACCCTTTAACTTTAGTGAATGGTGAAAGATTTTATGTTTACTCTCCACATCAGCTATATAAACACCATTTTTCAACAAGTGTTGCTTCTGTTACCATTACTTGAGATTGATTATCCCCAATAACTTCTTCCCATTTCATATTCAAAAATTTTGGTATAAAGAAAAAGAAAATAATTTATTTGTAAAATATGCTCCATCATTTCACTTGTATTGTTTCAGTAAGAAAATTTAGTTACTGTCTCATTTCCCTAAAGAAGTACACTTCTGTTGCACACAGTTTTCCATGTTTACTTACTATCAGTATATATAGAAATTAAAATGGTTACTGCTTTTCATATGTCGAGACTGCTCATTTCATCCAGCAAATTACAACATGAGATGTACAGCACATGCTACAAGTTCTTCACTACTATTATCTCATCAGACAAACTCTCAAATAACAAAATTATCTATTTAACATGGCTGCCAGCATGGTATAAACCATCTGGTGTAGGAAAAATGGTGATGTGATAATGGTGAACGTTCACGAGCATGAGCAATATAAATTGTCTGAAAAGGCTCATTTGTTGAAGTTCACAATGCTTTATTTACTTACGACTATACGCTAGGAGTTCACTAACTGAATAAATTAGGGCTCTTCACCTGAAATACGAGGAAAAAAGTCACACAGTAACAACATCCACTCCCATAAAAGTAGCATGGAATAGTCTCCAAACTGACCTTGGTGGGTGCGAGTTTTCCATGGTTTCCTGAAATCACTCTAGTTGAATATTTGGGCCGTTTCTTCAAAAGGCCAAGCCCTTCCTTGCTCCCAATCCTTTCCAGCCTCTAATGATCTCAATCTCGATGTTGATGTGGGGTAAGAACATAAAAAGAAAAAAATAGCCTCCACACACACATCATTTTTTTTAAACTTTCCCATTATTTTGGCTGCTTTCCGTGCCTCTTGTAAAATGTGGCACTGAACACTGTATTCCTGATGGGTTCCCATTGACTGCCTCACTCGTTTGCTGTATTGTAATGGCAGAAGGATCTCTCCCATCCTTGTCCTTGGTTGAGATTACACCTTTTGTAAATGTTTATGTTAAATATGCTAAAAGACTGCATGTTAGGATATATTTAGGAAAACTGTACCCACATTTGCTATATCCAAATTTTATGTTGAATTATCTACAATCAATCAAACATACAGGAGTCGAGTGCATACAATACCAATATCACCTGCTGTCTCCCAAGCTTGAATTTATTGGATCACATTACTTCATCCAATTTAACAACATACAAACAGAACTAACTCTCATTCATAAAGAAATCATTATATAGGAACTGACAATTTCAGCAACTCCAAACGTCAGCTGTGTTGTCCCAATAGTTGTTCCCTTTGTGAACTATAGATTCATGATTACGTAGGATTGGTTAACTCAACGTGATTGAAGGCTTATAAGTCTGCCTTGTATGTGTGTCTTCAACACACAGAAATATTGAATCTTTGGTTTGGACAAGTGACGAGTAACCATCCAAGAAGTAGCTATTATGTGATGAGTTTTAGGTAAGAAAACTGCAGGATAACTATATACTTTTAACATAAATTAATTTTATCATATAGAAGCAAGAACCAAATTAATATTATTTTATCTTAAAAATTTACTAGGTAACATTTGCAGAATGTCGCACTTAAATCTGTAAAATGTAAACTTTAAAAAAAAAAAAAAAAGAATTGTTTGTTTACAATATAACCTCCCTCAACTGCAGTGACTGCCTCCATTCTCGGCCTGTAGTTCATTCATGCTTTCTGTAAAGCAGGGCTGTATATTTCGCCACTGTTGTTTTGATAGCAGTGTGTACATATGTCACATAAGCATGTGAGTAACTCTTTCGATTAAGTCCCAAATATAGTAGCTGAGAAGGTTCAGTCCCAGATTATTAGGAATTCAGATTGTGTCCATATTATCCAACAGATAGTCTTTGACTAAGTTGCTTTTGTGAATTACTGCACCTGCTGAACATCACCCCTCCCTCATCCCCATGAAGGCCAATTTCCATGCATGGTTTTGCGACATTCTTCATAACATGCACATAAACCTCTTTTGTGACAGTTTGCCCTTTCTTAAAAATATGCAACATCACCCTCACTGGACGTAACACCTAGCATGTGAACACTGGTTGGAAATTTTTCCTAGCAACAATCAAGACATCCTAGTGGACACGGGGAAGCAAATGATCGTTCCGCTGCTTGGTAATTAGATTAGTGGTAAAAAATTATAGTAATAAAAATTTGTCGGAGAATCTGATTTATCCTGATGTGATTTGTTTTTATAAAAACACAATACCAGGTTGTAGTGAGCAATTTGATTGATTCCCAGTGAGCAGTGAGAATTTTTGTTGGAATGCTGATGTCGGCTTCCTATGCCCATTCCATGATTGCTGGAGTTGGTATCATGTGTTTTCTTGAATGACTCCTTTGCTTAATTCTCTGAAGCATTTCATTTAAATCCATTGTTATACACAGTTGATCTCCATTCCCTACAGAAGCGAATTGTTTCAGTTGCTGAATACCCAATGCGAACACTTTTGATAATTGTGGCTATTTGGTTGTACTGCATTCTTTTTCATAACAGCCTGGTCACTCATTTTGAGGTTATGACTTTAATAGAAGTATGTGGCTTTCAGAAATGCCAACAGCAACCTGTAGCAACTGTAGTATATGCAGGAAATTCTAATTTAAATTTTATCAAATTTAATCACTGCAACTTCACTGTTATAAAAATATGGTTCTCAGATGTTAGTGAATTTCTTGTTTTTCAGAGCTCAACTTTGCAACTGCCTACTTACTGAATCATTAATAATGATAGCTGTTGATTAATAGTTCTTATTGAAATCCTACAAGAAACCATACATACTGTTTTTTATATAATATTTGTCATTTTGTTAATAGTCTGTATAAATAAAAATGAAATGCTGTTCGTTGGTAACCACATCACTTGAGAATGGCTGGACTGATTTTGCTAATTTTTTTTTTTTTTTAAATGTTCATAATATTCCGAATAAGGTTTATATAGAAAGGAAAATGGGAAAATTTGAGAAAACTGAAGATGATTTTTCGTCTTCTGTGGACGGATTTTATTATTATTATTATTATTTTTAATGTTCATAATAGTCCAAATAAGGTTTTAACTGAAAGAAACAAAGTTGCTCGGAAAATTTGGAAAAAACTAAAAGTATTTTTTTCTTTGGACTGATTCTGTTATTTTTTTTTTCAAAAATGTTCATAATGGTCCGAATAAGGATTTAGAGAAAAAAATGGAAAAGTTGCCCGGGACATTGAACATTCTGCAAATACTGAAAGTACATTTTCTATGGACCAGTTTAGCTCCATTTTCTTAAAATGTTTGTAATAGTCTGAATAAGGTTATTAGAGAAAGAAAAATTGGAAAAGTTGACTAGAAAATTTGAAAATTTGCAAAAAACTAAAAGCGCTTTTGCTATGGACTGATTTGACTAATTTTCTTAAAATATTTATAATTGGCCAAATAAGGTTTTAGAGAAAGAAAAATTGGGAATGTTGCCAGGAAAATTGAAAAAGTCTGGAAAAACTGAAAGTGTTTTTTGTATGGACCAATTTGCCTATTTTATTTTTTTTAAATTTGTTATAGTCCAAATAAGGATGTTAGACAAGAAAAATTGCAAAACTGAAAATGCTTTTTTCGATTGGATTTTTGTGTTAACTCAATACCATAACTGATGATTCAAATGATGGATATGCGTAAATCTATTTTTGTTTTGTTCCTTGCACTCCTGCAATGAAATTTCTCAATTAGAAATAAATACTGGAAGATCCGGAGAAAAATCTGGAAAAATACATTCCAGCCTAATTTAAAATAAAATTACATTTGTTTCTATTTTTGTGTCTCCCGATCTGTTCAACAAACATAGTTACTTTATTTCCAGTCCATTGATAAATGAGGATATGAGGTCATGATGATATTGGACAAAGTATTAACTTAGTCATGACAGCACCTGTTGTCCGATGCACGACACATTCAATCAAGAGTTGAAATGCGAAAAACCGTTTAATTGTGATACATGGAGAGAATCAGTTAGAATGAGTGCTCCTCTGTTGAATTGGCAACAAAAATATGTTCATGAAAGTTGTGAACATTGGAACTAGAGAGATTTTATTCTGGGGCGCTCCCGGGAGAACTGGAAAACTTTTTTGGTCTCATTGATTTTGGCAATGATTCGCCCGCAGAATGAAATTGCACTTGTACTTGCTACATCAGGAATTGCAGTTACATTGTTTGAAGGTGGGAAAACAGCTCATTTAGCATTAAAGTTGCCATTAAATATGCAAATCAATGAAACTCCAACGTGTAACATTTTGAAGAACTGTGTGATGGACAAAGTTCTGCAGCATTACATGTTGATCGTTTGGGATGAATGTACAACGGTACAAAAAAAGTCTTTGGTGGCATTAGACCAAACAGTGCAAGATCTACAAAATCCGTTTGGTGGTGCCGTGATTGAAATGTAAATAAAACACCTTGAGATTCATTGAGATTTCAAATTTAATGGAAGAAAATAAATCATTTGGTTAGCATAAGATTCTGACATAATCTAATTGTGACATAAATTTTATAACAAAACCGCATGTTTCCAAGTCGATCACATTCCAGGCACATCCCACATTTCCAATATTTCAGTGGTGCACTACCGATATAATTCATCTCACATGTAGAATTTCCCATTGGTACTCCTTATCAAATTGAATAGACACAATCATTAATAAATACAATGATTAATCAAAAATATTTTTTTCTATTTTTACTTTGTTTACACATTTTCAGCAGTTTTCACAATATGATCGAAAACAAATTTATTGAAATTTGGATAGGACAACATTTGACGGGTTAACAAGTTTTATAAAATAATGTATAATGAATTTCTTGCTTCGATATTTGTTCTATGAAAATAAATTTTGTTTTTCACTTATGGAAGGAGGTCACCTTTATAGATGTGGGTAGGTTAGAATTGGTCCTAGACTTCTGAATTATTCCCAGAGACAAAAGAGTGAGAGAGAGAGATAAAGAAAAAATTTATTTCAACATCTATGTAACAAAATAGTTGTTTCATGACAAGAATGAAGCAGTGTTATTGCCTGGCTGATGGAAGAAGTGTTTAACATGCTTCTAATTACAGTGATTTCCACAGTTTGTTTTAATACCTTCTTCACTCACACTTTTCTTTTCAGGGCTGCACAACGTCTTTTCATAGCAATGTAAAACCACCTGAACCAGAAAAGCAAGTTGTAGATAAAAGTAAAGCTGATGAAGTGATAGTGTATGAAGCTCCAAAAGCTGAATCTGTACCAGTGGTGGAGAGACCACCCTATGACACTCCAATGGTAAGCTGTTTGGTCTGACATATCAGTTCTACCTGTATAGCTATTCTTCTTTATCATTTGGTTAAGTATATTTGTTTATGCTATAAACAAAACGGATACAAGTAATTTTCTTAGTATGAATATTTGAAAAATATAAATGCAAATAAAATCATATCAAATATATATGTAAATATATATAAGCAGTGTATATAAAATATCAAATATATGTATATAAATATGTATAAAATAGACGTTTGTGTCCCTATATTTTACTTTGCAGCCAGACCCCTGATGTTTGTGTGTGAGAGTAGCCTCGAGACTTTCATCATGCACTATGGTGGTTACATGTTAGGTATGATGGTTAGGTATTTGGTGGTTGAAAGTGGTCGACAAAGTGCATTTTTGTAGTTTGAACAAAGTGTTCTACAAAATTGGAATCTTGTCGAATGCACTTGAATGTACTGAAATGTGTTTTTAAATGAAATATGTTATAGAAAACAACATTTTTTATCTTTTTAAGTTATTAACAAATATAAATAATTTATATGCAACATATTTAGTGTGTGAGCCAATTTTGAGGGGACTTTGACTGGCGGGTTGCTCGTTGGCAGGGAGTAAGTAGGCTACTTTTTATCCTGGACATATTTAAGGTTCCATGCAATACTAAAAACGTTCAAAATTCTTGACAAACATATAACATAATGACTGGATATTGTGGGCCACTATTCACCTTTATAAAAAATTGATATAACATAATAATTCTATAAATGTCTGTAATTGTTGTAATATTTCCGGGATTCCATAGATAAGTTTGAATTTTAGTCGGGAAGCATAGTTAGTTTATTGGAATTGTATTGTAGACTGTTTGGTCCCACCAGCTGAACAAGGGGAGTGTAGTGTTTGCTGGGCAGGAAACAGGTTGTGTTGCACTGCCTAGATATTGTCGCATGATGCGAGTTTGTGCTTCTCATGGGCACCAGGTACTTGAATATAAAATATCTCTGTCTTTGTTACTGACAACACAGAAGATACTGGTTGGAAATGTGAAGGATATTTTATTGTTTCTTTTACCTTGATGTTTGTTTATATATATAAAAAGGATAGTGAAATGAACCACCACTTACCTTAGACGATGGTTTTGTGGGGTGAACACACAAAAAAAACACAAGAACAAGAAAAACAATGAATTTTTCAGGACTTGGCCCTTTGTCAACAGGAGAACATCATGGAGGGAGGGTGGTGCAGGATACGGTCTCGCAGAATGACCATTAGTCTGGAACATGGGGGGGGGGGGGGAGGGGGGCAAATTCAAACAGAGGACAGAGAGAGGGGGACAGTGAATTGGATCTAGTACACGAGCAATGCTAAATGATCATAACATAAATTTGAAAATGTAAGAGTAAGAAAACAGAATAATTGAAAAATTAATATAAAAGTAATAATAATAAAAAGAGAATCTATGCAGATAAACATCACCTCTGGTATGTGGTGGTTCAGTATAGACAGTGGGCATAGAGGCAAGGAGCGGATAGAGGGAAGGAAAAGTACTGACTGGGTATTATCTCAAATTGAGACCAACAGGTTGTCTTGTGCCTAGTTTGTATTTGTAGGCAAGCTCTCACCTTCTGAGTTCAGAGGAGCTGCTGCTGTTTGGGAGGACTCTGATAGCATGGACTGTGAAACAAGAATCAAAATTATTGGTGTCATGGGAGATGGCATGGATGGCTACTGGATGTTTTGGATTCCGAGTGAAAACTGTCTGTCGGTGGCCATTCATTATTATGGCTAGTGGATTGCTAGTCAAACATATACAGGAGTAATATATAGGAGTGTTTGCAGGTCAACTGGTATATTACATATAAGGTTTCACAGGTGGCATGTCCTATGATAGGAAAACTCTCACCAGTGATAGGGTTGGTGAAAGTGGTGGAGGCATGGTATATGTCGCACATCTTGCAGCGGGTTCTATTGCATGGGAAAGAGCTGTCTGATGGGACGAGGAAGACTGTGTTTGTGGACTAGGAGCTGGCTGAGGTTGGGAGGTCTGCTGTAACAAGTTCTGGGAGGGCCAGGAAGGATTTTTGGAATAATGGCTCTCATTTCTGGGCAGGTTAGTAGGAAATCATAATCCTGCTGAAGGATTCTGTTGATGGATTCAAGGCCAGGGAAATATTGTATAACCAGGACTGGACTGTGATTGGTTTCTGGGGGTTTGGAGTAGTCAGTAGGTTGAGCAGGTTGCATTGTAGCTTGTGAAAGTTGTTGTGAACCAAAGCTGGGGGATAGTTTCGGGATACCAATGCTTGTGAGATGTTTCAGAACTCCATTAGGGATTTCTGATTGGAGTATATAGGACTGCCTCAAATGCCAAGACTGTAGGGGAGGGAACGTTTGGTGTGATATGGATGTCGAAATGGAGTTACTGCTGTGAGTTAGTGGGTTTGGTGTGGACTGAGGTGGCCATACGAGAGGGATAGGTCCACATCAAAGAATGTGGCCTGGGTGTGGGAGTAGGTCTATGTGAAATTCAGCGAGTTATTAAAGGTATTTAAATTGTCCAGAAAATTTAGAAGGGTGTTTTCTCCATGTGTCCAGATAATAAAAATGTCATCTATGAACCTAAGCCACAGGAGGGGTTTGAGGGGGACGTTCTCCAAAAACATCTGTTCCAGGCGGCCCATGAAGGGATTGGCATAAGAGGGGGCCATGCGAGTGCCCATGGCAGTGACACGGGTTGGTGGTACATTCTCAGAATTATCATTCAATATAAATGTATTTTGACAGACTTATATTTATACTTATATTATGCATCCAATGATATAAGTAGACGGCGTACTCGTGCATATTATGGAGAATACAACTTCAGTGAATTTTAAAGTGGCTTTCTCTCAAAAATGGTAAATCATAGGGAAAAAATTATAAGAACAAGTTTTGTAGATAATTACATGATCTACAATTTTTGTCTGAGCTATTTTTATGATAAAACTAACCGTTTCACTAAAAAATACGAAAAACCCATTTTTGCGAACTTTGACCTTGTATAGAATTTTTTGCACGCCCAGGATCGATGGGACTTTTCACAATTTCAATGTAATGGTATCCCTAATGTTCATGCAAATTTTCAGCTTGTTGGGAATTTATGCAAGGGTGCCCCTACTTTTCAGGCTTGACTGGGCTACAAGGTGACTGACCATCCCCGCTATTATTCAACTGCATCTTGTAGAAGGTCATCAGGGAATGGGTGAAAGGTGATGTGTTGGTCAAAAATCCTAAACGGAATTAGACTAGGACACCAGAAGAATGGTTTGACATTAGAATGTCTCGCTTTCGTGGATGACATTGTGTTCTTTGCAAGAGATCTGGAGACTGCAATCAAACAGATAGAAGTCTTGAGGAAATAGCTGAGAAAGCAGGATTACAAATTTCGTTTGAGAAAACAGAATACAACGTAGATGTAAAAGACCAGACATGGACAATGAAGACTATATATGGTGATATTAAAAGAACACAGAAGCTCAAATACTTTGGTGAAATTTTGACTCCCAATGTTAATGAAAAGGTTGCAGTTGAAGATAGGGTGAAAAAGATGGAAACAGCTTTCAGGATATGTCAAAATACATACATATCGAAATTGCTCACCCATCAGGCGAAATACAAGCAGTATAATACGGTAGTGAAGCGAGAATTTTTATATGCAGCAGAAACACTAGCCAGAAAGGGATTGACAGAAATAGAAAAGAAAGAAAGAAATTTTATAAGGAAAATCTTGGGTCCAAAAAAAGTGACAGGAAGCGAATTTAATTTCCATTTGAGATCGAACCAAGAATTATATGACAAGTATCAAACCCATTTAAAAAAGGGAGATTATCTTTCTATGGACACATCCAGAGAATGGAACCAGAAAAAATCGCAGAGAAAATACTCAACTTTCAAGAGAACAGGAAGACTCAAGTTCCATGAGTGATGGTGGTGGTCCATCATCATCTGAAAAGTTTTGGAATCAGCATGGAAGACATCCAAGACAGGGAATTATTCAGACGAAAAATTGCGGAGGTAAAGGATCTTACTGAAGAAAACCCAATCAGGAAAAGGAGGGCATTTTCAGAGGAAGAAAAACCAAGAGTTAGCCAGAGAATGTAAGATTACTGGTAACGGAGGAAGGAAACTCAGAAGAGGAAATCAAGTTGTGTAATTGTAGTCCATTGCTGGCTGAAACTAAAAAGAAAAAAATTGCTAAATAGTAACAGTAATTTGCTCATTACAGAACTGCCAACGAAAATATAAATGTAAAGACATTTATTTACACTTATTTTGATACTAGCTGGTGCGCACAACTTCGTTCGTGTTTGTAAAAAATTTTGATTGATAGCTACCGACATGCAAACACCATAGGGCACAATGGGAGACTCAAGGCTAATATCACAGACAAACAACATTGAACTGCACAGGATGTTTACGGTTCCTAAGTGAAATATGTCTTGGTTGAAATATAAAAATGTCCTCGGTCGACTATTTTCATCTTTCATATCTCCCACACCCCTGGGGCTACCGACCTTCAACCACCATGGTACAGAATGAAAAACTTGATGCTACTACCACACAAAAACACCAGTGAGTGGCCTGCGCTAGATAGTTGTGGCTGGGAAGTGAAATATAGGACATGTCTGTGGTCAAAATATGAAAGTGTCCTTTGTCAACCACTTTCGACCACCATATCTCACACACCGCCACAGCTACTGCCATGCAACTACCATAGTACACGATGAAAGACTTGAGACTACTGCTACACACAAACACCAGTGGTCTGTACTATGTACTTTTGGCTGCAGAGTGAAATATAGGGACACATGTCTTTGGCCGAAATTTGAAGATGCCCTACGCCAACTAATTTCAACCGCCATATCTTTTGACACCCCCATAGCTACCAACATGCAACCATGTTGGGAGACTTGAAGCTACTACCACACATAAACACCAGTGGAATGTGCAAGGTAGTTTTGGTTACAGAGTGAAATATAGGGACACACATGTCTTTTTTTTATATCAGGTCTACCATTTTTCAAGCACCATAACTACCATACCCCGCAGCTTCCGACATGCAGTGACCATAGTTCAGGATGGGAGACCACAGACTCCTGCTACACACAAACACCAGTGGTCTGCGCTTGGTAGTTCTGGCTGTAAGGTGAAATGTAGGGACACACAAGTCTTTGGTAGGAAAATGCTATGTCAACCACTGTATCTCCCACACCCCCACAGCTACTGAAATTCGGACAACGTTTGTGCACAATGAATGTCTCTATTCTACCATCACATACAAACATCAGTGGTCTGCGCCAGGCAGTTGTAGCTTCAAAGTGAAATGTAGGGACATAAACATCTTTGGTCGAAATATGAAAGTGCCTCATGTCAACCACTTTCAACCACCATAACTCCCACGCTGACATGCAACGACCATAATGCATGATGGGAGACTTGATGCTTCTACCACACACAAAAACTAGTGGTCTGTGCTATGTAGTTGTAGCAGTAAAGAGAAATATAGGACACACATTGTCTTTGGTTGAAATATCCCAGATCGACCACTTTCAACCACCATATCTGCTAAAGGTGACCAGTTGACATTAATCTAGCGTTGATTTCTTGTTACTAGATTTCTTGCCCTAGTAATATTTTGTTTACTAGTGTGTGATTAGAAAATATGTAGAAAAACGTGTCTACGCATGTCATCTTTGCTTGGCTCGAGATCTTGCAGTTAGCGTGGATATCGTTCAGGCCTAGTGACACTACGGCGTGGTGTATCCATTTTCCAGACAATTTGATGGTGCTACTTTGATGGGGGATCATTTGAATTCAAGGCCAAAGTAAAATGGAAGTGACTTGCCGTTTTTGGTCAGCATCCTGCCTAGACCACTCCTGGTGCGTCAGTCCACTTGCTTGTTGGCGGCAATGGAATGGCTCCACTGCCTTACAAGGTGCCTGCTCTCGTGGGTGTTGTGCTACTCTGCTGCTCTGCTCAGGTCGGTGACTTCTCTGCCTCTCATCGATCGGTGAAACTGCTTTTCCCAACTCGTCCATTATAGTACCAGGCAGTAGGTGGCATTCAGAATGGTGCTACGCAGCTGCTGTTGCGCATGTCTGAAGTCAGCTTCCTCTTCCAGTGTGTGGTTGCTTGTAGTTCTCTCATCAGCACACCTCTGGTAGTTGTTTCCCTGTTGTGTGCTGTGTATTGTGATTGGGTTAGGTGGGCCACAATATTAGCCACAGCTATTTGTTCTTTGGTGAGGCCCCTCCTGCATGCTGTTGATCTTGCATCAGGCGGACTGCATAGTCTGTGTGTCCCTCTTTGGTGCTGGGTTGCCCTTGCAGCACTTCCTTGATGTGGTCGTTCGCTTACGCGAAACTAGTGGTTCGCTGCCGGCTGTTTGGGGTCAAGTTTGGCAAATGTGCTGGCTGTAGGCGGATTTTTCGCCACAATGACTTCAATCTGGTTTTGCTGCTTGGCATCCAACAAGGTGCGAAATGTTGCTGCTTTGGGTTGTGTCATTCCGCAGCTCTCCCCAGTCCGGTGGCTATCCTACTTCTGATGTCGAATCCATCTGGAAAAGATCAGGAGTCGAATTGAATGATGTTCGCGGTTCAAGGTAGATGGCTCTCCAGCGAAGATAGACTGTGGATATCCCTCGGACAGTGGAGAGTAACTACAAACATGTGTACCAGACGTCACACCAAATGAACTATTAGTTGTTGGTACGCCATTATTTGACCACTGCCAATTTCTCCATATTAATGTGTGTATTATTGTGGCTCCTCTGTAATGTGAACAAACCATCTTGGAACAAAATGTTCTTTTTATACAAAAATTGGTACACACATTTCTTGGACAATATTATTTAAGAATATTTGCATGTTATGGCCACCAATTACATATTAAATGAGTAAAGTCGTTCAAAATATGGGCATGACTGCACAAGTTGTTAAACAAGAAATACAAATTGTATAACCTGTTGATATTTATTGTTGCTGTTTCCCAGGCATTTTTCTTTAAGAAAATACTGAATTCCATATACATACGGCATGTAAGGCAGAAGTATCCGCATACTAATGTCTTTTAATCTGCAGCAATTAGCAACCACAGCAGACATGTTTAACTGTCTGTCAGAGTTGATATATGTCAACCAAGTTAATAATGGAGCACATTTCGCATGGTAGCCAACCTATTATGATGGCAAATCAATGCTTATTATGTTTGATTCATGTATTCTGTTTGTTTATTTTAAAGTACTTAAGTCCAGAAAAGTGAATAACCAAAGTCGGAAAAAAAAAAATTAGAATCTTCAATTAAGTAGTGTGGTCTTTTGGCAATTTTTCGTGAAAGGCGTGCACATCACAAATACAGCGTGGTTTGTGGCCCAGATGTATTCCTTCTAAAAATGATTTTAATTGCTTGCTCCATCATTTGCTACGTCCACAGATTTTAACCTTAACCATTAGCTCTAAAAATTTGAAAACGCCATCCAAATTGCTGTGGTAGTTTTTGGGTGATACCATTTCAAACCATCCGACACACACAGCTTGCTTGCAGATTTATAATAGTATAGATGAAGCATAAGATTTTTTTTTCTTTTTCCCTGCTGGCATTTATAATTTTTAGGTGTTACCTTTTAGTTTCAATGTAACCATTTTCTCTGCAGTATGGAATCGTATGATAATTAAATGGTGGATTTTTAGCTCTTTTTTCAATAATGAATTATGCTATAATGTTCGATCATCAGTGCAGTTGTTAACATTTAGATATTTATTATTTATAAGGCAGTTAATCTTGTTCAAGTTTTAATACTTTCTTGTGCTGTAATAATTCACTTTTGTACAGTTTTAATTTATATTTAAAATTTCTGGACCATTGCAAAGCTTATTGAACATATGGCATTGTTAACTGTTCATTTTCAGTATCGTTATTCTCTATATTTAGTTTCCAGGACAGTTAAACTTTCTACATTGGTATATGAGTTCAGTCTTGCACTTACTCTAGTGAATTTTTACCAGTCATGGACTAATGTTACATAAAAATATGTAACTTTTTCTAATTGTTTGATGAGCTTTGTCTTACTGTAAATTAGTACATTTCACATGCTGTGCTTTCTGGGCAGTATTATGTATCTGTGATACATATAAATGATAACCTATTAAATAAAAGAGAGAGAAGTTCCATTTGTGCTGAACAACCTCATATTTTCTGCTAATGATTCGGTTATCGTAGCATTTTACTTGGGGAATGGACAAAAAACAAGCCATCTGGTGGAAATAAACGAATTTTTTTACGACATGTCTACCACTGGCAGAAATAAAGGCAGCAAGATTCATGTTTGGATGAACCATAAATGCCAGGAGACAGATTTATTAATGTAGTTAGTTGCCTTCCAATATCCTCTACTTTGTATTTATTAACAAATTAAATGTTTTAGCTTTTCTTCCAGCATTTGAGATAAGTAACATATGGATCTCGGTCTCGCTCATCTGATAGTCAATGTGTCCTGTTCTTAATTTTAAGTCGTATAACAGTAGGTTAATATTTTTTACTCATCGTAGAATTGTTTTAGCAAAGCTGCACCTAACTTTTTTAATTATGACTTTTCGCTTCCTGTACCTCATTTTTTGTTTGTTTTGTTTTTACAATGATTGAAATGATATCCACATATGACACATCCCAGAGCCAGTGCTTCTGAACATTTTAGTATATCTGTCTGATAAGTCGTGTGACGCAGGCCGGTACTGACTTAGCTAAATTATGCCTGCATACAGGGCTGGTGTTAGGGGGTGGGAGGTAAGTGGGGTGAATGTCCCTCGGCCTGAGGGAGGGCCCCATCCAATGAATTTTCCATGGGCTCCAACCGGTTACATTATTGCTGAGAATGCTTACTCGGGACCTGAGAATCCTAGCACCGGTCCTGCCTGCATACTATATATTCCAGTAATGAACTTTTATTTTTAGCAGAAGTCTTTTAGCAAAACCATGTCTTACTGTGGGGAACATCATTATAAATTAGTTTTTTTTATTTTTCTTAAGGGTTGCCTCATCTAAGAATCTGAAGCCAAGAAGAAGGTTCTAAATATTTTAATGCGTCTCTGTGGTTGGTCATGGATGCAGAACACTCATATCTACTACAATTTGTAGAAGCTCTGTGGAACAAATTGTATCATTTTTATTCTCAATGGATGTAACATATTGGATGTTGTGCAGAGTTTCGTGAGCAGTTTATAGCTACAAGCTAAATAGTGAATGTAACTCTTTTTCAGCAGTATGTTGCACTATGCTGAAATCATGCCAGTATAAGAAAGCAATAAGTAATTTGTAGCGTATCGTGTGCTGTGACTCCCTTGTCTGCACTGGAACATGTACTCTGCAGACTGAATTTTTTAAAGACATTAAGGATGTTCTCTGTTCACATCCAGTTCCGTGGGTGGGAGGTTTTGCTCTGCTGGGTGCTTAATCAAATAGGAATTGGGAATGAGGCAAAGCTAGCTTGTTTCAAAGTCAATATAGCTATGGTCTAAAATCTTATCTTGCCTTAGGACAGGTTCGAATCCCCGTCCGGGCATCCAGATTTGGGTTTTCCATGGTTTCCCCCAAATCACTCCAGGTGAATGCTGGGATGCTTCCTTCAAAAGGCCATGGCCGAATTCCTTCCCATTCCTTGCCCCCATCCTTTCCATCTCTAAAGACCACGTTGTTAAAAAGGGACGTTAAACTGTTACAAAAAAAGAAAAAAAAAAAAAAAAAAAAAAAAGAAAAAATTGCCTAAGGACAGTAAGGACGAATCTTTGATGTTTGGCAGATGCAGTGGCTCGAATATAATAAGCCCCCATTGATCAGATCAATTTTGGAACAAGTCTTTCTAATGGATGAGATTCTTATTCATCTCTGTAAAGGGAACGGCCCAATGATGCATAGTTACCTTCTTCACAAATACAACTGAAAACTGTTATTCTTTTAGGGGAGTTGTTGGCATAGCTGATGATCTACCCACTGTTTTAAGGGAAGAGTAGTTGTTTGTGTTATCAATGCCGATGTCAGTAAGAACACTTTAGCTTTAAGGGAGGTTAGTTTCCATGCTAAATGATCAATAGCAACTCTTCTATCTGTAAATTTCCTGCTAGAGTATTGATGTGAAAAAAAGGATGGGGGGAGGAAACATCAGTTGCTAAAGAATATGCAAGGACAAATTTCATTTTTTGATATTGGAGAATATTAGTCTAAAGATCTAAGTCTGCCATTTTAATATATTTGTTTGTGTGTTTTTTTTTCACCAGGTTATACTGAAACCTGAAATATCAGAAGCATTGCAGGCACAAGTATATTCCAAAGAACAGAGTGTAGAAGGCAAGGTGGTGGATTCATCTTCTGGTATTGCGATTGGTACTGCTTGTCAAAATCGTGGATGCAAACAGGTGAGAATTAATTGCATACACATAAAGTAATAGTTTTACACCTTTACATTGTTTGTAGTTTATGATCATATTTCCTACAAATTTTAGGCTTTCCACAATGCTACTTGCATTATAGGAAATGTGGCATTTCTAAACTGTGTTCCTCCTAAAACAGATTGTTTTGAATCAAGTAATCATCGAAAAGCAGTTCTTTAGAAATCTACCAGAATGGTACCTGTAATTGTCATCCCAAGAAAGAGTGTGTGTGTGTGTGTGTGTGTGTGTGTGTGTGTGCGTGCGTGCGTGCGTGCGTGCGTGTTTCCTGCATCAGTTGCTGTTCAGGTTGTTGATACTGAAACAAGGTGGAATGTTGCTGTAAAATTATTTTCTCTTTACATTTCATTGTCCACCACTACCAACAACCCCAAAAGTAAATGACATAGTGCAAAAATCCAGTGCCTTGGGAAAAATTGAATCTTGTCTAGTCACTAATGGAAGAATCCCTGTTTGTTGTGTAAAAGATAGGAATATATTCAGTTAAAAATGAATTATTGGTCATAAAGCTCACCAGAAATATTAAATCAAGATGAGCTTAGGGTCTGGTGAGATTGGCAGGCAAATCTAGCACGTTTCTCATCTGAGTCTTATGATAGGATCAGGGACAATAGCTGTTGCGTATTTACGTATTTATTTACGTGATGTGATTAAACTGATGTATGCTGATATCAATATACAATCCACTCATGTATATGAATTAAGGAATTTTCAAGATCTATGAAAAAACATAAGGCAAGATGATAATGCATGCACTAAAAGGGGTCCAGGCAACAGTTTGACTCATGACACAGTGCTATGAACGCAAGATATACAGAAAGGGCTGACATGTGCAGTAGGTGGCATTTAGCACGTGTGGTGTCCCTTTACCAGTTGCATACAGAACTTAAATGTGAGGTATGGTGACCTAAGGTGCACGATGATTCCCATACTGTGCTTCAGAATATCCATTGCTGTACAAGTGCCATTTGGAGACCAACAGTAGTCTGTGGTGGTGGTGTTAGAGCTGCACTCCATAGGACTAGGGTGTCCCATGCATGTTCAATTGGAATTAAGTCTGAGGAGTGAGCTGGCCATTATTGACATGTCCTCGTTTTACAGTTACTTGTCCAATAGGCCCATCCTGTGTGTGCGACCATTTTCTTTTGTCAAATCTATGTGCACCATGAAAAGTCTTGCAAATGGTTGCAGTATGTCATTCCTATAAACAACAGCTGCCACAGTACCTGTAGGAACAAATGTAATGAGATATGTGCTCTTAACATAATGCTGCCCAGATAAGAACACTGCTGTATTGGTCTTTCCGCAATATTGGCAGGGCTGTAACTTGTCCAAGGGGAGCGCCAGATGAACAGACGGCAAGAGTTACTCTCCAGACTAAACTGCGAGTCATCCTTAAACAGAGCACTACCCCTTTGTACCCGAGTTCAATCACAGTGAGCAAGATATCACATTTGAAAATCCATGCATCTGGTAGATCACCAAAGAACAAACTCTCAAAGTTTATGATTTGTTCTCTAATGGGAGATCAGTGATCTATAGGCTGCTGTGAGGTCTCTAGCATGTGTATGTGCTTTGCTAGTTGAGTGTTTTCGGGCGCTTAAAGACATGATAAAGATGGTGGTTCTTGCCCGTACTGCTGTTTAATGTTTCATCCCTCCTGAAATCTTCTCTGCAGCAATAAAATGACACTACTAGTGATATGCAAATCCTAGCTATGACGGTGGCAAGGTCTCCAACCTACCAGTGATACGTCCTTGTGAAATGTCATTCAGATGTATTTTGTATTCCATACTGCTTCCCTACAGGTCTAATACTATATGTCAAATGCACGCAACATGCAGTCAAAGCTGTTGTATCCATAAGGACTGTCTCAAGCACACTAAGCAGTCTTGTGTTGAGCTGCCAGTATTGTGTGTGTTATGCAGCCACAGTTTAGTCTACACATTATTGCCACGATGCAATGAATTCTCATGTATCTCAAACATTCCATAACTTACGGACATCAGTGCATTTACAGGAACATGTTAACAACCCGATAGACTTTTCCCTGTTGCACTGGCATTATTCTGATCAGCTATGGTTATGTATGTGGTGCATTGCTAACTACTACCATCATGAAAACTAGGAGAGTGAGCATGCAGAATGGGCACCTTTCAACTCAAAAATAGCCGAACTAATGTGAGAACCTCCTTGACACCAACTAACTCAGGCAGTTGTTTCTGTGATGATGCATTACTTTAGACTTTTCCAAAGAGAGAAACAGCTTGTGTTATTTTCTGTTGTGAATTTTTTCTGCCTTGTTGTTGTTTAACGTTTTCCTGTTATTTGCAGAAGATTATTGTTCTCTTCTTTAGTTACACAGTCACCTTTTCTTCTTTTAAAATACATTATAGAAATTATCTGATTAATAAAAGATTTGTAAGCCTTTCTTTGTACTTACCATAACTTTAATTCAGTCCGTTAATGCTTTTACATCTTCCACCAACACCAGCCGAAACTAAACACAGATAACTTCTATATCGGACTTCCTTCTGAAGTTGCATGATTCGTAAATGGAGCTTGCGATGATTTAGTTCAGTATCACGATTTAGCCAGACTAACACATAAAACAACAGCCGAACAACACAAAACTTCAAAGAATCTGTATATTATTACATGAAGCGAAAACTTTGGATCCCTTTTTAAGGAGGAGTGTGAGATTTGTCATAGTTAAAGTTTGTGTGCAGAAGAAGTGCAGAAAGCTAAAATTTGTATATAATATGTGTTAGAAATACATTAAATTAAATAAAATGAAAAATAAATTGTTTACGTTCAATATTTTTTTTTTTTTATATATATATATCTATATATATATTTATGGAAATGACAGCTATAAAGCCAATGTCAAGTTTATAAGGTACTCTGTGGTCTTTGGTCAAACAGTAAAGAAAAAAATATAATTAGTATACTTAAAGCTATATGGAGAACGAGTGCAGAAAACTGACATTTATGTATAATACGTATTGTGCGCGTGTGTGAAATCTGATTGGAGCCAAATACCTGACATGTATTCCCAGCATTAAGATACTTTGTGGTCTTTGGTTAAACAAAACAGTCGCATAGATTAGAGATTAATCTTTGAACTTATAAAAGCAACATTTCGGAAAGGAATATTTTCTATATTATAGAAAATTTGACATTCTGCTGGATAATTTGAATTGACTGATGGTTTCTGTGAAGAAGAAAAAGTAAATTGGATTGGTAGTTTTAAAAAAGGAGTGCATTTTATTACTTACAAGGTTAAACTATGGTTAAGCGTATCATGCTCGTTGGCATTGCTTCAAATGAATTACATTAACCAAAACAAATGCGAAATTTATTCAATTTCAGTTGTGCATTTCATGTGCCAGCCAATGCATTGATGTTATAGAATGTATTTAAAGTATTTCTTAGTGAAGATTCTTTGCATGATTATATCAATGAAGTATTATTTTATAGAGTTAGAAATTGAATACATTTCCTATTTTGAAGTCAGTTATTTATTTTAGTACCTACCTAGAAATGATGCTTTCACTTTAATTACTACTGACACACTTAATCGAATACCAGGTGAACAGAAAATATATCAAAGCTACGATAAAATAATTTGTGATGACGACAATGAAATGTATAACTATCCAATAGAGTTTTTGAATTCTTTAACTATTAGTAATTTGCCACCACATAAGTTATTTTTGAAAGTTAATTGCATCATTTTACTGATCAGGAACTTAAATGCAAAGGAAGAATTAGTCCATGGAACAAGAATGCGTTACGGTCAAATTTCGACCACTGGGCGATTGATAGTATGTATAAGTATGCTTGTAACTTATAAATACATGATTGACAGAACCTCCTCCAGTTTATCATAAGATTTTTGGAAGTCCTGCGACTCCAAAATGCAGCGGTAAACTCTAAAACCAGGTTTGATCACATTACTCAAATAATACTACATCATTCTACATGTGTACCCAGATATACTCAAATTGATATACTTTTAAAAATTGAGACTTGTACATAATGGCTGGTGTCGGGGTATTATACAAGTAATCTTATATTCTAATAACATTTGTATATATATATATATATAACATGTACATTTCATTAAAAAAAATACACACGCATAAATTTTCAGTCTTCCGGAGACATGTGTTTGGTGTCCTTAGATTGCTCAATGTTTATTCTTTGATCCGTCTGTTTTGTGGGTGAACCATAGGTTTCTTCCCTTACTTTGTCCCCATGATATCCTTTCATGATTTTCCCCCACCAAAAATTGTGTGAGGGGCTAGGAAGTGACTTTGTCACTCCTTCACACTACAAGCTATAGATATATATTATATTTCCAGTTTTTTCTTAATATATTATCTATCAATACAAAAATTATGTCAACTGTCTAGGCCAAAATATTTTCAGAATTCGCAAACATGCAATTGTTTTGTCATAAAAATAATCAATTTCATCAGTGGATCATTTACACATTTTTTTTTACCAAAATGTTTACAAAATACTGTTCTCATTCTTTCCTACAATTTCAATACAACTTTCATGCTGGATATTTAGATTTGGTACATTGTCGATATCTCTATGTAAGTTGTCTTCATTATGTTTATTCTGTTTAGTCTCTGTCAGAATCGAAACCTTGTTTTGTGAGCGTTGTCTGAAGGTATCCTCCCTTTTGTAGTGTATTAACATGTACTATATCATCTACTGACATCTGAGCATTCTCAATCCCATTTATATTTTGACAGACTGACAAGCTCTTCATAGATTACCTCTGAATTGTTTACACTGACAACGCTGTGAGTAATATATTTCGTAAATGCACTGATAATATCTTCCTTCCCTTCAATATTCCCTGCATTATTGACAACATTAACTCATATTGCATTCAATGCTGGTTGTATAGCAGTAGGATCAACATTATCAAATTCATTGTTACTGTATTCTGTAAACCTTAGACTTGCTGTCTGAATATCATCTAGATTACTTTTAATAATGTGTTCGTTTCCAATTGCAGATCGAAAATCTGCTGATAGTTTTTTAATCGCAATAGACATTTTTCAAGTTTATTTGATTGTGCTTCTATTTGCGACTTCAGTGATTTTATTCACAACTAGCTGGTACCCACGACTTCGTTCGCGATTGTAAAGAATTCATATTGACAGCTATAGACATCTAACCACCCTAGTGCACGATGGGAGACTCGATACTATTACCACACACAAGTACCAGTCTTCTGAGCTATGTAGTTCCGGCAGCAAGTTAAAATTTACGGATACACACAAGTCTTTGGATGAAACACGAAAATATTCATGATCGACCAATTTCAAACACCATATCTCACACACTCCCACAGTTACCGAATTTCGGCCAACATTGTGACCGATGGGAGACTCTGTGTTACTACCACACACAAACGCCAGTGATCTGCGATTGATAGTTTTCACTTAAAAGTGATACACCGTGACACATGCGTCTTTGGCAGAAATATGAAATTGCCGCAGATCGACCATTTTCATACCCCATATCTTCCACACCCCCATAGCTACAGACCTCAACAACAATAGTGCACGACAACACACACGATTCTACTACCACACATAAACACCAATGCTCTACACTATGTAGTCGTGGTAGAAAAGTGAAATCTGCGGAGACACATGCCTTTCATCGAAATACGAAAATATCCTTGATCGGCCACTTATAACCACCATATCTACCACAGTACCACAGTTTCTGAAATTCGGCCGCTGTTGTGATCGAAAGGTGACTCTGTGCTACTACTACACACAAACGCCAGTTATCTGTGATCTATAGTTTTCGCTGAAAAGTGATACACCATGACACTTTTGTCTTTGGCAGAAGTATGAAATTGCCACAGGTCGATCACTTTCAACCCCCATATCTCCCACACCCCCATAGCTACCGACATCTAACAACCATAGTGCACTACATGAGATACGATTCTACTACCAAACACAAACACCAATGCTCTATGCTATGTAGTTGTGGCAGAAAAGTGACATATGCGGAGACAGTCGAAATACGAAAAAATCCTTGGTCGGCCACTTACAACTACCATATCTACCACAGTACCACAGTTTCTGAAATTCGGCCGCTGTTGTGATCGAAAGGTGACTCTGTGCTACTACTACACACAAACGCCAGTTATCTGTGATCTATAGTTTTCGCTGAAAAGTGATACACCATGACACTTTTGTCTTTGGCTGAAATATGAAATTGCAACAGGTCGATCACTTTCAACCCCCATATCTCCCACACCCCCATAGCTACCGACATCTAACAACCATAGTGCACTACATGAGATACGATTCTACTACCAAACACAAACACCAATGCTCTATGCTATGTAGTTGTGGCAGAAAAGTGACATATGCAGAGACAGTCGAAATACGAAAAAATCCTTGGTCGGCCACTTACAACCACCATATCTACCACAGTACCACAGTTTCTGAAATTCGGCCGCTGTTGTGATCGAAAGGTGACTCTGTGCTACTACTACACACAAACGCCAGTTATCTGTGATCTATAGTTTTCGCTGAAAAGTGATACACCATGACACTTTTGTCTTTGGCAGAAGTATGAAATTGCCACAGGTCGATCACTTTCAACCCCCATATCTCCCACACCCCCATAGCTACCGACATCTAACAACCATAGTGCACTACATGAGATACGATTCAACTACCAAACACAAACACCAATGCTCTATGCTATGTAGTAGTGGCAGGAAAGTGACATATGCGGAGACAGTCGAAATACGAAAATATCCTTGGTCGGCCACTTACAACCACCATATCTACCACTGTAACACAGTTTCTGAAATTTGGCCGCTATTGTGATCGAAAGGTGTCTCTGTGCTACTACTACACACAAACGCCAGTTATCTGTGATCTATAGTTTTCGCTGAAAAGTGATACACCATGACACTTTTGTCTTTGGCAGAAATATAAAATTGCCACAGGTTGATCACTTTCAACCCCCATGTCTCACACACCCCCATAGCTACCGACATCTAACAACCATAGTGCACTACATGAGATACGATTCTACTACCAAACACAAACACCAATGCTCTATGCTATGTAGTTGTGGCAGGAAAGTGACATATGTGGAGACAGTTGAAATACGAAAATATCCTTGGTCTGCCACTTACAACCACCATATCTACCACAGTACCACAGTTTCTGAAATTCGGCCGCTGTTGTGATCGAAAGGTGACTCTGTGCTACTACTACACACAAACGCCAGTTATCTGTGATCTATAGTTTTCGCTGAAAAGTGATACACCATGACACTTTTGTCTTTGGCAGAAGTATGAAATTGCCACAGGTCGATCACTTTCAACCCCCATATCTCCCACACTAGAGATGGGCAGGTCCGAGATTTTAAAGGATTCGGGTCCGGATGTACATCCAGCGCTGCGGATTTGCATCCAGGTTCCGTGTCCGGCGGACCTGTATGGGTCAGGCTCTGCAATCGGTCGGGCGGAGTACACGGCGGAACTGGATGTGTACGGACCTACATCCATTACGTGTCCGGCGGAACTGCATGGGTCCGGATCTACAATCGGGCGGGAGGAGTGTACGGCGGAACTGGATGTGTACGGACCTACATCCAGTAATACATGTCCGGCGGAGCTGTATGGGTCCGAACCTACAATCGAGCGTATGGTGGATACAAATCCGACCAAGGAGAACTGCAGTATGAGTTATATCGTGTTCATCTAAAATTTCTGTGGGCTTCTATAAGAATAAAATGAAATCATTTCTTAATAATGTTTAAATACTACTAATTTTTTTAAAAAAAAAATCGAAATTCTTTGTTAGTTATTTTTTTTTTTTTTACTAAAAATGAAATTATTCAAGACTCAACATTTTGAGATAATTATTGCCTTTCCACAATATACCAGCTTAAGAAACAGTGTATTATAAATGAACAAAAAACAAAATTGCAAGTATAACTTATTTTAAATTGTGAGCGAGAAATTACGTGAGATTTGTTCTTATATTATGTAGTGTTTTTCTCTGTATACTTTGTGAAACTGTTTTGATTGAGTGAATAAAACATTGTCGTGAGTGCTAAATCGAGTGCGATACAATGCATTTTAATTAATCAGTAATATTTATGTTTTGCTAGCTACCGTAACGTGTTTTTGGTGCTTTCAAAATCATTATTTTATTTTGTGCAATTTCAAAAACGTTTAATTTCTTAGCAATTTTATTTCCAATTTAGTTTAAAGTATTTTAATCAAGATTTAATTCTTAGTAATAATAACCGATTGTTTGAGCCATTGTTAGACGTTCTAGGAACGGCTGGATGTGAGGTTTTTTTTTTTCATGTTGGATTATAAAATATTGCTGTAAAAGCGGTCAGCTGAGTCGCTCGCAATAATGCCACATAATCATATTTATGTATACATTACTAGCTGTTACCCGCGACAACGTACGCGTGGATTTAGGATTTGATTGTTATAATTGGATATACAAAGCTGAAAATTATCTAAGATGTCCTAAACAACACTGAGTCGGCATAATATAACGGGAACGCCATCGATATACCATTCTACCTTCGAACCTGTCTCATGACTAAAACTTATTTATATCGGAAAAAGTATCCTATTTCGTTCCTAAATATACAAAGTATTTCCTTGTCACCGGTATACACATATAGTCGTCAAAACGCAAAAAAAGATGGAAACTCACTTTCGCATATACGATATTATTAGTTTAGATCACGCAAAAACTAACTGTGGAATCAGTATACCGTAAATAAAGTAAACGCCTAGTGCACTATTCTACCGCCAAAGGCTTTCCAGAACATGGTATCCTTACTACAAAATCCTAGGCTTGGCTCAAACTATGAAAAACAATTCATAAAAATATATGCAGCCAGTGGGATTTGAACCCAAAACAACGGTGAAGATTCTTGGTAAGCAAGCACGCTACCACTACGCTATCCTACCATAGCTGTATACTATTGCGCATTAGAAATACACTTAGATATTATGCCTTTGTCTTTCACAGTTAGATAGTCTTCATAATTTAATGATAATATGTTCTTATCTATACATAACATAGTATCCCATCTCGATCCTAATGTCAAACAGCATCTCCATGTCAAATTTCATCACGATCGGAATATCCGTTCAGCACAAGAAATGTAACAAACAGACATAAAGACAGACAGAGTTACTTTCGCATTTATAATATTAGTATAGATATGTATAATGTTCCTTGGAAACCCTACGAACCGTGTTTCTGCAATAAAGAGATGTTAAATGTATTATCTAATTTGTCCTTAAGCCATCAGAATTGAGAAAGTTAAAAATTCTAGAGACTTTGTGATTAATCAAACTGAACGTTAAAAGTTTAATAAGACTGCAACGCATTAAAATCACAAGTTAAATTATAAGTCCATTCTTATTTAGCACCTAATACACTCCTCACCTTACAAGCATGAACCTGACCAATAAGAAAGTACTAACGGGGTTTAGCTACCCATTGACATTTAATAGTTATTGTAATTATCTACTAGTAGTCAGCCATTAAGAAATAGTTTTTCATTTATAATCTTATCTTTAAACAGAACTGTAATCGAATCGTACAGTAAATGACATTAAACTCTTCAGAACATAGATTTCAAATCGGAATTGTAATGAAAAATTGCGTTCCAGCTCCGCGTTACAGGTCCGGCCGTGGTTCAACCTCCGGCCACGCGAGAACTGTGGCGCTGTTACAGGTCCGGCTGGAAGCAAATCCGACAAGCGCTGGGATGTACATCCATCCCTAGCGCAAGTGATACGGGTCCGCGGAACTGCATCCATCCGGACCTACCCATCTCTATCCCACACCCCCATAGCTACCGACATCTAACAACCATAGTGCACTACATGAGATACGATTCAACTACCAAACACAAACACCAATGCTCTATGCTATGTAGTTGTGGCAGGAAAGTGACATATGCGGAGACAGTCGAAATACGAAAATATCCTTGGTCGGCCACTTACAACCACCATATCTACCACTGTAACACAGTTTCTGAAATTCGGCCGCTGTTGTGATCGAAAGGTGTCTCTGTGCTACTACTACACACAAACGCCAGTTATCTGTGATCTATAGTTTTCGCTGAAAAGTGATACACCATGACACTTTTGTCTTTGGCAGAAATATAAAATTGCCACAGGTCGATCACTTTCAACCCCCATGTCTCCCACACCCCCATAGCTACCGACATCTAACAACCATAGTGCACTACATGAGATACGATTCTACTACCAAACACAAACACCAATGCTCTATGCTATGTAGTTGTGGCAGGAAAGTGACATATGCGGAGACAGTTGAAATACGAAAATATCCTTGGTCGGCCACTTACAACCACCATATCTAACACAGTACCACAGTTTCTGAAATTCGGCCGCTGTTGTGATCGAAAGGTGACTCTGTGCTACTACTACACACAAACGCCAGTTATCTGTGATCTGTAGTTTTCGCTGAAAAGTGATACACCATGACACTTTTGTCTTTGGCAGAAGTATGAAACTGCCACAGGTTGACCACTTTCAACCCCCATATCTCCCACATCCCCATAGCTACCGACATCTAACAACCATAGTGCTTGACAGGAAAGACGATTCTACTACCACACACAATCACCAAAAGTCTATGTTATGTAGTTGTGGCAGGAAAGAGAAGTATACGGAGATACGAATTTTTGGTCGAAATATGAAAACGCCCTGCACTGACCAACTTTAATCATTATATCTCCCACATCCCTATAGCAATCGGCATTCGGCCAACGTTGTGCACGACAGGAAACTCCATGCTACTTCCGCCCACAAACATCAGTGATCTGTGCTAGGTAGTGGTGGCTGAAAAGTGAAATATAGGAAAAAACACGTCTCTTTTTATATATATATAAGATGACTGTTGATCAAGTTATTTTTTTTTTTTTAGATCAATGGATTGTGATTCGATTTTTGATTTAAGATCTATAGATTGTAATTCAGTTTGTGATATAAGGAATTTAAGTTCAGTTGTTGTGATTCAATCTGTTAGTTAAGATCAATAGATTGTGATTCAATTTTTGAATTAAGATCACTGAATTGTGAGTACAATCCTAATAGAAGAGATTTCACATCAAATTCACTCTTTGGTGGGTCACCTTAAGTCTGTAAACTATTTTCACTTAAAGATGAGAACCCTAAAAATGGAGGAGAATGTTCTTGTACATGTGGTTAAAACATCTCCCGTCACTACTGTAGACATGAAATCAATTTCTGACCCAAGTACAAGACTGTAATGAGCATTGACTTCTACTCCGCTACTAATATTATCTACACTAAATAGGTGCAATGAATAACATGTATTTCCGCATACAAAATGCTCTATGGACTTGATACACTTGTATCAGGGATGAAATATATTTTAAACTTTGATGAACATAACAAAATATAACTCAGTACTATGTGGAAATATATATACAAAATTCTAACTTGGAGACCATCAGACCTGTTCAGAATGGATTTCGATCCCCCGAGTATGTGTTGAAGGGTATTTACTCCATATGTCTGTGTTACAATTATTTCTTCAAAATGAGCCCTAGGTATCGAGAAATTAATGTGCAAACATATGTGCATTTCTTTTAAATATTATAATTTTAGTACATAACTTAAAAGTTTCAGCGTGGTGCATGCGGTAAGGCGCTTAGTTCCCATTTTGCAAACCTGGTGTAACAGCCCTCATTCCTGAACTTTAAATAGAATTGTATTTAATAAAGTATCTGTAGTGAGTTAAAGTTTGATTGAATATGATCTGGTATGTTTGTTTTGCAATTTCTTGTAAATCAGTGTATATAGACTTTATTTTATGAAAAGAAATTATTTAAAGGCCATTTAATATGTTTAAGAACCGAATTGTGCAAGTGAATTGCTTTGATGTTTGTAATTCCAAGTATTAATGCAAGTGACGATGTCTACAGGACAATTTTCTACAGTTTAAAATGATTATCTGTAAATAATTGTGTGTTTAAGTATCTTTAATTTCTACTTCTGACCGTTTTGTAATGATGTTAAGTGCTTATGTATCATTTCTGATTGTTTTTAATATATTTAATTGTTTAACTAATTTTTAATGTTCGAGAAACATCTCGCGGATGCTTTTGAAGAATTCCAGAAATTTCAATAGAGCCTATATAAAGAAATCAGCAGAAGGACAGAGTTAGTTAGTTTACAGTTAGTTGATACAGATTCACTTTGGAACTGCCAAAGATTACATCAGTAGTATCTCTGGATATTGTATCTTTGTATGTAAACAATATTGCTGACGTTGTTTTGAAAATAAACAAAAATCTTAAACTGAACCTTATGGTGAACTACTTAATTAATTACTATATTAATTAAACCACCGAAGACCCTGATACCGTGTTCAAATCCCCATACTGCCAAATATTTTTATTTCTTTTGTTATATGCAGTAATCATTGAGCATTGATTTTATTTAATTTAAAATTCATTTACGAATTTTTACTAAGCGAAATAACGCAAAATGGGAAGTAAGTGCCTAACTGCATACACCACGCTGAAGCTTTTAAGTAATCTACTAAATTTATAATTTAAAAAAAATATTCACATATGTTTGCCCGTTAATTTCTCGATACCTAGGGCTCATTTTGAAGAAATAATTGTAACACAGACATGGAGTAAATACCCTTCAACATATACTCGGGGGATCGAAATCCGTTCTGAACAGGTCTGATGGTTCCCAAGTAAGTTAAAACTATACAACGTTTACATTGTTTCACTCTTGCTATATTATTTGAGACAAAAATTAAGTTAGATGTTGGTGAATTTGACCAAAGTATTCGTCTTGGATGAAGCAAGAACTTAGCTGGTTCTCACATCAAAGTTGGCTGCAGTGGAATCTTCGAATGTTTTATCCTTGGCTGTGTCCACCAGGCCTCAAAATTCAGTCAGCTGCCATCTTCCTGTATTATGATGTCTTCGTGATTTCAGACTCCATGTAGTCACCATTTTGTTTAATATTTACACCCATGAAATGCCAGGTTATAAAGCAAAATTGTCAAGTGACACTGTATGTTATTTTTCTTTGTGCATTGTTTCTGCCTGGTACTTATTTAATGTTTTCCTGTTATTTGTGGAAGATTATTGTCCTCTCTTCTTTAGTTATGCGGATACCATTTCTTCTTTTTAAATACATTATAGAAATTATCTGATTAATGAAAGATTTATAAGCCTTTCTTTGTACAGTAAAACTCCAATTATCCTGCATCAATTGCGACCGGACCCCATTAGGATAATAAAAAATTTGGTTAATTGGATTTTTCCGAAATAGGGTCTATTTTAATTAATCACTGTATGTATATTGAAAATGGAAGAACAACCTACTTTTAAAGAAAAAGAGCTTTTAATTAATTAAATGAAAAGGCAACACTTTTACATTTTAAGCATACTCATAAGTGCTGTACATTAGTACAGTACTGTACCCACCGCACTGTAAATAAAGTCATTGCTTGCTGAACATCTGTGTCCAAGTAAGCTGTTTGACTGTATTCATCTACTAGTTGGTGCCCATGACTTCGTTCGTGTTTGTAAAGAATTTGGATGGACAGCTACTGACACATCTAACCACCAAAGTGCACGATGGGAGACTCGATGCTATTACCACACACAAACACCAGTCATCTGCGCTATGTAGTTCAAGCAGCAAAGTAAAATATGCGGACTCACATGTCTTTGGTCGAAATATGAAAATATCCTTGATCGACTAATTTCAACCACCATATCTCCCACAGTTACTGAAATTCGGCCAACGTTGTGATCGACGGGTGACTCTGTGCTACTACTACACACAAACTCCAGTGATCTGCGCTAGATAGTTTTGGCTGAAAAGCGATATACCATGACACATACGTATTTGGTAGAGATATGAAAGTACTGCAGGTCGACAACTTTCAACCACCATATCTCCCACACCCCAAAAGCTACCGACATCTAACCACCATAGTACATGATAGGAGACACGATACCACTACCACATACAAACACCAATGGTCTATGGTATGTAGTTGTGGCAGCAGAGTGACATATACTGGAGACATCATGTGTTTGGTCGAAATACGAAAATACCCTTGATCAGCCTCTTTCAACCACCATATCTCCCACACTACCACAAGTTACCGAAATTCGGCCAACGTTGTGATTGACGCGTTACTCTGTGCTCAGTGATTTGTGCTAGATAGTTTTGGCTGAAAAGTGATACACCATGACACGTTTTTGGTAGAAATATGAAAGTGCCACAGCTCGACCACTTGTAACCACCATATCTTCCACACTGTCGTAGCTACCGACATCTAACCACCATAGTACATGATAGGAAACAGAATACCAAAGACCAGTGATCTGTGCTAGGTAGTGGTGGCTGAAAAGTGAAATGTATATATAAGATTATCGGGCAGCCAAGTTGCACATTCGCTTGACAGTGAGAAATTGCATGTGGCCACACTTGGGCTGACGCTCCCTCTACATCAACGCAGTTTCAAGGCCGCCAAATGTTTGACTAGCTGATGGTCCCATGTCTGCTTCAATTTCGACATTAAGGTCATCTTCGTCCTCGACACTTTCTTCTCTCACACTTTCAATAAGTTCATCATCATTTAGAATTTCATACCCAGGGTCTGATGAATCGCACACCACCACTTTCTTATATCTTTCAACACTAACTTCTGAACATCCAGGAACTTTCAGAAGTGTTTCTGAATGCCTCAAGTGACATGTCATCCCCATCTCCTCCTGTCTCTTCCTTTCCTCTTCTTGAGCTTCTTTTTCCTTTTTCTCCTCTTCTTCAGTTTATATGTCTTTCAACTTGTTCCACGCATGTCTTAAAAAAGCGATTTGGATATTTAGCGATTCTGGTAGTCAGAGTTCGAGCAATTAATTCTACTGTACTAACTTAAATTCAGTTCGTTAATTCTTTTACATCTTCCGCTAACACCAGCTGAAACTAAACACAGATAACTTCTATATCAGACTTCCTTTTGCGGTTGCACAGTTTGTAAATGGTGTTTGCAGTGGTTTGGTTCAATATCGCGATCCAGCCACATCTCTCTTAGCAGTCGTCATTATATATATTACTAGCATTTGCCCGCTGCTTTGCGCACGAGTGCTATGGTGTGCGTAAAAATTCTTTCCCGATTTTATTCTTTTACCAGGTATTGATGTAGACAGTCATAAATTGTAAATGTCTTTTGAAAACTTTTCCTTGTTTCATTTATAACCTTAGGTTCGGTTTTCATACTGAGTTTTGTTTCATTCATATTTTAGTGTAATACAATTTATAAAATATTAGAAAAGTTATCTGAAAAATAGAGGTAATTATTGTGCGATGAAAACCATTACATTGTTTAGAAAAGGTTTAATTTTTGTGATATACTCAGCAAAGCAACGTTAAAAGAAATAAGATGTTACCTTTACTGTATTTCAAATGTCAGTTAATGTAATGCCTTTGTGTGCCGTATTTAAATTCTGATACAGAGGATTGGAAGATAACCGTGGTGCTGCAAATTTGTTTCAATGTAGCAGCTACCTGCGACTTCGTCCTCTTGGAAGTTTGTTGTAGTATAAGAGTTTTCTACATTAATAATAAAAGAAACAGTAATAAATATTTCAGTTTAATAATAACTATTTACTTACGTTCTATATTAAAAAAAATTCAATAACATTTAATCCTCTGAAATAGATTTTTTTGCTGATTAAATATTCGTCTTATTTTGATGATATATTGATTCAATCAATTAATAATGCTTTAAAAAAGATATTTAAGTGGATTAAAACTAATCTTACGTGGTATCACACGTTAAGACTTATTTTTAATTTCCTTCACTTTCAAATCGCCATATGATATTATTTCAGCCTCATATAAGTAATTTGAACGTGTTAAGATTCGATGACGATACAATGTATGTATTAATGCACATGTAACTGAAGCTGTGATTTCCGAATGGCAGTATTATCAGAGGTTGTGGTTCAGTTAAAATGCAGTCTGGACAGAATGAAAGTTGATACGATTTATTAAAACTTAATGACGATAAATTC
The DNA here is from genome assembly GCA_031002005.1 of Vandiemenella viatica. Lineage (NCBI taxonomy): Eukaryota > Metazoa > Arthropoda > Insecta > Orthoptera > Morabidae > Vandiemenella > Vandiemenella viatica. The sequence continues at coordinate 327,645,167 of JARYHS010013630.1, read as the reverse complement.
AGTTTTATAGTTTGCGCAGTGGTGCATTATGTTATGTATTATTTTTAATTCACTTTGCTTTCAATAACTCATGTCATTTGTCAAATGTAAGTACTTCTTGGTTCCATGTTTTCATTAACTCAATAGCATATAAGGTAAACGTAACATCTTATTTCTCATAAACGTTGCTTCACTTGCTTATATAACAAAAAAAACCTTCTTACACAACATTTCTTTTTTTAATTTCATACAATAATTAATAAAAAAGAACAATTTATTGTACTGGTTGTGGTTTGAACAGCAGTTAAAATTTGTACACACGTTCCTTGGGCGATATCATTCAAAAACATTTGCACATTATAACCACCAAATACATTTTAATTGAATTAAGTCCATTGAAATATGGGCAGTCATTATGCACGAAATACCTATTGTTACCTATTGATATTTATGGTAGCTGTTTCTCAGACAACTTTCTTCGAGAAAAAACCCCCTGAATTTCATATCCATTATGACATGTAAGGAAGAAATATCGACCTATTACCGTCTTTTATTGTACAGCGTTTCGGGTAATTCAACTGTTTAACTGTCTACCTATCCGCTGGCTGAATGGTACACACCAAATACCACTAAAACTAAATAAATAAATAAAACTGTCTACCAGAGATAACATATGTCCACTACTTTAGTAATCTAACGTATTTCACGTAGCAACTGTCCTGTTATGATGCAAGTAAATGCTGATTATGTTTGATTCCCGCATTCCATTGATTTTAAATCACTGAGGTCCAGAAAACTGAATAACAAAAGTAAAAAAATAAAACATAATCTTAAATGTTGTCAGATTTTTGCGAAACGAATGTGCGTTTGAAGCGCATAATGATCCGCGGCCCATAATTTTACATATTTAAGGTTTTTAATTGCTTGCTCCTTCTTAGGTACATATAAATCATTAGCTATTTCCGCAGATTTTGATTCGGACTATTAACAATAAAAATTTGAAAACCCCATCCAAAGTGCTGCGGTAGCTTTTGCGTGGTTTCCGTTCAAATAAAGAGACAAACACAGCTTTTTTACAGAGTTATAATAGTATAGAAGATTTCTATAAGGTATTTTTTTTTGTACCAAGCCTTTATCTCCCTTCATACTTAACCGAAATCAATGATTGAGGTGTCATTTTAAAGCTTATGGTCTCTACTTTAGTTACATCATACACAGTCCAGTCACATTAATGTGACCACCACCTACTTTCGACGTAAACATGAAATAACTAATCACAGAAGGCAGGTGGCAGCACATTACAGTGGAGTGTATATTGGCATACAGCCAGCTCGATGTAATTATAGCTTTCAGTGTATATGTCGTCATCCAGTATGTATATTGTATTTTTCCAATGTGTGGACGCCACAGGACGGACAGGACATTCACACAGACACACAACACTTAACCCTTTCCTCCCTGACGGTACTTATAAGTACCACTGTATTTACCACCATATAATTCAACAATACCAGTGTCCACTGCATTGTTAAGCCTGTTGATGTATTGTTGTATGATTAAGTCAGACAATGACAACATTTATTTTTAAATTTGTGGGTGAAATTGCCGAGAAATTAATTTTCTAAGTTTGGGACTTAACAGCATACTGACCAAAGTAACAAGTGGTACATTACAATGAGTTTTTAGATGATAATTTACTTGGTAAGTGTCAATTTCTGTTATTACTTTTTTAGTTTGAACATTTAACCATATATTTTTTACCTGAAAAATATGTTTTTCTAGGTTCTTTACTAAATAATCTAGAAAAACCAATGTGGACTTATAAGTATCGTCAGGGAGTTCTGGGTAGTTTTATACAGATTATTGGTCCATAGATTTAGCAAGTATACAATTGGTTTTATCATTGTTTTTGATATTTTCAAATGGATATTTTTATGAAATACGCTCTGATTGAAGCTCTTCTCTTAGAAGTTTATAATTTATGAAGGCAAAAATGAAGAAATGACTGGAATGTTCTCAGATTACTCATCAGGTCAAAGAGTGGTCTTAGAATTGATTGAAAAAAAAAAAAATTGGAGCAATGACGATGTTATCTAGTATTATCATTATTTTTCATCAGTTTCATTATTAAAAAACTAAAACAACTTTTGTTTGTGGGAGAATCAGACCCTACTGCAAGGGACTTTCTAACAATGTGCTGATGGAAAACTAAAAAGAGGAGATTGTGACAATGAATTTACAAACCTAGGTATTTGCTACTGGAAATGGAAGGATAAAAAGGTCATACATTTAGTATCAAATTTTCATGGCAATGGTGAAACTCCACCACGCTGGTTGGGGTCAATGGCAACTTCAACAGATGAGCCCTCTCTTAGGGTTGGATTGGTGACCTGGTGGATCTTGGACCAGAGTGCCTCTATGGTTGGTCATCAGGGGCCACCTCCGGCAGTTGGTCCCGTAGCATTTTGCCCATCTTGCCACCCTGTTGTTACACCACTAGTTATATGCAAAGAAAAAGATGGATTGAAGTCGACAATTTCATGCTCAGGAGTCGTCAAGGACTACAATACCTTCATGTGTGGGGTTGATACTGCTGATCAGCTGATGACTTTGTGCAATGCTGACAGAAGATTACCGAAATCATGGTAAAGATTGTTTTTGGGAATTCTGGATGTTGTATTTGTCAATGCCTATAACATAAATGGTCCGATATTTGAAAGAAGTCTGTAAAATTTGTTAGAAGATCCTTTGCACAAGGTATGATGACTACTGAAGGATATCGGTAAGAAGAAAAGGTCATCTATATATAATTCACCAATCCCTCATCCATTCAAACAACACAAGTCATACTATTCCACAATGAGAGATGTAAGATTGGGAAACAGAGGTGTACACTGTCCCTAAATTGTAAAAATCAGGATGAAGATGTGAAGTATGTAGAATGAAGAAAATAGTCAAAACATCATTCCCAATGTTGCACTACAATGTCTTTTGTGTCTGAATGAAGCAAAAATATATTATATATTTGTTTTGAATATATGAGGCAAACATTTCATACCAATATGAACATAATTGATTTCAATTGCTATTGCTGTACATCCTGTGATACACAAAGTCCCTGACGGTACTTATAAGTACCGGCTTAGTAATTAGCACTTAGAGTTCCAAAAAAAATTTGAAAAAAATATGTGTGTTTAATTTCAAGTACCTTTATACAAATATATTATTGACATTATAAATTTCCCTTTTTTCCAATAGCTGGTAGGAAAGGGTTAATGAAATATCATTTTAAAGATTAAGATCTATGCTTTGGTGACATCATATATTAAGACAGGAATTGTTCGGAATTCAACCCTTAAAGCGAAAAATTATCAATGGTTCTACAACACATTTATCTCCATTCATATCTAACCAATGTAGATAAATGAGGTATCATATTAAAGATTAAGGTATCCGCTGCGCTCACATTATATTTTAAGAAAGGAGCTTTTTGTAATTCGACCCTTAATGGGCAAAAATGTCATTTTTTCTAAAAGGCGTTTTTTGTGTCTCGTGTCATTTATCTCCATGGATATCTAATCAATATCGATAAATGAAGTAGGATTATGAAGGGTAATGTTTGAGCTTTGGTGACATCATATACTAAGAAAGATTTTTTTTGTAATTCAGCCCTTAAAGGGAAAAAGTATGAATGGTTCTACAACATATTTTTGTGTTACATGACATTTATTTCCCTTCATATCTGACCGATATAGATAAATGTAGTATCAAATTAAAGATAAAGGTCCCTGCCGTGCTCACATTATATTTTAAGAAAGGATTTTTTTGTTATTCGACCCTTCGTGGGCAGAAAAGTCGATATTTCTAAAATGCTTTTTTGTGTCCCGAGCCATTTATCTCCTTGGATATCTAACCGAAATCGATAACTGAAGTAGGATTATGAAGATTTATGTCTCAGCTTTGGTGACATCATATATTAAGATTTTTTACGAATTCAACCCTTAAAGAGAAAAAGTATCAAAGTTCTTCAACACATTTTTGTGTCACGGGCCATTTATCTCCATTAATATATAACCGAAATAGATAAATGAGGTATCATTCTAAAGATTAAGGTCTCCGCTGTTGTCACATCATGTTTTAACAATGCGTTTTTTTTCTTCTGAAATTAACCCTTAAAGGGCAAAATATCAGTATTTCTAAAATGCTTTTTTGTCTCCTGTCATTTTTCTCTCTTGATAGTTAAACAAAATTGATAAACGAGGTATCATTTTAAAGAATGAAGTCTTCGTAAGGTCTTCGATTAGTTACATGATATTCTAAATGGCAAAAGTATTAATATTTCTACAACGCATTTTTCTGTCACGAGCCATTTATCTCCCTTGATACTTGACTGAAATCAATAAATGAGGTATTGTTTAAAATATCTAAGTATCTGCTTTGGTCACTTCATATTTTAAGAAAGAACTTTCTCCAAATTCAACCCTTAAGGGGCAAAAATGTTATAGTTTCTAAAACTTTTTTTTTTTTATAACCTCGCTTGATGCTTAACTGAAATCGATAAATGAGGTATTATTTTCAAGACCAAGGTGTCTGCTTTGCTTACACTATATTTTATAAAAGGAATTTCTTGGAATTTGACCCTTAAAGTGCAAAAGTATCAGTACTATATTTACAACGTTCTTTTTTTTTTTAAAAATTACCAGCCATTTATCTCCTTTGATACCTAACCGAAATCGATAAACAACATATTGTTTTAAAGATTAAGGCCTCCAATTAGGTAAAATCATAAATTAAGAAAGAATTTTTCGGAATTTGATGCTTAAAGTCGTAGCACGTATGAAACAGTTAAGAGCCAAGTCCCTAGATTGCGGCAGCAGATTTCACAGAGATATCAGTAAACTGTTTTTTATATAATATTTAGCTTTTCGGATATTTTTTCTGTTACTGGAAATAGTTTTGTTCTGCTGTACAATTCCAATGTAATCAATTTATTCTCACAGCAACACATACCACAGAGATGTTGATATGCTATGTGCATTTTGTGTAGGTTGGTTGTATTCTGTTAAGGTCAGTGACAGTGTACATATAGCGTGTTTTAAATTTTCTCAACTGTTTCGTAATATATTTTGATGCGTACCTATTACACTAAACAAATATTTGCTACAAAAGTGTGGTTGTACTTTTCATTATATTACAAGCATTCAACCTTACTATTAATCGTATTTTATCAGCGAAATTTTTGCACGGGTCGACTAGTATATATTATTTCTATAAGGTGTTTTTTTGTCACAAACCATTGATTTCCCTTCATACTTAACCGAAATCCATGAATGAGGTGTCATTTTAAAGCTTATGGTCTCCACTTTGGTCAAATTATGTTTCGAGAAAGGAATTTTTTGGAATTTGACCCTTAAAGGGGAAAAACGACAATATTTCTAAAGTACTGTTTTTTGTTACGTGTCATTTATCTCCTTGGATACCTATTTGAAATCGTTTAATAAAGTATCATTTGAAAAATTAAGATCTCCGCTTTGGTCACTTCATATATTAAGACAAGAATTTTTCGCAATTCGACCCTTAAAGGGCAAAGGTATCAATATTTCTGCAACGTATTTTTATGTCACAAGCCATTTGTTTCCCTTAATATCTAACCGATATAAATAAATGAGGTATCATCTTAAAGATTAAGGTGTCCGCTGTGGTCACATTATATTTTAAGAAAGGAATTTTTCGTAATTTGACACTTAAAAGGCAAAATTACGATTATTTCCATAACGTATTGTTTTTGGTCACGAACTATTTATCTCCCTTGATAACTAACCGATGAGGTATTAGTTTAGAAATTATGCTCTCCACTTTGGTCAAATCACATTTTAGAAAAAGAATTTTTTGGAATTCGACCCTTGTGTCTCGAGCCATTTGTCTCCCTTGATATCTCACCTTTGGTTGCATCATATATTAAGAAAGATTTTTTTTTGAATTTCAACCCTTAAATGGAAAAAGTATCAATGGTTCTACAACACATTTTTGTGTCACAAGCAATTTATCTCCACTAATATCTAACTGAAATAGATAAATGAAGTATCACTCTAAAGATGAAGGTCTCAACTGTTGTACATCATATTTAAAGAATAATTTTTTCCTGAATTTAACCCTTTATGGCCAAAAATATCAGTATTTCTAAAATGTGTTTTTTTGTGTCTCGAGTAATTTATCTCCCTTGATAATTAAACAAAAATGATAAATGAGGTATCATTTTACACCATATTTTTTAAAGATTTTTTTTTTTCAAAATTCGACCCTTAAGGGCCAAAAGTATTAATATTTCTACAACACGTTTTTTTCTCATGAGCCACGTATCTCCCTTGATCCATAACCGAAATCGATAAATGAGGTATCATTTTAAAGTATTCTCTTTGGTCACATTATATTTTAAGAAAGAACTTTCTCCAAATTCAACCCTCAAGGAGCAAAAATATTATCATTTTGAAAACTTTATTTTTTTTTACCTCTCTTGATGCCTAAAAGAAATCGTTAAATGAGGTATCATTTTAAAGACCAATGTGTCTGCTTTGGTCAAACACCCATATTTTATTAAAAGAATTTTTTTAGTTTGACCCTTAAAGGGCGAAAATATCAATATTATTTCTGCAACTTTTTTTATTGTTATCATTATAACGAGCTAGTTATCTTCTTCGATACCTAACCTAAAAAACTGGTAAATGTCATATCGTTTTAAAGATTAAGGTCTCCAATTAGGTAAAATCATAAATTAAGAAAGAATTTTTTTGTTATTTGATGCTTAAGCCAAGTCCCTAGATTGCTGCAGCAGATATCACAGAGATATCAGTAAACTGTTTTTTATACAATAATTAGCTTTTCGGATATTTTTTCTGTTACAGAATCATTTTTGTTTGGTTATGCAATTCAAATGTGAACATTTCACATATCCGTAACAGTGTGTTTTAAATTTTCCTAACTATTTCTTAATATGTTGTAGTTATTTTGATGCATACCCATTACACTAAAATAAATATTTGCTACAAAAATGCTTTTCTACTTTTCATTATATTATAAGCATTCAACCTCACTATTCATTCTATTTAAAATGCGAAATTTTTTCATGGATCGTCTAGTATATATTATTTTTATAAGAGTTTTTTTAAAGTCATTATCTCCCTTCATACATACCTGAAATTGATAAATGAGGTATCATTCTAAAGTTTAAGGTATCTGCTATTGTCACATCATATTTTAAGAAAGACATTTCAAAATTCAACCCTTAAAGGCCAAAAGTATCATTATTTACATAACATAGTTTTTGTCTCGAGCTATTTATCTTCCTTGATATCTAACCAAAATCAAGAAATTTGATATTATTTGAGAGATTAGGGTTTCCACTTTGGTCAAATGATATTTTATGAAAGGAGTTTTTCGGAATTCAACTTTTAAAGGGAAAAATTATCAATATTTCTATAACAAGTTTTTTTTTTGTCACAAGCCATTTATTTCCCTTGACATCTAACCAAAATCAATGAGGCATCATTTTAGAGATTAAGGTCTCCACTTCTGTTAAATCATATATTAAGAAAGCAATTTTTTCGGTATTTGATCCCCAAAGGCCATAATTTTCATTATTTCCATAATGTATTTTTGTGTCACGAGCTATTTATCTCCCTTGATATCTAACCAATATAGATAAATGAGGTATCATATTAAACATTAAGGTATCTGCTTTGGTCATATCATACGAATGATATTTTTCGGAATTTGACCATTGAAGTGCAAAAGTAGTAACTGTGAATGTCACATGTATGAGACAGAGTCATGCTGCTAGATAGCAGTAGTACATATCACAGAAATATTAATAAACTGTTTCACTGGCGTCGACTTACATAACTACTACAATAAACAAACAAACAATTGAAACAAATTAGGTGGTTCTTCTTTCATCCTATTACAAACCCCAAACCTTACTATTCACTGTATTTGCGACATTTTGCCGTGGGTCTTCTGGTCAACACATAAAACAACAGCCAAATGAAACAAAACTTCAAAGAATGTATATAAGTATGCTTGTGTAACATAGAGTAACTTATAAATTCGTGATCACCACAAGCTGAAGCTGCCCAGAAGGTTTTACTAGATTCTTTGCCACCGCACCCCTACTGGGAGGAGAGTTGCGAGTCACAATAGTTAATATGCTAAATGTGATAATTAGAGAACAGATTATATGCAACATAAAAAGCTAGAAATTTGCATGAAAAATGCTTAAAATATGCATGAAAAGTGTCAAAATATGCAACATTAAATAATAGTAACAATAATAATTTTTAGATTTTTGTTTCAAAATCGGAACACAATTAGTAAATAATTGAGTAACATATTGATAAATTTGATAATTAACATTTATTTAACTTTTTTCACATTTACAAAAGTAAAAATAAAAAAAAATCGGGTACTGTTCCAAATATTCAGTAGTAAGTTTGTTTCTTCAGTCTCTCAGAATATTTTTATAAGTGGAAAAGGACCTATAAACATCTACAATATTTGAATTTGGGTGCTGTGTTGGCAGTCGTTGTTTGTGGAAAAAGTTCACTTGTCCCGTTTGTAAAACCATTAATTTGCACAAAGGTTTAAAGTCTGGGTTATGGTTTAAATTGTTTAAAATTGAGTTTCAAGTTTACATAGGAATGCCTCTGGCAATGCAAAGTTCATTTGGCAAATTTTATTCATTAACTGAATAGATTGAGTCAACCCCAAACCTTGAGTTTCAAGCTCTTTAGTACTGGCAGGAATGTGGGAAAAAATGAATGCTAATCACAGAATCGTTAAATGCTGACAAACTTCCATGGTGTCTGTATTAGTTTTCTACACCTTTTATGGCCTTGTAATGTTCATTGTAAAACAGTAACCCACATTGCAATTTGAGTTACCACTGGTTCCTGAGGTAACAGCACACTGGAAAATTTTTCGTTATAGGTATTATTATGAGGAGGCGTCTTAAGAAATATTTTCTTTGTTGATGAAATCAATTTTTTTTATGTTTACAAACGTGGATCATACTTCTTCAGTGAGTTGATGTGCTCTGTGATCAAAGCACGATTAAAATTGGGATAAAACACTTGGAGGGCTTTGGTGGCCTTGATCATATAGGGAGCAGCATCTGAGATAAATATAAATATGCCCTCACATGTAGAAGATCCAGGAAATACTTTCTTAATATTATCAGTTTTCAAGTTCTATGCAAGCCACCAAAAAGGAAGAAGGTTCTAGTTTTAATGTACCAATAGTTAAATTTGCAATGCAATGTCCACAACTGCCGGTTGTGTGGTCAGCTGAAATCCAAATAATTTTTTCCTTGAGTTCATTGCATATTTCTTTCAAAACATGTAGGTAAATTGTTGCTATGTATTTTTTTTTACGAAATATCAATTCATCTGTTTTATTTTGACCCTAGCAATATATTTGCAGAAAATCTTTGAAGGCAAGATTTGTAAGTTTGTGAAGAGAAATATTACTTACAAGCAATGTTTCATATAGATCCAAGTGCGTTTTTGTTTACCTTTGCTGCTACTCTTAAAAGTTGCTGTCATGGGACTTTCTTTTGGAATTCTTTGATTTGAAGACTTTTCTTGACATGTCGGTCTATTTGAAACTTTTTTGTGCGCAAAATATTTTTTGTTGCAAACTGGACAATAAATAAAATTTTTGTCGTATGGAAATGTTCAAGGGTAGCCGGTTATCCACGAAAAGACCAATTTTATTCTGGAGAGTCTGGAGAGGCGAATGCGATGCAGAACGGTATTGTCCTTCTTTATCTCCAGCAAGTCTGTTTTACTTGGCCGCATAATAATATTAGCTATCAAAACAATAGATGCACAGCTGCTAGGAGCCGTGCAGCTAGTAGGTTTCTCCGGCTGTGTTTCTTACATTTATTAACTGTAGGGTGCTTATCTGTGTTCTACTTTTCTAACTTTGCATTCTCACCTGTCCTCGATTCAAACATTAAGGAAATAAGTTTTATTTTTTAGCATGTTAACACAAATTTCATTACAAAGTTGAAATGACAAATAATTTGTAGTCATGAAACATCTTTAGGTTGCTGTTTAGAATATGAGATCACTACACAACGATGTTGAATTGAAGTCGGGAAGAGGCGTGTGGGGTTACTGAAACAAAAAATGAAGAGGGAGGAACTGAACAATAGTCTATTTGCTCCATAAAGAGTACTACACCACTTTTTTTTTAATGTGGCTTAATTTGATCCTTTGGTAATGCAAACCACTAAAATTTTTATTTAAATTTAATAAAATTAATATGTGTACTAAAAGAATGTTTAAATTATACATTTTAAATTTCCACTCAGAAACGCTGGCCACCATGCTGCTTTGATTCATGGCATCACTAGATAGTCAACTAACAACTTTAAAACAATTTTGAGAGTGGAGATGAGAGCGATTTGTAAGCAACCAAGTATTTTGTAATTTAAATATACCTGTCATTGGTGTCTTGTGCCGGATGTAAGAATAAAAGTGTAAAAACACTTGAAAAGCTCTGGACTAAAGTGCCGATCGTTGATACAAATATGTAAAAGACTTCATTAAAACCTGCGATAAGAGATCCAAAATCATTGTTGGAAAAAACACCCCTATTCTTTTGTGAAGAACACTTCGGCGTAAGCACATATCTTTAACAATAATAAATTATTTGCCATACAAATTACGTGTTAACCTGTTTTCTGTTTCGTGCTATAGTTATAAAATGATATGGAGAACTATATACAGAACTTGTGTTCAGTGAAGAGAATCCGAATGAAACCGAACTGTGTATTGTCCAAATTTGTTTGCCAGGCTTACAGAAAATGCAAGACCATGCCAAGCGAACCTCACATGGTATTTGTCAAAAGTGAAGAATATATGTTAATTTACAAATTCATCTTACATTGTACGATGTTTTAAGATAAACGAGGTAAAAATCGTTTATTAATAATCGTCATTTGAAAAATCGCTGTTCGTGATCTATGATGATAAATGAGAGTTACAGTGCAGTAGGTTGACCATTAGTGTGTACTATAAGATGACATCACATAAGAATCCATTACAGCAGATACTGTTTCAAGTATTTGTAAAACAGGGAAATTTTTTAAAATTTTTTAAATGAAATATAAAAGTTATTTGGCATTTTTATGAATTAAAAGTAACAATTTCAATTACATTCAACAATAGCTACATTATTTATGTGTTTTTAGGTGAATTTTTTTGCACACGTGGAAAATTACTCTATTGGCGGTAAAAGGTCACATTCACCTTACCTCATCTCCGCCACCCTATAACTACCACTCCAAGCTGAGCTGGCAGCTGACTTTATATAAGGAAGCATGTCTGTACTTGAGCAATCATGTCATTTCTTTCCTGCACGTGTAGAGGGGCAAGTGAAGGGAAGGGGCAGTGAAACAGAGTGATCCTGAGCCATCTGTTCAGAATGAACGGACTTTGGTGTAAGATTATATGAAGCTGTACAGTGGTGTTAAAAGCTTTTGTGCCATGTGTGGATTGGCCTTTAGGATCATAAATAGGAAAAATTAATTAAGTGTGAATTAAGGTGGAAAACAAATAATACATACTGAAACAGGAAACTGACAATACTGGAGCTCTCACATGAATTAGGTACTTCCAAGATTATGGTACCTCCATACATTGTTGTAAGTCATTTACAACTTCAGAATTCAATTCAAAATCTGAAAAATAAAATAAAGTTATGAAGATATTTTTAAAATAATTAATTTTTTACTTCAAACTACAAAAAACTTGAAACAATAACAAAATTAAGCTGAAAATTATTTCGAACTTCCTGAATGGTAGATGAAATGTTCTCGGAGAACTAGCCGAGTGAGAACGTTTGTAACGCACGACATTTCGGCAGGCATATCCTATGCCACCATTGTTAAGTGACTGCCTGTCGAAACGTTGTGCGTTACAAACGTTCTCACCCAGATAGTTTCCTGAAAACGTTTAATCTATATACAATGCCGAAAAAGCCTTGTGACAGAACAAAACTATTTTTAAAAAAAGAAAATGATATTTTGCTCCTTGAGTGTCGATGAAAATTGGTAGTATTTACTTAGAGAAAAATAATAGAACAGTGTAAGTTGCTATGGAGATAAAAATAAATCAAGAGACTGTGGCTAACGGCGTAGACGCGTAGATCGGTTGCTTGGAATTATCATTGCTGAAATGAACTTTGCATCTTCAGAGATTACCCAGTTTCATTGTAGTTCGTAGAGGAATACGATAATATACAATAAACTAAAATTGTTTGAAACAAAAGGACTGAATTATTTAATAGTTATAATCAGTTCACAAATCATCAGTTATAAGTCTGACTGAATCTCAGTGGTTACACAAAAGTCTCCAATCTTCCTGAATGGTATCAAAATATTTTATCACAAAATGGAAAAGTAAAAAAAAAGAAGATGAAAAACAGGACATAAAGTTGATCCTGCTGTGTAATGGAAAATGTGATGACCATTTGTTATGTAAAAACTTGCAAAATTAATTGTGAAAGCACAAACAGTATATTCAAATAAACATTTTGTTTGCTATAAAATTTATTTATGGGAGTAATGGCGAAGTGTGACTGCATTCGACCCAAGCTTGCCACTAGGTTGACATGAGACTAAGCATTTACCAGAATTTCACAAAATTATTTGTTGCAACTTGTTTAACAATTACTATTATCGGTTTGTATAGTGAACTATTTTGACAAATTCTGCAAGAAAACTTGGAAATAGATAACACACAACACAAAAATTACATGACACAGTAGAAAGCAATGTAACAATGTAAGGTACTAGAGATATTTGAAACCAACTTCTCAGAAATGCTGCAAGCTTTTGTCATCAGTGCTTGCACTTAAGTAATACAGGGCATTCGCCGGGAAACGCAACCCACTGTTAGCGCTACAAGGAAGAAACTGCTCCCGGCGAGCGAGCGGTCAGTTTCCGGCATTGTTCGACCGTCGGCCGCGGACTATTTCATAATAATTACGCTTCATAAACTTCATAAACTTGTGTGCTAAGCATTTAAATGTGACGTAATTCATTAGCTTACCTTATAAAAGATGCTGGAAGTGTTGACCCTCTTGTGTAATGCACATTTCACATCTTCTGAACATATTTCGAGACACACGCTGCCCTAACTGACTTAATGATTTTTTGGGTGACTGTTCTAGTCGAAAAGCGATATCGTCAATTTTCTCCTCTGTGAGAATACGGTTGACCGACAGTCTCTTTTTGTTAAAAAATGAACCCGTTTCTCTTACTTTTTTAACCAGACGCAGAATTGTTGATTTAGCTGGCAGTAAAGCGCCAGGAAATTCGCGACGAAATTTACTGCGACACTTTTTAAACGACTTCTTCTTCAAATATGTATCGTAGAGAAATATTCTTTGTTGCAAACTGTAACGTACCATAATTTTACTCACACTCAAACACGGTACAGATTAATAAGAGTATGAAGCCCCAAACCAGCCAAACCACAAAGAAACGTTTATTCACAACACTGATTAATAAGAGACTGAAGTCACAAACTATCTATACTGCAAAGAAACCGTTCTTAACAATGTAAGGGTCACTGCACTGCACTGTTGGGGCAGCGGAGGTGTTAAACAGTGCGGTGATTCACGGTGCCGTGTGGCGGAAACTGCTGGCTCCACTGACCGAGCAAGTTGCCGACGGCAACAGACTGGGAGGGTAGCGTTTTCCGGTGAACGCCCTGTATTAATGATTTTTTTTCCCTAAATAACTTGAAAAATTTTGCTACAGTGACTTTGCTTTCTAATTCCCATGCTGCTTGTAGTGATGCAAATATTACTACTGGATTACTTAGGATTATGTTTCTCAATGTCATCCACAGTTAACATAATGCAAAGAGACCTTGAATAATCTGATCACATACAAAGCTACATATCAGTAGCTAGCAGGAACATGTAACACAACCTTGCCAGCTCATCCTCAGGACAAGGTGTTGGCACAAACAGAAGGCAAACAAGACTGCATGACTTTGAGTGGGGTAACTGCACAACAACAGTTGGAGGGTTATTGCATATAAATTATGAAAGATACTTCAGTGAAAAATTGCAGAAACTCTGCAATAATTACAATAAAATTAATAATTTAATCTTCCTTGGTGACTTGAACACCCAGATTGGAAAAGAACAAATATTCCATGCCACAAATAATGGGCATTTCCAGAGAAGTACAAGCAAGCAAAAATAATTCATAATTCAAGGATATTTGAAGTCTTCTGCAAACTTAAGATCTCTAAAAGTGCAAGAGGGTAAAGTCTCACCTATCATAAGAGACATGGCTATGGCCAGTATCTGGTTCTTCTTTTTGTGTTTGGATGGTTTTCTTTGTAATACACTGCCATTCATAAGACATCTGTTCAGTTTGTTCAATACTTTTCTTATAGCAATGCTCAATCTTTAACGTGGGGTTCAGTATTTGGCCACAACATGCTTGTTCGTGGATCAGTTTCTCATGAATAATTGATGCTATTCTGTCTAAGATAATACATTCATAGGCTCTACATAGGTGACGAAGATACAAAATCATCCCAAAACATTTTGGCTCTATAACTTCCTTTTTTGGTTTGAACAGTATTATCATCTGCAGTTTCTGCAGCATCTTTTAGAACTGCTGAGTTATTGTGCACATACTCATCAAGTTTACCAACAAATCTACTTTTGTGGATCAGATGTTTAATTTGTTCTGTCCTTATGTCTTCTGAGCTGGCAGCTTTATCCTCTTTCATTGGCAGTATACCTGCTGTCATTTCATCGAATGTGAATGATGTACCCATAAAATTGTTTTCACCTTCTTCCCATTTAATATCAGTTGATGGTCAATCCTAGTCATATGAGTGACTGGCGAAAGAGCATTTATGTCATTACCCAAGTTATTAATCAGTATCCAAGCCATTCTACTGTTGTGTTCCATGTTAACATAAGCAGTAAGTTTCATCTATTTTTACAACTCTTCCTTCAGATATACTCCTTATAGCATCTTTTCCACCATGTTGTTTGCTGATCATTGAAGGACTGGCAAATAACGAATCAACAGTATGAACAGTATTAAACTAACACTTCTAAGAATAAAGGCGAAGATTGTGATTGGGCTCAGAAGACTGCTTGCTGGGATATGCAGAGTTAGTGATTCATAATACCATTTCCTACTTGCAGCAGTACGGGTAGTGGTGGGGTTATCAGGCTTTTGCTCCAGCCAACTTTATCTTGCCCACGGAGCTTCCACCAATGTCCTCCTTTGACACCAAGATGAATGGGACTGGAGAGCCAGTTTAGGTGTTCAGCTTCGATGAAGCGCCCTTGGCTGCATATGGGATTGTACCACAGCTGCCCTCTCCATAGTTAGATCTACCTACTGAATTTTGGATCCCGTATATTAATGTTTCTGCTTGATATCAGGTACCTAGATTAGAAACAGACTGTCATTACATCGACATAAGTCCTGCTAAAGTACTTTGAAGTAGCTTTGGATGCAATCTGAAGGGCAACTACTAAAGCTTTAGGTAAGAACAAGTAGAAAACAAAGTAAACCTACTAATTTATTGACTGAAGCAATTTCAAGGACATTGAAGAGAAACAGCAACATTAAAATATCTTACATACCCATGTAGTTTAAAAGGCTTTTATTTACTTTAAAATGCTTTATAACTCATTGCCACAAATTAATAAACCTGTAGATTGGTTGGGTTGCAGTATGTCCCAAAGTAGGAATGCAAAGAAATGGGCCAGGCTTAAAAAAAAAAGTTTTACAGTACGTTATCTCAACTAGAAAATGCATATCTAGAGGATTTATGCTGGATAAAATTTAGTCTTTGTGTATTTATAAAGAGTTGGAGGATCTAGTTGAGACATTAAAATCTGTCAAGTGATTTGAGGAACATAATATTCTTTCTTAAATCAGTTGTTTGCATATATGCATGGATAATTAACGGTCTTATACAAACTCATCGTAAGTATAGTAATGATTTGATTCGATTTATATACAAAGAAACTCCATAACAAGAGTGAAGAGAAGAAGGTTATTGAGATGATAGAATATGCCATTGGTAAACAAAAGTCTAGAGAATACTGCTACCTGCAAACTTATTTCTGTAGAGATGGTGATATCAGTATATCCAGATACTTGTATGTGCCAGATATAACGCTCTGTTTCAAGTACCTGTGATGTTGAAGATGTTTTTATGTGAAGGTAAATCTGTTTCTGTCATAGACATGCTCTTCTTGAACTGGGGTTAATGAAAACTAATGTTGGAGAAAATTTAATGGCTTTTAAACTAACTATACAAAGGGTGCCAAATTTGCAGTTGGCATGGCACTGATTGAGCAATGAAGGTAGTTCATTGTCTCAATTGCACCTTACTATTAATACATGCATCTTGTTTGTAGAGTTGGATCAATGCCATGTTACACTATAAGGCACTGATCATGCCAGTTTTTACCTCTACTGTGATTTCAGGTCAGTAAGTTAAATGTTGAGGCACATACAACAGCATAATGACGAAAACCATTTGCTTATGTCACTGTAGATGTGGTAAGCCTATGTCATACAGCAGAATTGTGATAATACCAAATATTGCCGCTGTCAACACCAGTACTGTAAGAGTCTTGTCTAAGTGACAGTATTGAAAGTCTAGCCGAGTGGTTAATTTGAGTGATTTGTGGATGTCTGATGTGGTGGAACTCTAGAGGAGAGTATACTAACCTCATGGCGTTCATTTAGCTGCATAATATCTTGTATCTGGATATGAATTTCTTCTGTCCAGTGTGATACTAAAGAAGACGTAAAGTCAGGATTAATTTGACACCAGCAGATTAACAGGTTCAGCAACCCAGGATAAGGAAGATTAGCTGGTGTTAAGTGTCTAGTTGAGAATCTACCCTGATTAATGTTAACAGACAGCTAACAGTTTATAGAATCCCATTTAATGATCATTGAGGACTGTAAACAATACAGTTGATGAAATGGCCTGTAAGGATCTGTCCGGCTGTGCCTACGAACGATGCTTCTGCTTCTGATTGAAAATAAACTGAATGAGTCAAGAACTAATGGTTGGTTGAATGGATACTTAATGGCTAGATGGAATGCGTGTCCCCAAGATGTTATGAAGGCCTACGTGGTGTACAGATTGAGGCTAAGAGAGTTGGCCCACTGATTAGTTACCCGTAGTGACTTCATGAAAGTTACTCGCGGAATGAAAGCAAGAAATACGTGTTTAATTCAGACATAAACACCACTAGCCTGTTCACATCATTGCTGTTGATTGACTCAGTGCATCAGTATATAACAAGTACGCAGTGAGGTAGTGCTTACAAGCCTGGCTTCGCTGCCTCTCAATTCAGTGACTATTACTAAAATCTATAATTATTATACAATAAATATCTAGGATTCAAATATGACTCTGACAGTACAACAGCCACTAAAATCATTGTTACATTGAACACAGCAACTACACCCTACTACTGAGTGTGGTGGGTGAGCGGTTAAAACGCTCTGGTCTCGAATTCGGGAGGACGCCAGTTCGAATCCAGATTTGGGTTTTCCATGGTTCCCCCCAAATCACTCCAGGTGAATGTCGGAATGCTTCCTTCAGAAGGCCATGGCTGAATACCTTCCTGTTCCTAGTCCCCAGTCTCATCTTGCCTCTAATGGCCTCAACATCGACGAGGCGTAAACCCATAAGCAAAAAAATAAAAAAATACACCCAACCAATTAACTGTTATACAAATAACCTCAACAATAGTACTGGGAATTACAGCCAAGAAATTGGAATCTGATGATTTTCACTTAACCCTTCTCAAGTTCTAAAAATTCTATACATCATCTCATAAACAAATTTGTGGTGGTGAAAGAATAAAGAAAATGGGTGATGGAAAAATTCCAAATTTGATGTCATCATAGTGTTTGAATCACATATATCTTCTGATGTGTGAGATGTTTCATTGCATGTAGAATAACTTGTCTTACAGATAGATACCCAATCTAAAGTTGAGGTGGCGTTGAAAAAAAATTCCACGAATTGCTTAAATATTAATGGTTTTAACGTCTTCCCTCAATTTAAGGATAGTCACTTCAGAAGGAAAATTTATTGAGATCTGTATGTGCTCCTTTGAAAAGTACCCTCTCAGCATTCAAAGATTTAATAAATTTGCAGGGAAATACCCAAAAAGTAATTAAAATTATTTTTAACAGTTTTGTTGAACATGGCTGTTGCACATTTTAGTATCCTTCAAAGTCATACAGAGCAGGGAGGACAGCAAAGAAGCACCATTCTGTTGTTTGCCGTATGGGTTGGTGCTTAGTTTTGTTTGCGTATCGTGTATTATGTTGTCTGGTGATTTTGACAGTATTGTTTCTTCATAAACTTGGGCAGTGATCTTTTGATGTCTACATTAAGGGCCAGTTGAACTTAAGTAATGATTTCTTTATTTCTGCTCATTGGAGCAAAGGCTGTTAACATTTTTAAAATGGGAAGACAATTTATAAACCTGTGATTTACTCAAAATATCATCCTTAAAGGCTTATAAAAGCATAAAAATTCTCAGCCGCAGTTTTTCATGATAAGTATCAAAGTTCAAGCAGACTTCCTTATAATCACCGATGGTGGTGGTGATAAGAGCTGGTTGTGATAAGAGCTGGTTGTCACAAAAAACGTCAACAGAAACAAACAGACTCCATACAAAATAATGCCACTGCTGAGCGGTGCCAGAAATCCGTTGGTGGTACAGATCAAAATTGCAAAAGGGCATGCAGGCTATTTTAAGTCCTAAGGTGTTTGTTTTTTAAGTATGTAAAGTATCCTCATACATAATTTGCAATGGAGTGCACGCTCTAACAGAACTTTCCCTGCGCACCCATTTTTCCTTTTCTAATTAATTTTATCTTAATCATTTGAGTTCCCCACCCACCCATTCTTGTCCTTTATAAATTTTAAATTCTTTCAGTGTTTTTGATAAACTATTCAGCTCCCTCCTTGGTAATTTATTGCAATCCCTGATTCGATTATTTGTTCTCGAAAGGTTCATTTCTCTCAATATTTTTGGTTTAAATTTGAATAATATTTGTGAACTGATATTGCACAAGATCTATCAGCTTTATTTAATTATGTTATACAGGTTTTTGAAGGCTCCCAGACATTGAACACTGAATGTGTTTATCATCCTGGGTCACCAGTTTTCCATGAAGGCATGAAATATTGGTCTTGCTGCACGCGCCGTACAACGGACTTTAATTCTTTTTTGGAGCAACAAGGTTGTTGTAGAGGAGAACATGTGTGGACAAAAGCACAGGTACTGAACTATTTTTTTTAAAATTGTAAATTTAACACTACCCGGCTAACAATAAAGATTCTCTAAAATCTAAGATCGATAGAAGTTTTATCAAAGGAAAAACATTTAGGTGGTAAACTTGAGATTGGGTGTAGGTTCACCTATATTTATTTTCCTCTCCATAAGAATGTGTGAAATGGAGGACATGATCACAGCGATCTATATTCTTCTTAATTGTGGCACAGCATAATATAAAAAAAATGTCACTTACATAAAATATACAGAAGGGGATATCTGTTAAGGATAGTCTTGTGCTGTGGTGTACCTCATACTGCATCTCTTGTATGTGTTGTAAATTTCATATCAGACAAACAGCCATAAATTCCATCTCCTTGATTGATTTCCACTGCTTGTTAGTCCTAGGCCTGCTCTTTGTAGTTTTGGGATATCATTTTTGAATACAGGTAAATATTAATTTGGGTAATTGTGAAAACTTACATAGTGTCTTGTGCAGATTTTGGAACCTGATAACACGATATTACAAGTATCAGTTTTATATCAATTGCAGAAAAACGGATTATTATAAAAATTCTTCACGGGTGTTCTGCTGGATAAGTTCTTCCATTCACGATGTTTCGACAGCTACCTTTGCTGTCTTCATCAGCTGAAATGGTAGGTCAAAGTTGCTACTGATACAACATGTCACCAACTGTGAATGCCTTGCAATTCTGGATCATATAAATAGTCAGCAGCCAGCACTCGACTTGAGGCCCACTGTGGAAACTGTCCTCGTACGAGGCCAACAAACAGTCATCTGTGCCTCGGCTCTATTCCAGTGCACTGCGCTGACGACACAGTGACCAATGGGAGAGCAACTACCACAGTGGACCTCATATACGGCCGTTGAGTATTTATATGAACCAGAAATGCAAGGTATTCACAGTCAATGATGTGTTGTCACAGTAGCAACTTCGACCTACCATTTCACCTTATGGAGATAGTGGAGGTAGCTGTGGAAACGTCTTTTATGGCAGAACTTACCTGGAAGAACACCCATAAACAATTATCATCATCTGTATCCTGGGAAAGACTCAATTCTTACAAAACAGTATATGGATAATGGAAACAACGAAACTGCCCTTAGGCACTGAGAATATGATAGGATAGGGAAAGAAAAAACAGATACCCGTCACTTACCACAGATGAAGGCAGGAGGGTGAGACAAACATGTAAAAGCACAAAAAAAGCACTATATTTCGGCATGAACCATAATGATGTGAGAGGAAAGACATATGGCAGGGGTAAAGATGTGGTGACATCCCAACCCGCCACATGAATGAAACACAGGTATAAGGTAGGTGTGCGGCGATTCTGAGGGGTGAGAAGGAATAAAGATTTTGAAGAAGTCCTTGCAAGGGGCCCCCTGCACACCTACCTTATACCTTCTCCCCAAGATACACAAGGCTGGCAATCCGGGACAACCAATAGTTGCAGCCCAGGGTTCCCCCACTGAATGGATTTCAGCCTTGGTGGATCAACACCTCCAACCTTTGGTGCAGAACCTTCCTTCTTACATCAAAGACACACCACATTTTTTGGAGCGTCTGTCGAAAATCCCCAGTCCTCTACCCCTAGACTCCCTCCTTGTTTCCATTGACATAACCTCCTTTTACACCAATATTCCCCACCTTAAAGACCTCAGTTTCCTTCAACACTTCCTGGACATGCACCCTCCAAACAGTCTTCCTAGAACATCCTTTCTCATATCCCTAGCATCCATGTCATAGTACTCATCACTTTGTATTGATATGGAAAGATGAAGGAAACACGACAGTGAAAGGGAAGTGGACTGAAAAGCAAAAAACCTACATAAAAACACGCACAAAATAACACAGTATTTAGGGATTTCTCATTATTCATTAATATTAATGATGTTAAATCATGTGGCTACATCTGTGCGTGTGCCTGCACTCTACTCGGCCATGTGAATGGTTTGTTTTCTACCATTAGGTTCAGATTGGAGGTGGTGGGGGATGATAAAAACAGTCTCGTTGTAAATGTTACAGTTATTGAAAGATTAATTTCATTTTAACTAAGATGCACATTTCCATACAACACCAACATTTCTTCTACCCTTATATAATGTTACCATTCTCTCATTGAAAAACGTGAACTTCAACAAAATCACAACGATATTAACACAATTTCTAAAATACAGTTCCCCCTTTCAACTCTCTGGTGTCAGTTATTTGCAAACGGAATCAAAAATGTTATTACATGATAATAGGATTGCCTGAGAAATGTGAAACTATTTAATATTTTTTCTTAACCTTCAAGTTTCTCTTTACCTTTTACCAATTACTCATTACTTGGTTTTTCCCTTAAGTAAGCTTTACTAATACAAAACATGTCCTTATTTTCGCAATTACTGGCCAGAGATTCATTGACTAGAGAATCATACAATTATCACAGTCACATTTTTTAGTTACGACCTCCACAGGTACAGATATTCTCATTACCATCCAGTTTTTACATTGTATTAGGAAAGTTAGTTTTCTTCCTTATTTCGGAAACCGCTACTTCACTAACACTAGTATAATTGAATATAATCCTAACTATTGTTTCAGTTAAGTCAAATTCATGACATACTTTTGTTACTCATGTCAGATTATGACACAACAGAATTTTTTTTAGATTGAACTAGGATTTAATAGTAATAGTTTTTATGAAAAAATTATATTTTTTTCTTTGGCATGGATGCAGTTGAATAACAATTTCTCTTAGAAGGGGGGGGGGAGTTTGGGTTAACTTGATGAAGAGAGAATACAGTGAGTTTGAACAGTGTAGATCGGGTTTATGAGTTGCTGCTACTAATATTAATCATTGCTGAAAAAGAATTTTACATTTTTGGATATTTGATTTCTCAAATATAGTTTCATGGGTTGATAGACAATAGGATGGCAATAAAGTTTGAACCTGTTAAAAATAGAAAAGACTGCATTCTTGGTTTGAGGACAGTAAATATTATAAGACAAATAAATCAACAGTTATGCAGCATGGTATCATGCAGCTGACTTGGCAATGACAAAAGTGTATTCACCACAGCAACTAGTATCCCGAAGGAAAAAAACACTTAACAGTAACGACGACATTACAACAGCACCACTAGCAGAGACGCAGGAATTTCTCAGTAGTGGTGCAGATGACGGAAACAGCTGATGTAATCCATTTCACCTCTGGCTGTTGGAGCCTCTTAAAATGATTTGGAAAAAGAGTGACTTTGTTGTTAATTATAAAGATACCAATTTTAAACATCAGCAAATTCACTGTTCACAAACTCTTATTTACTCAGTGCCTAATTCACAAAATAGTACCAATAAAATTGGGTGCTTTCACAGTTTTGGTAACTATTTTTTTGCGTGAGCTATTGTTGTTTTCTGGATGCTAACCTTTTAAATCTAAATAGATTTCAAAATAATTTTAGTATGTACTAATTTTAATGTTAGTGTCACTGTCATTTGTGCATATTAATCTGTTTTCATCTGGCAATAGTTTCTCTCTGCTTGCTCAGCATGGAGGGAAAAGACCAATTAACTGATGAATTGCTGCTTGTAGATGGTGTTACTTCACATACTGAATCAAATTTTACCGATAGCACAATTCCAGATCTCTGTATCATCCAGATAGGGTTTTTCTGTACACGAGTCATTTTTCTACCTCCACTCTGGAGAGAATTTTTTGGAATTTTCAGATAGCTCTCAGTTACATGAAATTATTCAACGAACACCTGGTACAAGACACACCACTATAGCTTCCACAGATGAGCTTATTACCTTATTGCTTACAAGGATGAAGGAATTTTTAATTTTTTAATTTTTTTTCATGGCATTTGGCAACGGATGCCATACAGCCAGCTCGATGTAATTATAGCTTTCAGTGTATATGTCATCATCCAGTATGTATATTGTATTTTTCCAATGTGTGGACGCCACAGGACGGACAGGACATTCACACAGACACACAACACTTAACCCTTTCCTCCCTGACGGTACTTATAAGTACCACTGTATTTACCACCATATAATTCAACAATACCAGTGTCCACTGCATTGTTAAGCCTGTTGATGTATTGTTGTATGATTAAGTCAGACAGTGACAACATTTATTTTTAAATTTTGTGGGTGAAATTGCCGAGAAATTAATTTTTTAAGTTGGGGCTTAACAGCATACTGACCAGAGTAACAAGTGGTACATTACAATGAATTTATAAATGATAATTTACTTGGTAAGTGTCAATTTCTGTTATTACTTTTTTAGTTTGAACATTTAACCATATATTTTTTACCTGAAAAATATGTTTTTCTAGGTTCTTTACTAAATAATCTAGAAAAACCAATGTGGACTTATAAGTATCGTCAGGGAGTTCTGGGTAGTTTTATACAGATTATTGGTCAATAGATTTAGCAAGTATACAATTGGTTTTATCATTGTTTTTGATATTTTCAAATGGATATTTTTATGAAATACGCTCTGATTGAAGCTCTTCTCTTAGAAATTTATAATTTATCAGCTCTTCTCTTAGAAGTTTATAATTTATCAAGGCAAAAATTAAGAAATGACTGGAATGTTCTCAGATTACTCATTAGGTCAAAGATTTGTCTTCGAATTGACTGAAAAAATGGAGCAATGCTGATGTTATCTAGTATTATCATTATTTTTCATCAGTTTCATTATTAAAAAACTGAAACAACTTTTGTTTGTGGGAGAATCAGACCCTACTGCAAGGGACTTTCTAACAATGTGCTGATGGAAAACTAAAAAGAGGAGATTGTGACAATGAATTTACGAACCTAGGTATTTGCTACTGGAAATGGAAGGATAAAAAGGTCATATATTTAGTATCAAATTTTCATGGCAGAAGTGAAACTCCACTACACTGGTTGGGGTCAATGGCAACTTCAACAGATGGGCCCTCTCTCGGGTTGGATTGGTGACCTGGTGGATCTTGGACCAGAGGGCCTCTCTGGCCGGTCATTGGGGGCCACCTCCGGCAGTAGGTCCCGTTTTGCCCATCCTGCCACCCTGTTGTTACACCACTAGTTATATGCAAAGAAAAAGATGGGTTGAAGTCGACAATTTCATGCTCAGGAGTCGTCAAGGACTACAATACCTTCATGTGTGGGGTTGATACTGCTGCTCAGCTGATGACTTTGTGCAATGCTGACAGAAGATTACCGAAATTATGGTAAAAATTGTTTTTGGGAATTCTGGATGTTGTATTTGTTAATTCCTATAACATAAATGGTCCTATATTTTAAAAAAGTCTGTAAATTTTTTTAGAAGATCCTTTGCACAAGGTATGATGACTATGAAGGATATCGGTAAGAAGAAAAGGTCATCTATATATAATTCACCAAGCCCTCATCCATTCAAACAACACAAGTCATACTATTCCACAATGAGAGATGTAAGATTGGGAAGCAAGGTATACACTATCCCTAATTTGTAAAAATCAGATGAAGATGTGAAGTATGTATAACCCTTTCCTACCGGCTATTGGAAAAAAAGGGAAATTTATAATTTCAATTATATATTTGTATAAAGGTACTTAAAATTAAACACACATAATTTTTTCAATATTTTTTTTTTTTTTGATTCTAAGTGCTAATTTTTAAGCCGGTACTTATAAGTACCGTAAGGGACTTTGTGTATCACAGGACATACAGAAATAGCAATTGAAATCAATTATGTTCATATTGGTATGAAATGTTTGTTAAAAAAAACAATTCTTTTTGCTCATTCAGACACAAAAGACATTGTAGTGCAACATTTGGAATGATGTTTTGACTTTATTTTCTTCATTATCCCTTTCCTCCCTGACGGTACTTATAAGTACCACTGTATTTACCACCATATAATTTGACAATGACAGCATTATTTTTCAATTCTGCGTGAAATTGCCGTGAAATTAATTTTCTAAGTTGGGGCTTGACAGCATACTGACCAAAGTAACAAGTGGTACATTACAATGAATTTTTAGATGATAATTTATTTGGTAAGTGTCAATTTCTGTTATTACTTTTTTAGTTTGAACATTTAACCATATATTTTTTACCTATAAAATATGTTTTTCTAGTTTCTTTACTAAATAATCTAGAAAAACCAATGTGGACTTTTAAGTACCGTCAGGGAGTTCTGGGTAGTTTTATACAGATTATTGGTCAATAGATTTAGCAAGTATACAATTGGTTTTATCATTGTTTTTGATATTTTCTAATGGATATTTTTATGAAATACGCTCTGATTGAAGCTCTTCTCTTAGAAGTTTATAATTTATGAAGGCAAAAATGAAGAAATGACTGGAATGTTCTCAGATTACTCATCAGGTCAAAGAGTGGTCTTAGAATTGATTGAAAAAAAAAAAAATTGGAGCAATGACGATGTTATCTAGTATTATCATTATTTTTCATCAGTTTCATTATTAAAAAAACTAAAACAACTTTTGTTTGTGGGAGAATCAGACCCTACTGCAAGGGACTTTCTAACAATGTGCTGATGGAAAACTAAAAAGAGGAGATTGTGACAATGAATTTACAAACCTAGGTATTTGCTACTGGAAATGGAAGGATAAAAAGGTCATACATTTAGTATCAAATTTTCATGGCAGCGATGAAACTCCACTACACTGGTTGGGGTCAATGGCAACTTCAACAGATGGGCCCTCTCTCGGGTTGGATTGGTGACCTGGTGGATCTTGGACCAGAGGGCCTCTCTGGCCGGTCATTGGGGGCCACCTCCGGCAGTAGGTCCCGTTTTGCCCATCCTGCCACCCTGTTGTTACACCACTAGTTATATGCAAAGAAAAAGATGGGTTGAAGTCGACAATTTCATGCTCAGGAGTCGTCAAGGACTACAATACCTTCATGTGTGGGGTTGATACTGCTGCTCAGCTGATGACTTTGTGCAATGCTGACAGAAGATTACCGAAATTATGGTAAAGATTGTTTTTGGGAATTCTGGATGTTGTTTTTGTCAATGCCTATAACATAAATGGTCTGGTATTTGAAAAAAAGTCTGTAAAATTTTTAGAAGATCCTTTGCACAAGGTATGATGACTATGAAGGATATCGGTAAGAAGAAAAGGTCATCTATATATAATTCACCAATCCCTCATCCATTCAAACAACACAAGTCATACTATTCCACAAAGAGAGATGTAAGATTGGGAAACAGAGGTATACACTGTCCCTAAATTGTAAAAATCAGATGAAGATGTGAAGTATGTAGAATGAAGAAAATACAGTCAAAACATCATTCCTAATGTTGCACTACAATGTCTTTTGTGTCTGAATGAGCAAAAAGAATTGTTTTTTTTTTTTTTAATATCATGAGGCAAACATTTCATACCAATATGAACATAATTGATTTCAATTGCTATTTCTGTACATCCTGTGATACACAAAGTCCCTGACGGTACTTATAAGTACCGGCTTAATAATTAGCACTAGAGTTCCAAAAAAAAATTTGAAAAAATATGTGTGTTTAATTTCAAGTACCTTTATACAAATATATAATTGAAATTATAAATTTCCCTTTTTTTCCAATAGCCGGTAGGAAAGGGTTAATTGAAGCATGCTCAGCATCCACTTTTCCACTGTTCTAGCAGCCCATTCACAGTCCAATTTGTAGGACCTCTGATGATCCGATTTTCTGGTGTAAGACTGTTGTTGGACTGTGAAAGGGGTTGCGGTCTACATGTAGGACATTTTGTATGTGGTTGGGCTACCAAACAACCAGTATGATCCCTGCTGCCAAACAAGTTATGGTGTTGGATCTTGATTGGAGGAAACACACTACAAGTGTGCGATAAGGGCACTGGTGTGCCACTAGAAAGTACGAATGGAAAGGACAACTTGGACTCCTAATACTAGCATGAATGAGTGAGCTCATACTTCGGCAGTTCTACACAGTGGTCCTACAGGTTGAACTGTGAATATGCCTCTTTACATGATATGCAAGTTTGAACTTGTAAATTCGTGCTTATGTAATAACACCATTCAGTTCATTGTTACCTTCATTTGTAATAAAGGAAACAACCACACTTTTACTAGCTTAGTGACGATAAAGCGATTCTCGTACAAAGAGAAAAGATTATATACATCACAATATATACATATTGCAACGGAAACAGAACAACTGCTATACTTCTGCAATAAAAGTTGTGCATACAAATGCAGATATAGAATTTCATGCGGAAGTTCTGTACTTGTGGTTGTGGAACTCCGTTACACCCCTGATTGGGATGCACAATGCAAAGTATGAGTGACAGAAGATAGATTGGCTGCATGGCACAAAGAGTTAAAATAACTGAATGATAAAAAAAAAAATTACTCATACTTCATTTTGTTGGTAATTGTGGAGCATTCCCCCCAAAATGTTTCCTTAACTAAATGTACAGGCTGAATTATTGCCATCAGATTCAATGAGTTGGCTTGAACCACTGACTCAAGGAGTAATCAAGTAACAAAACTGAAGGATTGGCACCGATTAGCACAGCATTGTTTAACAGATTAAAAACTCTATAGAAAATCTCATTATCATTTTATATTTACACATTATTACAGTGCCGCACAGGACGATGTTTCAGATGCAACCATAAAAAAAGTTTTTTAAAAAGCATATTTTCCAAAGACTCATTTGTATTTGTTACATAAATTAATTCACTGTATTAAATGATTATTTTATAGTAGCTGAAGAATAAATTCTCTATGATGTCTCATTCTGTGCTAATGGAGTGACAGTACTCCTACAATTGTACCTATGAAAACAGACGGATTGAGTGTGTTAAACTTGCTAGCTGCTTTTCTTGGATTTATTAAAATATAAATGCAAGAAAAAACTCGGTTATGGTATCATCTTTTTGTAAACAGATTACAATTAGATTGTTTTAAAATTTAAAGATTAGCATTAATCTTCACACATTAAAAACTTTACTTTTTAAAATGAAACTCCATTTACCAGCATAAGAATAGGTATGTAATAAAAATATTGTATAAACATATGTATATAATTTGCAATGTTTTGTATTACTTTATTTTTCTCTTGATATATTTTCATCTTAACAATTCAAAACTATTACAATGAAGTGCCTCAGTATTTGGCTTGCTGATTTTAAAATTGGAAGTTCTTTGCAGAATTTTCTCTTATTTTTTGTTGTATAATAGTTTGTGAATGTATCAGCTTTTTATTTCTTTAATTCATATTTAGATTTCATTTTTGTTCATACAGATTTGAAAATGATGTTTTATTGAATTCTTTCTTTACTGTTTTAGCATTTTAGTAGATGTTACAGAACCAAAATAATATGTCTCATTAATTCCTTATGTAGATTCAATGATTGTTCTTATGTTATGAAGGTTGTCCAGAAAGTAGCACCTATTTAATAATTAAAAACTGCCCAGTATTTTTTTTTTTAAAAAAGAAACTTTTTATTTTACATAACTTAAATTGCTTTTCTACGTCTGGTAACTTCAGGGTCCCGGATCCAAACCCTTGATCGTATGGGCTATGTCAGAATGCTCTTTGTTTCAGATTCCACATTAAACTCTAGATCCAACCACAGCAGGGGTGGAATGTGCACAAATTTGAAACTCTGTCAGCAGGCCACATGACCATACAAATTTACTTTTACTGTGTAAATTCAGACTCTTGTATACCATGTAATGGGTTTTTGTATCTCTTCCTCATATACCTCTGTTGCCAGTTCATTGAGAAGAGTCTTTTGTAAAATGGAAATCAGTATGGGAATGATCTGGTTGGTTGAAAACTTCCCATTTAAATTTGTTCTGAAGCAATTGTGTTTATCCAAGTAGTTGTGTTTGTCCTGTAGTGTGAGGCCTGGCATTGTCACGGAGAAGAAGCATGACACCACCAGACAGTATACCTCACCACCTATTTTGAATTGGCTGTCACAATTTCTTTAGAGTTGCACAATATGCATCGGTGTTAACAGTTGCTCTTGGAGCTTGAAATTAATGAGCGAAACAATTGGTCCTAGAATACACTGGCTAGGAGTTATGCTGATGTTTCCTTCTTGTACGCTTTGGATTTAGTTGGTGAATGAGCATGGTATCATTCCGTTGACTGACATTTGCTCTCAGGAGTTGAATAATAATAATAATAAACCCATGCTTGATCCCCAGTAACAATATTTATCAGGAATGAGTCTTCTTCATTGCTCTACTGAGCATGGTGGGCGAGTGGTTTACCCTCTGGCCTTGCAATTGGGAGGACGCCAGTTCGAATCCCCATTTGGGCATCCAGATTTGGGTTTTCCATGGTTTCCCCAAATCACTCCAGACATGCCGGGATGCTTCCTTCAAAAGACTATGGCCGAATTCCTTCCCGTTCTTTGTCCACAGTCCCATCCCACCGCTAATGACCTCGATGTCGATGAGGTGCAAAGCCATAAGTAAGTAAAGTAAGTAGTTCATTGCTTTAACGCTCCAAATAATACAATGCCACACTCGGAGGCTTCATTTTGTGTTTGTCATCAAGCATGCAAGGGAGCCATCATGCACAATTTTTATTGTACTTCAAATGATATTTGATAATTTCATGATAAATGATACATTAAAATTGATTACTAATTCCAACCAGTGTGATACACTAATCATTCTTTGATTTATTTGACTGAATTGAGTAATGACCGACAATCCTGTTCGTTCATCATCGCTGTGGATTTTCTCTCTTCCCAAGTTAAAGTTTCAATACCATAGGTGTACAAATGATTCATCCATTGCTTGTCTCCATAAACCTTTTTTATTTGATAGTGACTATCATGTGGTTGCGTATACCTTGCATTAAGGAATCAAGTGACATGTCTCACTTCGCATTGGCAGCATTATCAATATTTCTAAACACTCACTGAAAAAAAGAAAAGTGATGGAACATAATCTTGCATACAGTCAACAGAAACTAGTTAACCTTGAATGGTGACATCTTTAGATGCCAGCTTTCTACAGTGCACAAATAGGTACTACTTTCTAGATTGCCCTCATAAGAATTAAATCCTTACAAATATGTAATGTGTTTATTGTTTCCTACAGGATAGTAATGTGGAAAGAGTAAAATGCCGGTATGACTGGCATCAGACAGCTAGGTGGGTTGTTGTGTCAGTATTTGCCAAGAAGTATGATCCTCAAAAATCAAGAGTCCAGTTGAATCCCATCCGTCTCAAGATTCATTTGTTTTTTCCCGAAGGTGAAAAGACATTTGATCTGGATGTAGAACTGAAAGGGGTAAGGATACATTAGAAACCAGAACTTTCTTATGATAATTATATTCTTATTGCAATATCTGTAGCTATCTTTTTTTCCCCTTAGGTTAGATTGTTTCAGAATCCCAGTTTTTAATAAACTAGTGATCGCCCAATGGTCGAAATTCGACCGTAATGCATTCTTGTTCCATTGACTAATGCTTCCTTTGTTTTTAAGTTTATGATCAGCAAAATGATGTAATTAACTTTCAGTACTAACTTATGTGGTGGCAAACCACTAATAGTTAAAGAATTCAAAAGCTCTATTGGATAGTTATTCATTTAATTGTTATCATCACAAATTGTTTTATCATAGCTATGTTTCCTGTTCACCTGATTTTCGATTAGGTAATTCAGTATTAATTAAAGTGCAGTCATCATTTTTAGTTACCAAAATAACTAACTAACTTCAATATGTTACCTGAGAGTATGTTTTCAGAAATATTTCCGTACACCACATTAATAATATTGTTTTAATTTCATATTAATTGCTGAGGTATCTCAATAATATTTTCACCAAACTGAGGGCCTCATCATGACAAACCTTTTTTGAAACGTCATGTCTAAAGAGAATGAATCCTGGACCACAGTACAATCTAACTGTACACATATGTTATGAGGATGCCCTTATAAAACACCCAATTGGTCGCTGTTACTGTGTTTATTTTAGCTTTTTATCTTATTGTTTCTTATTTCTTATTGTTGTGGTAGGCTACATTACAACCTAAACGGTTGGGCCTAATAATTTTAGAATGATTATAATTTGTTTTCTGTGAATAATTTAAAAGAGCCTTTTGCTGCTAAAAATAGCCTTTCTGCTACGAAACGAGCTGTTCGCATACCTTTGTATTTCATTACTCAGGGCGCAAATTCCTTACTTCTACAGTTTGTCCGTTCTTCTTTCATTAACACATCGTTCTAGCCATATCCAAATGCCATCAAACTGTTTTAGTTTGTAACTATTGATGACAGCAGGATGGAATGAACAGATGAAGCCAATGAATAAATCTTTTGGGCACTGTGATTGGATGTTTATCCTTGTATTTAAGATGACTGTACCAAATGATTTCTCTTATTTACGCTGGCCACTTCATTTTGCCCCCTATCAAGTCCTGTGCGTCCAAATAAACTTCATAAAATTGACGTCTAGACTGCCTCATCCCTGCCATATTCAGTAGTTTGCACAGTGACGTATGTCATTATACGCACTTACAAAAAATATAACTTACTTTTAAAATAACTAAATAACCGTTATATGGTATATTCACTATATAATAAAAACAAAGATGCATTTAATTACTCACTTTTTTGTTAAAATAAACTAACCATGCCATTAATTGCCAGTCTTTTATATTTCGAAATACCTCTGGTTGTTTACAATGTACATCACTGGTGTATAGTCAGCTTACACGGCCGATGAAATAATAGATGTGACAAATCGTGCAACATAGCCTAAACGTTAGCTTTCTGCTCTCCTTCTCCATATATAAACTTTAAGTATGATTATTATATATTTTTTTTACTGTTTGTTCAAAGATCACATAATACCTTATTAACTTGACATTGGCAGAATTGCTAAGTGTCGTTGCCATTAAAAACACAATTGAACATAAACAATGAATTTTTTGTTTAATTTAATATATTTGTAACACATATATAAATTTTAGCTTTCTGCACTTCTTCTCCATTTAAACTTTAACTGTCCCAAATCTCACACTCCTCCGTGTGTGCAATATTCTTAAGAAGGGATCTGAAGTTTTTGCTTCATGTATTAATATATAGATTTGCCTCTGATTTTTATTGTACTGTTAATTCACACTTTGCAATAAATTAAGGTTAGCATGGTAGTACACATCAAAGGCCATGCATTGACTGACTTACAGGGTCAACACAAGGGGGGGGGGGGGACACCAATAGACTTTTCAGTGCCATCTGTTGTTCGATGAACTTTAACAATTTATCATACACATTGCAACTGTTCAGCATGTACATATTATGCCCATGTTTCAATAAACATGGTCCTTGCAGCTGTTGCAGTTTTTTTCTGCTAGTTTAAGGTCTGCAATGTTCCTGTACTTCTTTATATGTGTGAAGGGAAGCCTTGACTGTTTTCTTTTGCTGCCCACAACACAAATGGATTTTCCTGTTTGAATTTGTCAGAATAATTAATTCCATTAACTAAACCAGATTTCATTTTATTCATATCTTTGTTATTTTATGACTGTTGCTTCAGTGCCACATAGAACCATTAACCAGCACAGGACCAGCTAATAAATAAATTGTGCTCGTATTTCATATTAAATTTCAACCTGTAAATAGCACAAGTCAGTTCTCTTCCAGCCATATTACATACGGAAACAATTCTGTGAATTGAAATGAAACTTTAGTGATGTTCTTTATGAGCTCAAGAGGTTAATCCTCAGGCATAACATGCACAATGTATTTTTCACAGTGATGATATAACTGTAATATGTAGTTATTTCTGCATTTCCTGGTGTACAGCACGGGTACTTTGGTTTTGTCAGTAATAATAACCTCTCGTGTATTTGATGAATATGAACAATTTTTTACCCAGTGTTCATTTACTGTCACATGAAAACTTGCACCAGAGTCAACACACCAAACATGTTTACATAACCTGCCGGATAGAAAACCAGCACTTAAACACATTTGATTTCTTAGATTCTTCTAATTTTGCCAACATTGTACATTGATTTCTATAATTCCAGTCTGTTTATATCAGTAACAAGTGATGGATTTGACTTTTGTGATTTTAACATTTGACTAAGACATTTGCACACCATAATTTCCACTTTTGTTGTGTCTGTTGCCTGGCTTGCATTTATGGTCCTGCCATTGTTTAGAAGTGAAAGCAGTTTGTGTATTTGATTCATTTGAATCTGGCAAACTAGGCAGCAATAGTCAGCTGATCCATTCTTTGTTTATCCTGAATCTGGTTCCACTTTGCAATGTCCCAATTATTTGTGAACATATGATCTCATTGATTCTCAATTATTAAGCCTTTTGATATGAGATGATGAGGCATGGTTATTCTTCGCCATACATAGTTTTAAGCTGCACCCATATAACACTGGATCAATTGTAAGAATCAACTACACCTTTGCCTTCGCATCATCTGTGGCTGCAATGCTTGCAACTGTGCTACCTTCTTGCTTTTTAAGCCTGACATACCTTCTAACACCAACATATTCACCACCGCAAAAGCCCACTTGTCATAGTTCACTCTGCCTTTAAGCTTAGGGATGTTAACTGCAAAATTTGAGGCCATCGTCAAGTGTCCAATGAATTATTTCATCATGACTTTTCCTATTTTTTTTTATTTTATTTTTTTAATAATATTGACGAAAATAATGCTGGGACAATAACCTAATAAAACATATTGAATTCCCAACACAGATAAAACTATATTTTGACCTTCTGTTAAACAGTGGTCATACAGTTTCAGTAGATGGCGGCAGTGACAATAAAAGCAATGCGTATTGTGATATGATCTGTGTCAGAAACTCTGGCAGTAGATTATTAATACTACATGAAATTATTATTAGTTACACAGTCCAGTTAAATTAACGTTACCACTGCCTACTTTTAATGTCAAGAGAAAAAAACAATTCCAAAAGGCACATGACAGCACTAGCAGTGGAGGGCAAGTAAAGGATGTCAGATGGAAAAGGAAAACATTCCAGTTGTTGGATGTAATGAAAAAATGGAGCTTTTTTATCTGATGTCCAAAAAGAAAATAATCATTGACTCCAGGCCAAGGGTGGCAAGCATTTCTGAAACTGCTAGTTTTGTGAACTGTTCACATGCCACCATGCTAACTGTACTCTGCAGTCCAAAATCAGTGATGTCGCAAACATTGTGTTACAACAGACCACAGATGACAGACGTGAACCGGTATGAAGATACATTCTGCAAAGAGACGTTATAGGATTGTTGGTGGTTTAATTAATACGATAATTAAGTCGTCCACGATAAGGTTCAGTTTAAACTTTCGTTTATTTTCAGAAAACACGTCAACAATACTGTTTACTTTCATAAAAACAATTCAGAGGTTGCGTACAACACTTCTTCCACAGATAATACAGTTCACGGCCATCTCAAACTGAATTGGTGAAAAACTTTGCCGAAAAACTAACTCTGCCTTGGATGATCGCTTTATATAAACTTCACCGAAATTTCTAGAACACTTCAAAAGATTCCACCAGATATTTCTCGAACATTGACAATACTTAAACAATTGAAACTTATTAAAAAAACAATCAGAATTAATACATAATGGTTTGACGCATTGTCTGGAACTGATTCAGTCCTGCAATCGTCGGCCTGTGAGTTGGCAGCCCCACAGCCCGCTAAGTCTGGACAACTGCAGAAGGGGGTTTTAGTGGTCAGTAGCTCCAACGTTAGGTGCTTTATCGAACAGCTTAGGGAAATGGCGAAGAGGTCGGGGATGAATTCCGGTATCCATTCATTGTGTATTCCGGGGGGGGGGGGCTGATCCGAGATGTGGAACAGACCATCCCGGATGCCATTGAACGGACAGGGTGCAGCCAGCTGTGGATTGTGGCTCATGTCAGCACCAATGATGCTTGCCGCCTAGGGTCGGAGGTTATCCTCTCGTCCTTTGGGCGACTTGCAGAAAGGGTGAACTCTGTGGCCATTGGCCGCAAGATTTCTGCTGAGCTATCCATCTGCAGCATTGTCGATAGGACTGACTGTGGACCTCTGGTTCAGAGCCGGTTGAGGGGCTGAACCATAGATTACGGCGCTTCTGTGATAGTCATGGCTGCAGATTCATTGATCTTCGCCCAGGGGTTGAGTCTTGTAGGAATCCCTTGGATAGATCAGGGGTGCACTACACACGGGAATCGGCTACATGGGTGGCAGGGGCCATGTGGAGTGCATTGGGTTTTTTTAAGCTGAGGAAGGATGACCCTGAGGAGGAAATTCAGTTGCAGACAGCCAAGATAAATTCAGCAGCGCGTGTTAGGGGTAGCTTAAAAGAATCCCGAACATTAAAAGTTATAGTAGTTAACTGCAGAAGTGTTTGTAATAAACAGCCTGAACTCGAAAACATTATTCGTAGTACAGATTGTAGGCTAACTGTCTCTATGACGGCTAGTTGTTGAATACTGATTTTAAATTATTCAGTCCCTTATAGAACACATACATGCTCATTAATTAAATAAAGGGTTCTTTTGCCGCGGTCGCCAGGTTTTAGGTATTATTCTATCGCCGGGTTAATGAAATACAAATAGTTCCACAGTTTATGAGGAACTTCTACTCACAAAACTTTATTCTAGTAATTAAATTCTGCTACTACAACCCGACGGAAAATACCACCACCAAACTTAATAATTAATATAAGGAATCGAACTTCTCCGAAGATCACAAGTTCGTGGGATACAAGAGTTTCAAATACCAACAAAATCCTCCACACTCATTAACGTTCTTTTAACACCATGCAGTCACTTAAAAAAAAACATTCGATTTCAAATCATAAGTTCCCCTTGTTACACGTCTACATAATACACTTTTCCAAGTCCACCACACTTTCAACTGTTAGACCGAAAATGTTACTCCGTGCGACCTTCTCTGACGGAGGTCAAAGACAGACTCCCTGCTACTCAAAGATGATATATTATTAACAGATGGCGTCTGCTGTAGATATTACATGGCGCAGACGCTTGTTATGTTACACTCCCTACCTAACACCTTGTGATAATTGATCAGGTCTGACATGATCAATTATCAGAACAAGAAAAAGAAAAATAATTTAAATTCTGCCCTGGTGGTTTTCCGTTTTACATTGACAATATTTTACACATTAAGTTCAAGAAACATGTAAGAAAAATATTACACACAAGAAAAATCAGAAACAATAAACATAAGAGAAAAAAAAAACCA
The DNA here is from genome assembly GCA_031002005.1 of Vandiemenella viatica. Lineage (NCBI taxonomy): Eukaryota > Metazoa > Arthropoda > Insecta > Orthoptera > Morabidae > Vandiemenella > Vandiemenella viatica. Next base: position 327,608,593 of record JARYHS010013630.1, on the reverse strand, counting down.
CAGAACACAAAATAGAAAAAAACATGAATTGGTATTCAATTGCAAGTTGAACAACTTGCTGCCAGAAGCATTGCTTCCGATATAAACACAAGCTGCACTCAGGTCAATGACCTGTACACATTTATGCTCCAAAGCATCACATCACACGCGTCACTTTATTCACTTTACCACACTTCTTCGAGCTGCTATATTGCTGTTCGCGCCTTCGAAGGTAAGGGAAAAGTAGGATTTATAGTAGTACAGAGATTTTCTCTCGAAAACAGGATTGATAATTGAAAAAAAAAAAAACATAGAAATAACAGGATAGGATTACTTTTTTTTTCCATCTGGTCACAATCGGGTAATTTAACACTTGTTTGCCCACGCTCATTAGTTTTCCACAGTATGGATTTTCTGTTGATTTCATTCTCCTCATTAGTTTTCCACCGTATGTATTTTCTGTCAATTTTATTCTTCTCACTAGTTTTCCACCATATGTATTATCTGTCGATTTTATTCTCCTCACCTACAAACTGAGACTGCTTTGCTATACCAGTAACTCCCTGATATTTCTCGCCATCGAAAGTAAGTGATTCTGACAGGTTATCACGTTCCAGTGCGTGACACAACTCACCCATTTGTTCTTCCGCACTCGCTATTGTTGCGGAGGTAGAATCTTTTGTGGCCCGGGTTCCAACAGTGCCCCGGTATATGCTAGTATGCGCCAACTGTCGGCTACTGCTCCCGCTCCTGTCACTAGTGTCAAAGCCATATGGCTGTAGTACTGCTCTGATTCTATCCAACTTTACTTCTCCGGTAATTACAGATAAAAATCCCTCCACTTCAATTTTTATAGCCTCATTCTCCTGTAATTTAGCCTTCTCCTTCGCAAGGGTGTCACAAAAAATTCCATCTGCTACCTCAAAAATTTTCTCTTGTATATTTTTTTCTACAAACTCCTCTCGACATTCTTGAACCTCTGTTTCCACGGCCGTAACACCTTTATAATCTGTCTCACCTTCATCCTTTAAGACCTTCCCTAATATAGTATCAAACATAAAACTTCTTCCTGAATTTTCTCTTCCGTAATCCTTCGCTTGCGGTTTGTGAAATCACGGAGGCATCTGGCGTCTTAACCTGTTCTGTTAACTCGGAAATTCGAGTGGACAACTTCTTCAACTGCCCGACCCACAAAGCACCATAATCGTCAAGTTTTCTCTCTAACTCTACTATGTGCAATTTTTGCTCCCTTCCCATCACTTTGAGTTTACCATTAAGGGTTTCGAATTTGGAATCAAATTTAAAATCCAAACTATCATTTAGGGTTTGAAATTTGGAATCAAACTTAGAATCAAAATTATTATTTAGGCTTTCAAATCTATTATTAAATGTTTCACAAAACTTATCCAGCATGTCAGCCACTTTTGACTCCGTCTCGTCACCCATTTTCGGTATGTCTAAATTACAATTTCACCGGGAAAACTCCAATAAAATCAATTACCTAGTCGCTTTACTTTTCCCCTCCGATTCACAGCAAATACAATCAACACAACGCCGCTATTCACAAAACGAGTTCACCATATCAGAATTAAATGCATGCAAACTGGAAACAAACTACTTCTGCAGCGTAAATACTCCAGCGCCTGGATTGTTAATATGTAGTAAGTGTCACTAGAATGACAAAGGAATTGGAATTGGAAATGGAGAGAAAAACCCAACTCGGTTTTCCTTCCTATGTGTGACTTGAAATTACAGGAAAAAAAATTAAAAGAACGGGACGGATAGGGAGAGACGCTTGGCAGCAAATTGCAAGCAGCAGCCAGCCCACACTTAGCTTTCCGTGTCTACACTCAGGTCTGCTCGGCTGCTCTCGGGTTGGCTCGGAGCTGCTCCCACTCGGCTTCCTTCGGCTGGTCCCGGACACCCTCGTGAAAGTCCGCTCTGCGTAGACGTCGGCCGCCTGTCGACTGCTCTCGGCTCCGCTCAGAAATGCTCGTCTATTTACTCTGTCCTCCACTGGGCTGCGCCACCTCCAACTGGTCTCCAAGTAGATTATCTTCACTCGATGTCTTTGACTCACCACCTCGTGGTGCTGTGGTGGTATATCTTTCACTGTGACTATTGTCGTCTCCGCTTTCAATTGTCGCCTTGTTCGTAATTTGCCGTAATTTATCTTCTTTCCTCTTTATCCCTGTGTGTATGCTCGGGAATCGAAAGTTTATTTCTCCTCCAGATGCCTATTTCACCACACGTACTGTCACTGAGTCGCCATGTAGGCTAACTGTCTCTATGATGGCTAGCTGTTGAATACTGATTTTAAATTATTCAGTCCCTTATAGAACACATACATGCTCATTAATTAAATAAAGGGTTCTTTTGCCACGGTCGCCAGGTATTAGGTATTATTCTATCGCCGGGTTAATGAAATACAAATAGTTCCACAGTTTATGAGCAACTTCTACACACAAAACTTTATTCTAGTAATTAAATTCTGCTAATACAACCCGACGGAAAATACCACCACAAAACTTAATAATTAGGATAAGGAATCGAACTTCTCCGAAGATCACAAGTTCGTGGGATACAAGAGTTTCAAATACCAACAAAATCCTCCACACTCATTAACGTTCTTTTAACACCATGCAGTCACTTAAAAACCACATTCTATTTCAAATCATAAGTTCCCCTTGTTACACGTCTACATAATACACTTTTCCAAGTCCGCCACACTTTCAACTGTTAGACCGAAAATGTTACTCCGTGCGACCTTCTCTAATGGAGGTCAAAGACAGACTCCCTGCTACTCAAAGATGATATATTATTAACAGATGGCGTCTGCTATAGATATTACATGGCGCAGACGCTTGTTGTGTTACTAGATGCTGATATCGTAATAGGCACAGAAAGTTGTTTAAAACCGGGTATAATTTCTGCCGAAATTTTTAATAGTAACATAAACATTTTCCGTAAGGATAGGTTGCATTCCCAAGGAGGTGGTGTATTTATAGCTGCTAGTAAGTACCTACCATGTAGCGAAATAGATGTCCATACTGCCTGCGAAATCATATGGATCAAGCTCAACGTAGCTAGGACAAAACTTGTGATAGGATCCTTCTATCGTCCACCCGATGCAAGCGTAAATATTGCCGCGGCCTTGAGAAATAATGTAAATAATATAACACGGCAATTTTCGGACCATACAATAATGTTAGGAGGTGACTTTAACTTGCCAGATATCGACTGGACTAATTACTTCACGTTACTGGGGGCAGGGATAAAGCAGCTTGCGAAATCATTCTAGACCTCTTCTCAGATCACAATCTTGAACAGCTCGTAACTGAACCAATGCGATGCCTCAATGGTAACGAAAATATTTTAGATATAATTGTTACAAATAGGCCTGAACTATTCACGGATATTTCTACCACCGCATGAATAAGTGATCACAAAGCTGTAATTGCTACAGTAAAACTAACAACCACACGCAGAAAGAGAAAAAGAGAGGATCGTTTACAGATTCGAAAACGCTTCAAAAGAGTGTTTTAGAGCGTATTTGAGGCATAATTACCACACCTTCTTAGTAGCAGGAGGCACCGTTGAAGAGAGGTGGCATCGATTCCTACATATATTCGGGGATGGTATGAACTTGCATATACCGAAACGGACAATCAGGGAAGAGAACGATCCTCCATGGTACACACGGGAGGTTAAAAGGTTACTCAAGAAGCAAAGGAAGATACATGCACGATCAAAAAGGACGATGCATCGGACTGATTTAGATAAGTTAGAGGAGATAAGGGGACGTGTTAAGAATGCGATGCGTGAGGCCTTTAATAACTTTCGTGATAATTCTCTCTCTAAGTGCCTCACTGAAAACCCTAAGAAATTTGGGTCGTATGTAAAAAAAAGTTAGTTGTAGTGGGAACAATAAGCCAGTTCTAATAAAAGACGGACGGGGAGTTGAAGACAGCCGCGACAAGGCTACCGTATTTAACACCGAATTCAAAAATTCATTCACGCAAGAAAACATGGAAAACATCCCCACTTTACCACATCGTGTGGAATTAGAGATGGATCCGATAGAAATTGATAGTGTAGGAATTGTAAAGCAATTAAAACTCCTGAAGTGGGGTAAAGCGCCGGGTCCCGATGGTATACCGGTAAGAGTATTTTCCGAATACGCGGAGGATATTGAACCATTTCTGTCAGATATATTCCGTAAAGCACTAGAAGAGAGAAAAGTACCTTCTAGCTGGAAAATAGCCCAGGTAATTCCCGTTTTTAAGAAAGGAGATCGCAGTGATCCTAGGAATTATTGACCCATATCTCTAACATCGGTCTGCAGCAGAATTCTGGAACATGTCGTATGCCCGAACATAATGAAGTTTCTAGATGAGAACGAGTTACTTACACCATGTCAACACGGATTTCGGAAGAAGAGATCGTGTGAAACACAATTGGCTCTATTTTTCCACGACATAATGAAAGTTATCGATGCAGGTTCGCAAGTTGATGCAGTTTTTTTTTTTGGATTTTCAGAAAGCTTTTGATTCTGTGCCACACAACCGACTTTTAGCGAAGATTCGAGCTTACGGTATTTCGGCTCAGATTTGCGAGTGGATACGTGATTTTCTAACTGGTCGATCACAGTATGTCGTTGTTGACGGGGAAGCCTCTTCTAAGATAAATGTTACTTCGGGTGTTCCTCAAGGAAGTGTAACAGGTCCACTTCTTTTCTTAATATTTATGAACGATCTAGGTGACAACGTCAAATGCTGGTTGCGATTGTTTGCCGACGATGCGGTTATATATAGGGAAATAAGGTGCTCCGACGATTGCTTAGAAATCCAGCGTTGGATGTTATTTTCGATTGGTGCCGTAAATGGCAGCTTACACTTAATTGCAAAAGGGCAAGGCAATGCGGATAAGTAACAGGAAGAATCAGTTTGTTCACGAGTACAAAATAAACAATTCAGCTGTTGACACGGTTGATTCCGTGAAGTATCTGGGGGTGATAGTACAAAGTAACATGAAATGGGACATGCACATAACTTCCGTCGTAGGCAAGGCTAATTCTAAATTACGATTCATAGGTTGTATTTTGAGGAATTGTAATGCTCAAACAAAGGAGATAGCGTATAAAACATTAGTGCGGCCGCATCTGGATTACTGTTGTGGGGTTTGGGATCCATATCGCAAGGTTCTGATTGGCTCAGTTGAGAGGGTGGAGAGGAGAGCCGCTAGATTCGTGACTTGTTGTTACAGCCCTTATGAAAGCGTCACAGAATTGATACATAGATTGGGCTGGGATAGTTTGGAAGACAGACGACGTAGCTTGCGTTCGAATTTATTGGAGAATATGCGAAAAAATTTAAATTTCGAGTGCAACGAAATACTTCTTCCGCCAACTTATTTAGGTCGCAACGACCGGAGGGATAAGATTAGAGAAATAAGATGCCGTACTGATACTTATATGTATTCCTTCTTTCCTCGCACTATTCGGGATTGGAATGGGTGGGTTTAGGATTGGTGCTTAGCACCCTCTGCCACCCACAATGTTTGTGATTTGCAGAGTATGGATGTAGATGCAGATCATTTAACATCATTACAAAATGGTCAGAAATGGAAATTAAAGATACTTAAACACAAAATTATTCACAGAAATCATTTTAAACTGTAGTAAATTGTCCTTTAGACATCATAACTTGCATCAATACTTGGAATTACAAACATTTAAGCAATTCTCTTGGACAGTACTGTTCTTAAAAATATTAAATGGCACATAAATAATTTCCTTTCATAAAACAAAGTCTATATACATTGATTTACAGGAAATTGCAAAACAAACATACAGGATCATATTCAACTAAACTCCAGCCTACTACAAATGATTCACAAAATACAATTTCATTTAAGTTCAGATTTGAGGGCTGTTACAACCCCTCCCCAGGATTCACTTAATTTTACATAATTAAAATTGATTGAATCCGTCAAGAATCTAAGAAGGTTGTAGGTACATACAATGCCAACATAAACCGATCACAATTAACCATACTAACTTTTGCAATTATACAATGCAGATTGACAATCCTTCATAACATATAACATCTGTAAATAGTTCATGACACTGATTCTGGTTACAATAATTGTCTATTTACATATCCAATCATTTTCTTAGTTACTGTTTTACATTGCTTTACACATTTAATTCCACCACCTAAAATTGCAGATTACACACTTGGTGTCTGCTTGTTAATGACAACAGTCTGTTTACATTTTACAGCAGATCATTTGTCACCACAAGGTAGCAAGTCCCAACATCATGAAAACACCAAAAGTCTCTAGACAAAACTGTTACAAATTGTTTTTACATTGGAATTCTTACTTCTTAAACATTCTGTACCATTATATCTACATCTGAACCGAAGTACTCAAACAAACTATCTATATACATTAATTGACAAAACTCTTATTTACAAAATTTGATATTTACAGCTGGTGACCCCTCCCCAAACCATGCATTCCAAAAACTAATTCTCTTAAAAAAATAGCAGACATCAGGGCACCCCTCCCCAGATTTTGGTAAAGGCCCCTACATCTTACAATAAAAAGAGGGTTCCAGGATTTCCCTGGAAACACAAAACCATATAAATTACTTTTTCCTAACTTTCCAATCTTCTTCTACCTTTGAATACACATCTAATATTACATTTCTGTATAAACAGAGCTTCACTATATATTGCAGGATATACAAACTTTGAATCATCTGAAACAGAAGACTCTAGCATAGCCACAGAACAGCTGAAAGACCATAAGCTTTTGTTTTTACATGTTGTTTGTCCCTTAACAGCAATGTTGCTGACTCAACTGGTAATGCACATTTACTGTCATCACTGCTGCAGTTCAGTCTTATCATTACTTCCAACTCCTCTCTCCATTACCTGATGATTACCTGAACCTAACAAACTATCTGAGTCAGTACCTACAATTATTCTAACTTCTGGCTTACTGACTTCCAACACAACATGATTATTTTTCTCAGCTACCATCACTTCTCTATTATCTCTTACATCACAGATTGTGCAAAGCATTGTGTCACCTCAGTCACAGTCTATACAATTTTCCAAATCAGAAACTGGCTCAGATAAATCCTTACTCCCACCCATTTCTTCAATACCATCATCTACACCAAATAAAGAGCTAAATAATGTATCAGCTAAATCACATTCAGAACATTTTTTCCAACTTAGGGATCGGTACATAAGCCTTTTCAACCTCTCTCTCTTCAGTAGACAAATATTTTAACTCACAATTCTCCTCCTCATCTGGGTCTCCTATCCACACCTCTGTACACCCTCATCTTCAAGGTATTTTAGAAACTCCTCAATTTCAGCACTTTTACGAATTTTCTCCCCACCTTTATAAGCAAACATAGTCCCAACTACGCCAGTCTGGATCCCACTAGTTTCAGATAGCCACACTGTACTATGTACTATAAATTCTGCATCCCTTTTTGTAATTGAGGTTTGACCATTCCGTAGATCTTCTACACAAAATTTATTACTGTCACACACTAACCTGAGTGATAAGGTACTATGGTGGTCCCCTTTCTGCTCTATCCTATCATCAACTTTATCCTCATCAACTTCATTAATTACAACCCTCATTACTATAACCCTATCATGAAATTCACTTGCTGCTACCTCCAACAAGTTATCTACCACTATAGGACTATTTTCTACATTACATTTAGCAACTTTCTCATCATATGAAACAAAGTTAAGAAGAATTGAAATTTTGCTAACCTGCCCCAAAAGAACATTCACTGTTGCTAGAAGGTTCACACTGGGGGAGGCAGGTGTATGGTCTGGGGAATATTTTTGTGTCATTCTGTCATGCATCATTATGCAAGGCAGAATGGATTAATAGAAGTATGCATCTTTCCTCGTGGATAATGTTTACGCCCTCAGTGCGCATTGCTTTTCCTCAGCACGATGGCATCTTCCAGTAGGGCAATGAAATATGTCATACAACTTATAATGTATGTGTGTAGTTCAAAGATACCAGAATGAGTTTACCATACTCCCTTTGCTCCCAGACTCCCTGTACTTAAACCCAGTTGAGAATCTGTGGGATCAGCTCAGTCGGGTTCTTTGTGATTTTGTGATTTGTCTTGATTCGTCAACCACGCAGTCTAGGGCAGTTGGCAATTGAACTGCAGTCCGCATTGTTCCCAGGGGCGTAGCTACTATGGGGCTAGGCAGTGCAGTGCACCAGGGCCCCTACGGTCAGGGGGCCCCCATGCATACCTCTGGGGGCCCCCAAGCGCAGTTCAGAGGCCCACGAGCCATCATGGCAAACTGGCGACCTATTTTAGCTCTACAGTCATCTAAGGGGATCTGATACACAGGAAGCCCCTCACTAAGGACCCTTTCACTACTCTGGGGGGCCCCAACCATTGCTCAGGGGGCCCTTACCAGCCAGCAACACAAAGCCCATCTGACATGAGGGCCGAAAATAAATTTTTTGCACCGGGGCCCTTGTTGACCTAGCTACGCCACTGATTGTTCCACATCCCTGTGAGCACCTTCCAGAATCTCATCGCGGGTCCCTGTTGCAAAGGTGGTTATTTTGGCTATTGACAGATAGATTTTTAGTATTACTGTAACTACACAGTCCATCAGCTCTCTTCAGTGGAGGTGTTGTTAAAAGCTGTTGTTAGAAAAAGGCTAATTTACCAGCTCTTTCTATCAACTATTATATACGATTCCAGATGGTGCTGCTTCTATTGTGACTGCAATTCGTATAAATAATTTCAGAGTGTAGTAACTCCATTGGATTTGTCATTGCATTTGCAACATTTTTGTCTGTGTGTTGATTTCAAATGAGGAGATCAAATTGTCAATGCAAGTAGCTTCAAATAAAAGAACTGATTTCATTTTGTAACCCTTTTTAGCATAAAAAAATCTAATGAATGAAGTTATGGGCAACAACTAGTCTTAAATAAGAGCTAACTACTACACTACAGATAAATGGAATGCAGAGGACAATACAAGACTTGCTGCACTCTTCTGATGGTCGTTGTAGATTTCACTTGTTTCAGTGTATGTGCCCATGAATAGGAATTCTGGCTTCCAGTACCTGCAGTGATCAAGCCGTTTGTCTGATAACTTGTAGTTTTATGCAGTAGCTTATGCAGTCATTGCAATTATTGAAATTCTTTTTCTGTTATATATTATTTCTAAATTTTTTTTGACAAGCCATCTTTCTCCCTTCATAATTAACCAAAATTGATAAATCCAGTATTGTTTTAAAGATTAAGTTCTTTGATTACATCATTAATTAAGAAAGTAATTTTTCAACCATCAATGACAAAATTATGAACGATCAAGGTGACGGTGTGCTGGTTTATTCTAGGTTACTTATGTATGTAGTTACCACTTTTCACCTTTATCTTATCTTTTTGTATAGCTAGCATGTACCTATGCTACCGATGCATAAGTCATTAATTGTTCTGATAAAACTTTTATTTATTCTGTTAATGGTTTAACAACTTCCACCAACACCAGTTGTAAATACAACCGTTAATCTTTAAATCGGACTTCTCTTATTAATATTTCTCAATCCGCATATTCAACTTGCGAAAACACCGCTACCATATAGGCTTTAAACATGTCGCTCCTGGCAACCAACATCATCTCAAAACAAAAGGAACACGAATGTAACCCAATCTCAAGGAGTATGCATATTAATATACTTGCATAATATATAATAGTCCATAATATAACCATATGATCATAACAACGGGTATGCGATAGTTCAGAGTAAAACTTCTAGGCTTCACTGGCATTGGTGAGATCTAGATAGAGATATTGGTAAATTGTGTATCTTTTTTCTAGAACAAGGAGCTTTTTGGATATTTTTGTTTCCATTTGTGAATCATTTCTAATTGTTTCATAAGTTGTTGTGTTTTGCTACGTACCTGTTTCACTTTACAAAGAGTTGCTACAAATGAGACAGGTCATTCATCTTACTACAAATCGCCAACTCGCTAGTCATAATATATATCATTCTTAAAATATTTGCATTGGCCACCTAGTATAAAATAGCCCATAAATATGTTACCATTTATCTTCTGATAAATATTCTTTTTGTCGGCATCTGTTAGGGTTTTGCTCCTTTACTTCAGCATTCCATTACATTGTTTTTCTGAAACTCGCTTCATGTATTTACTTCTGCTGACAGCAATATTGCTTCTACAAAAACTGTAACTGTAACTGTTTCCATAGAAATATCCCAAAATTTTAGGCCATGGCTTCATGGACATCGTTCTGTCAAATATTCTGTCATCTGTTTACCTGAGTTGCAGATTACTGTCACTAAATACGACCTTGAATTTGTTGCTAACTACACATTGTAAGCAATACCACGAAAGGAACTATCTACTGTTATGTTTACATCCTTTAGTGACCTCCTCTTTCAAAAACCAAACTGCTTCTGATTGATACTTTTTGTCAAAACAAAGTAATTAATTGAATTCCTTAATGCTTGTACACGATTCTAGTATTTTGCATGGACATTTAGTGTACAAAATTGATATACACAACTCAAAAAGTATGTGGTTTTATCCACTTTTTAGTATAATTCTCACAAGTTACTTCTGGGTCTTTGGTACAAACTAAAATAAATTTTAGGGTTAAAATACAAGTGTGGAGTGGTCATATGGAAGGGAGCCTAAATTTACCAGTTGTGGATTGAGAACACAAGGGACCTTTGCTAGCAAAGGAGTTTATATGCAAGTGGTAGAGCAGAGCACAGGGGACCAATCATGTCTGTTATCTTCCTAATAAAACCTGATGGTAACCTTATGGACTCTGAAGTAAATGAAGACATGCATAATCACAAACCAGTTCTGGTGGATATTAGAGGGTTCAGTAAATGATTGGCCAAAATTAAGGTGATTACAGGTAAAGTTATAAAAAAAGGGCACATATTCCAGAACTGAAGAGAGATTTCAGGGAGTGATTCAGTATGTGTACATGGGTACAATGGAATCAGAAGATGGAAAATTTTAATGAACTAATAACAATTGGTTAAGAAATGACAAAAAATAAAAACACAAAATAAATAAAAGTGATAGGGAATTGAAATGGCTAAAGAGAGTGATCAAGTATTGGAATAAATTTCAAGGGAAGTGATAAACATTTTACCGAAAACACTGCAAGAATTTAAAATTAAATTCATTAAGTGCAAAAATAGGTGGGTGGGGGAAATTCTACTTAAAGAATTGAAGATTTTTTAACAATAAATGGGAAAAATAGGTTTGTAGGGAAATTACCACCAGGGTATATGCTTCATCTCCACCAGATTAAATTAAATTGTTATATTAGAAGTTTTTCTGGCATTGGCATTTCATTCCATGCAGCTATTACGCATTTAGTAATTCCTTAAGGTAAGGGACTGCTGACTTCAAGCATGCACATTCCTACGGTAACAACACCTGGTCCAGATGCTTCATTCCTCCTGAGCAAACTAACTTTGGTACTTCTTTCTACATTAGCAATTGGTAAAGCTTTCACATTGTTGGCAGAAATGAAATGAATTTATTGGCTTATCAGCTTTTCCCCTCAGACATGCACTAAACATCCAGAATATTAAAAAAAAAAACTGTTCATATCACTCCAGCCAAATGTTTTCATACTCCTTCATTTTCCATACTCCTCTCTGAGAGGAGGAGAAATGAATCATTGGTAATTTAAATATTGATACTGTTAATCTGTGGTTTAAATACCAACTTCTTATTTATATATGTCCCATCAGTTATTGATCTAGCAACCTAGAACTTTTGATGATACTTAGATTTTTGAATTCTGTATTTTTGCAGTGTCCTATCATGTTTGATGATTTTTGTGTTTTCTCCTTACTTTCCTCCTCAGTCTTTGAAGGGTGTCATCCTCTACAATGCAACTCTGATCTTTTAGATTTTTTGGTGATTTTTATTTATTTTGTTGCATCATTGCTTTCTTGAGTGTAGTTGTAATTTGTGTTTTAATTGTATTGCGTTACCATCAACAACATCTGATGTATCTGATATGTATGTACCGCACAGTATTTTGTGGTTGATTTCCCTTCTCCACCCTTCCCCCCATTTTTCATTATTGCGTTCAGCAATTTCATTCTCCTCCTCAAGATGCCATTTTTGGATAAGAAATTTAATAATACTTATCTTCTATCCTGGAAAGGGATCAGTGATTTTTGAAGCAGTTTCTTTGACAGAAATGTGTGGCTTTGCAGGGTAACTATCTACAAAACATTGAAGTTTATCATACCACATTTAATTTTGATGTTAGGATAGTTATATATTCTTTCTGTGTCAAAAATGTGCTGGCAGTTGTTATTGTTTCATATACAACAGGTATCTTTTTTACTGTGGTGTTTGAGTGATATCTTTTTACCTCACTTTTTTAGCTAAGCTATTATCACCTATGAGGTAAGTTGTTTTAATTGAAACATACCAGCTTAGAAAAATAGATTTACTGATAAAAAATATGTTTATATTCTTGTATAGTTTCATATAATAAACCAGGAAATTAAAAATAAGATACACACAAATTTTGATTTACCATGTGTTATAATTTTTTTTTTTTACCCCTTTTTTTCACAGTGATTGGGAATATGATTTACAGAAATAAAAATGAAAAAAAAATATACTTAACAGTGTAGCTTCAAAAATTGAAATAATTTTAGTCACTAGAGATCTGTCTGCCAGATACGAGTATAAATAATTTGGTTTATGAGCAGTGTTCTTCAGTTTTTAAGATCATTTGATTGATGCTTTTTTAATGATTGTAGCTGCTATAGCCAGTTTTCTGTGTGTTGCAGGTGGTAAATGTGTATAAAAGTAGTGTAGCCATGCTGCCTACAAAATGTGAGATAAAACTGTGCAAGGAAGGACCGGGATCTTGGTCTAAGCTGCATTTCCCAATTCATGAGGACTATGAGGAGCAGCAGCCAGAAATCAAAGCACCCAAATCAGCCCAATCAGTAGATGATGTTGATCTAAGTGACCTGTGAAATATTTTTTTTAAAGAGACCCTCTTTTTACATTTGTGTATCCGGTTTCTCTATTGTTCTTATTTATTGTTTAATGTCGGTTGACAGAAACTGAAAAGAATTGTGTAAGCTTTGGACAAAATACTGGTACCAACATTTCATTCTTGTTTCTCCGAGTCTTATAAAATTGTATATTCCATAATTAAGCCATGCCAGATTTATATTTGTGTGTTATATAGGTTTAAAAAGACTTTTTTACTGGTCTTGATTTTTTAAATATATATTTTTGTAATAACTCCTCATACAAAGAAATTTTTTGCTTTTAAGGAAATTGCATATATATTTTCCAACAACAGCCAGGAAAATCTGAATGTATACTACAGGCATCCAGATCTTACTGTAGTGTTGCATTACTCCTCAAAACAGTAACATACAACATACAATTAAAATATTATGTCATAGATTTTTTAATTGGAAAATAAAAATTATGGTGTTTATCGCTAAGCCTGTGGTGCAGTTAGCATTTATTTTGTTTATTACATACGCACAACCATTAAAAATGAAAAATTGGAATCCCTGTGTTAATAAGTTTTGTATCTGTTGCCTTGTTTTGATTGATGTCCTTATTGTTTTCATAGCTGCTTTGTGACAAATGTTTCTGATGTGATTATTTATAATGTGATGTGTAAATACAAATGGTTTGATATTTAAATTTGATACTTTTATTTTCCAGTCAAGTGGTTTTAAACTGTTAACTTACGAAAATAAGCATCTAGTGGGTTTTTCATCATATGAAGAGCCAATGGGAAAATCTTGGGTCTAGTAAAAAAAAACAAAAAAAAACTGGATTATGTTCAATCGAAAATTTCACATAAATGGGAAGTATACAATGAGTCACATAACCTTACTTATGTCAGTATACGTTCAAAGACAGTTCAAGGGGTCCTTAAAACATTTAAAACAACAGCAAATCATTTTAGAAGCATTTTCCGGTAGTTTGAGATTCACAAAACATGTCGGTAAGGAGAGTTTGAGCTATTTTATGTTTTCAAAAGTACTATAAAGAAAATTAAAATATTTTAGAAGCCTTTTGGCCACATTCATTTTCAGAGGTGTAAAACGAGATGACAATTCAAATTAGGTCTAACACTTGCACTTTAGAAAGTTGTATTAAAGAGAGATCGTGAACTTGGTTATCTAGCAAGCATGTGGAAAATATTGTGCAAGAAACAGTTTTCACTTGTTTTTTAAGGGATAGTAAAAATTCTTAGCTCAAAATGTTTGGCATAAAATAATATGGAACATTTGAAAAGATAGTCAATAACTAACAGGAAAGTATTTTTCGTAGACGAAATAAGAGATTTCGCTGACTTTGCAGTTCAGTATTTCTGCGGACATACAGGTCTGAGGGCATAGAAATGACATTTAAATTATAGAGAAATTTTCACTGTACACACAGAGGGATTTTTGTAAAGATTCTGACAGTACGTAAGCCATAAAAGGGAAATTAAGGTTTAAACGTAATGGCTGCTACAAAGCACCATTTTGGAAACAAAGGATTAGCATTAAGGGAAATAGATAATGAGGAATTAATATTACCATCAGATTGAGAATCAAATTTAGCAAAGTTTGAAATATATTACAGATCGGTAGCACTCATATATTTGGAGATAATCGACATCAAAGTTTTTAGCTGACTTTGCACTTATAGCCAGAGTAAATTTTCAGAATCAAATAATTTGGGATCTATACATGTTATACAGTATGTCAAATGTTGAGGGAATTTTTATAGAATATTTTGACAGCAGAATCATTTCACAGACTGAACAATTGATAGATTGATGACCGATTAAAGCTTTTACAACTTTAGCTCGATATCCACACCTAGGCGAAAAACTCTCATAACTAAAATTGACATTTAAAATATGCTTATCAAAATTTCAGAATGATCGGAATAAAAATAAGGTTTCCCTTTGTCAAATAACACGTATGCTGGGTCAGCTGGCCCAGTATGAATATAAGGAGGCCAAGCAAGCCACGGGGAACAGCAGTAATCCAGCAGAAATTGAGCAGCAAGGGCAGGGTGTTGATTGGTCGCAGAGATGTAGAAAATTTTAGTAGTGATTCAACAATGGTACGGGCTCACTCTTCCTTCGAGATGAATGTTTAACTTTCACATATATGGGGTTAGGAGGAAGTTGCTTACTGTGGGAGGATGGTTTACCTGTAATCATTTATTTCAGATAGAAGTCTTGATGCTTTTCTATTAGGCCGACACTGTTACCGAATTTATATAAGAATTTTTGCAGTTATAATTTTTAATTTACGAGGAAGTTGAAGTTGTATTTTGAGAACATACCTTTATCTCTTGAGGTAATTAGGAGGGATTGGCAACTGTTAAATAGAATCTGTAAGGGTACCAGACACGATCACAGTTAAGACAAAGCTGCTGTATGCTACAACCCCGCTTCCAGCAAGAAGTTTTACAATCCCAAGTTCAAAATGATTTTCTCTAAAATTATGGAATTAATGCATTTTTCTCGTTGGCTCTTCATACAGTAAAAGATTTTGTGTATAATGATAAAGGCTAATGATTGTTTCAGTTGATCAGTAATACATAACATCATGAAATATTTTATTCATTAAGTGGAGGTTTGCCATAAAATTGGAGAAATTTTGTGTTTGCGTAGCAAATAAAATTTTCTCTACTGTTATCAGACCATTCTTATTGATAATTCTAATGTCACTGACTTTATCAAAAATATAATCTTCACTACATGGAAGTTGTTTGTCCATGACTTGGTGACCATGGCAGCGAGATCATCTTCATCCTAGCTAGTTACCAGCCTTTGGCTGGGCGGGCCAATTTTATCTTTCAACCATTCCTCCTCTTTCACTACTCTATCATGCTCATTCTTTTCTTTAACTTTAAGTCACCTATCAAGTGGTCTTTCTTGAGGTGTCTTGCCTTTGAAATTATACATGTTCTTTAGAATCCTTTCAACACTTGTCTATTCGTGTGCCCATACCAATGGATTCATGCTCTTTCAGTACAAATTCCTTCTTAAATGCTTTCATGACCTGCTCATTCTGCAACTTGTCCAATCTCATTGCACCAACCTTACTTCTCTGAAACTTCATTTCTGTGGCCTGAATTCTGCTAATCTCTGGAAATCAAATATAACAAATTTTAGCTGGTCAGACTGACCTTGCAGCCATAGAGTAGCTTCTTCTGCTGGATTAGAAGGTACGAGGTTCTTTCACGCCCCCACAGAGGGTACTTTTCAATTCACACAGTCCCCCACCCCCCCCTCCCAAACAGTAGGACCCATAGGAATGTGATGCCTGTGGCTTATCTGTGATGGTGTGCCACACGTTAACAGAATGTGTTTTATTTTATGTTTTGATGGCAGATGTTGACCTAACTCTTGATCTGTCCCTTATTTTAAACAATTACAGTGGCAACATGACTAACGTTTTACATTTTTGTGTATTAATCAATCTTTAACAAAAATCTGGGGCATTTTGGCATAGGTTTTAAAGTGGATTGGTGGTCCTTTTACAGCTACCAATTCAAGTATTATTTATTTGTTGTTTATGGGTTTAGTTGTTCTTTATCATTATTGCATTTTTATCTACCCAATTGTTTTACAGCCCATCAGACACTACTTTGTTTTGATGTGTTTTACATCCGATTGGCCCTTTTACAACCATCCAGTCATTGTAAGGAGAATTTTATGCTTTTTTGCCACTTTCTTCCATTGTCCTCTGCACCACCTTCATGAATATTTTTGCAGTGTTATAAGAGAGTGATTGTTCTGTAATTCTGACATTTTCCTTTATCTCGCTTCTTGAATATTGCCACAATAATACTTTTCTTCCAGTCTTCTAGAACTTTTATCTTTCGACACTATTCTCAGAACTTTGTACAATCACTGTTTTCCCACAAAATCTGCTTCACTTATGTACATTGACATTTCGTTCATGCCAGATGATTTTCCATTCTTCAGTTTCCATAATGCATCTTCAACTTCTCATCACATCAAGTCTTCTGTTAACTCTCCACAACTGCCATCTTGTGTAATAGATGATTGTTTGCCCATCTTTGCTGTCTGATTCATATTTAATAGGTCTTCAAAATATTCCGTCTTCAACTGAAACATATTCTAAACTACATTTTCACAATCATCCATCATTGTGATTTGAAAGTGATATCAAAAGCATTTGGGCAATTCCCGGAACTGCCTGAACATTTCACACCTGAAACATCAATGTTCAAGCCCTTATCAGAGCCATTGTTAAAAATTGTCTCTATTAATATTAAAGGCATGTCATCAGCCAAATAAGCATGGCTGCAGGATCTATGCAATCAAGGCAGATATTACATTATGTATATGCAAGAGACAAGTAGAAGTAGTGAAATGTGCCAACCAAAAATAAATGGACTGCTTCAAGCTCATTATAAATCTAGAAGTGCTATCTTCATCCACTCTGATGTCGAGATGTTGTGCACAGCCTATGCAGAAGAGAGCAACATCAAAGTCCTCATCATTGAGTTAAAAAACTGCACAATTTCACTAATAATTAAACCACCCAGCATTGAATTCACAGCCAAGCCTCCTTTCAGTTTCTAAAATCAGCATCTATAGATTGTTATTTGTGATTTCATCTTGTATTGTACCACATTTGCTTATGACTCTGATGACAAGAACAGTTTTGCAGTGGAAGAATTGGCACAGGTAAATCAACTTACTCTCATACATAATCCTAAACTACCAGCATCCTTCAACAGTGGGAGATGGAGTTATAACTCTGATATTATATTCAGTAGTAATCACATGAGCCAGCAATATGTGAAATCCATCTGTAGCCCAATACCAAAGTAGCACTGACTACTAATTTGAAGAGTGTTTGTGGTAGTGAGAACCTAGTGTTACTTTTCGCAATAGTGCTGACTGGCCACAGTTGACTGAAATGTTAGATGCTGCAGTGTCTACTATTGAACCAACACCAGAATCTTATGATACATTCACCACAACTGTGAAAAAAGTGCTGCAGAAGGTCTATCCTCCTTGTCTGTTGACTGTCATATATTACAGGACTTACCTCAGATCTAGCTGCCCAATTCATGGATTATAAATAACTCTTCAAAGACAATCCCTTTAGTGAAGAGACAGTGTAAGATGGCAGTCAACTTGTCTCTTAGTGCAGCAAAAAGAGATCGCTGGATAAAGACATTTAACCCTTCGACTGCTCTAAACGCGTTAACGTACATGGCTACTACTGCACTCAGGTGCTCTAGACACATTTACGTGCACTCTTGTTCTTTCTGTCAGGTGCTCTGGACATGTATACACATGCCACCTTGCCGCCCGTCTGTGCTCTGGAGGCGTTAAGGTGTCCGGCCGCTCGGGTCCCTATGTGCTCTGCATGCGTTAACGCATGAGCATTTTAGCAGTCAGGTCAGGTAGCCATATTTCCATCACGGGTGGTTAATTGCTTTCCAACGTTCAGCGCGTGAGCGTTTGCAGCTCTGATCTTATTTGTGTTACAATTTTAATTTTAGTTTTCACTTAGAAAAATGGCACACTGTTGTGTTTGTACAGAGTAAGAAATCATCGAAATTCTTACTAGAAGTGACAGTGAGAATGATATCTTTGATATGGATGATAGTAATGACCCTTTGACAGGATCTCGAAATAATAGTCTTAAGCCGTGTACATAAGCTAGTGGAAAATGACCAGCTGTCCTCACAAGAAGTGAAAATTCTTCAGAATCTGAAGCTTCAGATAGTGAGAGCGAAATGTACGGAAAAGAGGACGCTTTATTGACACGTTTGACTGGAAAAAAAGAGATTCTTGTCCTTTTGTGCATTCGTTTCATGATTCATCTGCAGGACACAAGTGTGGATTAGGTCAAAATTCCAGCATTCTGTCATTTTTCCTGATATTTTTAACAGCTCTTATGAAAGCTATTGCTGATGAAACTTATAGATTTTATTTATGTACCAAGACAAATACGCTAGAATCGCTTCACTCTAGATTTACACTATGAAGTGGTATAAAAAGTTCTGTTTCCACATTCTCGATCAATGCATTTTAAATGCTCTTGCTCTTCACCGAGTAGTAACAGGACGAAAAATGCCAATTGTAGAGTTTTATCTGTCTCTAGTAAGAGAACTTGCTGAAGCATATGCCACAGAACAGAGGAAACCTGGTGAAGGCAGACGCTCTGATGAAGAAAATCCTCTATGATTTACTGGGAGACATTTTACAAATATTATTCATATTGAAAATTGAAAGAGCAGCACGCCAAAGAATATATGCACTGTATGTTCGAAACAGAAAGTGCGCCAAGAAACCAGGAACGAATGAAGAACATGCAATGTACCATTGTGTTTT
The DNA here is from genome assembly GCA_031002005.1 of Vandiemenella viatica. Classification (NCBI taxonomy): domain Eukaryota; kingdom Metazoa; phylum Arthropoda; class Insecta; order Orthoptera; family Morabidae; genus Vandiemenella; species Vandiemenella viatica. The sequence goes on along the minus strand of JARYHS010013630.1, from coordinate 327,589,160 downwards.
GTGCCATGTTTCGATGCTTATCATACAAAAAAGAATTAACCATGGGTAACTATGCAGTAATAATTACATTACATTTATACGCCTCTAAAACTAAATGAAATACGATAACATAAAAAATAATAAAAATAAAATAAAAATATATTTTTAACTTCGCCAGTACCGGTCCATAGCCTGGATCCAAAAGAAGGGTGGAAAATAAATGCAGAATTTCTAAAAGGTATTCTCTTCAGATGAATTGCTATGCTCACAAACAATAAAACCAAACTTATCTCAATTGCTGTAATATTTGTTTAGTATATGAAGTACCTGTATGTTTGTCTACGCAGACATTCACTTTTAGAGGAGTTTTAAATTGAAAAACTTTAAATGTCAGAGTAACTGCATTTATTTTGTATCTAGCGTTTCAAAACACAGAGCGACAACTGAAGGCCAACACACACAGCGCTCCAGAAATATTCAGTTCAGCACACAGCGCGTCGGGCCGCGTGCCGAACTCAGGAGCGCAGGTTTTTGCCGACAGCAGCCTCTCAGCACAGGTAGATAGCTTAGTGCCCAGTGAGGGCTCTTCCGGACAGTCCCTAGCAGTAAAAGGTTTAAAGAGCAGGACATGACAAGGGATAGTCAGTAGGTAAGGAGACTTCTAAAACACATTAACAGTATATCAGCAAAGATCACTGCAGACTCCAACATCAATGCACATCAACTACTCATTAACAGGAAGATAATTCCTAAACGTAAAGTCATCTAAAATACAGTGATAAACAATGAAGATGACGGGAACACCATCACTGTGCCCTTATGTCAGAACTAGACAAGGTTATCTATGAGACCAAAGAAGGGAAGCTGACAGGTCTGTTTAACATCAGAACAAATTAAGAACTTCAGGTACTAAACCAAAGACTGCGTTCAACAGCTTTTTAACATGCATGAGCTGGTATCAAATCCTGAAGTTGTGCTGGAGGAACAGAGTGATTGCTCTGCTGAAACTTGAAAATGAAAGGAAAGATCCCAAAGATTTCAGACTGCACTTTTTACCATCTTTATAAAAAAAAAATTAACGCTTAATTCTGAATCTTATCCAGCATGTGATTGTTCAAAATGTCATACTAATGCAAGCAGAGATGGGCAGGGAGTCGAGCCGGATGTACATCCAGCTCTGCAGACTTACATCCAGGTTTCATGTCTGGCGGACTTGTATGGGTCCGGTTCTACAATCTGGCGGGCGGAGTATGGCAGAACTGTGTGTGCAGACCTACATCCAGATATGAGTCCGGCCTTGCAATTGGGTGGGTGGAGCATATGGTCAATGTAAATCCAACCAAGGAGAACTGTGGTACTCGTATAAGTTATATTGTGTTCATCCATTATATTAAGAAATGAAAGAATATTAATTGTGAGAATTTCATTTTATTTTTGTCTCAAACTTACAACTGTACGTAATACAGGGTTTACCTAAATGAATATCGGGGTTTTAACGCTTTGTAGTATTTTGTTACATAAAACGTAAAATTATAATTAATGCATGAAATGAAAGAGCAACTCAAACAGTTATACCTACAAGCTTACAAGTGTTCAATGTGAGCACCTCTTGTCACATGGCACACATCAAGTTGATATCCCATTTCTTCCCAAACGTTGATTAGTGTTTGTGGTGTAATTGTTGCAACAGCTGCTTCAATCCTGTTTCTTAGGGCGGGTACGTCAGCTGATACTGGAAGCGCATACACACAATCCTTTATGAACTCCCACAGGTATAAATCACATGGCATCAGATCGGAAGAGCGTGGAGGCCATGCGAAACAAGCTCTGTCTTTGGGTCCTGTGCAGCTAATCCAGCGGTCTGGTACGACGACGTTCAACCAATTGCGTACATTGTTATGCCAGTGAGGCGGTGCACCATCTTGCTGCAAAATGAAGTTATTTGGTTCGTCTTCTACCAACAGGGGAAATAGCCATAGTTGTAGAGCATCAGGGTAGGAAATACCTGTTAACGGTGTTTCTCCAAAGAAAAAACACCCATAAACTTTCCGCAAAAAACATTCAGTTGAGGAGAGTCTCGGTGCAATTGCACCATCTCGTGAGGATTTTCTGAGCCCCAGATGCGCACATTATGAGTGTTCAAATGTCCACTCAGGTGAAATGTCGATTCACCACTGAAAACAACATGATCAGAAAATCTTCGTCGTGTAACATTTCATTTGCAAATTTGGCACGTAAACCATGGTCTGTAAGCTTTAGAGCATGTAACAACTGCAAACGATAAGGACGTAGTTGTAAGCGTTTCCGTAAAACTTTCCAAATAGTCATCACCGGAATTGCTAATTCACGACTAGCCTTCCGAGCGGATTTCTTCAGGCTACACGTGAAAGATTTTCTCATTCGCTCAACTCGTTCTTTATTAACCATTGGTAGTCCTGTACTCTTTCCTTCGCAAAGGCAGCCGGTATTTTCAAACTGATCATACCATCTATGGATGTTCTTACCGCTTGGAGGATCACATCTGAACTTAATTCAGAATGCACGTTGCACAGTAATTACAGATTCTGTCTTTGCAAATTGCAGAACACAAAAAGCTTTCTGTTCACTGCTACTAGTGCTTTCTAACCGATGACAGAGGAAACATTGCACGCACATGTGCACAGGTACCAACAAACAGAACTGTTTGAGTTGCTCTTTCATTTCATGCATTAATTATAACTAGTGATTGCCCAGCGATCAAAATTTGACCGTATTTCATTAAGCTGTTTAGTTTCTTTCATGAAAGAGTAATAATCTAGTAATTCTGATTTCCTATAAAATTAAAACGATACACTCCACATGTGACTGTATGCTAAATTTTAGCTTTTAATCTAACCATAGCAAATGATGAAATGTATTTATCGATGGTTCATTTGAATTCAAAATATTCATTTCGACTTAAGGCCGGAAAACTGCTTTAGCTTTATGAAACATGCGCATTTAAATGTATCTACCAAAATAATTTTGTCATTTTGTGTGTTCGCTATTTAAATTTGGTTTATTATCATTTTGAATTTCACACAAATGAGTATTCTTTATTTCTTGTCTCTCTCTCTCTCTAATGAAATTACTGAAATTAAAAAATCAAAAGATACTTAACCTAAGTTTAACATTTTAAATAATCAAATTACCATATAGTATCTGGCAGAATCGCTACATTCCTTTTCAAAGTATTCCTTTCATAACTTCAAACATTAATCTCTACTTTATCGGAGTATTTCGTTTTACCAAAGACCACAGTGTCTCAATGCGGGGAATTCATGTAAGAATGTTGGCTCCGATCCTATTTCACGCGCACACACAAGTTCACAAATTAATTTTTTATTTTAATAATCTATTTGTAACATGTATTAACTATGCTTATTATATTTTTGGGTGGGGTGGGACATTCTCCACCAGTGAAAAACTGTTACTGACCTGTTGAAATTTGGATTAACTGTTTCCTTATAATGTCCTCTTCATGTTTAGCGTCTCCTTTTCCGGAAAAGTTGCCATGAATTAAATTAAAAATGCTGAAATATGGGATGCTCTGCAACCACAAAATTTTAGCAGCACTGTAAAAATGACACAAAAATTATCGGTACAGGGATCATACCAACCTAAATAGGTTCGTTTTGTCATAGTGATCATGGTTAGGTTGAAATTCGGCCTGGACGAAGAGTAAAAAGTTTACGGGAAATTCGTTCTGCGCAGCCCATGTCACAAACCAGAGTCAAATTGCGCATTTGTTTGCAACTGAAGCAATCGATTATCTCTGACTGCTTATATCGATTCCAAGGTTTGTAAAATATATTATATATAATTTTAGCTTTCTGTATTTCTTTAAGTTCCTCTGTTCGTCCAATATTCTGGCCGCTAGCTGCGCTATCTAACAGCCCTCGAAATGTTGCTTCTTGCTTCTATATAAGTTCAGAGATTAATTTCGACTGCTTTGTTTCACCAAAGAATACAAAGTAAGGCCGCTAGCTGCGCCATCTACCAGCCATCTGAGCGAACTACGTAGGCGAGCGAGCATTTTATTTTACTTAATTTAATGTATTTGTAATGCATATTATATATAGATTTTAGCTTCCTTCACTTCTTCTCCATATAATCTTTGCCAAATCTCACACTTCTCCATGTGCGCAGTATTCTTAAAAATGTAACGCAAGTTTTCACTTAGCGTATTAATATATAGATTTTATGTTTTATGTAATAAATACTACAAAGCGTTAAAACCCCGATATTCATTTAGGTACAGCCTGTATTATAAAATCACAGTATAATCACATTTGATAATGATAAAAATAAAACGAAAATTTCTGTGGGCTTCTATAAGTAGAAAATTAAAGCATTCTTTAGTAGTGTTATAAGTATTGCTACAAAAAAAGGCAAAATTCTTCGTTAACTGGTAGTTTTTTTTACTGAAAAATGAAACTTTCAAAGATTCAACATTTTGAAATAATTATTAGCTTTCCACAACCTACCACCTTAAGGGGCAGTTTATAATAAATGAACAAAAAACAAAAGCATGTATAAATTATTTTAAATTGTGAGTGAGAAATTGAGAGAGATTGGTTCTTAAATGTATAGTTTTGTTCTGTATATTATGTGAAACTGTTTTGTTTGAGCGTATAAAACTTTGTAGTGCATGCTAAATTGAGTGCAGTATCGGGTATTTTAATTAGATGATATTAACATGTTTTGTTGTTCCAGCTACCGTATCATGTTTTCGGTGCTTTGAAAATGTTTATTTTATTCAGTGCAATTTCAAAAAACTTTTATATTCTTTTTAATTTCATTTAAGGTTATTTCTGATTTAGTTGCTAGTATTTTTAAGTAAGTTTTAACTGTTGGTAATAGTAACCAATTGTTTGAGCTGTAGTTAGACATTCTAGAAATGGCCGAATGTGCAGTTTTTTTTTTCATGTCGGATTATAAAATATTGCTCTAAAACTGGCCAGCAGAGTCACTCAGACTAATGCTATGTAATCTTATTTAGTTATATATATAAATCAAGAAGGCTATAGAAGACTTAGGGCTTGATTGGAAGACTGTTCATGAACAACAACTATTCATGGACAGGAAGAAGTGGAGAGTGCTTGTGACCAGCACCCAGGGGATTGGAGCTGGAGAATGATGATGATGATATAATGTGCCTTGAAAACCTGTGGAAAAAAGACTGATCTTCATTATAACTGTGTTTTTGCAATAAAGAGATGTTATATGTATCATCTGTTTCTCATTTAAGACATCAGAGAAAGTTAAAAACTTTAGAGGGGAATAATAATCAAACTAGATGTTAAAAGTTTAATAAGACTACAATGCATTAAAATTATGAGTAACATTATTAGTCCAGTCTTATTTAGCTCATAAAGCACTCGTCACCTTAAAAGTATGCCATAAAATACACCAGAACCAGATCAATAAAAAAGTACTACCAGGTTTTAACTACCCATAGAAATTTAATAGTTGTTGTAATTGTCTACTAGCAGTTAGTGATTACAAAATAATTTTTCAGTAATCTCATCTGTAAACAGAACTGTAATCCAGTCACACAGTAAATGGCATTAAACTCTTCGAAACATAGATTCCAAATCGGAACTGTTATGAAAAATTGTGTGAGAAATGTGGACAACTCCAGGTCAGGCTCTTGCTTTCAGATCTCTGCAGTTGCAGGTCTGGTGGTTCCAGTTATGGCCGCACGGGACACCTGGCGTGCGGATACAGGTCCAGGTACAGATACGACTTGTGCTCGGATGTACAGCCATCCCTAGTGTAACTGATATGGGTCCGCGGAACCGTATCCATCTGGACCTACCCATCTCTAACTGCAAGCTGGCTTTTGCCCTGTTAAAAGTTGTACTGGGTAGCTTTTTAGAGGATGGGTTTGAGACCCCTACGGCCACAGGCGTAGCCTTTGTGGTTCTGTCAGTAGCATGCAATACTGTCAACAATCAACTATGCCTTGTCAAGGTATACAGCCTGACAGAGGCCACCAGGTTAATCAAGGTCATTGCTACTATCCTCCAGAACCGTAGGTTTTTAATCGACTTTAAAGGGCAGAACAGCCAGTGAGGGTACAGAAAAATGGTTTATTTTAAGGATCTACTGGCCCCAGTATATACAAATTATCAGCCATTATGAGGAACTTCTCATGGCCTGGCTGCACAGAACACAAAACTTGAAACTTTGGAAAGAAATGTTTCTACTGCCCATTAATGTCAATAAGTTTTTATAGAGACCTAGGCCTTCAAAAATTGAAGTGTGTTTTTTCTTCTAAAAAAATAGTAATGCTCAATGTAAATTGAAAATAATATGGCCAGGTATCGAAATTCAGACATGCAACACCCCAAATTCCTGGGAGTGACACTTGACAGAACCAACATATGTGAGAAACACTGCATGAATTGCAAAACAAAATTCTCCAAAAGAAAAAACTTGCTTTGCAAACTGGTTGGAGCACAGCGGAGCAGTCAACCAAAAACTATTTGTACATCGGCAATGGCCCCTTGTTACTCTGTTGCAGAATATGTATATCCAGTTTGGTACTACTCATCTCATGCCAAACTTGTGAAAGTAGCCCTTAATAACACCTGTAGGCTGATACAAATTGCCGATAGCTTACCCCAGTTGACAAACTTCATCAGCTTACTGGGATCGCCCCATCCAGTATCTGTACAGGGGAGGTCAAAGGAAAACAAGAAAGAACCCTTCCACCACCAATCCAAATACTCTAGTTCAGAAAAATCTTCCTACTACTATCTCAGGAACTAATTATGTCATCTCAAACGACAAAAGCACAGTTGTACAAAACTAAGGTCCCCAACATCTGACAGTTGCTGAATGCCTGCCACCTTGTCACACAGAAAATTGGGATGGCTGGAAGTCCTTGAATCATCTTTTTTTAACTGCTTCACGTCTCTCAACAGCGAGGTCTTTAGAGACGGGAAAGGATGGAGGCAAGGAATGGGAAGGAATTCGGCCATGGCCTTTTTAAGGAAGCATCCTGGCATTTGCCTGGAGTGATTTGGGAAACCATGGAAAACCCAAATCTGGATGCCCGGACGGGGATTCGAACCGCCGTCCTCCCGAATGCGAGGCCAGAACGCTATGCGTTACACCACCACGCTCGGTTTGAATCAACTGCAGACAGGAATGGACTAAGCAAAAGCTAATATAGCAAAATGGTTTTATATTGATCTTACTAATATTATGTGCTAAGAATCAAGCCAGGAAACATATGCTCCAGTGTCCTGTGTGCCCATCTTCTTGTAACAAAGATTATCTGTTTTTAGCAATCAGAATGTACTTGATGCGAGGTACTGGGTGAAATGAGTTTAATGTGTTTATCTTGTACAATATTTAAGCATAAATTCGATATTTCAGACTTGAAAATAATAACAGTAACCATAAGACCATAGACATTTCCCAGTGGATTCGATTCTTAGAGGTGTAAAATAGGGCACATTATGAGCCCCATTAAATTATCACCTGGCTCTAGAATTACCTACTCCAGGATGCAAACTGAGGCTTAGTTCCTTTTCTCAGTCTTCCTCCTCTCCCCCCTTTCCTTTCATTTTTATCTCTTGCTTGTGGATTCCCAAGCCTAAAAATACTTTGGGTGTGGCTGTGGCATAGTTCTCAAGTGGGTGCACCAGCTGAACTTGTAGACCTGAAAATATGCAGTAGAACGAAGATCTACTAAGAATGGACATGGGAAACAATTTTAATCTTTTCCGTTTTCAAAATTAATATATGCTGGAAGACATGCATTATGTCTGAACAATGGAGAAAGTGAACCATTTACCCCACATTCATGAGAGGAAATAAAAGTCAGAGGAATCAGCTTACTAAATATACATAAAAATAATAACTCGCAGATTGAATACACATTAAGAGAACAATAAAGTGGATTTTTAACATACATATTGAAGGTGTCATTAGGCAATTGGAAAGTCATTTACTAAATACTAGTAAATACAATTTTATGTGCATATGATTAGGCTATTTTTTTTTGTGAAATATAGGTTGATAAGCTGAATGCAATCTCAAGATGGTATAATATGGAAATCTTGGAGACAAAAACTTAGACAATGGTTGTTTTTTTTTGTAAATACCATGATATATAAAATAATGATTAATGTTAAAATAATTTCTCAGTTAAATAACTATTTGGGCACCAATGCTTTGTGTTGCAGAAAAGAAGATATTAACATAAAATTAAGCAAGTATGGTAAATAGTATTTTAAGAGGAAAGGCATGGAAAGATAAATTTTTATAAAACTATGGTAGTATCTATACTCACACATATTTGTTCCAGAAAAACTAAACTACTGAGCAGATTTCGATAGGGTTTTCACTGTTGTAAAGCTTAGCATCTCCATTGAGTTGTTTTATGTGTCTTACACTATAACATAACACTAGTAAGTGAAAAACTGATCATATAGTGTGAAACACCAAAGATAAAATACCAACTAGATGTTGATATGTCATACACTGTAAGAAAAAAAAGCTATATACTATCTTAAATTTTGGTTTTTCAGTCTTTAAACTCCATTGATGGTTGTATCGAATTCGAATGGCACACAAGCGAGGAAACTACGCATTTTTAATTGCATAATATACAGGAAAAACCTTACAAGTGCTTATTTTCTTCTTGAAGCTATGTTCTCCTGCTGTTAGGCTACAATTTCTGATATTTGAAAGTGAAATTATATTAATTGTTAACAGTAATGCATATCTGATGGTTTTTAAAATGAAATTTAACTGTTTAAAACCTTTATTGTTGGCATTAAAAGCAAATCAGGAAAAAAAATCCGGGTACTACTTGTTATTCAACTGAAATCCTGCAGATTCTAAAACATTCTGCATTATATATGTGTAAGTTTCTCCTATAAATATTCTGTTTATTCATTTTATGATTAATTATGTTATTTAGTAATCAATTTCTGATAATTTATAATTTATTGTTGAACAAATCTGTATTTTCTACATTTCATGAAAAAAAAAAAAATGCTTCTATTACTGATCAAATGCCTGTGATTATTTTAATGAAACTTGGACAGCACTATCATAAACATGATGCCCCAATTTGATGATTGCTTCTTAGGTAACTCGATGAGAAAAATCAAAATTGAAGACTTATATTTTTTGATATCTTACTTAGTTCTCAAGATATCAACTGTTAAAAATTGGTTATAGGTATAGTTTCTTGTGCATTTGGTGATTTTTTTTCTTCTGGTCCAAGCCACATTTCAACCTAGCCGCAACAAATTGTAAGAAAACAAAACACTGATTGTGTATGTCCAGCATGTAGTGCCTTGTTGCTTTGGTGACTGATTTTTTTGGGTCAGGCTGCATCTCAACCTAACCACCTTGATTTTGAGACAGTTTATCTTGAGAACTAAGCAAGATATCAAAAAATTTTATTCTTCACCTTTGATTTGTCCCTTTGAGTTATACAAGAATCCTTGATCAAATGGTGGTGCCACAGTCAGTGGCGTACTTAGGGTGGGGCAGGTAGGGCACGTGCCCTGGGCGCCCTTGAAAGGGGGGCGCAAAATTTGCAAAAACCGACCATTCGTATTCAAACAATCCCTTGATACCCTCGCATAGCTGGTGAGATTTCGCGAACGAGCGAGAAGGAATGAGTAAACAGCGAATCGGAACACGAACGGAAGGTACCGTATATTGCGTGCTGTGTTCAGATGTCTTTGAATGGACCAATAGTAACGGCCCCTGCCACGCGCCCGCACTGGCAAATTTTGTTCTAAGGATATAAGACAAGGGATACTTTCTTCATTGCTTAGTTGCTGATGACATGATTGGTGTGGCGCAGTTTGGGATTGCAATCCAGCAAAGCGCGAGTCCACAACCCCGCGGGATCCCGCAACATTAGACATTCTGGCGCATCCCGCACAAAATTAAGCGGATCCGCAAAATAAGGCGAAAACGTGTGTCAGTCTGCGTAACTAGCTGCCCCACTCGGTCTCTATTGGCTGTACTGCACTGTTTGCCTGTACCCTTGCAGCTGGCATTTGACTCTTGTAAGCAACATTTGTTTTTGTTAACGTTCGTCATTCGTAAGTAAATAGATTCACTTTTACGTATTCATTAAAACTTACGTTTGTTTTGAGTATACATTTCTATAATTTGAGTTATGCTGCGTATTTAGTATGATTTTCAAACTATCTAATAAGTATTTTTTCTGTGTCTCACACGTTATCTGAACAACACACTTAAAGACTTTTATTTGCGGTTTCATTGTTCCCATTTTCTGAATTTGCGGACAAATTAATTGTCACAACTTCCTGTATTAGAGGCTGAAAACTTTATTACTCGTTGATACGAAACTAATGTAATCTTAATTTTAACAGTCACATACCTATTTATTTAGCAGCTGTCAACAGGCAATTGTATATCTTTTGACTTATTGTTGTTTTGGCTGCCGCCTCAATGCGTTTGAAACACGTGTTCTTTGACAAAGCCGCTTGCTTACATGTGCCGTTCTGGCTTTCAATTAATCCCTCTTGGAATGATTTGGTCAATCGCCACAATACATTATTTTCGAGTGAATAGCATGTGTCCTTTCAACTCCTTGTTATTATTCGACTAAAGGAAAAAAAATATAATGAAGTCTTCATGGGTGTATCTCCTAATTGTGTTGTAGAAACACCATACTTCGACGGCTGCCTCTGCCTCCTTCCTCACGTGTGAAATTTCGTATTTTTTACAATGCATTCCGGTGATACACCCGTGACGACTTCACTGCAATTATACGCCGAGAAAGTCTCCTTTCTTACATTAAAAAATTAATAATTTCCACTCTAAAAAAGTAATTTACTTGACAGTTTACGTCTTGGTGAGTAGTTTCTTTTCTCGTAGCGTTGAATGAACTATAAGATCAATCAAGGTATCGGGAGACATAATAATGAATCCCACAAAAACAATTTTTGTAAAAATAGACCAAGTCTCGTATTTGTGCAGTGACAAAATTTTATGAGCTCTTGTTCTGAGCTAAGTCTACACTTTACAGAATATATTCACTTTGTGAAATTGAATGCTTTCTCTAGGTATTATACAAAGTTTATTCAGAATAAAAAAATTGGTGACTAGGTCATTATTCATACCATGTTTTTAAACTGATGTGATGTATTGTAGGGTACATAATATGACCTAAAACTGAATATTTTCCATATTTTATTATTTATTTAACAATTGGTTTAGCTTGAAAAACAAAAATGTAAAACCTCGTAATATACTTTAAGACATGCTAAAAAAATTAATTTAATTTTTCCAATTAAAATATTGTTAACTGTTAATTTTTATTATGTAACATTAAAATTGTTTTTTTTTTTAATTTAACTAACAGTCGTTTATTGTTTAATTTATTAACGCCTTAAGTAACTATGTTTTAAATATATGCCAATTCCGCTGAATCCCGCGTGATTGTTGCAAATCCTGCGGGATTGCAATCCTTAGGTGCAGTTGTGTATTTTATTTGCATTGCATGCGTCGCGAACGATCCTGAAGCTACTTTATTTCGCAATAAAACCAACAATATGAAACAATTGTTTTAAAAGAAAAAAGAGAGAGACAGAGACAAAAAAAAAAAAAAAAAAAAACCGAAATTATGAAGTAGCACAAAAATCCCGCAAGTACTCCTTGGGAAGGCCACTATTGGAAGTTCGACATGTCCTAAGTAATTGCCTACATCATCATGTACAATGAAATACAAAGTACACAACACTAATTCATCACAAGACGAGGAGGATATAATTCTGAGTGTGACGGAATTAAGAGCAATGAGGTTACTGAAGAATTTCTAGAAAACATAGCATTTTAGTACGAAAAAAGAGTTGGTGGGGTGATATGGTGGATGATGTAGAAAACCCAATTACTGTCATACCAGAAGTAATTAAGCAGCGTGATATTAGACGTCTACTCTTTGATAAGATAACTGGGAAATCAATTCTGTTAGATAATTTGAAAACAGAAATAATTAAAATGGGTTCACAATATTTCCAAGTTACTGACAGTCGTTTCCTACCTACAAATAACCGTTTTATGAACTAAAGCTGGTTTAGGAATAAACTAGGAAATCGCGGTGGAGAAGTGACTTGCTCTGGCTAGTCTATTCCCTGTATAAAAATCTGCGTTCTGCATCAGTTTTCTTATCTTTTCGCAATTAGATAGTCATCTTCATTAGAACACGAAGTTAGATTTACCCACTGGAAAGCACCTCAAAGGCTCACTGCCCATGAAAATGGGAAGAATCATCGTGAGTGTTTCACACAGTGGAAAGAAATGGAATGAAATTTTGCAACAACTGAAGTGATTATTGATGTTGAACTTCAAACCAAGATCAAAACAGAAAAACGAAAGTGACACAATGAATTAAAGAGAATCTTTCACTGCATCCAATTTCTTGCCACTGAAAATCTTGCATTACGAGGTCACAGAGAGTCACTTAGTACCTGCGATGGATCCGAATCCGATAATGGTGTAACTTTTTGGTTTAATAAAGCTCCTGGACATATTTGAACCAACCATGAATAACCATTTTGCTCAGGTTAAAAATCATCCTGGCACTACATCTTACTTTTCACCTCGTGTTCAAAATGAGTTCATTCATCTGATGGCACCACTGTTTGCCATAGTTTATTGCGAAACATTCGCAAATTTAAGATACTATAGTCTCATGTCTGACTCTGTTCCTGACCACGAACATCATGAACAAATGTCTGAAGCAGTGAGATACGTAGAAGTTGATTTTGAGAGGAAATCAGTCCGCATTAGAGAGTCCTTTCTCGGTTTCATTCAGATGAGTAAAAAGGGAGCTTAGTTAATGAAATCCTTAAACAGCTAGAGAAAGGCGGAATGGATGTACAGGATTGTCATTCACAATGTTATTACAACGCTGATGTGATGGCTGGACACCGAACTTGTGTTCACGGAAGAATAAGCGAAAATGATAATCTGCCGATATTTATGAATTGCGATAATCATTTACACAATTTCGTTGGTGTTCATGCAGCCGAGCATGATAATATAATGTTCACACTTTTCGAAACTATTTATGTATTCTATTCTCGTTCCACTAAGCATTGAGAAAAACTCAAGAACTCAGTGCCTGTGGTTGTAAAATCAGTCTGAAACAAGATGGAGTGTAAGGGTTGAAACAATTAAGCCAGTTAACAAATATCTTTAAGATATGATGAAAGTTCTCCAAGACATGACAGACAATGGCAATCAAACTAGTGAAGGCGAGACTTCAATATAATCGCATGTTGTCTTACGATTTAATTTAGTTTAATTTAATTGCAATGGAGCACACGCTCCGGTGCAATTTCCCTACACACCCATCCTTCCCCTATCCTGCACCCACCTACATTTGCCCTCTATAAATTTTAACCTTTAATTCTTTTAACGTTTTCGCTTGATAACTCAGTCCAATCCCTGACACTATTACCTAAAAAATAAAATCTTCCCACACCATTTTGCCTGAAATCGAGTGCCATCTTGTGGTCATGGTCATCTTTTCCCTTCCATGCACTACTTTTCATACCTACTCCAATATCTTTCCATGCCTCATCGCCAGTATAGGCTACGCCATGCACACTCCCATGACCCTCCTCATCCTTCTCCTGTCTTGCAATGAATCCCATTCCAGCTCCTTTATCATATCTGTCAATGATTGCATTCTGCGATAATTTCCAGAAACAAATCTGGTAGCCCTTTTTTGCACCCTCTCCAATTCCTTTATTTGATACGAAAAATGTGGATCCCACACTAAACTACCATATTCGAGCGACGGTCTGTCCAAAGTTTTGTAACCCAATTCTTTTACTTCTTTCGTGCATCCCCTCATCACTCTCTCCAACAAGTGCATAATTTTAAAACCATTTCCTACCGGCTTTGTTCTATTGACCGTCTTCAAAAGCGGCTCGAAGATCCTAGCATGAATTTTCATGATAGTTCCTTCAATATAAAAACCCTCTCAGACCATTTAATAATGAAAGAGAGAGATTGCTTAATGATGCACTCAAAAAAGGTTTCAATCTTTGCCAGGATTGGGATGTAGTGATTGATAGATGCCAAAGGCGAACAAAAACGTACCGTATGGATAAAGAGAGAGGGTGGAGTGCCGAGGAAGAAATAGAATGAGTTATGAATGGTTAGTGTTGCAAGTGAAATGAGCAAAACGTTCAGTCGTCTGCATGAAATTACGCCAGATTTGGATTTCTCCTAGATACGGCACTGACGATCCGACCGTTTAAAAAAGAAATCTAAAGAATTTTGACACATCTATGGTTATGACGTTAACGGAGAACAGATACGAAGAAATATTGGATGTTCGAATGTTAATATCGACAAGAAAAAACGTAGACATAAAATATCTGAAGATCTTGAATTCTTTGTTGAGTACGGAGAGAAGAGCGTCTTTCCGAATCTGCTCATTTTAGTTCAGATTATGCTTACGATTACAATATCCATCGCAAGTTGCGAGCTATGTTTCAGTAAGCTAAAACTAATACTTTCGTATTTTAGGGCTACAATGGGTCAAGAAAGGTTATGCGACCTACCTTTGCTCAGTATAAAACGAGAAGAAACCGAATAAATAGATTTCGAAAATATTATTAATCCATTTGCTTCACGGAAGGCTAGCAATGTGCAATTTTAAGTTTAAGGTTATGAAATAATTTTAAAATCTTTTCTAACTTTCAGAGTGACGATCACCTCTCCCTAGTGTTGTAAAAAAACGGTTTTTCTCTGGCTTGAAAAAAAAAACATGAAAAAAACTTTGAAAAAAACATGTTTTTTTTCTGGAACACGTTTTTTTCACAACTACTAAATCTCAAATTTGTAAGGCAGTTATTGTTTATAATGACTGTTTTAGAGTTTTTTCTAAGTACTTATCTTAGATTAAAATCTACTATATTTTTCTGGTTCAGTAGGAAAAAAAATTACTAAAATATTGGCAAAATTGGCTGAAATTTTCTTTATGAATGGGGATTTCCCGAAGAGACTAGGTTGAGCCAGAAGGAATCCCCATTTCCCATTGTTTGGATTGATACTTGCTATTTGAAATAGTGCTGCCAGCCCTACAAAATTACCTACAGATCTTTTTAAAAAATTAGGAAATTAAAATTTATCCACGGTTTTTTGCCTCTTTTTATTATCTACTTATTGGGCTTTCCTTATATTCGTATACTTGTTAACTCTCAGAGTATAGTGGTACTGACTAATTAAATTGTCAGTATAATTATGAATCGTTTCCTTGCAACCGTTGGTGTAAACAAGCGATTGAAAAGAAGTGAAGCTCCTATTTTGTATGATAACAGATTTTAATTCAAACTTAAAAGACCGTAATACAGAACTATCGGTGCAGTCTTTATGCACAGTGTGTATTTTGCTCATAATTTAAAATTGCAATCTCAAAATCTTTTGCATGCAATACAAGAACAACCAGTAAAAGAAAATTTAACTATTTCTGAAGTTATGGATGTAGAGGAGACAGAAGAAGAGACAGAAAATTCCGACACTGATCGAACAAGTGTTGGTAGTGCTGATACTAGTGAATGTGGTACTGACATAGCGGATGAATAAAATTATATTACCTATAGATACACTTATGAATCATTATGTGAGACATTATATGATTCAGTAAGACTTAAAACACGCTTGTGAAATGGAAGTTACTTAAATAAAACTATAATTTATCAAATATATTGTTTTCTGAAAAAAAAAATTAGAAAAAAAACACCGGTGCTAGGTTTTTTTTCATGTTTTTTTTCACAAAGCTGAAAAAAACCATTTTGTTTTTTTTTCCGTTTGCAACACTACCCCTCCCCCCTTCTTTTGGTAACTTGAGATATTTATCGAACTTTCTAAAAAAATTGTGTTATTATTTCATAAAGACTGGGGAGAATTTAACATACATTTCAAACTGCATGACTGATATTACTCTATGGGAAAATCAACCCCAATCGTGCCGGGCAACACCGAGAACACTACTAACAATGCATAACTGTAAGAAATGGACAACAGAGCTGATAGATGAAAAATCAAAGACAACAGAAATGGACAAAAATGGATAGGAATAGCATACATTCAGTTTAACAGATATCTGAATGAAAGTAATTGGTACCATCACATACAAAAGATGAAAGGAGAAAGAATTCTGAATGTGGCACTACAGTACTATCAAAAAAAAAAAAAAAAGAAGTAGTACAAGAGTTGCAGATTTTGCTCACCTGATTCTTTAGTGATAGTGTGCTGTGACTTCAAGGCCAGTTGATGTGTTTGTATGTTGACTCTTCTGTTCGAGGGGAGTTGTGTGGTGATTATTTTTTGCTTCTGAGCTGCCTCCCATCTGTCTAGCAGTGCGGTTTGCAGGGAGGAGTGGGTGGGTGGAGTTTTCAGTTTGGACTGTGAGTTTGCAAGGTGCCTGAAAGATTCTTGTTGCGTTGGCTCTGTTGTCTTAATGCTTAGCACTGCTGGTCAGTGCATTTCTCCTGTTTGCATGTTCTGATAAGCCTTTCTATTGCTATTGATGGTGATTTGGAGGCGATGTTTCTTCATTCATAATTTGTTTTTAGCTCTTGAGAGGTAATATTCCTATTCCTGCCCCATACTTGCTATGTTACGTGGGGGATTTGTGGCAGATCCTTCTGTAATTCTTACTGTGTCCTTGCAAATGGTTTCGGTAAAATTTTACAATCCTGTTATTAACAGACTGCTAGCTTTATGTTCTGCCTAATGGTTTAAGTTGTTAGCATCTTCATTCTTTCTTAGAACATTTAAGAGCCTAAAAGGCCTTGAGGTTTTATCTCTAATTATCTTGTAACACAATCTGGGTATACTGTTTTTAGGTGAGAAGACCTGTGTTCTTAACACACCCCACATTATACACTAGAAATTGTCACTGGCTTGACTGCTGTCACAAATCTTTCAGTACGGTTGTCCTTGCCTCAGAGAGAATTCAACTGGCTCCATGTTTATATGGGAACAATTGATTTACTATTTAGCTGCATCTGCAGTTAAGGAAGTGCCAAAAACAAAGCAGCAAATTTCAAACCTGGCAGTTGACACTCAGATCTTGCATTGAGAGGGACCTAGGCTCGCTGCTCATACTGATTTTGGTGGTTTCATGAAACAACTTCAGGCAAATGCCGGAATGGTTTCTTGAAAAGCCCATTGCTTAATTCCTTCACTATCCTTGTCCTAATCCCTTCCTGGCTCTAATTACATTAATGAGCCATAAAGACCTTAAAAAGAAGTAGCATAAGTGGGTGGTTGGCAGACAAATTGCTTTGCACTAAATATCATGACAGTGCCCTGGAAAAGGTGGGAGACATTACACTTATAATTTGCTGTGATGCTGATCCATTAGTACCATTCAGACAATTATCCATCCCATGGAGAAATCTGCCATTAGAGAATGATGACACACTGCAGCGATTAAAGGCAAGCACTTAACTCTAGAATATTATAAACCTTTTCTTTCCCAACTCGGTACTATGGAATTCTCGTGGGAAGTGTAGGATTGTATTGTTTCTGATAATCATACAGTTACACAATAGCTGTGATTTTTGCCCAGCTTTGAACCCACTTACTTGAGACATACTGAGTTTTCTTAGTGTAGGAACTTGATAATTTGTAACTAGTGCTACCGATTATTTACACGAGCCTCAATGCAGCTTATAAAATGTATTAAGACAGTTTAGTCCTTATCAGAAAGGTACTTTTATTTATTTATTTCATGAAATTCAAAGTACATTTCCTTGACATATAGGAAGAAACAATGCCATCTCAATATTTAAGCGAGACAAGGTAGGTCGTCAGTAGAATCATAGTGTAATTTTAACAGAATGTATCAGAAAGATTCTGGTAAGTTGATGTATTAGTTCTCAACTCTCCCAGCTGCTGCTGTGAGGATTCGGGAGAGATGGTTGAAAAGCCTTCTTCCAGGGAAGAACTCCAGTTTTTCACGTTCTGATATCTTCCAACACCCAATCTGAAAACTTCGGCCAGGTTGGCCAATAATGAGATCAGATCCATCACAATGGCATGGTAAGGGGGAGGGGAGATGAAGAGGGGTGTGTAGCAATGTATTCTATGTGGAACTTGAATCTAAGGGTAACTGCTCTGATTTATGTTGTTTGAGTGCCAAACACTTCCTTTAAATGGTCCTACCACCAATTGATCTTTCAAAATCAGCTAAATGGAAGAAACTAATGGAAGTGAAATGCAAAATGTAGAGCATTTATTTTTTTTAAATGAAAAACTTAGATGTTTTTGATACGTAGCAGAATTAACAAAAAAGTGGTGAAATATACAAAGCAGCTGAGAATGAAGATGGGATGGAAAGGCAAATGAGACTGTGTATATCTAAACAGTGAGATTGCTAATAAAGGGGGAGGGGGGAAAACAAATCACATTTCAAACATGTACAACTTAATGACTAACTGAATGAAATAATTAAAATAAGTAATATTAAACTATTCAAGCAACACTAATTACTCCCTCAAAACATAAAAAATGCTAAGAAACAAAACATTGTAAAGTTAATAAACAAAACTCGAATTTCAAATAAATTATTACTAATATTCATTTGTGTTTGTAAAGAATTTTGATTGATAGCTACCGACATGCAACCAGCTCAGTGCTAGATGGGAGACTCTATGCTAATACCACACACAAATACAAGTGATCTGCACTGGGTATTTGTGGCTACAAAGTTAAATATAGATGCTTTTTTTTTTGTCGAAATATGAAAATGCTCTCAGTCAATTAGTTTCAACCTTCTTATTTCCCACACCCCCAGAGCTACTGAGATTCAACCACCATACAGTAAAATGGGAGACTTGAGGCTAATAGGTAGTTATTGATGCAGAATGAAATATAGGGACTCATGTCTATTTTGATATCAGATTAACCAATTTCAACCGCCAAATCTACCACACCCCCACAGCTGCCAACATTCAATCATCATAGTACAAAATGGAAGATTCAAGACTACTACCACACACAAATGCCAGTGGTCTGCACTTGGTAGTTCTGGTTGCAAGATGAAATCTAGGGACACACGTCTTAAGTAGAAAAAGGAAAATGCCCTGGGTCAACCACTTTCAACCACCATATCTCCCACACCTCCATAGCTACCTACATCTGACCACCATAGTGCATGATGGGAGACTCGAGGCCATTAAAACTCACAAACACCAGTGGTATACGCTATGTAGTTGTGGCAGCAAGGTGAAATATACGGACACACGTCTTTGGCTGAAATCAAAATGTCTTTGATTGACCATTTTCAACCACCATGTTTTCAACACCCCTACAGTTAACGACATTCAGCCAATGCTGTGCATGATGTGTAACTCCATGCTACTACTGCATGCAAGCACCAGTGATCTGCGCTAGGTAGTGACAGCTGGAAAGTGAAATATAGGGACACACCAGTCTATTTTTATATATATACACAAGAGTATGGTAAGATGTATGTCCCAGCTGCAGTTTCACAACACTGTTTCCTATGTTTCTTGTGTTTTTTTTGCTATATAAACCCTGAAGCCAAGTTATGTTGTTGGTTTGAAATAAAGTTTCCTCACTGATATTTCTCATGTAGTTGCATATCAATCTCTCCATTAATTTGAGGGTTAAGAATGTAAAATAAACATTAGGAATTGCAACCCACAATTAAGGGATAATCTAAAGCAGTGTTTCTCAAACTTTTTAGTTCCACATACCCATGTAAAATTTCAACCAATATTCAACATGTGCATGTTATACTCATGAAATATCCAGTCCGCCATTACCTAAATCTTGTCGCAAACCCTCTACGATCAACTGGCGAACCCCTATGGGTTCGCGTACCCTGCCTAGGGTAAGACAGATCTAAAGTAAAATAATCTCATCTAAAACAAAAAGCATTTCTTTATTCTCAAATATTTCTATACTTAAAAATCTGTACATTTTAGTTTACATAATTTTACTTTCATTACATTTATGGTAACATGAAAAAAAAAAAAAAATCTTTTTGTTCATGCTTGATTACAGGCACAAAACTTCATGATAAACTCTTTCTGATAGCAATTAATTATTTTAGTATATTAAAAAAGAAATATTTAATATCATTTTAAAATATTTATAATATGCTTCAAATAAGGTCCAGCATCAGAAATTTCATGGGTGATTATTAGTGTATATGGAATATATGCAATCAGTTCATCGGAAATAATAACTTTCATTCATTTTTAATGCTGTTATTGATTTCTATAGTTTCTCCACATTATATATCACAGTGAGACACTTCTCAAGAATAAAGTATTATTCACCATTTTTCCACTTCTTTCAGTAACAGACAAAGTTTTCCAATCAGTTTGTTATAAAACATTAATATAATTTATTTTGGTATTTTAACAGATAAAATAATAATAACTTTATATACTTCTCTTTTTAAGAAAAGATGATATATTTTTTTATATATATATACAATGAAACTATTCCTA
Source organism: Vandiemenella viatica (assembly GCA_031002005.1). NCBI lineage: Eukaryota > Metazoa > Arthropoda > Insecta > Orthoptera > Morabidae > Vandiemenella > Vandiemenella viatica. Next base: position 327,568,644 of record JARYHS010013630.1, on the reverse strand, counting down.
CCGTGTAAAGCTTTCACAAGCAGCATAATCCAAGAAAATCTTTAATACTCAATGAAAACTCTTGGACTATAATTGTGAGTTTTTTAAATATTGATTATAACAAGAAATAGAAACTTTAACACTACGCGGAAGCATTTTTGAGATTGTAATCAATAATTTGTAACAAAAGTGGATTTCAAAGTTTTAAAATTTGTATAGAACATAAATATTTTTGGTATAACTATAAAAAAAATACTATATGTTTGGTGCAACGATATTGTGGTTCAAAAATGTTGAAATCTTAAAAGGAATGAAAGAAGAATGCTTGTATCTGCAGCTGAATCTTGAATCCTCCAATCAACTGTTTTAAATGTTCTTTTTAACGCCATCATTTACTAAAGAGCTTTTAGAAATCAGATCCATCATCACACTTAGCATCATACATTTTAATTTAAATTAATGCCTGAACTTTTGGAAAGCTTACGTGTTGGGAGAAAAATTTAAATCTCTTCCAGATACATATTCATAAATCTTTACGATTCTTTTTAGCACTTATATGAAGAAAAATATCTAAAAAAATAAATAAAGACATTTGTAAAATACCAACAGTTAAACTATAATATATATCTCATCACTATTATTTAATACAAGGGAATCAAACTTGAAACTGGTAAATAGTAACTGATGACTGCTACATTATGAACTACCACTTTTTATGTTTAACATATCTTTAGAATTTGCGGAGTATGTACGCAGAATTAAATTGGTATTAATAATGCAACTTGTTGCTAGTCTAGTCATGTTTTGCTGTGTACATTAGGATATTTAAGTACATGTTCAGAAATCAAGAGATATGAATTAAATGAAACCATCACCAAAACTAATTGCACTGTTATACACAAACAGGAGTCACATATTTTGTTTCAATGATGCAAAATAAAATTATGAGTACATATTTCCTTTATATGAATTCAGTCATATTTGCACATTGATTTTCTGTTATATTTTTATCTGCTGCCAATTATATTTTAGTATCTTCTATTATTACTTCTACTTACCTAAACTTTAATTAAAACATGGTATTTCATAATTTCTACAGTACAGAACAAACAAACATATTTTGACACACTCATTGAGACTTAAATAAATTATGTTAACACAGAATTATGACAATATTTTTTTAGCTCAATTTTAATCAGAATTTAAACAAACAAAAAGTGATTTTGAAGTTCTGCATGTGATACACATATTCAGCAATAAATAAGAAAAGAAAGGGAAATTAACCCATCACATACCAAAGGGGATGGAAGTGACGAGAAGGAACACTTATGCTGACAAACAACTACACAATATTTCGGCATCTGCCTTGTTCACAAGTAGAAAAACGGGCCATTAGGCTCGGAACGTGTGTGGTAACGTTCATTGTATACACACGTTCCGAGCCTAATGGCCCGTTTTTTTACTTGTAAACAAGGCAGATGCCGAAATATTGTGTAGTTGTTTGTCAGCATAAGTGTTCCCTCTCATCGCATCCATCCACTTTGGTATGTGGTGGGTTAATTTTCCTTTCTTTTTTTATTTATATCGCCTAGAAGCCGCTTCCATTTTCCTTAGTTGCAACATATTCAGCAATATTATTCGTGATTGATGCAAGGAATATTTGTCACTATCAATTTATAAATACTTTTGGCAGAGTTCTCTTTCTTAGTTTATGTATTATATCTAAAATGAATTTATCACTAAAAAATTTCCAAAGACAAAATAAGAAAAACTGAAAATCAGGCTTATCACATAGACATATAAAGTAACGTCATGGAAACTTTGATTGCATGTACATTCTTGTTACATTTTTCAAACAGATTTTAGAACTTTGTTAGAGGCATGAATCATGAACCAACAGTTTTTCACTTCTGAGTACTACTGAAATAAACATAATATTCTCCATCTGACTAAATGTCAGTAAATACCTAAAACTTTTACAAATTAAGTTTTCTGATATGTGGGATGTTTTCTGACTTAGAAAAATATTATCTGAAAATATTTAACTGAAAAACACTTTGTAGTGAAACAAGAAAATTAATAGATGCCAAATTAGCTACAAGACTGTGACAATAAAAAGGCAGATCATTTGATTTTGGTTTCATTTAATTTTTTTTGTGCAAGTTCCCAACAAAATATACTGTAGGAAACCTTTAGGTAAAATATTGTAGTAAAATAAGCATAGGTGTTTCAGAAACTAACTATAAATACATGCATTAAATTTATACACTTTAAATATCATGGCAGTGATAAAACACAGGGATTACATTGTTTCTTGTTAGCAAAATACTGTTTGTCATTTACTAGTTGTCTTATTTGCTTCACTTTAAGATAATACCTCATGAAAATTCTTCTGTACTTTCTTCGTATAATGAGAAAATACTTGTAGTATGAAAGGCAGAGCGATCTTTTCACTGGTCACTATGTAGAGAAGGAGTTACATCTGACTGAAATTCAATCAGCAACTATACCGGTAACTCTTACTGTAAAACAAAAGTAATGAGATTGCTTTTTATTTGTTAAATAACAGTGTTAACTATTCTGTTAAGTAAATACAGCAACTGTCAGGTTATTTTTAAAATGTAGCTTACATATTAGATGAATCATAGGAAGTGTAGCTAATAGGGATAGCAAATTTATAGATGCTGCATTCCGATTTGTACAGTGTTGAGGTACATATCCAGTTTTGGACATCATCCAGTAGAAGCCCTTCATTCTTTTTTGGCGTTTCAGTTCTGCCCCCACTAAATTTCGTATTCGTGAATTATATTCATTTAGCCACTGCCTCTGTTAACAAAGATTTATTAGTTTTCAATCTTTTTTTCTAAAAAGAATTCAGACAGATCATATGTAATAGGTAAAGAACTTACTTGTTCGTTTGTAAGCATTTCTCTTTTTATAAGGTTAGGTTCATATGGCACAAGTGTCACTGTTCTAAATCCATAATATTGTTTGTAAGACTGATGCTAGAAAGAACACAAAGTGCACACTTATTAACATAACAAAGATTTCAGATTACTAGAATAGAAATTTATTTCATTATTGTATCTTAATGGTTGTGGTAGCATCTACAGTAATCAAATAATTTTTACAGACTGATAACTGGCACAGCATATCATGCACTCTACATCATTTTCTTGTTTCCAAGCATAAGCAAGTTTATTGTATGTTAACTGCTATTACTTGCACACAATAGTTAAATTCAGATCATTTGCCAGACAAGATATGAATCAACACAAAGAGAAGAAGAGGTCTTTAATACTGATATGAACTAATAGTATGAAAAGATATCACTCAACACCTAGCAAACATTTAGCAAAACAATAAGTGAAAATATATCTGATCTTCTTTTTTAAACTACTCATAATGTCATTCAAACATTTACAATAAATGCGAGTAATCTTCCAAGAATATAAACATATTGATTAGATATTTAAATATAAATTTTCCTCAAATTATTAGCACTTTTAGAATTTAACTTTCATAGTTTTACCCAAATCTTCTCAGTAAAGTATTAGTCAGACCTATCTTTTTCTTTTGAAACATGTTTCTGTGACGTCTATGCATCTGTGGTAGGTCTAACTAACTTGCTGCATTTGTAATTTAATGTAAAGGGGCCAACTTTCATTCGTTATTTTTTCTTAGACTTTATACTAACAAATAAACTGATAAAAACATTTAAAATTAGCATATTTATTAATATTTACATTTGAAAGTAATATTTTATATCAGACTAGTTGAGATCTGTGTTGTTAATTCATGGATAAATGATCAAAGATATGTTGGGAAAAGCATAGGAGCAGCTCCAATTTTTTCTCTCTCTCTCTCTCTTTTTTTTTTTTTTTTTGGATTTCCTCTTTACATTTGGATTATTGTTCTATAAAAATGCTTTTAACACCTTTGTGCGAATCATTTGTTTCTACAACCCCTTGAAAGGGGCAACTTCAGTATTGTTCAAGTAGCCTCTCTATAAGCAACATTTAAATTGGGGCTGCCTGTCATATGTAGGCACTATGATATAAAATCTTTAATTGAATCTAAAGTTGATCTGTTATAGTGTGGATGAATTAAACACAGTGTAGTAAGCCTGAAGATTTTGACTATGAGAAGTTTTGTGCCTGATTCTATTATGGCACAATTCAATTAGTGGTCCATTTTTTCGTTTCTTAGAATGTCGACATCACTTCAAAAGATAATGTAAACTATCACTTATGTGTCAATATGTACAGTTTCTATGAAATGATTAGTTTTGTTTGACCTGTGCACACACACATGAACATTTAAAAATTTATGATTTTTGCCTCTGTATCAGGAATGAAATTTGGTTCCAGTAGGGATAAAACTTATTCTACATATTAATTGATTGAATAAGCTATCAATATGTGCAGTTCCTCTGAAATCCATTCATTAGTTTTTTGTAATGTGCTCAGTTACAAAGTTTTAAAAAATTTTGGTGTTGGGAAATGAATCATTGATTACCATGTTACTGATGTAGATTAAGAGCACCCTACATGTTAACTTATGACAAAAGTTATCATTATATGCAATTCCATTTAAATCCATTTATTTGTTTTTGCTTAAGGCAAACATTCACAAAGATTCTGAAATTTGTGGTGTTGCCCAGTGCATCATCCATTAGTTTTTGTGTGATTTTAATTTTTTGTTTTTGGATCTCTATCATCGGTAGCCTACCAGTGGCGTAGCTAGGTCAACAAGGGCCCTGGTGCAAAAAATTTATTTTGGGCCCACAGGTCTGACGGGTGACCTTTTTTTTGTTTTGTGTGCTGGTAGGGGCCCCCTGAACTCCGGATGGGGCCCTTGAATTGTTCTTTAGGGGGCCCTGAGCAGTGGTTGGGGCCCCCCTGAGCACAGCGAGGGCCCTTAGTGAGGGGCTCCTGTGTTCACAGGGACCGCTTAGACGATGCTAGAGCTAAAAAAAAAAAAAAAAAAAAAAAAAAAAAATATGTAAAGACAACTTTCAACAATTAGTTTTTGCCTGGTGCACAAGACAAACAATAATGCCAAAATTTTCAGCTTTGCATTCTCTGTCATTGGTAGCGTACATTGCAACTGCACTTTTTAGAATAAATTTCATGTTAGACACAGATTTCACACAATTGTGTTATATAGTATATATAACCACTGTGTTCGTCATCCTGAAGTAAGAAATTGCTGAAATCTCTGTTAACTAATGTAATAACTAGACTAACTTTTGTTATAATCTTATAAAGCTACCTAAATTAGTAATGCTGATGTCCATTTATTATGGTTGGTTTTTATGGCATGTGGGCTTCGATTTTCCCAAAAAAATTAAATTTTGTATTTTATTTAAAAAAATAAAACAGCAATTTTCCTGTGTTAGTTAGTTATTTTTAAATTTGTTATTAGTATAATTCACTTTAGTTAGTAGTGGTTGTTAAAAATTCGATTGTAGTCTTAATACTGCATTTTGCTAGTGGATTTTGTAAGTACATTTGATTTAGTTTTGACTTATAGAAAGGCAATTTGAGAGCTAAATTTTGTAACTAAAATTATTTAAGCTGTAAGGAAATAAATAACTAAATTGTGTTTTTAAAATTCTTGTAGATTTTTCAGCTAGTTTAATTAAATTTAAAAATGTAAAGTATACTTTTCATTTTAAAAGTTAATTTTGAAGATATCAGAACTTAATTAAATTGAAGGGACATCATGTAAATATCATATCACACAAATCAATTCTTGTAAAAATAGGTCTTGTGGTTGTGCAGTGACTAAAAGTTATGAGATCTTGTTCTAAGCCACTTCACTTTCTGAAAGAGATTTGTTCTATCTGTTATATAAACTGTTTATTTAGATTTTTTTTAAAAGGAATTGGTGTCTTGGTTACTAAGCATGCCATGTTTTAGTAAACCAATACATATACCATAAATGTGTTGCTTTATTAAATTGATAAGTACCCAAAAACTAAGATTTCCCTTACATCTTTTGGGAATGAAAAGTATTAGAGTAAATCATATATGTGTAATCATAAGTTTTCCCGGCGGATCTGATGTTTGAAGATCTCTCGGGCGTGCAGCCGGGTCATTTGGTCGTAGATGTACGAATTTTCGATGGCGTACCGTGCCATCATCTTCAGGTAGCGTCCAGTGGTCGGCGTGAGGAACGCAGTCCAGGACGCAACTGCTGGATTGCTCCGCGCGCATCGATATTTATACCCTCCGACCCCGCCCTCCCACTCCCGCTGGGATGCTCCGATGGCGGTGGTGGGGGTGGTGCATTACCGTGCGTCGAGCAGTGTCCATCAGTCTCTGCGCCACCTCCGCCGCGCACAGTGCCTCGGCTCTGGGGTTTGCGGAGCAGCTTCAGTGCTGGGTTCCTAGCCTGGCTTAGTTGGAACCCGTTGTCTTTGTTTATGAGGTTACTCCGTAGCCGGATCTCGATGGCTTCCTTGTACACACAGTCCCAGAAGTGAGATGTGTTTCTCAGAACCTCGGTGTCCTCATATTTAATATTATGCCGTGTCTCAAGACAGTGTTCAGCAACTGCGGATTTTGACGGCTGCTGTAGTTCGGTGTGGCGTTTATGTTCCCTACACCGTTCTTCGATCGTGCGAATAGTCTGCCCGACGTATGCTTTTCCACACTCGCACGGTATGTGGTATACGCCAGGTTTCCTGAGACCCAAATCATCTTTAACCGAGCCAAGTAGGGCTTTAATCTTGGCCGGCGGGCGGTACACGCACTTGATGTTTTGTCGGCGTAGAATTCTGCCAATTTTGCTTGATACATTACCGGCGTACGGGATGAAGGCTGTAGCTCTTGGTTTGTCCTCTTCCTCAGTTGGTTCTTGCGAGGTCTTCCGCCTGAAGGCACGCCGAATTTGGCGGTTGTCGTAGCCATTACTCTGGAACACGTTCTTGAGATGTGTTAGTTCAGCAGACAAGCTGTCTTTGTCAGAAATCACACGTGCTCTGTGAACCAGTGTATTTAGCACTCCTTCCCTCTGTGACGGGTGGTGGCAGCTGGTGGCATGTAAATACTGGTCCGTATGAGTAGCCTTCCGGTAAACACTGTGCCCTAATGTACCATCCAGTCTTCTCTTTACCAGTACATCCAAAAATGGTAGTTGGCCGTTCTGTTCCACCTCCATAGTGAATTGTATCTGGCTGTGGATGAAGTTCAGGTGTTGCAGGAAAGATTGAAGTTCTTCTCTTCCGTGTGGCCAGACGACAAATGTGTCATCAACATATCTGTAGAACACCGTTGGTTTTAGCTGTGCCGATTCCAGTGCTTCATCCTCAAAGTGCTCCATGTACATGTTGGCAACCACAGGTGACAGTGGGCTACCCATAGCTACCCCATCCGTTTGTTCATAATACTGTCCATTGAAGAGAAAATATGTGGAAGTTAGGACAAAGCTGAACAGTTTTGTGAGCTCAGGCCCAAATTTTTCGCCAATCAGTTCCAGTGATTCCTTGAGGGGAACTCTGGTGAATAGTGACACTACGTCGAAACTGACCATGAGATCAGAGTCGGACAGTCTTAGTTGTTGCAGTTTTTTGACGAATTGAGCTGAGTTCTTGATGTGGTGCTCACATTTTCCAACTGATGGGACTCAAGACTGACGTCAGGTATTTGGCCAGACCATACGTGGGCGCACCTATTGTGCTTACTATGGGCCTCATGGGCAAGCCCGGCTTGTGCACTTTCGGCAGTCCATAGAGCCTAGGTGGTGCGGCATATATATTATACATTTCATTTAAGTAAAAATTATGACATGCGTAATCACCAAATTTTTTTTTTTTTTAATTTTTTTAATTCTAAATAAATAATATATACATCAAGAGATTTTTTTTTCTTCCCCCTCAGAAAGTGAATACATACTATAAAATGTAGACTCTGCTCAGAACAAGATCTTTTTGTCACTGCATGACCATGAGACTTGCCCTTTTTTGTGGGATCTCTTTCGTTTTATAAGTTGATCACGTATTCTGAGTCGTCACTCATATTTAATGACTCCATTTGAAAATTGAGGTATAGGGACATTTTCGAATTCCAGACATTAATATACATTAACAACAGTGGCCACACTCTCTGCAAACATGGGTATCCACCATGGCTGAGCAATGCCAACTGAAGCAGATTTAATTGCTGCCATAACAATTAACTTTAAAAATGAGGATAGAAACAAAGTAGGAATAAAATAAATTTGAGGCACATAGCCTTATACAGAGCAAAACAATTAGCAAAATTCTGCATGTTTCGGGTTGTCACTGAATAAATATGAGGAAAATCAACAATACTGTACTTTTCTTATCATTTTGGGGATGAACCTTATATGTGTACTATGTATAGGCCTGTGGGAAGTACAGTGGAATTTTGATGTTTAGATGTCATGGTAAAAAAATATATCAATTTCACTAACGTCCAAAGTAAGGAGAGGAAGGAAGTAAAATTTAATACACTAATTAAAGTTAGTAAGATCCATCTATAATGTAAATCTAAGGTATATAAAGTTATTAGGGCAGAAAGCGATTTCACATTTTGGATAGTCAGGGTTAGACATATGGAAATTTATGAGTTTTAGATTTTTCTTATAATCTGCTTTTTTTTTGTGTACATTAGTGGTTTGATGATGATCAGTGAGTGTATCAAAAAATCAGTGAAATTTGTATATGAATAACATCTAATCTAAGGAAATTTATTATTTTATCACATAGTAAGTAGTAACTACCCCATCCACCAGGATGTAGTGTCAACTGAATTAATTGACACCCTTGAGAAATAATGTTCTGTGCATGGAATAAAAGTATTTGAATGTCATTGGAGAAATTATGTGTAGTTCAGAGAGGCCAGACACCATAACTTTCAATTTATTTGCATCAACATTAGCCAAGAGCTGAAGAGATAACCCTTGTAACTGCTTACCCTAGATCTCACCTAGACTTTGTTACCTATAGTGTTTTCATAAAGTGCATTTAAAAGTGAGAATGATATTAAAATCTGATGAGCCTGCATTTTATTCTTTACTTAAGATAGTAATTTGAAATAAGAAATGAATATTGAAAGATAGAAAAAATCTATCAGTTAGCAAAGTTGAAGGAATGATAGCTGCTACAAAAAAAAAAAAAAAAAAAAAAAAAAAAAAAAAAAAAAAAAAAAAAAAAATCACGTTGTGTTTGCGTAGTTTTTGTTTGTTGAGGCAGCCCTCTTTTGTTCAACTGGGGTGAGATGTCTACTGTATCTTTCTTTCCAATGTTAAAATCACCTCATGACATTTCTTCATGTTCTATTGTTGCTGAAATAAGAAATTAGTCAGAGAAAAAAAATTTCTGTCTCACCTCTGTTTGCCTGTACTCAACTTCTAAAATGTTCTCTAAGCGAACTCCAAAATGGCCTTCATGGTAATAACCAGGTTCTGAAATTGTAAAACATGATTTATTTTTCAAGCTTAACTTACATGATGCTTGAATTTGATTAACATTAATTATACATGTTAAGTAAGCTAATTAAATGGATTCAGTAGTAATTTATTTTTGTGAGTTGCAACTAATTTTTCTATTATTATTAATAACAATAATAGTTGCAATTGGGTGCAGGTACAGGAAAGGGGAAAAATGAGTATGGAGGGGAACTGTCACTAGAGCATGCACTCCATCACAATGAAATCAAATCAAATGATTGAATAAAATACTTAATTATTATTTGTTTTCATTACTTTAAATTATTTTATAATTAGAGGTATGTTGTTCAGAATCCTTCCTATTTTTATATCTAATTTAATGTTATTGATATCATTTTTGCCTCATTTAATAACTCTCCACTACTTATTGCCACAAAGCCATCTATTTCTTACATTCTCATCTTTCCCCACCCAGAACCTCTGTCTTCCACTCCCATCACCCCCACCCCTACCCACTCCCCACTACTGGAGAAATCAAAAATCCCTATTGTGAATTTATCTTCCATCCCCCTCTCTGAACCTCAACTAGTGGTTCTTTCAAAGGGTCCTACTTTCTCTTCCACCCCTAAATTTGATCGGATAACTCTTAATAAGACTTCCTTTCATTCTGCCGTACTCTCAACTGGTGGTATTATTTCAATACTACCAATGTGATAACCTGGAACCCAGCCTACAACAATTCCTACCTCCATCCCAGTTAGATCCACCTCCCTTTCCCCATTCATTCCAGAAATTCCTCATGTCAACCGTCTCATTGCCTTCCTTCCTAAATTCAGTTCTCCACTCCAACAACCTGACCTGTACTAAAATGCAGGCTATGAGTGAACTCTCCAAAAATAAAAATATCATAATTCTCCCAGCTGATAAAGATTCGACCACTGTGGTCATGGATCGGAGCGTCTACGTGGCTGAAGCCGTCAGGTGGCTCAGTGACACCTCCACTTACCTACCTCTACCACTGACCCCACTAAGTCGATCTGCACAAAAATCCACTGCTTCCCCAGTCTCCAAGGTCCATTACAGGGTCTTCCACACCATTCCATTTGCCCAAGATACATAATGCAGGCAATCCTGGAAGCCCTGTAGTTGCTGCCTTTGGGTCTTTCACAGCACGCATTTCTGCTTTTGTTGACCAGCACCTATAACCTTCAGTCCAAGACATTCCATCTTATGTCAAAGACCCCCCCTTCACCCACCTTCACCCCCCTTCACCCCCTTCACCCCCCCCTTCACCCCCCCCCCTTCACCCCCCCCTTTCACCCCTCCCACACACACTTTTTAGAGCATCTGTCAACAGTTCATACACTCTTTCCAGCAGTTTGTTTCCTGGTCACTATTGATGTATAAGGCTCGGATATATATGCACTTAAAACACCTAAAATATGCACAAAAAGTCCTAAAATATGCACAAAAAATTCCTAAACTATGCACTAACAATTAAAGACTATACACTTATCAAATGATTTATTTTATGTCAACTCACTGATATACATGTTTCATTCCTTACCAAATGATGAACTGCAATATGTTACCAAGAGTTTTTCAATGTTTTCAGGGGTCAAAGATTTTCTATTGTCAGACAAAATTAGTTTATAAAATGATCATTCCACGTCAACGGATGTTATGAGGCAATACTTGTACAATGGTACTCACTGTTCAGAACATTCATCTGGCAAAGATTGTGTGATTCCACTTAAATACTTGTTAAATGATTGAATCTTTTTCAGTCCTGGGTTTGAATCCAACACCCTGCTGAGCTTACTTTTAACTTTTTCTCCAATTTCACCAGGGACGGCATATAAAGATGAAATTGTTTTGTGAAGCAACTGAATAGACTCATGAAGGGGTGCACCGCTAATTTCTAGACCTTTAATTGCCTTAGAAAGTGACGAATAGTGTACATGGACGAAATTGATATCTCGATATACAGTATCACAATTAAATGCGCACTTTGCTTCATGAAAACATGCATAACGCTCATCATCATCAATACTTGTAACTACATCTTTCACTTGATGGAAGTTCTCCTGGTAGAACAGCACTGCAAACAAAAAACAAAATTTCTCCATCTAGTGAGAACAGGTTCCGATGGAAGAGGAACCTTAGGCAGACGATCCTTATAAAACTGTACATGAGCAGGTGCTTTTAGGAACACTTTTTTGCCACTTGAAATTACTTTGTTAACTGAAGGAAATAGAGAATGTATCTCTTCTGCAATGTGATGTAATCCATGCGCCAAACATGTTACATGGATAAGATTGGGGAAAAATACTCGAGGTGACTGACCAGCTTTTAACATATATGAAGCTGCATCTATGATTAAAACACACACCTTGTAACAATTATTCTCCAATTCAGTAGGCCACAGAAGTCGCAGGCAATCGTTTACAAATCTTGCAATTAGACTGTGGTTGGTTTTCTCTAACATTTTGGTTGAAAGTAAATGAGGTTTTCCGGGTTCTTCTTGACATAATTTGCCCACTATAAAGTTCACTACGTATCGGCCACATGAATCGGTTGTTTCATCTACTGATATCCAGACACAGTTCCCTCCTATGTCAAACTGAATTGAATCCAGGATAGAAGTGTATAGAGAAAGCAAATAATTTTTCCTAAGGGCGGATTCATCTGGTATCCTTTGGTTAACACAATACTTTCGAAGAAATGCTCGTAGGTCTGGATTATTCAATTTATGCAGCGGGATGTTGTTGCATTCAAAAGCCTTGCAAAGGTCAGCAGAGAATGTATTAATTTTAAACCATGATACCTGAGTTAAAAGTAGCTGTTGCGTGTTCCTACTCTTTTTTTTTACCTCAGATGTACAGCTGTTTTAGAATGCTGTTCAAGTTGAAATTTTTTCTCGCATTTTACATTCTTCTCACATATTTGACAGTACACAACTTAACCGTCACTAGAATAGTCACTGTTGCCTGAAATCCAATGCTTAATTGAAAATGATCTTGTGAATTTTTCTTTAGGCATTTTTGCAGTCAGATTAAACAAAACTATTCTTAGCACATGAACATTCCAGTCAACTGCTTTTGGAAAGGAATGTACATGTTCCTTTAAAAGTACAGAACCCTGAGGTCTGGAAGCCATGAATCTATTCCCAGAAAAACTGGTTCGTGCCGCAATTAGAGGAATATTCAGGAAAAGAAAACCGCTGGCCTTCCCGGTAGTTGTTGCAAGAACAAACACACTGGTGGCTTACGAATATTCCCAGCGGGGGCAAATACTTGTGATTGTCGTCTCTTAAAGTGTAGAGCTATTCTTTGATTTTGCCGCCCCCCTCCCCCTGCTCATGAATGTTGCCACTCAGGGCAGTAGAGAAGGTCGCCGCCACACAAATTTGCCATTTACAGCACCTCCAAACGTGTCACTGGGTGAGTTTGGATCAGGTAGAAAGTTCTCTACATGTGAATGCCAGTATAAGAAAACCCTGTTTACTCCAAGAATTTGACAGACTTATTGTGGTGCCCAAGGATGTCCAACATACAGATACATTAGGCTTTTCAGTTTCTTCAGAAGTATCGGATATTCGGTTATGAGATGAGATGAAATAAATGCTAAAATATGCACATATCCTTAGAATATGCACTAACCCTCAAAATATGCATTTGCATATGTGCATATGCTTTTTTTTTTTTTTTTTTTTTTTTTTTTAAATCCGGGCCCTATTTATGTAACATCACTCCACACCAATATTCCCAATGGCCAGGGCTTCAGTTCTATATAACATTACTTCCACAGTCGACCCCCACACACCTTCCCTACCACTCGTTTCCTAACTTCATTGGCTCAGTTCATCCTTACCAAAATATTCTTTTCCTTCCAGTCTCGGGTTTATCAGCAGATACGATGCACTGCTATGGGCACTTGCATGCCATCTTCTTGTGCCAACCTTTTCATGGGCAGACTAGAGGAATGTTTTCTTTAAAAGTTCACCCTACAACCCACCATGTAGTTCAGGTATAGATGACTTATTTGTGATCTGAACCCACAGTGAAAACCTCTTTCTTGACATCTTGAATTCACTGAATAACATCTCCTCCCAAAACTTCACCTGGTCCTACTCTCAGACTGACTTCACTTTCCTGGATATGGATATCTCTGTACAGAATGGTCACTTTCGCATCTCTGTCCACTTCAAGCCCACTAACCTAGAACAATATCTCCATTTTGATAGCTGCCATCCATATCATACAAAATGTTCCATCCCATACAGCCTAGCCATCCGAGGTAAACACATCTGCTCCAATCAAGAATCTTTACTCCAAAAACCTGACCCGGGCACTCATAAACTGCAATCATCCTCCAGAATTAGTCCAAAAACAGATATCAAGAGTCAAGAAATATTCGCCACATTGACACACACAACCCCAAACCAACCAGAACCCTGTTTTTCTCAATCGCTAAACCAAATCCTTCGTTTTGGTTATGACTTCCTCAGATCCTTTCATGTAATGCATTGCATTCTTCTCACTATCCTTCCCACTGCACCTCGTGTCACCTTCAGCAGGCCACCTAACCTAAAAAATATATTTGTACACAAATATCAACCCTCTGATGCTCCTAAACCACCATTTGGATCCTTCCCGTGTAACAGACCCCGATGCAAAACTTGCAGTATGCATCCACCTACCACAACCTATTGCAACCCTATTACTTGTGAAACCTACCCCACCATAGGCCATGCCACTTGCACATCAACCTATCTCATATACCAGCTAACCTACCTCCACTGTCATATCGGCCTTACCTCGAACTCATTATCTATCACAATGAATGGTCACAGACAAACAGTTTACTCCCAAAACCTAGACCTCCCTGTTGCTCACCATGCCAGTGCTCACCACACCTGCAACCTCAATAACTGCTTCACAGTCAGAGCCATTAGAGTACCTCCAGATACCAGCTCCCAATTTGAACTCCACAGGTGGGAATTAGCGTATCAACACATCTTGCAGACTAGACATCCCTCAGGATTTAATATATATATAAAAAAAACATTCCATGCTCACCCTGTACAGCAATCACTGGCCAGCACAATAGATTCACATATACTTGTAGACCTTATTTCAAAATTTTCGATTATTTTTATCATTATTATTATTTCCCCTTTTAATCTTTCTCGTGATTAATACTTACAGTTATATTATCATTGTTCTCCCCACCACCTCCGACGGTCAGCTTCATTCTATGAGTGGCTGTGTTGACCACAAGGCTTGCGCAAGTTCAGCCACTTGTTTCTTTTACTTGACAAAGGTTTAACCCCTAAATATTTTGTTTTCTGTGTTTGTGTATTCTTTCGTGTTTCTGCTGCCCTCCTCCTTCAGATTTTGTTAATTGTTTGGTGTATTTCGTCTATTCTTTCCATATAAAATTTGTCTTGCTTTAGTTGATATTTAGTCCAAATTCTTCCCTTAGTATGCTAATACCATTCAGTAATTGCCCACTATCCTCACCCTGTTCTGCCAACAAGAAAATTTCAATAGCAAATTGTGATGTATTGACTTTTTTCCTTGAAAGCTTGTGCCACATTCAATTTTTTTTTAAACTTCCTTTATGGCTTTCTCTACAATCAAGTTGGATATTAACCCCTTAATCTACAATGACGGGCATATCCCGCGTACGATGGTTGGGCCAAATGTAAATATTACGGGCATAGCCCGCATACGATGGTTGGGCCAAACTTAATATTATGGGCTTAGCCCGCGTACAATGGTTGGGCAAAACGTAAATATTACGGGCTTAGCCCGCGTACTATGGTTGGGCCAAACGTAAATATTACGGGCATAGCCCACGTACGATGATCGGGCCAGAAGTAAATATTACGGGCATAGCCCGCGTACGGTGATCGGGCCAGATGTGAATATTACGTGGAATATTTGATACGCAATTACAGTCTGATGCAGTAATTGTGGTAGACACAAGTATTACAAAATGTTTATTTATACAAAACTCCAAAATATAAAATTAGTAATCTGTAACGGTATGATATATTTCAAAGCATTCTGGTACAAGTAACGGAACTTTACACTTTTTACACTCCCACGTTGTTTCTTTATGTTTTTTTATTTTTGTGACAAACTATACAACGTTTTGACGGTCTTAATTTAGAGGGTGTTGGATCAATGTGCTTTGGAAAATGAGCGTAAAGTCTGTCTGGCGCATCTCCGGAAGATAATACGCCTCGTTCTCTATAAATCGGTTTTGGCATTTTCTTCAGTAGAGATTTGACTATGTTGATCTTATAGTCAACATAACATTGTTTCTTTCCATCATTCAATTTTTTCCATAAGATGTAAGAGTTAAAAACACCAATATTAAACAGATAAAAATTTTTTTTCTTAAATATATCCTTTTATGAATTTTCTTATCACTGGAAAACATGCTAATATTTGATCTTGGAGATCAATTCCATTCCTTCTCTTGTTATACTCTGCAATACAATTTGGTTTTAGAGTGCCCTTGGATGCTTGTGAAGTCATTTCGACTGCTTCATGTTTTGTTGACAGCATATAAACATCTCGCTTGTCTTTCCATTTTATAGCGAGTATTCAGTTGCAGCTTCTTTTGGCATGTTCTTCCTATTCGAATGTACTGTGCCAATTACATTTGTTTTATATTTATATGATAATGTCATAAATAATTTTGGGGAAGAATACCAATTGTCTATGTACAAAGTGTGACCCCTGTGCAATACTGATTCAGAAAGCTCTTTGACAACACTTTCTGAAGCGCTATCTTCACAGTTTATTTTATCGTGGCCGGTATATATTTTAAATTCATAACAATAGCCAGAACCGGACTCACATAATTTATAAAATTTAACGCCAAACATTGCCCTTTTGGATGGGTTGAATTGCTTATAAGATAGACGCCCCCTGAATTTCATAAGAGATTCATCAATAGAAATGTCTTTTTTCATTATATACATTTCTTTAAATTTTTGGTTCAAAAAATTAATCGCAGGTGTAATCTTGTTCAATTTATCTGTATTAGCAACCAGATTATTGTGTGAGAAATCCAAGAACCTTGTAATTTGTAGATATCTATTCAAAGGCATTGATTTTCTAAACATAGGTGTTTCGATAACAGCCCTCGACCAATTCATTTGGATTCTTGGTTTTTTTACCTGTGACATTCTTATGGTCAATGCGAAATATCTTTTAATTTCGGTAGAGTCTACAGGAAACCAAGTGTCGTCAATTTTTTGTGTTGTATGTGGATTTTCTCGTATTTGATCTGCATACTGATTCGTTTCGGTCACAATACTGTTCCAAAATATATCATCAAATATTAAATTAAATATATCAAATTCTCCTCTACTTCCTCCTAATTGACATAAGGCTGCCTCTCTTATGCCAGGGGTCATCGTATAGTCCCCAGATTTTTGGACTATTTCTTATTTCTTTCCAAAGCCAGGACTCTGGAAGTTGATCGTCGTCGGATGTATCATCAATAATTATTTGCCTATACTTTCTTCGAAAATTACATATTTCGTCACTACTGTCACTTTCATTAGCAAAATTAATAGCACAATTCTCACTGTTTCATCAGAAAATCGTTTTTCTAGAGAACATCTTGTGGGGTTGCTTCTCTAGAATTTATGAACGTAAATTTCGACGTGCGAATGCGATCAAGAACAACTAGAAACTGAGCATGATACGAAGAGATAATAGAAATACATCACGACTCACGAGCCTTGTCTGTGCTATCTACAAACTGCGACCGCTCTACCACAGGCGATGCCCGTCGTGTTTACGATTGCCTGGATTAGCGTGTTACACAAGTCGTAGCGAACGTCCCGAACGCTGCGCGAGCTTGTATATAATTTCGGCCCAACATCTTCGAATCTAAATCGTAGGTTAAGGGGTTAATGGGTCTAGATAACAATGTTGTCTTACTCCACATTCAGCTGTTTTTCTTGTGATTCTCTACTTTTATTACAGCCTTCAGCTCTTATATGGACTATAAATTATTCCTCTACATTAATTTTTTAGATATTTCTTCTTTAGAATTTTGAACATCTCATCCCAACCCACATTATCAGAAGCTTTTCCAAAGTCAAAAATGCTATAAAAGTATCTTCATTTTCTTGGTACACCCTCCTTCTTGTAATTAATTAAAATTTACAAAGTGTAACTATATTGAAGCCACCAAGTGTGGTGAGTGAGCAGTTAATGATCTGGCCTCACATTCAGGAGCATCCAGATTTGGGTTTCCCATGGTTTCTCCAATCACTCTAGGTGGGATGCTTCCTTCAAAAGGTCATGGCTGAATTCCTTCCCGTTCCTTGTTCCCAGCCCCATCCCACCTCTAATGACCTCAACGTCGACAAGACATAAAGCCATAATTTATATATAAAAAAGTTGTATCGAAGCCTGTACAGTATTAGCGTTCCTTAAAAAGAGGCTAGTGCATATTGTGAATACTGGCTGATGAGCTTATTGAAACAACAACCTCTGAATGACAAAGTTTTGAAGAAACATTTATTGCTCCCAATAAACAGCTTAAAAATGGGCTAGATGTTTTGGCATGTATTCAGAAATAGTTATTAGATTTATTGGAGGATGCCATATTTGAGTTACTGCTGTTTTGCAGCAGACAACAAGCCCAGATTTCTGGAGTTTTCTTGGTAAATTATGTAAGCGGAGAGTGGGAGGTTAGAGCCCAGACTATTACATGCCTTAACACCTACATTATTAACAATGATGTAAATTGTTTTTCTTTTTAGTGTATCAGGAAACAGCCAGTTGGTTTCAAGCTGTCTAGTTGGTTGACTACCGCAAAAGTCAATCTGGAGCTACAATTACTGCTCTTCCCTGGAGGATGGAGAGATAATCTTTGTTGACTTGCCTTCAAGTATAATTTAACCACGCATAATCTCTCTGTCTGCATGAGATCTTAGTGATAAACTGTGATGCTACCAGCAGATGGCATTTGATAGTTTGGGTCTGCTTGCTGCTGAGACAGTCACTGAAACGCCCTGAGGTGAGCCATTCATCAGAGTGGTGTTAGCTTGACCTTGCCTGTACACACTAGCTGAAATACTATGATAAACATTCCATTATAATGAGAGACTTTTATAACAATTTTTGACCCCATTACAAACCCTGAGATTAATACTAGCTCTATCTGTGAAATGTAAATTCAGTCAATCCTTCGTAAATTTTGATGACTCTAAAACAAAGTTTTTGGTGTTATATAATACTTTAAATTAACAATTAATAAATTCAGATGACATGTAAGCCATTTCAGATTACTTATAAATCAATTCTCATTGAACCCATTCAGTGCAGTAATGTCACATGAATTGCTTGCAAATTATTAATTGTAAATAGTTACATTTTACTGACCATTGACATATGTTCAAGAAATTATTACATTCCCTCAAAGGGAACACTTCAATTTTTAGTGCCCTATGTGAAGCTCATTATAAATGTTTCCCTGTGTTTTAAACTTATTACAACAATTTTGAAATGTGTGATGTTAGACTGTTCAGTTTGAATCTCTCATTTTGTTACTTTTCAGTATGAGTTTGAAAAATCTTTGGATCCTTCTGCTCCAAGAGATTTTAAAAGTTCTGCAGGAATCTCACCAATTCCAACTGCCTTATTTGAGTTCATCTCTTAAGGACTCTGCCAAATTCTGTCCATAAAACATCAAAGTCTACAGCCTCTTCCCTTTCGGCACACTACTGTTTAAATCTTCCCCATCATGAAGTTTCTAATTTTCATCAGCTGTTTTAATTTTTATACTTCTTTTCTTCATTTCTCCATTTCCTCCTGCATGTCACATCAACTTTACCGAGAGCAATTTTTTTCTACTTCTTTGTACTTTTCATTCTTTGTTTTCTTACATTTCCTGTTTCTGTGATATCTAAAATATCTCTATTGCTCTGTTCCTGCTTCATCATGAGCCAATTTTTGACAGTGTCTGTATCAGACACTTGATATGCTAGTACCAGGGATAAGGCAGCTTCTGAAGTAATTCTCGATCTGTTCTCAGATAATCATCTCTAGCATCTAGTTAATGAACCTCATAGTGTCATAATGGTAACAAAAACATTTTAGATCTGCTGGTTACCAACAGGCCAGAATTATTCACTGACATTTCAATGACCACAGGAATAAGCGATCACAAAGTGGTAATTGTGACTATCAAATTAATGACCAAGCGAAAAAGGGGAAAAGGACAGATTGTATACATATCCATGTCTCTAAAGACCTCGCTGTTAAGAGACGTTAAGTAGTTAAAAAAAAATAAAAAATAAAAATAAATAAATAAAAAAATGTATACATATTCTATAAGGCCTCAAAGGATTTTAGAACCTACCTGAGATATAAATACCGTAACTTCAAGTTAACAAGGGACACCGTTGAAGAGATGTGGCATCGATTTATACATATAGTCAGGGAAGGTATGGAAATACAAATACCGAAGTGGACAACAAAGGGGGATGATGATCCACCATAGTACACACGCAAAGTCAAAAGATTACTCAAAAAATAAAGGAGGATACACGCATGCTCAAGGAGGAAAGGGTGTCATAGTGATTTAGAAACCTTAGATGGGTTAAGAGCTCACGTTAAAAATGTGATGCATGAGGCCTTCAATGATTTTCATTCCAACTCTCTCTCTAAGAGTCTCACAGAAAATCCAAAGAAATTTTGGTTGTATATATGAATAGTCAGTTGTATCAACAACAATATTCCTGCACTAATTCGCGAAGGTTCCAAGGTTATTGAAAGCCAAGACAAAGCTAACGTACTAAATACTGTATTCAAAAATTCATTTACTGATGAAAATAAGGATAACATTCTTGTTATCTGGGCTGGGAGTCTCTGGTAGATAGTCGACACACGTTTCATTTAAACTTATTGGTAAAGATGTGTACTCCAACTTTCACTTACAAGTGTGGTGAAATACTTCATCCACCAACCTATTTCAGTTGAATGACAGGGAAGATAAAATTAGAGAAATAAGGTGCTGCATTGATTCTTATACAAATTCTTTTTTCCCTCGTACCATTCGCGATTGGAATGCAGAGCAAAGAGATAATTTGGTGCTGAGCACCTCTGCCACCCACAATTTTGTGAACTGCAGAGTATATATGTAGATGTAGGTATGCTTTGCACTCTATAATTTGGTTACTGAATCTCTGTTTAGGCACAATATAATTCAACTGGTATTTACTTGTATCCCTTGGTTGAGTCTTTTGTACATAATTCTCAAACGGATAATCAGTTACATTTTTCACAAAATTCTAACAGTTTACTTTCTCCCCCATTTCATTCTCCAAGCCAAAATTCCTACAGTATTCCTTCTCCCACTATCACATTCCAGTTGCTGTGAATATTTTATTTTCATCATCTTTCACACATTCAATAATTTTAAATGTATTTATACTTTCTCATTAATCACATCCTATGGTACATTGCCATATACACTTGCAGTATGTAATTATCATCATCAAAACAATCCTGTCACTAAACTGTTCATAATAAATCACCTGTTTCTTGATCATTACAAATCTTCCTCCCGTTATTCCAGTGACAGTAACTGTTCAGAAATCCTGTCCATCTTACTACATATTTTCATTTATCTTAAAAATATCTATCTTAAGTCATTCCATCTCCTTTTTAAGTTTTATTATCTACCTGCAATATTCAGACTTCTAAAATATTATGCTCTAATCTGTAGGTTGTTTCTATCCATTCTGATGACTCCTCACTGACCAGTCCCCACCCCTCTTCATTCTGGGGTACTATTTTATCCTCAGAATATTTTGTGCAGAAATCCCCACAAATAGGTGTGACTCCTTAAAATGGGTAACATTCACTCACCAGATTCTTGTCAGTGCTAACAGGCTTACATTTGGCTAGAAGAGGTTAATATATTTCCAAAACCATTACACCACACTTTTCTGTTTGGTACCCATAGTATGAATCCCATAACATTTAACACTAGAACCGCCGGAACTAGTACTATACTTAGAACCGCGATGTGGTCAAAGTGACCACTTTCTTTGTAATTGCATGCTGTTCTGATTAATGTAAATATTAATGATCTTGATAACAATGTATCACTTTAATTACATTTATTAACAGTATCACTGTATTTTACAACAACAATGGGAACATAATATTACTAAAATTAAAGAGCATAGTTCACAATATTTATCTGCAACCATACTAATTGTATTGCAGTAGTTTTAAAATTAATAGAAATTAATCATACTGGAGAAACTAAGTACCCATGAATATGTTAAGAGAAAGAACAATCATAAGATATGACTATGTATAGTACCTAATCCTACTTACAAGCATTACAAACTACTGTCTTTATTACTTTATATGTACACGGCCCACAAACATATCTCTTGCATTTACTGCACACTTCATTTGTCTTGTTTCTGCATTTCCTCGTTTGGCATAGTTTTCTAACTTTCGTAGGAATTTCCGCTTCTTCTCTTTCTTCATCACCATCTTCCTTTTCTTCCTTTTCCTTTCCTTCCCTTGTCATCCTTTCCTGATTTCTGGTTTCCATATAGTCTCTACGTAATTCTTCTGCTAGATTTAGGATGAAATTCCTCCTACTTATCTTGATCCCTGTCACTAGCTTGAAAATGATCCATGCGTTGATGGCTGCTAAATCAAGGATATTGTGAAATACGTGGACAGGCCATCGACGAGTACCAGAGCGGACAGAATACTTCCTCGTCATCTGGTCCAAGACATCTACAGCAAATTTTGTGCTATTGTAGAAGCTCACTGTTTCGGGAAGGTGTTTAGAATTATTTTGTATTTCAACATCTGTATGCATGGTACTATACAGAAGAACATTTTTGTTCTTTTTCCCTTGGTAAACAGTCAGAGTACCACCTTCCCTTTTCAAGAGAACAGACGTATAAAGAGGAGTTTTCATTTTTTTTACAGTGTTTGGAATTTCTTTTCTTGCACGGTTGATAGTGCCGACAAGACTAGTTTTCTCTTTTTCCAGTCTCTCCCCAAGTGTGACCGTAGTGAAAAAATTATCAGTAGTCACATTTCGACCCTTATTGCGATATGGAGCTACCAACTTCATTACTACTTGTTCTGGAAGTTTCTCATTAGGTGCCCTCTGTTCGTTCTGTCCCACATAAGGGAACCCATTACAAAGATATTTTGTTTCTACATCCGCTAGAAGCCAGAATTTGATTCCGAATTTATCAGGCTTATTCGGCATATATTGCAAATACGGACACCTGGTTCTGCTGGGGAAAAGTTGTTCGTCCACAGTGACATTTGATCCAGGTATGTAATTCAACTGACAGTTTTCTATAAAATGATTCCAAGTAGTTGATATAAGTGCAAATTTGTCACTTTTCAACCGTTCCGACCGTGTATTTTTTTCATCAAAACGCAGATATTTCAAAATTTCTCGAAACCTGTTTCTGCTCATTGTGTCAGTGAAAAATGGGGCTCCCCACGTTTTCGACCACAACTCATCTACTTCAGTACATCTGGCACCTAGTGCACCACGAACATATAATAAAGCAACAAATGCATCTAATTCTTCTAAAGGCAAACTCCACGAATCATTTCCAAGAAGCCGTTGTGCCTCTGCTTCTGTGCATTTCTTTATGTGTTTCAACATTGATTGATCAACTAAAAGGCGCCAGGCACTCGAAACATTATCATTTGAGACGTGCCGCTTTGCGTGTGGAGTAGGTCCCCATGTTTCTTTCAATATATTCTGTTGACCTATCCTACCTGGTTTAGTAACCCCGAAGTCTGCTACAGTCCACTCCGTGATCCCGTCCTTCCCCAGGAGTTTTGAGCCAGTTTCTGGAAGTGAACCCTCACTTTGTTCTCCTCTTCTACGTCGATTCTGTATTGGTCCACTTACAGGAGGTGCAGTTCTTCTTTTACCCAGGGTAGGTCCTTCTCTAGCATTGTTTATATTACTGCTTCGTCCTGGTTCAGCAACTGCATGAGGAAAGAGACAATTAGAAAGCTACAACTCATTATAAAGAAACCATACCACACAATAAAATAGCAGTAACAGAAGTAGCAGTAGAAGTGTCAGCTCTCTTATAATAGTGATCATTATTCATATAGTAACAATAATAATAATAATAATATAAGTGAATGTAAATTACCTTCATCTTCAGTCTCGGAGCTGTCACTCTCCACATTAGCGACAGGTTGGTAATCTTCATCTGTAGAGTCTTCCACAAGGTCCTCAACTTCAGGATCATTTTCAACATCCGATTCATACAAAAGTGCGACAATTTCTTCATCTGAAAGTGGCCGTGGCCGTGGTTTGTATCGCTGTGACATCTGAGCCGTGTCTACTGCTCTGAGACCAGTACTCAAATAATCTGCCTCGTTTATGCGAAACCCAATAGCAAACAATGAATGACATATTGCATTGTTGAGCTTCAAACAATGCGAGTAAACTTCAGTAACCCAGATATTTAGTATATTGTTGACGAGTGCTAAGAGTAAATTCGGGGAGTGACGCACAACAATCTTTAAATAATCTGTTTTCAGATTTCACGTAATGTGGTCAAAGTGACCACTCGGCGGTTCTAAGTATAAGTGGTCATTCAAAGAAAACTAATGAAGATAAAACAAATATTGGACTATTTATATGATCTACATAAACATTTAGGAAAAGTCATTAACTCACAACAGCATTGATTAGAAACTGACTGAATAATAATATGTTAAAATATAAAAAGTGTCAAAGTTGACCACTCGGCGGTTCTAGTGTTAACTACATTGAAGCAAGAGTGTGGTTGAGATTTCACACTCCAGTTCTTCTTTTGATTTTTACACTTTTTTCTTACCTTCTCTAATGGACTTTTCCTACCCGCTCTTCAAAAGTCCTGCCTAGTGGATATTATTATCAAATGAAAAGCCAAGGCATTTATATTTTATAACTTCAGCCACGAATAATCCTTTGCATTATAATCATTTAATACCTTTACTTTAGTGTGTAGTTAAGAAAATGTCTATTTATTGCCATTTACCTTCATCCCATGCTGATGAACACAACTAGATAGCTTCTACAGATTCCTCTGTATTTGCAAAAAGTCTTCCTCTTTGTAACTCTATTATGCAGGGTTAGCCTAAATGATTCATTGGTTTTCAAAACACTGTATATTGAAAAGTATACAACCTACAAAGATGAGTAACACATGGAAAGATACATAAACTTGATGTCTGGCATGCACGCTAGAAGGCAAAAAAGCAACAGAATTTTTTTGTTTTGTTTGTTTGTTTGTTAGAATACACAACATATTCTTCGTTTATGAATTTGCAGTATGCATTCATTAAAAAAAAAAAAATTGCAGAAAAGCTGCACCTTGTCACCAGAACATTTTACGTTGGTTTTCCAGTTTTGTGAGGAAACTGGGGAGTGTGTGAGACAGAGCTATATGCGCAGTCCACGCCATGAACTTGGAATTCCACAGAAAACAGTGTAGAATGTTTTGCATTGGCATTTTCATTTCAAACCCTACTTGTGCAATTGGTACAACACCTGACCCCAGATGATTATTGCAGCCATTTAATATATATGCCTGAATTCTGGAAGCTATGGAAAATGTAAGACTTGGCGTGTAAGTTTATATTCAGTGATAAGGTGACTATTCATCTGTCTGAAAAGGTGAATCATCACAATGTGTAAGTGTGGGGTACTGAACTGCCTCATACCTTTTTGTAGCTGAAAAGGGATTCACCAAAAGTTAATGTCTTCTGTGCCATGTCAAATAGAAAGCTGAATGGGTCCTATTTCTTCGTCAAGCAGACAGTGGCAGGATCCATGTACCTGGATATGTTGCAGGTGTGGTTGTTTCCACAACTTATTACTGACCCCTCCACTTTCATCTTTCAGCAGGATTGGGCTCCACCTTACTGGAGTACAAATGTCCATGACATTCTCAACAGAGAACTGCCACATCACTGGATAGATCGCACTGGTCCAAGTAATGTTACTCCGTTGTCATGGCCCTCAGGTCACCAGATCTGACTCCAAGTGATTTCTTAATGTGAGGTTATATGAACGACAAAGTACATGTATCCCTAATGCCTACAGCACTGCAAGAATTACAGGAATGGATCACTGCTGTGATGGAAATTGATAAAAAAAACAAAAAAAACATGCTATCGAATGTATGGGCTGAACTTGGATGTGTGCCAGGTGACTAAGCATGCACACATTGAACTTTTATAGCATGTACCAGAAACTTGGTGAGTTAATATATTTTTATGTATCGCTTATCTTTGTAGATCATATGCTTTTCAATACACAGTAATTTGAAACCCAATGAATCATTTAGGCAAACCATGTACAATACAATGTAATACATTATTTATGTTATATTTTTTTTCTGTACTAGTTAAGGAATTCATTGTACAGATCAGGACAAGTATTATGACAGTATACAAGCTAACTAAGTGATTTTAATCTTTGTTTTAGGCTCTTTACTTACCATCAGAGAAAAACTGACCCTTTTGAAATGTCTGGTTTCCTACTCTGTACACTATAATGATTGGAGCTGTAACAATGACATTAAATGTTTCACATAACAATTATGGAGTTAGTAGAACAGTTAAAAATAGTATGCAAAACTTAGTTCATAAGACACACTGTTAACAGTCATTAGATTTTACACTACACAATGTTACTAATTACATTAATGCTAAACTTACACTCATGAACACTGAGGTAAGAGCCAATTCCATGACCAGTACCATGCTGATAATCAAGACCTGCTTTCCACAATGGACTGCGAGCAAGCACATCTATGTTAGATGTCTGCACATCACCAGGAAATACCAGTGATGCCAGTTGAATAGAACCCATCAGAACACGGGTATAAATTTCTTTCTGAAACTCAGTTGGTGTTCCAAAATGCAAGGTGCGGGTGACATCAGTTGTGCCATCTGAAAGGTAAAATCCTTAGTAAAAAATATTTTAAG
This sequence comes from Vandiemenella viatica, assembly GCA_031002005.1. Classification (NCBI taxonomy): domain Eukaryota; kingdom Metazoa; phylum Arthropoda; class Insecta; order Orthoptera; family Morabidae; genus Vandiemenella; species Vandiemenella viatica. The sequence goes on along the minus strand of JARYHS010013630.1, from coordinate 327,542,206 downwards.
GTCTTTTTTCAGATGTTGTGCACTCTCATCTTTGTGAAATTTACATCACATGGTATACTGTAGATTAGTAGAAAAGACAAACATCCCCCCCCCTTTTCTCACCATTTCTTTTGATTTTTCCATAAATAGATATTTCCTAACATCACCTCAAGCTCACTATTGGATGACAATCATATTTAATCAGTCAGATGGACACTCCAAAGAAGAACTTATTCTCAAATTTTCTATCATTTCTTTTCTTTAGAACTTGAGATATGGAATAGAATGAAGATAAATGGGAGGAACAAATAAGTGATGATGAATATTACTAACAGTAATAAAATGTTTCTCACATATAACAACAGTCACAACTTTGACACTTGCTCACCAAGATACTGTCCACCAGAGTCCAGTACCAGCATACTGCTGTTGTCAATCAGTAGATTAGTTTCATTACTTGGTTTATAATGTGGTAATGCTCCATTTGGGCCAAAACCAGCAATGGTAGCAAAACTTGGTCCTTTACTTAGCTTCTGTTCTCTTCTGAATTCATCTATCTTTGTGGCCACACTTATTTCATCCCATTGAACACCATAACTCATCTGAAATTCACAGATTGGCTGTATTTTTTCACAGATTATGTTTATTATTATATACACTCATGTCACATCATAATTTTCATGTATAAGAATTTAAGTGAATTAAACCATTAAAATGTGTAGGTTACAAATATCAACTTAATTAAGAAAAAGAACAGTAAAAGGATCTGTTACAAAATTGTACATGAAACAGAAAAATAAATGAGTGTGGCGTAAAGACACAAAATATAATCCCAAAGAAGGATGAGCTACATGCATATATAGGTGTGGGCAAGCAACTGGCCATTAGCAATAGAACAGTGATTGAAGGTAAAAATAAAAGGTTTTGTTGTCAGCCATAGGAAACATGTCAACCCACATCTTTAGGATAAATTAGGTACAATCAACTTGGTTACAATTGCAGGGCAATCATTGTCATTGGATGTAGGATCACTCTATAGCGATTTCTTAAAGAGGAGAGGGTAGTGACAGAGGGCCCTGTAGTAGATAATATAAATGTGGATGTGGTTTATAGTATAGATAATGTAGTGAGGAAAATGGCGAAAAAAGTGCAGCCTTTGAGGTGGAACTGATGCTGGTCCTTTATCACCATGTTTTGTGCCATTTAAAATGGTGGGAGGTGAATAAACATGGAGGCAGAGGGGTTACTTGGGGGAAACATGAGATCTGTCATAAGAGTTGTGTCTGTGGCCACCATTGGTAGATGGAGTTACATAAGGCATATCTTATATCTAAATGAATGGGGAAGGGAGTTTTTATGGAGGTGTTAATTAAAATTGTAAGAAAGCCCACTTTTATTCATGGAAGTTTTAGAAAAAGGTCTTTTCTAGCTTAGAGGCTGCTGGTGAGGGAGAAAAAATAAATGACCTAAGGGGCAATGTTCATAGAAGCACAGTGGGAGACATTGTTAATATCAAAGTGGTGTATAAAGTTTATGAAACAACAAAAGATAGAGTTGTTGTAAGGTAGTCTGAGCATGACAAAGAGAATACACGAATGCCAAGTATAAAAATATTACTAATTTACTATTGAACTATAATGAAAAGGGTTTGGTAAGTTGGTGAAATGCACACACTACATACAGTAATAGGGATATGGTGAAGGGGTATTCATATTTGCTAGCAATGAGTGCTTAGGTACCTGATATTAATAGATGATAGACAGGAGATAAAAAAATGTTGAGTGCAGAAAGAATACAAAGAAGAATATGTGTATTGGCCAGTTACCATTGTGGATGAGTGAATGATGCCCAAGAGGAAAAAATGAAATCACATTTGGATTTTGATGTATGGCAATAACAAGATGGGGATTTAAGTTGACTGGGTGTGTAGCCTGATGGAAACAAGATATATAAAACAAGGGAACACAGATTTGCAAAGTGGAAGAAGGCTTTACATAAATGGCAGAGCAAAGTACAAAGAAGCATAACATAATAAAACTTTTCCTAATAAAGTCTGAGACCACAGAGGAGATGAGCAATCACAAAGGAGTTGTGAATAAAATGAGAGGATTACTTTTTTTGTTTAGTGTTTTACACCTTGTTATGGCCATTAGTGGTGGGAGATGATTGCAGCAAGTATCGTAAAGGAAATCAGCCGCGGTATTTTAATGGAACCATCTAAGCATTGTCTGAAGTGGTTTCAGGAAATCATGGGAAACCAAAATCAGGATGGCTGGATAGGATTTAAACACAAGTCCACCAAAATGCCAGACGGAAGTCTAGTTGCTCACCCACTAGGCTTGGTGAGGGTTAGGTATCGTTTTGCTAGGGTAACCTGCTATGAAAATGAGTGGGACATCCATTGACTTAGTGTTAAGTTTTGAGGAATATGAAATAACTTATCTGAAAGAGTCAATGACTTCAGGTCAATAAGTTTCTTTAGGAAGAACATGTACCTTTGGTTTAAAAAATGCCACGGTAATCTATTAAGTAGCATAGTTTAGGGATAACCATCTTGTTGGCTAAAGTGCAAGTAATTCCTCTGAGGGAAGGCAATACCAAAATAAAATCCCTGGCAAACTAGGTTTGGAGTTACCATCCTATCATAGAGACAATTATATTATTAAAAATCCAACAATTAAATCTTGGAAACAAATGAAATGGGTGGGAAAATGATATATGAGCTGCTAAATGAAATATTTGCAATTTAAATGAAGCCATCAGTGTAGTAAAGGAAAATGAGAAATATGAATTAAATTGGTCAGACAACAAGATGTGATTGAACAATCTATTCTTTAGTACAAATATATAACCAAATTGTTCATATCCCATCTAAATTGGGATTTAGCAAGATGTCATGTCTCTTACATGCTAGGGAGCAGGTTCACTTGCGAGGCTGATTTTTTTTTTTTAATTTATTTATTTAATTTAATTTTGATGGAGCACCCACTCTGGTGGCAATTTCCCTACACACCCATTTTCCCCCTTTTCTTTACCCACCTACTTATGCCCTCTACAAATTTCAACTTTAAATTGTTTCAATATTATTGGTAAATTATTCATCGATCCTCTTTTTAACTTATTCCAATCTCTGACCTCCTTACCTATGAAAGAAAATCTGCCCACACCCTTGTGCCTGAAATCGAGTGCCAGCTTGTGGTCATGGTCATTTTTTCCCTTCCATGCACTACTCCTAATTCTTACACCAATATCTTTCCACACTTCATCCCCAAAATACATCTTGTACACCCCATGACTCTCTTTACCCTCCTCCTGTCTTCAGCGAATCTCATTCCAGCACTTTTATCATATCGGTTATCTGACCAAAGTTATGAACTCAATTCCTTTACTTCTCTCATACATCTCATCACTCTCTCCAACAAGTGAAGGATTTTGAAACCTTTTCTTACTACCTGTCCAAAGTGTCCACCCCAGTTGAGCTTGTTATAAAATGTTATGCCAAGATATTTACATTTCAAGTCTTCAACAAGCAATTCTTTCCCCACCTTATAATCACAATAACATTTAGTTTTCTATCTGTATATCTAATAAGTTGACCTTAGCATTTATCTTCGTTCTATGTTTACCAATGCAGCTAGATATCCTGTCCGGATCACCCTGTAGCTGTTCGCAGTCCTTTACCACTTTGATCCTTTTATATAGCATTATGTCATCTGCAAACAATCTAATCTCTAATAATAAACCATCAACACAATCATTCATTAGAATCATGAATAGCAATAGTTCTAATACACTGCCCTGTGGCACTCCCATTTTAACTTCCACTTCTTTTGATGCTGCATTTCCTACCCTAACTTTTTGCTTTCTTGTCCACTCTGATAGCTTTTACCCTACTTACCACCATTTTATGGCTTTTCTGTCAAAGGCCTTTGAAAGGTCTAGCACAACACTATCAATTTGGCATCCCTTGTCCAGTTCATCTGAAATATCTTACATATATCCTATTAACTGAGATTTGCATGAATTATTCTTGACTAAAGCCATGTTGCCAAATTGAAAACCACTCACACTCCTCACATGTTGTAAGGACTTAAGCTGATACCGGGATTGTAGTATTGGCTTAGTACCTTAACTAGCAGTTCACTTGAATTAAAAGTTCTGTGGAAATTTGATGAAATAATTTTAACTTGACCATGTGCCTGCCTGGATACTCAACTAGAATGCTTAATGGTCGCCACCAAATTTGTTCAAACCACAAACTTAGAAAAGGCTGGTAAATGAGATGGGTGGTTGTACAAGTGGCATGACCAATTATGGGGTAGCTTTCACCAGTAGTGGGGTTGCTATAGGTAGTGGTAGGTGGATGCATACCACAAGTTTGTAATGGGTCTCTTACAAGGGAAGGTGGTTAGGAGCATCAGAGGGTTGATATTTATTTACAAGAATGTTTTTTTAGATTAGGCGGTCTGCTGTAGGTGACTCAGGGTGTGGTGGGAAGGATAGTGGGAAGAATGCGGCACATTGCAGGAAAGGATCTAAGAAAGTCATAGCCCAAATGAAGAATTTGGTTTAGCGATTCCAGGCCAGGGAAAAACTGGGTGAGAAAAACAGGGTTATGCTTGGCTTTAGGTTGTTCGTGTCAGTGTGGGGGGACAGTCCCTGACTCTTGATAGCTGTTTTTGAACTAGTTCTGGAGGATAATTGCGGTTTTTGAGTGCCTGGGTCGGGTTGTTGGTGTAGAGAGAGTAAAGGACTCATGATCAGAGCGGATGTGTTTGCGTCGAATGGCTAGGCTGTATGGAATGGAACGTTTTGTATGATATGGATGGCAACTATCAAAATGGAGATATTGTTGTAGGTTAGTGGATTTTATGTGGACAGAGGTGTGTAAGTGACCATTCTGTACAGAGATGTCTACATCCAGAAAAGTGATGTCAATCTGAGAACAGGACCAGGTGAAGTTTAAGGAGGAGAAGTTATTCAGTGAGTACAAGAAGTCAAGTAGGAGGTTTTAACCATGGGACCAGATCATAAATATGTCATCTATATACCTGAACCACACGGTAGGTTGTTGGATAACCTTTTGAAGAAAACTTTCTTCTAGTCTGCCCATGAAAAGGTTAGCATAGGAAGATGCCATGTGAGTGTCCATTTCAGTGCCTTGAATCTGATGGTAAACCTGAGACTGGATGGAAAAGAAATTTTTGGTAAGGATGAATTGAGCCAAAGAAGTGAGGAAATGAGTGGTAGGGAAGGAGTGCGGGAGGGGGGGGGGGGTGACTGTCGAGTTAATGCTCTATGGCACTGAGGCCCTGGCCATGAAGGATGTTGGTGTAGAGTGATGACGCATCAATAGTGACCAAGAAGCAATATGTTGGTAGGGGTGTAGGGACTGTTGACAGACGCTCTAAAAAGTGGGGGGTGTCTCTGATATAAGAAGGAAGGGCCTGGACGAAAGGTTGTAGGTGCTGATCAACGAATGCAGAAATGTGTTCTGTGGGAGACCCAAAGGCAGCAACTATAGTACGTCCAGGATTGTCCGCTTTATGTATCTTGGGCAGAAGATACAGGGTAGGGGTCCAGGGAATCTTAGGAGTCAGAAGGCAAATGGAGAGGTGTAAAAGACCCTGTAAGGAACCTTGGAGACTGAGGAAAGAGTGGATTTCTGTGCAGATTGAATTAGTGGGGTCAGTGGTATGAGGTAAGTAAGTGGAGGTATCAGAGAGTTGCCTGAGGGCTTCAACTGAGTAGTCGTGACTGACCAGCACAATAGATTCATACATTTTTCAATTATATTTTTTATTACTATTATTTTTTCAACAATTTTAATCTTTCTTATACTTGCGGTAATATTATCGTTGCTACCCCACCACTTCCGATGGTCTATTGTGTTCTATGAGTGGCTGCGCCGAACGCTAGTCTTGCATAAGCACAGCCACCTACCTCTGTTTACTTGAAAAAGGGGTTTTCACCTGAAATATTGTATTTTGTGACAGTCTAATTGTAATATAGATAAAGTTAGTGCATTAGGTTGAGGCAGGCGAGCGTGGCAAGCAGTGAGCATTCACCGGTCTGGCATGTAGGTCGCTCACGCTGACCAAGTTGGTGCGGGCTGGTCCCCCACACAAACAGCGATGAGAAAGAAACTTCGAGAAATTGATGGAAGCGTTAGGTCATTGGCTGAGCGACTGACGACAGTAAAATGTGACCCGCTCTCTTGTGTTAAGCTTCTAGAACATGGATGGAAAACAGAGGTCGTTGCCTGGCTTCTAAGGCTAGGTAAGCAGTCATGCTGTCAATACACGCGCTGATGTGTATAAATAAGCCGCCCTGGGTCAGGCGTGCCTAATTTGCCTAGCTGGCGCTAGGAAGTTCTGTTGAAGGGGAGCAGCTGGAACTGTAGACTCTATTGCCAAAGCTCAATAAATCAAGGTGTGACAACTTGCTCTTTCACTAAAAGCTCCCTACTCTACCATCAGTGGTGCAAGCTGTACATAGTCTATCACTAGTAGCACCTCACCAGCATCAAGGCCAGGGCAGTGGTATCCTAGAGAATCGTCTGACAAGTAAGTTTCCGATGGACCAGCACTCTAGCCTAAGAACTCCAGCCATTCCTGACAAGTAGGTAGTAGCAACTAACAGCTATTACAATTTTCTTTGTTTGTGTGTTGTTTTGTGTTGCTGCTGCCCTCCTCCCTTCAACTTTGGTGAATGTTGGGTGTATTTTACCTGTCCTTTCCATGTACTTAATGTGTGTAATTACATAGATAGAGAGTTGAAATTACTTTTGCTTTAAATCTATGAAAATGGATTTTAACATAACATTAAAGAGTCAGGCACAAATTAATTAAAAATTATATATTTAATGGATTTTTTTTATTTTTAATAATTTTTTTCACATACAAAAAGAAGTTATATCATTTTGTTAACTATGGGAATTTATATTCCTCATAGAATAGCACTACTCAAAAATTTATTTCTAGTCCATAATGAATCTGGTTCATACAGCAGCTCATTAAAATATCAAAAAATTCCAAATGTTCATATTTCATATTTTACTAAAAAATTCAATTTTTTAAAAATCTGAAAATTTAATTAAATAAAGTCCTAATAGCATGTTGTGCAGTCATGGAGCCAGATGTGGATTTTTGGTTTATATAGTTACTAAAAAATTTTAGGAAATGAAATAATGTTCTGTATGCAAAAGTTTTATTGCATAAGTTATTACAGATTTAAATTATTTTTTAAATGAAAAAACTACATTTGAACAGCCACAATGACTTAACTATGGAAGAGTTGCTCAATCTGTTTCAATTAATTTTCTTCAGAGACTTGCAGTTGTACACATAGTCCACATGAAGTGAACCGAGAGTGGTGGGTGAGCAGTTAACGCTCTGGCCTCGCATTCAGGAGGACACTGGTTTGAATCCCCATCCTGGCATCCAGATTTGGGTTTTCCATGGTTTCCCCATTTCACTCCAGGTGAATGCCGGGATGCTTCCTTCAAAAAGGCCATGGCTGAATTCCTTCCTATTCCTTGTCCCTAGTTCCATCCTGCCTCTAATGACCTCGACATCAACGAGGTGTAAAGCCATAAGTAAAAACAAAAAACACATGGAGTGGGATATTTCACCGTTAACAAAGCATTTTTATGGCCACCATACATTCATCTTTTTTCCCCAGATTCTTCAGGTCATTGAAATCTTTTCTGCAGATCATGAGGGAGCCTAAACAATACTGTGATACATCAACTGCTCAAAAAATACTTGTAATACATCCAGTCCACCAGTTATCAACATTTATGTATTATACACACTCACCTACATACAAATCACTAACAGATATATTTTTTTTAAAGTCTGCATTACAAAATGCATTTTCTGAACATTGTGGTCAACTATTCTTGCAACATTAGCTTCATTTCTCTGAATCAGCCAATAAGGTAGTAATTGTAAACCATTTACATGTCTTATGTTAGCCCATTCCTTTTGTATACTGGATCAAAAAGCTTGAACATTTTCTGTTTTAAGTAGCAATAGTATGGTAGTTTCTAATATATTACTGACTGTATCAACAAATGAAGCTACATTTCTAATAGCCAGTGCTGGTTCTATCTAAAGGTTGAATTTTGTGGCATAATGTTTGAATAATTCACCCACACCATCAGATGTAACTCTTCCCATGCCTAGTTGTTGTGAAAATCCAATTGTAAGCTACCCTAGAATTTCATAAATTTGCATAATGAAATTTGTTTACAGTGTAGCAGGCATAGGTGAACCACATGATACTGCAACCTTACCGGTAGAGCCATTTACACAGTAAATTCAACAAATAAAGTAAACTAAACAGTTAATACAGGTGATAAATCAAGTTTAAATATTAATCCAAATGTTAAATCTATCCAAACAGTTGTAGAAAGGCACAATATAACATCTACATGTGCAATATTTGGTTACGATATAATTTCGTTAAAGTAGATATTTTTAGTCACTTTGGAAGATGTTCAGGATAATAAATACTCAAAAAATAATAAATTTTGGAATAAGACAGAAATTGTGGTCAAATAGGACAGGCTTTCCACGAACCCAGACGCAGGCTTAATAACGCCGATAAGGAACCACCGGATCGTCTGGCGTTCCTGCCGTACTCTGGTGCCACAACGTCGAGGTTAGGGCGGGTTCTAGCAAAAGGTGGGATTAAAACCATATACCTTCCACCACCGAAACTAAAAAAACATCCTGCGATCCCCCAAGGATGACCTTGCTCTGCGGACGCCTGGGGTATACTGCATCCCTTGTGAATGCGGGAAAAGGTACATCGGGCAGACAATACGGTTCATCAACCAGAGATGTTTAGAACATGCTCGGCACGTTCGTCTAGGGCAAAAGGAAAAGTCAGCGGTGGCAGAACACAGCCTCGAACAGGGCCACGGATTTGATTTTGAAAGCACCAGAGTACTGGCGCACGCTAGAGGTTTCTGGGACAGCATTCTCACGGAAGCTGTTGAAATTCGTCTTGCCTCAAACCTAGTAAACCGAGACGGCGGGTACCAACTCAGTGATGCTTGGACGCCGGTCATCGAAGCGATGCGTCAGCGGCGCTGCCGAGGCCCGCACGACGCGAGGCGCCCGACTCAACTGAGCACCAGCTAGGCGCACCAGCACTACCCCCACTTTGGCGGCCGGGCGGTGCCTGCGCCGACCAATCACGGACGCGCTCAACACTCCCGCGCACTGGGCCACCTGGCAGGCTATAAGAACTAAGCCTTTTCGCTGCACCCGGCACTTCACCAGAAGATGGCGGCAATGAATCTAGTCGCCGAAATATCATGTAACAACGCACTCTTGACTCGGCTAATCACCCGAGAGCAGTTTGTACAAAGTTTTATATGTTGAAGGGTAGAAGGCAAACGCATTTCTTTGCTGTTTTCAGTGGTTTCCATTAAATCTATTAAACTATTTCTGTATCCGTAAATATAGTTGACTCCTCGAGAATGAAAATTCCACCTGGTTTGAGATGCATGCGATAATCTTTTCTGAAATATCTCATATAAAACTCTTGTTCTTTGAAAAGAACAAATTCAAGAAAGATTTGGGAAAAAAAAATGTGCACACTCCGATTGATGGAGGACGCTTTTGACATTAGAACATTTTTTGTGTGTGCATAGCAATGAATAAAATTTGAATGAGGATATATGTCTTTAATTCTTTTCTGCATGCCATTTAAATTTCATTTCACTATAGAGTCACCATTGTAACTTTGAGCAATTAATTTTTCAGGTGATTTTCCAATCAGTGTGTCAAGTTCTTGCAAAATACAATCTGCAATCGCACTAGCATGATGGCCATATGGGTTTGCGAATTTCCAAAATCTTTCTACAGGTTTTCCACCAACAATATAGCGCAACACTGTAACTAATTGAAACTGACAAGAAACATCTGTGGTTTCATCGGCTATCACGGCAACATATTCTACATTGTTGATTTCTTTCCAAATTTTGTCATGATATACACTCAACATTCACTCAATCAATTATTCTGAATGGTTTTACTGGTACCTTTAAATGCCGTGGATCCTTGCAAATGACTTTTCAACTCTTTGTACAACTCCTAATTGAAATGAATTAATTCATGAAACACTCCTTTATTATCGGATTCATCACTTTCAATGTGTACTTGCAAAGCAAGTTCCAGCGCACCACAAAATCGCACACAATTTATAATTAAATTTACAACATACCTGTTCTTATCCACTGGTTCCTTATGTTTAATAATAGCGAGGTGGTACTGGGAATTAAGTTGATTCTGAATGTTTGTGCTAAACTAAGCACATTATTGATATGAAGTGCTGATTTTTCGTGAGTCTTAATTTTTCCTGTAAGGTGAACCAAATCAGAAACTCCACCACATGACAAATTAAATCCACCCCCAAACAGAACACTTGGAAAACAGAAAAATACATTTTTCACATTGCAACCACACAGCTAGTTATTTTTTAGATATACATCACGGTTAAATTTCCTCAACCAAGATACTTTAGCACTTTCTTGATGATACAAAATGTTTAAATGTGGTGTAGGTTTTCCTAATTTGTTTCACATTAATTTTTTCTTCATAAGATAGTAGTGGGAATGGCTTGTTTAATAATTCACTAATGTGAATCATCAAGCAAAGACACCTTACACACTCTATGATAGTCACAAGATGTGATCAGTATTCAGCGCACAACTATAGACTAAGTTTTGCCACCATTCCATGCATTCCATGTAAGGCATGTGACAAAAAAGCAGCTACTGCTGCACTCTACTGACAGTGTTACTAAGTTTTTCGAGCTCCTTGAGACAGATAAAAGTTGTCACAAATCTCTATTTTCAACATGGTATCCCACTCTCCCAAATTTCTGTGAAGCTGCTAGTGCGCATGCGTGATTGGAGACAATTTGGAGCTGTCTCCATAATAGTTCACTGATGTGGCCAATGTTGCCCCATCTGTCATAAATAATAGTATAGTGGAAAATGATGAATTTTTAAATATATATAGTTCTCTTTCACTACATTTATTTTTTATTTATTTATTCTTGATTATGAAGTGGTGACATGTCTCAGTGTCACTACGTCTACAGCCCTCCTCCCCCCCCTCCCCCACCTGGTTTTGATCACTGGAGGTGATGGAGGGGCAACAATAATATTAGTGGAAATGTTAACTGTGTGGAAGAAATCAAACGAAATAAAATAAAAAAATTACATTAAAAAAAATAGTAATAACAAAAAATTAACTGGAGCACAGAGCAGGCAGTTCTGTTCACAACCTATCACTGGAAAGTGACCTTTGCTTTGCTATCTGTCATTGTGTATTGTGAAACTGAGGCTGTAATAAACCAGATCGTTGTATGCACAGTGTTCTCTCTATTGTTGAGGATTATCTGAGAGATATCCACATCCTTCCATTGTGAAAGAATCATTCACATTGACTGAGCTCTTTGCCCAGTTGCAACTTCAGATCCTTCGCTTGCCAACCCAAGGACTGTGGCATCAGAGGAACAGTACAGCTAAACATCGCAGCTCTTCAAGACTTGTTGGATGCACAGCTGCCAAACTTGAGGGAGGACATCATAGCATTTAATTCACCTACTGCCATCATCTAAAGATATTGACTGGGAATGAATTCAAAATTGGAGTAAAATCTTAACTATGTAATAAGGTCTTGTACAAACTTGATCAATTGTAAAAAATATATGTATGAATGTACCTTTTGTATTGACTTTGCTAGAAACTTGTATCACAAGCATATTGGCAATAAAAAATTATTATTATTATTACCATCCCCAAATTCAACCACGAGTTTCCATGCAGGGAACAAAGAGTCTAGAGCACAGCTGTGGATTTGTGAATAAGTGGATGGTCTCTCCACAGAGGCACAATTCTGTTGGCCATTAGCAAGACATTTAAGGGCTCTGCAGCTGTGTAGTAATCGTCGCAGGTAGCCTACACAGGCCTCACTTCGCTGCAGTTCAAGGAGCTCTTTTTGCGAAAGACACTATCATGTTGAAATTTCTGCCATTATGCTGATCGTAATCCAGCAAGGGCGACCCAGCCCCTATGAGGGATATGTAGGCTACACAGGTTGTCTGATGTCAACATTGATAGCATGCAGGTGGTGCGTAGCATCACAGCAAATATCCATGGCTAATATTGTGGCCTTTTTGCACAATTCGACCTGTGGCTGGCATTCACCACAGAAATAACTACCAAAGGTGTGCGGATCCAAGAACTACAAGAAATGACATGCTAGAGGAATCTGACTATGGACACTCACAGCTGCAGCCACTTACCACCATTCAGAAAGGTGCCAAATGACTGCCTAGTGCAATACACGGATTGTGGAAAGCAGGGTCATCGATCAATGATATGCTGAGCGGAACCAAGGCCAGCTGACAGCCAAGCAGCCTGCCACCTTTGTGGGTGGAGAGGACATCTTGCAGCACAGCATGGGTACTTGATGAAGGGACACCCTGGGATAGTAGAACAGTTGCCACTACTGCTGCCTATAAGTGAGTGAACTGATGAGCCAGGAGCTGGCCAAGTGGAGTGCTATGCCGCAATGGTGAGGCATTTTCATTTTGTTTTGGCCTTGGGTCAAAGAGAGCATCTCTACCAAATTTTCAGCAAAAAATAATATACTTGGCCAAAGCTTCACTAGGCCTTGGCGAAACCCACATTGACTGTTTGCTATAAATCTTGAGCCAGGCCAAGATTGATGATAAGAGGTGCTTTTGCATGTGCTTGCCAATAAAATGCTGGAAAACAAAATATTACTAGGGTGAGATATCTTGTAACATTAAAGTCAATGATTGTTACCATTTAAAGAAGCCAAATAGTGTGTGCCTTAGCTAAGTCTGGGAAAAAACAAGCTTCACAAATATAATTATTGATGCCTCACCCCAACATCGCTCATCCCTCACTAATACTGGACACCATTCATAGTTAATGGACTACCAACAACACATGCCAGCACAGGCTTATTGCACATTCAACTCATTGACCCGTGCCACACAGTGCAGTGTTTACACTTTAGGAGGACTAAGTGAGAAAGAGATTGTAAGGCAGAATGTACAAGTATTAAATGCAGGCATCATTTGGGCCATTTTCTCACCATTTGGTAGACCCATATTCTGGAAAAAAGGTCATTTTTCAAAAGAGTAGGCCTGCTAGCACACACCTTTGCAATAGCATACATCAATGACATTCTCATCGTTACACCCACTGCCATTGAAGAACATAACTGGTTACGAAAGATGGAAATGGTAATTGCTACAGGTTTCTCTTTGAGTGCAACCAAATGCACATTTCTTAAAAGCCAAATTGAATACTTAGGACTTGTCATAACAGAGGTAAAGGTTTGACCCAACCCAACAAAGACAGCCATCTTGGACCATCATGCAGCTGTGACAGTTTAAAGGGTTAGGGTTTGACTTTTAACAATTCATACCCCATCTCTCCCAGATCATGACTACACTCTTCATACTCATGGGGGCTACGCTAAAATGCTAGACTAGCAAATGAGGTACCAGGAAATCCACCAATGGCTAATTACCTACCTCACAAGTGGTGTAGGAATGTGGGGCAATTGTTTGAAGTGTCGGAGCCATCACAGCTCTAGTATCCAAGAATAGCCCCTGGCAGACCGCATGGCATTTCCCCGTAAACCTGTCCCAAGTATTGGCCAACAGATGTTTGTCAGTATGCAAACAGATGTGTGGTAGTCGTATTACAGAAGCAACTTAGTTGGCGACTCTTCAAATGCTGCAAGGGAAGCATTGTTAACAAGAGAACATTTTTTTTGGGGGGGGAGTGGGGGGAGTGTGAGCTCCTTTTGAGCCATCTTATGGGATATTCACACAGGGCGATCATTTGAGGTCTCAGGACATACCGGGCATGCTGGGTCCTAAAATCAAATGGAAGCCCTCGCAGGCACACTCTTAGAGTTGCAGGCGAACTACCCTATCCAATTATCTGGGTAATGGACATTGCCTGAGGCATAAAATCTGTGTTAAGGGTATCACATTAGCGTCTCCAATGGTGACTCTTCAAATGTTGCAAGGAAAGCCTTGCAAATGAGTGCTAAGGGGAACAGAGCACCACCAGACTTTGCCATTGTTCCATCTGCCTCTTAATCTGAAAGTTTTGTTGCATTGCGGAGTTCTGCTACTCCACGCTACTCCTTATGCTGATATGAGCAAAATGATTGAAAATCAGGGGTGTGTGTGTGGGTGAATGGGGAGGGGGTTGATCCCCTAGATATAAAAAAGGGTAGCTCACAAGTGAGCCAGAGCTTCCACTATTTATCCGCACGCATCCAGTCGAACCTCATTTAAATGCTTGTAGTGCAGGCTATGGAGCTTTATTTATGCAAAAAGTGGATGACAAACAGCGAGCTGTTGCACAGCCTAGCAAGACCACACCCTATTTACAGCCTCACTATGGTTCTTTCAACCTAGCAACCATATCTATGGTAGGAGCAATCAAACATTTCCGCCTCTACCTACTTGGGTGAAAATTCACTATATTCTCTGACCACATGGCGGTTTAAGTGGCCAAAATGAAAGCTGAATTTTATAGACAGATTGTGAGTGTACTTGCAGGGCTTAGACTTCGACATACTGTATCACAAAGGAAAACAAATGTCACATGACAGTTTTCTGTCCTGGAATACAATCGCACCCGTTACTAACAACAGACCCAACATGTAAAAGCAAATCAACCTAAAAAAATAAATTATTAGATAATTGGCTGCTTGCAGCAAAGGAAAAAGACACTGAAAAAGCGTATGATTATTTCTGGTTTGAAGATATATTAAAATGTGTTTGCCTTTTTGTCAAAAACTGCATAAACTGCAAGGTGTCAACAGCAAACAAGAGACACATACAAGAAGAAATGCACCCAATCTCAAAGTTATAAATCTTGTGGCATACAATACACAGTAATGTTGCTGGAAAGTATGGCACCAAGCAAGATTCAAAAGAATGTTTTTGTAATAATAAAAAATTCGTATTTCTCAGCCACTCGAAAAACATTGACAGACAAATCAAAAACCAAACAACTGCAAGTGGTCACTGCCTTTCCTATACATCTAGCAGTGCAAATCTCTTCCTTCTATTTTGTTTTTTCACTCCACAATCTCTGGCACAAAAATAAAATTTATCAGCATACCACATGCGCTACATTTTAGCACATCTTCAGCACCTTGACTCCTTTCACAGTAAGAGGGGTTTGTGTTGAACCAAAAAATTGTGTGTTTACATCTCCTAGAGTGAAACTTTGGCAGGATACTGCCATGAGGAAAATGATTCTTTATTTTTTTTCCCCACACAGGTCTCTACAAAGAATGATTTATTTTTATGAATAAAAACCTTTTAATCCATTTTGAACAATGCCATCTAGAACAGGAGGAGTGCTGATAAAACAAGCCATAAAACAAGTATTGACTTAGGTGGTTGCATTGTTTGTTCCAATTTGATTATTATCATTACCACACAACTTCAGAGAAACTCATAGCTCTGCTTATAAACCTGGTAATGGACATTTTTGTAAACAAGTTGTGCATGAAATATGTTTTTAGATTATCTACCCAGAAATTGGATGGTTAGACTCAAGATATGAGAGCTTGGGATATGTTACTGGTCTAATGAAATTGCCATGAATTACACTGATAACACATTCATTGCTCTCATTTCCAGTGGACTGGAATATTGCAAAACAAATTTAAATTAACATTAGCACTACAAAAAATCTTTTTCTATCAAGTGAAAAATGTGTAACAAATTATGTCATCCAACAAATGACATAGAACCATTGCTTAGACAAAACCCCACTCTTTTAAAGCATTATTTAGATGAATGTGTGTTCTTCAACTCTGTGCATGGGAGATTTACTTGCAAGCATTCACCATTTGCTGGTACTGAGTCTACATTGGTTCTTAACTTCGAAGTTGTAGGAATTTTATTTGTCGCCAATCTGTTTAACACTTGCACAGCACATAATAGGTTTGAAATGCAAAAAAGTTAACTGGATAGATAAAACGTTTACATTGTTTAAAATTGTTTTTCACAAACTATGGTACCAGAATAGTTATAAAAATGATTAACTGTATGACTGCTATGTGATAAGCTTCTTTCCAAACTGTTTTGGAGATAATATCAATATATGACATGTGGTTAGCATATAATTACAACATTACAATTCAACTATGGAAGATGTTTGATAAAGACATAAGCAAATAATGTAAAAAATGTTTGTATATTTTTTGCACTTTTATGTTTATGTCTCTCTTCATTTTGTATTAATTTGTGCATTAAATTCTTCTCAAGATATAAAATGTAACTATTAGGATATATGAAAAAATAAAGCATTAAGAACATTACTTGAATAATAGAAAGACAAAATGCTGCCGACAAGTAATGTGCTTGGATTAACTAGCTACTGTAACTAGAGCTACTAACCAGTTATTTTCCTTTTTTTCCCCAAGCTTGTAATTGGACATATCTTAAGACATGAGAGCTTATTAAAAACAATACTAGAGGGAATGGTAGAAGGAAAGAGATATCGAGGAAGACCACGTTTAAAAACACATCCAGCAGATAATGGAAGATGTTGGCTGCAGGAGATATGTAGATATGAAGAGGAGGGCAGAGAATAGAGCTGAATGGAAGACTGCCGCACACCAATCCCAGGACTGACTACCGCAGAAGAAGAAGAAGAATGCTAGTTTATGATAAAATCCAAAGTTTATACAAGTTGACCAATGGTTGCAGCAACCAAACCAGTAAAAAATACTGCCCTTTAACATTTATTATGTAAACGGAGGTTACATGGCATTGCCTATGTGCTTCGTTGTGTGTGTGGTAGTAGGATATATTTGTCTGTTTGGTTTAAGGCAATATGTGTGCTTGCAACAATTGTTCACTTACCTTATCTTCCATGTATGCAAAAAAATCACAGAGGGCAACAGCATCACGTATATGAGCAGCTCGCATTCCTTGAACCTCTACAGAATTTTTTACTGACTTCATAAATAGAATGGGCGATGGCCGCGGCATCCATTTTTTTTGGTTGATCTGAAAAAAAAAAGTGATGGATTAATTGCAGAAGCTCTCTGGAAGGCTGTCATTTTCAAAACATTTCTCATTATGACTAGTTCAGGAAGACTGAGTAAATAATAATAAAAAAACTAAAACTAAAATTGTAGTTTAGCTCCTAACAAAAGAAACAAGTGTCCAAGTTGATAACATCACCTTATACTTGGGAAGGAATACTAACCTATTTCAGTCCTTTGGCAACCTATTTGGTTATTTTTTTGGCATATGAGAAAAAAGGAAGTGTATCCAAGCATGGAATAGAACAATATTGTCAAATTTTTACCCAAAAATAATAATAAATAAATAAATTTGTGAAAAAAAGGGTTGGTGAGGAAATATAGTCATCTATTATTAAAATAAACATGTTGAAAAAGAAACACATTCAAGATATGGAAATATATCTCAAAAGAAAGATTTTTTCTTTCTCAGCAGTGATGTAAACTACTCAAATCATTGCACCAGTGATTTGGAAAGGAGTGAGACTATGCTGAAAAGTAACAATCTATAAATTACTAGTTTTATGTTAATGTTTGAAAAAAATATGATTTAAATTTGGATGTCTTCATATTTTTGTGACATTTTTTTAGGAAATTAAAACAATAAATATCTACACACTATTCTTTGCTTACATCACATTCATCTGTATGTATGTATATATATTTAAAAGTAAAGTTTCTTCTAAATTTGAGGTAATTTGGTTCTGTTACATAGCAATAATAATATCTAACACTGAAGCTAACAATCTAAAGTAATTCGTTATCAGCATTGAGAATATAAGTTATTACAATAATTTTGAAGTAGTGTAGTTGCCAAAATATATCTACCTCATATAGGGTAACAAATTATAAATATAAATTTATAAAATTCATTTTGTATCATATGGGTTAAAAATGGACAAGTATTGAGTGTTACAATATTCCAGAAAGTTTTATGCTGAGCATAAATAAGGTGTATATGGTTTCTAAAAATAAATGCAATTAACTGGATATAAGGTTTATAGGTGAAGAAACTCCATTTTTTTTAATGTAATCACATAGACAATGTTTTGATCGTGAGTGAACTTATAATATCACAGTTTGCTGGAACAAAGTGTACAAAGAATTCCAGAAAAAATAATAAAACAACCTCCATTTAAGTTAATGACAGGAATTTAACTAATACAGTATATTCTCAGCACCTAAACAGATTTTAATAAAACAAATTTGGGATATAAATAAAGATAAGAATTTAGATAATGATAATAAAATTTTGGTTAAAAACATTCATATCATTTTGATGATGAAAACAAGAAGTAGAATGTGACACCAAAGGTGCACATAGTACATGGTTTTGAACCAGAGATATCTTTAAAGAGGCATACTAAATAAATGGTAGTAGATCTAAAATTAGTAAGAGCAGTGGAAGTCGCATTTACAAGGGTTGAAGGAAATGAAAGATAATTAATCTTCAAATATAGTAATCAATCTTTCAGGAAACCATAGCCCTGCCTTTGTCACTCAGTTCTCTCCTGGCCTCGAGTCCATCAACCATATCTTGCGACAGGGGTATGACTTCCTTCGCTCATTTCCGGAAATGCGTACTCTGCTACCCAAAATTCTACCCAATGTCCCTCGTGCATGTTTTAGCAGACCACCCAATCTTAAGAACATCTTGGTCCACAAATACCCTCCGTTAGACTCTCCAAAAGCACCATATGGATCTTATCCTTGTAATAGACCCCGCTGTAAAACCTGCAGGATGCTTCCACCCACCACTACATATTCCAACCCCACCACAGGAGAAACTTTCCCCATTATTGGACATGCCACCTGTTCAACCACTCATCTTATATACCAACTAACTTGCCGCTTCTGCACCAGTTCTTACATAGGCCTCACCACACAGCAACTCTCTGTTAGAATGAATGGCCACAGACAAACAGTCCATACTCGTAACCTGTACCTTCCAGTACCAGAACATGCCAATAGCCATGATTCCAACAACCTCAACGACAGTTTCACTGTGAAAGCAGTCAGAGTTTTCCCTGACAGCACCACTGCAGCAGAACTCCGGAGATGGGAACTAGCGTACCAGAATATCCTCGATACAAGACACCCACCTGGACTTAACCACCGTTAAATTCCAATTAACCCATCACTACCTTTTTTTTTCCATGTTTATACCGTACCATTACTACATTTGCTCATTTTACCATCGCCTGCCAAAATATTAAATATATTGTCTCAGACATTGTATACCGATATCGATAGTCTACTCCTTATCCGTCCCCCCCCCACCCCCCACCACAACACGGTTAGTCATTAGGTAACGTTCGGTGTGCACACACGTTCCGAGCCTAATGGCCCGTTTTTTCTATTTGTGAGCAAGGCATATGCAGAAATATTGTGTAGTTGTTTGTCAGCATTAGTGTTCTCTCATCGCATCCGTCCACTTTGGTATGTGGTGGGTTAATTTCCCTTTCTTTTCTTATTTATTTTTCAGGAAGGTTATTGAGACACAATAAGATTTTGTTCCTAATGAAAAACATATAGAATACAGATTAAAACAGTACACTAAACGAAACAGAAAATTAAAAGAAATTGTTTAATATAAAAAGATACTCAGGGAACTAAACATTTTGTAAGATAGTTAAGAAATAAAATATTCTGGTTTTTGTAAATTTGGAAAAATTTTCATTTTAGAATTTTAAATTACAAGTCATAACAAGAAATGTTGAAAATTAATTGGTCTACCTAATTCTAATATATGAAAAGGATCAGAGGAAATTTTGGAGTAGTCCTTCTGAGGAAGTTCAAGTGTTCATCAGATAAAGTCCTGAAACTAAGTCACAGTAGGCTTAAAAGCATCCTGCCTCCAGCTAGCAACCAGACAGAGTGTAAGAGGGAATGACAATTTAGTTTTGGAGTCCAGTAATTTTAAGAGTTGAGCTAGTGAAGGTGGTGTTGGCAGGTGTAAGCGAAAGGTGGGAAAGATGTTACACTGACTAGTGATAGTGTTTTCCACCTACATATTGAAATATGGACCAACACAATACAAAATTAGAACCTTTGTGATAAATTTCTAACTTCAGTAAACTTTCAGTGGGATTTCATGAACTTCTCAAAACAATTTATCCAATTTCAGGAAATAAAGCTAAACTGAAACGGTTGTGATCTACATGTATGAGTGAAGGCTATAATCTGGTGTAATTGTGCCGGAGAGTAACATGCATCTTCTAGCAGGGCCAAATTCCAATAAAACTTTCATGTCAATGAATGTATTGCTTCCTGATACTAATAGTAACTTCAGACTGTTCACAATAAATTCAGAGAAATTTCATATCAGGTGGAAACTGTTTTAAAAATTATACTTTATTTTAATTGTTGCCTCTTACAGTGATAAACTGAGAAGTAAACTGGAAGTATATAAGAAGGGGGTGGTGACCAATTAAATGTAAGAACTTTGCATAAAGAATCTTTACAGCTACCAGAAGTATCAGGAAAATATACCAATTCATGGTCAACAGTTCACATTAGTAGCCTGATGCATTAAACCCTATTAAAAGTATTAACAAACCAATAAACATGAACAAGAGCAGCAGGAACAAGGTCTGAATGGAGTTTTGGGAGCAAGAAGTCAGACTGCCTGTGGGGTAGAACCTCGGAATGGTGCACTGAACTATATAGATTCTGTAATCTTCTTGCTGACAGTGTGTGTGGGCTCACAGGTGCTGTGGTAGTAAGTGTTAGTATTTGATAACTGATGAAGCACTTCAGCAATTTAGTCAGTGCTATTCATAATAAATGTGGTTGAGACCTTGTATGCTACACGGATCAGTTTTCAGCATAGTTAATACTGCTCATGTTGTGTAAGGGTTTCAGAAATCTGTGTATAACTAAACTGGTGGATAAGAAATCCTGAAACATTTGAAGAAGATGGTTCGGGTGAAGCGATGGAGGCTGAAATAAGAATTGCATTAGAAATATTTGGAGACTAGTCACCAGTTCATCATGATGATCTGGTTTGCTGACATGAGAGATAAAATGGTACTGGTGGAGGAGTATGTAGCAAAATGACAGGACATATTTGAGGGATAATTACCTTTCCTTCATAGTGGCAAGAGGCACTATTGAAGAGATGTGGCATCAATTCATATGTATAGTCAGGGAAGATATGGACAATCAGGGAAGGGAATAAATCCCCTAGGTATACACATGAAGTTTAAAGGTTATTTAAAAAGCAAAGGAAGATATATGCATACTCAAGAAGGATGAAGTATCAGAGTGATTTAGAAAAGTTAGGTGAGATAAGAGGACATCTTAAGAATGCTATGCACAAGGCCTTTAATGACTTTGTTGTAAATCACTTTCTAAGAGCTTCACCGAAAACCCAAAGAAATTTTGGTCGAACATGAAAAAAGATAGTTGTACTGAAAAAAATATGCCATTTCTATTACAAGATGGTCGGGAATTTGACAACAGCCATGACAAGGCTATGGTATTTAACATTGAATTTAAAAATTCTTTCATTGACAAAAACATGGAAAACATGACCACTTTTCCAGATCATGTGGAATTATAAATCCGATACAAATTGATAGTGTAGGTATTGTAAAGCAATTAAAGCTCCTGAAGTGGAGGAAGGCACCAGGTCCTAATGATATACCAGTAAGAGTATTTTCAGAATACGCTGAAGAAATAGAACAATTTCTTTCAGATATATTCCATAAATCTTTAGAAAACTACCTTTTGACTGAAAATAGCCCTGTTTTCAAGAAAGGAGAGCGGAGAGATCCTAGGAATTATCGACACATATCTCTAGATGAAAATGAGTTACTTATACTGTACCAACATGGATTTTGGAAGAACAAATCATGTGAAATACACTTGACCCTGATGTGTGAGTGTTTGTTACACTTGACCCTATTTTCCTATGACATAATTAAAGTTATTGATGCAGGTTCACAAGATGATGCAATTTTCTTGGATTTTCAGAAAGATTTTGACTCTATACCACACAACCAACTTTTAGTGAAGATTCAACCAAACGGTATATTGGATCAGTTTTGTGGATGGATACATGATTTCCTAACTGGTTGGTCATAGAATGTTGTTATTGATGGGGAAGCCTCTGCTAGGCAATTCGTGACTGTTAGCTACAGTCCTTAAGAAAGCATCAGAGAATTGATACATAGATTGGGTTGGGATCGTTTGACAGACATACGACATCATTTTCATTTGAATTTATCAGAGACTATGTGAAATTCTTTGATTTATGAGTGGAATGAAATATTTCTTACACCAACGTTTTTAGGTTGCAATGACAGGAGGTGTAAGCACCTTAGAATTTTGTTAAATTCTAGCTCCTCACCTTTAGGCATTAGGGGGGGAAGCTGACTCTTCAGTAACAGATAGTTTCATTATATATATAGGTTAGGAGAGCGACGCTTTATATAGCATGCAGATACTATGACCAAACAGACTAAATAAACCCTTTCAGAAGCATTAAAGGTATTTAAAAGTTAATAAAAGACCTAAGTAAACTTTCTATGACAGTAAGAAAACATTATCTTGGTAGGAAATAGGTTAATTCACATAAATTCAATTTCCAAACAATAAACTTTGCTATAGGCCAATTTTACCGTTTCTAAACCAATTTAAATGCAGTATTTAACAAAAGTCCTATATAAACTTGGTATAACAGTAAACAAACTCTAAATCAACCGAAAATAAAATAATCAATAATAATCCAACTTTGAAACAATGAACTTCTACTATAGGAGCATTTCGTCATTTTTAAACCAATTTGAGAGCAATAAAGTGGCTCAACATTTAATAAAATAACTAAACTAACTTCCTATCATATATATTATTTCTATAAGGTATTTTTTTGTCACAAGCCTATATCTTCCTTCATACTTAACTTAAATCAATGAATGAGGTGTCATTTTAAAGCTTATGGTCTCCACTTTAGTTAAATCGTATTTTAAGCAAGAAAGCTTTCGGAATTTGACCCTTAAAGGGCAAAAATGAAATTTTTTCGAAAATGCTGTTTTCTGTGTTACGAGTCAGTTATCTCCCTGGATACCTATCTGAAACCGTTTTATGAAATATCGTTTTAAAGATTAAGATCTCCGCTTTAGTGACGTCATATATTAAGCTAGAAAGTTTTCGGAATTCGACCCATAAAGGGCAAAAGTATTAATATTTTTGCAAAGCGTTTTTGTGTCACGAGCGATTTATCTTCCTTAATATCTAACCGATACAGATAAATGAGGTATCATATTAAAGAATAAGGTCTCCGCCATGGTAACATTATATTTTAAGAAAGGAATTTTTCGTAATTCGACCCTTATAGGGCAAAAATGTCACTTTTTTTAAAATGCGTTTTTTGTATCTCGAGTCATTTATCTCCCTGGATATCTAACCAAAATCGATAAATGAGGTAGGATTATGAGTAGTAATGTCTCAGCTTTGTGACATCATATTTTAAGAAAGAATGTGTTTGGAATTCAACCCTTAAAGGGAAAAAGTATAAATTTTTCTATAACGCATTTTTGTGTCACGAGCGATTTATCTCCCTTAATATCTAACCGATATAGATAAATAAGGTATCATATTAAAGAATAAGGTCTCCGCCATGGTAACATTATATTTTAAGAAAGGAATTTTTCGTAATTCGACCATTATAGGGCAAAAATGTCACTTTTTCTAAAATGCGTTTTTTGTATCTCGAGCCATTTATCTCCCTGGATATCTAACCAAAATCGATAAATGAGGTAGGATTATGAGGAGTAATGTCTCAGCTTTGTGACATCATATTTTAAGAAAGAATGTTTTTCGAATTCAACCCTTAAAGGAAAAAAGTATACATTTTTCTATTACCGATTTTTGTGTCACGGGCGATTTATCTCCCTTGATATCTAACCGATATAGATGAATGAGGTATCATATTAAAGAATAAGGTCTCCGTCATGGTAACATTATATTTTAAGAAAGGAATTTTTCGTAATTCGACCTTTATAGGGCAAAAATGTCACTTTTTCTAAAAAAAATTTTTTGTATCTCGAGCCATTTATCTCCCTGGATATCTAACCAAAATCGATAAATGAGGTATAATTATGAGGAGTAATGTCTCAGCTTTGTGACATCGTATTTTAAGAAAGAATGTTTTTCGAATTCAACCCTTAAAGGAAAAAAGTATAAATGTTTGTATAACCGATTTTTGTGTCACGAGCTATTTATCTCCCTTGATATCTAACCGATATAGATAAATGAGGTATCATATTAAAGAATAAGGTCTCCGTCATGGTAACATTATATTTTAAGCAAGGAATTTTTCGTAATTCGACCCATAAAAGGCAAAAAAGTCAATTTTTCTAAAATGCGTTTTTTGTGTCTCGAGCCACTAATTTCCCTGGATATCTAACCAAAATCGATAAATGAGGTAGGATTATGAGGAGTAATGTCTCAGCTTTGTGACATCATATTTTAAGAAAGAATGTGTTTGGAATTCAACCATTAAAGGGAAAAAGTATAAATTTTTCTATAACGCATTTTTGTGTCACGAGCGATTTATCTCCCTTAATATCTAACCGATACAGATAAATGAGGTATCATATTAAAGAATAAGGTCTCCGCCATGGTAACATTATATTTTAAGAAAGGAATTTTTTGTAATTCGACCCTTATAGGGCAAAAATGTCACTTTTTATAAAATGCGTTTTTTGTATCTCGAGCCATTTATCTCCCTGGATTTCTAACCAAAATCGATAAATGAAGTAGGAGTATGAAGAGTAATGACTGAACTTGGTGACATTATATTCAACCTCACTATTCATTGCATTTTATTCGCGAAATTTTCGCACGGGTCGTCTATAATGATATAAAAACCTTATACTAACCTGAAATGTGATAATCCATAATAATTCAGCTCACCAAACAATAGATTTTTGATATTTGGTATTTCACTATTTCTGCACACTTTTAAAGTAGTTTTAAAGGAATAATAATTTAATAAAAGGATGAAGTAACTAAAATTCCGTAGTTTCTGGACGTGTAAATAACTTAAATCAATTTTTAAACACTTCGTTAGATGCACTTCACTTTTAACATTTTTTATCACAGAATCCTAGAAAGCTTTCGGAATAAAAAGTAGATTTCTTGAAAGATCCAAAAATCTAGTGTCACATATTTTAATTTCAGTCCATTCCATGCAGTAGAACTGATTTTATAAAGATTTTAGAAATTATTTCATTATGAAACCATGTGCCAAGTTTAGGAATTTATTACAGCCAATCGAAGTTAGGTACAACAATAAGACAACTTTTATAATAAGTAATTTAATTCAGAGAATATTCCAGTAATTTTACATTTTCGATAAAAGCAGTAGAAGTAAAGTTATTAAATTAAAACCCAAATATCGTTTTTGTAAATCTTGTCAAAGCTGTAATTTCACTATCCGGGCATCAATCTGAATAAAACTTACACCATTAAACTCAGGAATTTTTGGAGAACACGTTGACGATAATTTATTTAGATAAATTGCGATTCAGAAGAAATGACGAAATTATGCAAGCTTAAAAGAATAGGTATTTCCCCCAAGCAGGAAGTAGGTCACCTCATACGCGTAGGTTAAAATAGACATTTAAAACCAAACACTTAAAATTACTCACTGCATATCCTCTGATCTTCTATTAAAAACGTCTAAACACTGTCAGCCTTTAATTACCTTATATCTGTTTGGTTATCGAGTTAGCTAAGGCATATTTTGGCTAGGCAGCAGTAGAAATCTGCGTTTCGTCTGTGACGTCATAGAACCTATATAATCTGGTGCAGGCATGATACTCCATCTTTACTTCTTTTGCAAGCTGAGCAGTATGTGCGTATAGTCTGCACAAGTTTTGTGTCCGGCGGGGAAAGACGGTTGAGGAGAAGCTACCGAGTCGGCCATCTTGGGACTTTTGTGTGTGGCGCGCAAGGTTAACTAGTAACATGAACCTGTAAATTTTCATCAGGGATTCAGTCGGTTTAAATATCTCTCCACAACTTGCAAACTTTTGGTAAAGTGTGCTCGATTTGCCTGCTCAACTGTAAAATGCTATTTTGAACTTGTGATTTTCTTTTAAATAAAACTTGAAATTTTCGGAAAGTGAACTGTTATCATTTTATAGTTATCTTGCAACCTTTTCTCTATTTGTGGTGTAACAAATATTGTGGCAACCTCAAGCATTTAAGTTGAGTTATCCGGCTACATGGTCAATTCTAAATTGTTTCGTAAATTTTCTATAGAACTTTGAGTCAACATCAAGAGTAAGTTGAGGCACTAAGGCTATACTACAACCCCGATATCAGCCTAGGGTCTTACAGAGGGTTAAGATTAGAGAAATAAGATGCCTTGCTGATGCTTTTATGTATTCTTTCTTTCCTCATGCTATTTGAGATTGTAATGCATAGGACCAGGATTGGTGCTTAGCACCCTCTGCCACCCACAATATTTGTGAATTGTATAGATGTAGATGTAGAAATTGTGGATTATGATAACTTGGTCAAATTCTGGCACATTAGAGGGAGAAAAAGCAATCTATAGGATCACCAAAACAAGGCATAAGAAATGACAGGATTTGGAACATATAAGCTGGTTTTCAATTAAGTGAAGTCTGGAGACCATTGATACATAAAATGAGATCAGAACAGTGAATAGCCTCCCTATCTGCCACGTCAACAATCAACGCCAACAATCAAGGCAAACAGTCAATACCAACAATCCCACCAGTATTTAAGCAACCCCATTTCCAAAAAGCAGTAGTCACTTGACAATGGCGGCAGAGAATCTGACTGGCAAAACATTATGCTCAGGGCCTCCAGCTATTGATGCTTAAATTCGGCCCAAAATGATTGATATTTGACAGTTATTAATAATAACTTGAGTACCGTACCTATATCAGAGAAAAGCCAAAATGCAAGCTATGCACGAACAGTGGCGGATCCAGGGGGGGGTGTCTCAAGGCCCCCCAAAAGTATTTAGGTCCCCCCCGACATCGTTAATTTTTTAGATTTGGAGACTTTTTTTTCAGCTCTTTTGATTTTTTAAGGGCGGCATGATTATAAATCTTACCCTTACCCGATTCAAGCCCCCCCCCCCCCCAAAAAAAACCAAAATCCTGTATCCGCCACTGTACATGAATAACTAACTGCCAGGATCAGTAGGGTCATCAAGAATGTAAACTAATATCGGAAGACAAAATAATCATAAATACAAAATAAAGCGCAGAATTTCAGCATTAGTAAACATAAGAAGAAGCAAACGAAAATGTCTGGCTTAGCTTAGCCTTTAATATATTGAAGAGATAAAACTAACATTGTACTGTACTGATTACTGTGAATAATTCCTCTTAGTTAAAAAAATAAAATAAAAAATTAAAGATATGTAAATCACAAAAGCAGATGGGGGAGGAATTTAACACTCAAATTATATAAGACAATTAAAAACTAAAATAAAGAAAGGGTAATTAGATGACTAAGGAAATTGCCACCAGAGATCCATCACAATTAAATTAATTATTACATTCATGTATCAGAAAAATATATCAATAACAATGCTCAACAGCATTTTTTGTTACAAAGAAAATGAATGATGCTCTTAGCTAAGTCATGGGTGCTGAATTCGAAAATGAAATCAGTGTTTGCCTATCGGGCTCAGTTTTCTTGTGACATGCTACCCTCTGTCTATCGATACAGGCATAAGTCCTTATTGGTTACTCTCCTGTGGCTTAATTTAATTATTCTGTTGTTGTAATTGTTGAAATACAATCGAAATATGTAAAACTAACTCCCATACATTATTTATTTATGGACTTTACGTCCAATTAAATTTATTACATTCAACAATATCAGTCCAATTTACATCAAAATCAATAGTCATAATCTGTATTTAAATTCAATCAACTAACATGTGACACATATTATGTTCAGTATTATGTTTATGTTCAACGTCACTTTATCTTAATTATTTTTTGTTTTCCTATTTAATATTCGAAAGTCTGCTCTGATATTAAAAATATAAACAATTGATGACTTTGAAACACCACTATTGAATAACATAACACTAACACTAAACATAAATCAATAATAGCAAATTACACTAAACATGTACATAACAAACAAGAAATACATCTTCACTGTTCGACTGACAAATTGCAACAAATTGCATTTTTGTTGTCACTTTTGTTTCAGCATTGAAAGTTCTGAAAGCATGAAAAGTGTCTGCTTGTAGTTGTAGATTCATAATGGTTTCTGTTTTGTGTTAATAGAGAAGAAGAAATGCCTGATACGTGTGTAAATAACAAAAATTCTTTTTGTTTTTCTGTGGAGAATTAACTCTCAAATCACAAAAATGAAAATTTAGCCCTCTTCTGAAGAAGTGCTATGAACTTTATTTCGGGTGTTAAGTTGGTGATCAAGACAAAAAATGGGCACCTCACATCCGTTGATTGGTATGTGTCACACTCCTGACAGGCTGGTTGAAGGGATCTCCCTTTGCTGTTCCGATGATTTGGAGGGAACCAACGGATCACACAACAGACTGTTATTTCTGTTTGACAAAAATAGCAGGAATTACCTCAAAAATAAATAAAACTATGCAATATCCTAATTTATCATCTGCTACACAGTGAAAAATTAATGGTGCCAGTGCCTCCTGAGACAATGACTGAGTGAAGATGAAGACCGTGGTGAAAATGCAGAAGACACCGAATGAAATGTTATTGTCGACCCTACATTTCAATCCTCCTGTGAATCAAATCAGCAACACATTTTGTCTCAAGCAAATATCAATGATTTTGTCCATGATTTAAATTTGTCGAAGCAACAGGCTGAGGTTTTAGCTTCGCGATTGAAAGGATGGAATCTTCTTTCTTACAATACGAAAGTGACTTTTTTTCGTGACCACCATGCCAATTTTTCCGAATATTTTTCCAAGAGTGGTGTCATGGTTTTCTGTAATGATATCGAATCAATTATGGAGACTCTTGGCCATGATTTAAATGTAAATGAGTGGTGCTTGCTCATACATTCTAGCAAAGTTAGTCTGAAGGCAGTGCTTCTCCACAATGGAAACAAATTTCCTTCAGTTCCTATAGCTCATGCAGTTAATATGAAGGAGACATAAGAGAATTTTAAACTGCTTCTCACTCATACCCAATATGAGAAATACATATGGCCTATATGTGGCGACATAAAGGTGATTGCAATTCTGCTCGGCATGCAGCTGGGTTACACAAAACATTGCTGCTTTCTATGAGAGTGGGATAGCAGGGACAGAAAAAAACACTGTGTTGGGAAAACGTGGCTTCCTTGGAATGAGCTATTGCCTGGACAGAAGAATGTGGTAAACACTCCACTTGTTGACTCCAAAAATGTGTATCTACCTCCGCTGCACATTAAATTGGGTCTAGTCAAAAACTTTGTGAAAGCCATGGATAAAACATCACAAGGATTCATGTACTTGCGAGAGAAGTTCCCAAAGATCAGTGATGCAAAAATAAAGGAAGGAATATTAATAGGGTCACAAATTAGAGAACTAATGGATGATGACAATTTCCTTGATGTCTTGAGTGATGTTGAAAAAGCAGCTTGGCTGTCTTTCTCAAGGGTCTGCAAGAATTTTTTAGGCAATAATAAGGCAGAGAACTATCGTGATATTGTACATGAATTATTGAGATCATACCATCATATGGGATGCATCATTTCACTCAAACTGCTTTTCTTGAGCAATCATTTGGACTTCTTCCCAGGTAACCTTGGCGTCATTAATGATGAACATGGCGAACAATTTCACCAGGTCATTTCTCAAATGGAAAAGCATTATCAAGGCATTTGGAGTGTGGCAATGTTGTCCGACTACTGCTGGACTTTACGAAGAGATGTTCCTGAGGCAAAATAATGCAGAAAATCTCAGAGGAAATTTTTTAGATGTGTTTCTTACTTTCCTTTACTCTTATGTTGCTCACTTCTCTGATTCTTTTGTGTATTGACATATATATTTTAATGTTTAAATTAGGAAATGTTGTTGTGAGCATGTCTTATTGGCAGATCCATATGAGTGAGTGAGTGAGTGTAATAAAAATCATTATCAAATGAAAACTGAGACTGATTTGGTAATTCTGAAATTAGATCTGGATTTAGGAGTGTATCATCTTCCAGAAACAGTTAATTTTGTTCTTGTAAAAGAAAGAAAGTTTTTTATGTAGACCAGTATAATTAGGCATAGTTTATTCACATTTAGTCAAACTAAAAATGATATAGACACTTGAAGCAAACCAATTTTAATATTTTTGATTTCATTACAATTTTTTTGGGTTATATGTTGAAGTAAACTGATGATGGTGCAAATTAACAGTTATTATTGTGCTGAGAGAAGTGATATTTTAGATATCTATGAGAAGCCTATTTTATTTCTTGATTGTTTCTTAATTTAAAAAATTTATCTGGTAGTTATGAATGTGCAGAAAGAAAGAATATAATTTTTACATAATTTACTATACTATTCTATATAAATTCTGTTCTATAAGAAAACAGCATATAGTGACTGCTAATTTATCTGCATTAATCAGAAAGATTTTTTTAAAAAATAAAGTGATATCAAAATTAAATATTTATTTGTCAATTTGCTGCAATTTAAGAGAACTTCATTATTACTGGTACATAAAAATGTGTTGAGTTAGGCATTTACAAGCAAGGGAAGTAGAATCTCAAAACTGACACAAAGATGCATGCACCTTACTAATTCAGCCAGACAGATGCTATCCTTACAGCAGAGTAGATGGCCTGGCTGGCACCCTTGCTGTAAGTACATTCTGTTGGAAGAAGCACAGAATTCCACTGCTGTGTTTCAGCTCTCAGATCATCCAAAATGCTGGTGTATGTGCGAAGACTGTTAAGATAATGATAAATGTACTGTTTAATGAAGGAAAAAAAGACCCTCATGAATATCCAACAGATTGATGATTATCAAAGTCGTAAATTTTCAAGTGATTTTGGTTTTAATGGATGTGATTATTTTAAAATAGTAAATCTTAAGAAAATTCATAACAACTTTGATAAAATGAACCATTTATTACACAATTACTTTTGGCAAAAATAAATTTAGTCATTTTACTGATGTCAAATCAAACTTTATCTTCAGAATTATGAAAACTATTATGTAGCAATTACAAGTATTAATTCAAAATCAGCATCCTTTTCAGCATTTCTATGAAAGTTTAAAGCAGTGCGAGTCATTTATTATCATGGACATTAAAGTAAAGACCTTCTAAATGAGTATCATTTACTTACCTGAAACAATTTTCATTGAAGCATTTATCTGTTTTAAGGTGTTCTCTAACTTTTATTGACAAATTCGCGGGATCAATAAATAGAAGTAACATATTTTGGCTGACGACGACATATGCTCGTATCACAGGGTTATAAGGAATATCACTTCCCCGTATGTTAAGCAGCCAAGCTACTTCATCTAGTGCAGTTACTACCATTGCATCAGCTTCAATTCTTGTGAGATGTGAACGAAGTTTTTTAATTTTGCTTTCCCATGATTCACCTAAACAAATTTTGAAAATTGTTTAAGTAGTTTTTTCAGAACACAGAGAGCTTACAAGAAAGATAAAAATGTCTTAAAATTCTGTTAAGGAAGATACATAAGAGAGATGTGAATCACTTTATCATATGATAACAGTAAGTTATTAATTTCAGGCACAATGAAGCAGGAAAAAAGATGCAATATTAATATGGAAGATAAAGTGCACTCATCACTCAGCAAAGTTGAAGGAAGGGTGGTTGCAGTGATGCAAAACATTACACAAACACAAAAGGATAACATGTTGGACACAGCCCTTCCTCCTGATAGTACAAGATGAAGCACATGGTGACAATCATATTAAGCTTAGGTTGGCATGGGCATTCCCCAAATGAATCATAAGTAAGGGCTGAGCCTGAAATATTGTGTATGTTTTCTTTCTGAGTGGGTGTGTGTTGTGTGGTGACTGATAGATCCCCTTTATCTTTCCATTCCATATTAATATCAGCTGATTAATGAACTATGCATTTGATGGTTCATAAGTTAATTTTTAAGCAATATATCAAAGGGACTCATATATTATTGACTGAGCTGTTACATAAACTACTATCAACCTACCTCCAAAATAGACCTCAATACACAGAAGTCTATTCTAGAAATGGTGAATCAGTAAGTAAAGTAAAATCAAAAATGGGTGTAGTTAAACGTGGTGTTCCTCAGGGATCTGTACTTGGTCCTTTATTATTTGTTCTGTACATAAATGATATTGTCATACCAAATAAAAGCAAAATAATAACATATGCAGATGACACTACAGCAATTTGTTGGGATAGTAATGATTTTATATTAGAGACAACTGCTAATGAGACCTCAAATGAGCTATCAAATTACTTCGGTGCAAATGGATTAATCTGCAATAAAAATAAAACATGTTTAATAAAGTTTGAATTAAGAACTCATGAAATAGACAATAAACTAAGATTAAACACTAGTGAAGGAAGTGTCTATGAAATAACAGAATACAAATTCCTAGGAATATATGTTGACAAGTTCCTAACATGGAAGGCACATGTAGACTTTGTTTGCAAAAAAGTGAGTAAGGGCATTTTCCTAATAAATCATTCATCAAAAGTCTTAGATAGCAGTATTCTGAAAATTGCATATTATGGAACAATCTTTCCACATATCATGTATGGTATTGAAGTCTGGGGATCCTGTTGTCATATGTATATGAATCGGTTGTTACTGTTGCAGAAAAGATGCATTAGAATAATATACAAGTTAGACAGAAAAGAAT
This sequence comes from Vandiemenella viatica, assembly GCA_031002005.1. NCBI lineage: Eukaryota > Metazoa > Arthropoda > Insecta > Orthoptera > Morabidae > Vandiemenella > Vandiemenella viatica. The sequence continues at coordinate 327,509,247 of JARYHS010013630.1, read as the reverse complement.
CTTGTAGAGAAATATTTAAACAGGAAAATATTCTAACTGTATTTTCACTATATGTATATAGGGTATTACTATTGATTCAAGGTAATCCCCAATTTAACCACACAAACAGTGAAATTCATAAATATAACACTCGTACTAAGTTAGATTTACATATCAAAAGACATAACTCTAAGGCAGCAGATAAGAGTGCATATCAAATGGGAGCTAGCCTATACAATAAGCTTCCAGCTCATCTAAAGTTACTAACTGGGAATAAATACAAAATTGGAATAAGATCTTATCTATGTAATAAGGCCCTATACAAACTTGATCAATTGTAAAAATTTATGTATGAATGTACCTATTGTATTGACTTTGCTAGAAACTTGTATCACAAGCATATTGGCAATAAAAATTATTATTATTATTATTACATTTGTTACATTTGCATCACATATATTTTGTAAATTTAACTGTTACTACAAATAAACATTAGTTTTTCTTCTTCATGTTTTGGTGGTACCCGTTCCAAATTGCAGAGGACTGGAACTTGTAAGGCCCTTAATTCAACCATCAAAAATCACTAACCTTGTTTCATATTTGAACTATGTCTTAAACACTCCACTCTTTGAATTTTTGTGTTTAATTAAAATTTACCTCACCCAATAAAGTTCACATGTTAGGTAAAACTTTTGGAATGTGTGACAGCTTGAAACTTTTCCATTTAAAACTAATTTTTTCTCTAAGCAAAAAATGTTGCAACTATTTAGCTCTATCAAAGATATGGGTAGAAAGGCACCTAACTTTATGGAATGAGTTCTATGCCTAAACTGGATATAGCTAGGTTAAAAATTACTGGTTTAGAATCATGGTAAACTGATTTTACAACTTAATTAAATAAATAGCAATCACCTGCATATTCCATTGGAAGAACCTCAGCAGGATATTTTTTAAATTTCTTTTTCTCCGTCCATACTATGTCCACCAGATTTTCTGAAACCTCCTGTAGTGTGATATTAACACTAGCTGCAAAGATAACATATATTATTAGTTACAATGCATTTATAGTATGTTGAGAAAGTAATGCATCTTGTAGTACATTGTTGTATTGGGAAGAACAAATGTTTACAGAATAGCCAATATACAAAATTCATCAATAACAGTCAAGTCTAAAGAAGCTAAATTGTTTATCAGTTTCAAATATGGCCCTTTTACCCTCTACTTATTGGCAGTTAATAGTTGGAATGTAACAGAATGGATAAATAGTTCTTCACATCTTTAAATAATGCATGAAGTCGAGTGCCATCTTGTGGTCAAGGTCAACTTTTCCCCTTCATACACTATTCCTAATTCTTTGACCAATATCCTTCCAAGCCCCATCACCAACATAGGTCTTGTACATTGCCAGCACTCTCTCTTCACCCTCCTCCTGTCTTCAAATGACTCCCAATTCAGCTCTTTTACCATATCAGTTTCTGACTGAGTCTTGCGATAATGTCAACAATCAAATCTAGCTGCTCTTCTTTGCATGCCCTCCAACTCCTGATAGCAAAAATGTGGGTCCCATACTACACCACCAATTCAACCAATGGTCTGTCCAAAGTTTTGTAACCCAATTCCTTAACTTCCCTGATACATTCTCTCATCACCCTATCCAGTAAACTGGGCCGGATTAAGACAGTGCGGAGCCCGTAGCATTAGGCCCCCTAGAAGCTGTGAGGCCCGTAGCATTTGCTACCTCCTGCTACGTGGTTAATCCGGTACTACCAGTAAATGAAGAACATTGTAACATTTTCGTGCCACCATTGGTGGATCTAGGAATTTTTGGAGCAGGCGCAAAAACTGTGAGATTTGTTTGCCAATGCAGGGCAGTAGTGGAGTAAGGTCAACACGACATAAATTTTCCACATGATTCTGGCACCTCCTTATAATTGCTGCTTGGGGCAAGCACCCTGGTTTGCCCACTCCTAGATCTGGCACTGCCTACCATCTGATCAATGTGCTCTGCCCAGTTGAGTTTATTATCAAACATTATGCCAAGATATTTATACTTCAAGCCTTCAACAAGCAATTCTGACACCACCCTATACCCACAAAGAAAGTTTTTTTTAAAAAAATCTGTGTACCTAATACGGTGACTCTTCTTGGCATTTAACTTCATTCTATGCTGACCTACTCATTTAGATATTCCATTAAGATAACCCTGCAGCCGTTCACAGTCTTCTCCTGCTTTGATCCTACTTTATATAATTACGCCATCTGCAAACAACTTAAATTCTGACCTTAAACCATCAACACAATCATTCATTAGAATAATGAACAGCAATGGTACCAATACACTATCCTGTGGCACTCCCATGTTCACTTTCACCTCTTTTGGTAATATGTTTCATACTCTTTAACACTTTGCTTTCTGGATTTTAAGAATTCCTCTACCAAGGAAGTAATATTTTCATCCAATCAAATAGCATCCAGTTTATTTAAAACCATTTTATCGCTCACTCTGTCAAATGCATTAGAAAGGTCTAGTGCTCAGCTATCAACTTGGCCTCCATGGTCCCATTCATCCAAAATGTATTGCATATAGTCCACCATCTGAGATGGACATGAATATTCTTGCCTAAAACCATGTTGTCAATCTGCAAACCAGCTTCTTTCCTCACAGACATTTCTGATATATAAATGAATGTAATTTTTCTCGGCATTGTTTATTTATAAACGTTTCTTGGGAAACAAACTGAGTAATATTGTTATAATTTCTGATATGGTTGCATATAAATCTCTCTATCATTTTGTCTATCACAGATGTCAAACTAATTGGCCTGTAATTTTCAACCATATTTGTCACCCCTACTTTATGAACTAGTACTACTATCATGGGCATATCTCCCTCCCCCCCCCCTCCCCTATAAGAAAAATCAAGTTGCCTTCAGTGGGAGAGCAAAGATTGACTGGACTATGCCCGATGAGTGTGCATCGAAATTTTGTGAAAGTACACTGTGAGATATTAACAAAGAAAATTACTGAAAATAATCTGAGAATCCGAAATGATTAATGTTTACATAAAAAAACTATAATTGAGTTACGATCTTGATTAATTGCATAGTAGGTTCTTGGATTACTATGTTAATCAATAATAAAAACAGTTTCCTCAATAGGTTTGAGTTTTATTTTGTAAGAAATTGACATTTTTCAGTCCCCCACCCCACTTCCTCGAAAAAAAATAAGTTGCCCTCCACTAATTTAGATGTTGCCCCCCCCCCCCCCCCCCAGTTCTGATCCTGGATACGCTCTTGCTACTATTGCTCTTTTCCAGTCCTCTGGTAAGCAGCAAGACTCTGAATTTATATTTTAAATAAAATTTCAAGATAAGGTACAATATCATATCCCACACTCTTTAATACACCTGTATTAATATTTCTACACAAGCCCCTTTGAAATTTTTTAAATTAGTTTTCTGGTTTCAACATAATTTCCTGAGAATTTATTTCAAATTTTGTAGTTTTCTCATTTATATTTGTAAGAAGACTCTCCTCTGATTTATTCCCTCTCATCACAGGATTATAGTCCCTATTAGTCTTAGTAAACCAGTCACTCAATATCTCTGCCATTTTAAAATCCACAGTGACTTTAACTCCATTCTTATCTATAATAGTCTGAATACCTTCTCTTACACTCAGTTTTCTAATGTAGCAATAGAAATTTCTAGACACATTCTTCAGTGGTCCACTACACCAGTAATATTTTTCATAAGCCCAGCCTTAGCTTCTCTCTTTGCTCTTATTAAATGCTTGTTTACTTGTTTTAAGTGTTCCATACTGCCTTCCTGTCTTTTAATTCTGTTGTATTTCCATCTAACTAACCTCTTTAACCTTTTCACTTTCCTATTGTAGTATGTAGGTTCTGTATTTCTCTGTTTTCTGCTTTGGAATAAACATTTCCTAAGCCTTTTGTTATTTCTTTAAACTCTTACCACTTTGCTTCCATTGTACTTTTGCCATTCTTCCATTTGCTAAATCTTTCTCTAAAATATATCTTCAATTCTAAAGTCTGTGCCTTTTCATAATTATCAATTTTGGACACTAGTTTACTGAATCACCTGATATCCATCAGAATTGCATTGTAATCACTTATTCCTTAAGTTACCCAACACCCCAAAAGATTTAATTAGGCTTTATTAGAAAGATATCCAGCATGTTTAGTCCCCTCATGTTCTGCTTTACCACATGTGTAAAAACCCCTACCGTTACTAAGGTATTTCTAAATCTCTGTTCCCTTGTGTTATTAATCTTATTTCTGACCCAGCTGACACCTGGTAAATTTAAATCCCTTCCAATAATGACTAAAGTTCGCTCACCTATGATCCATGAATACGAATTTAGTTTCTCTTTAAGAACCTCATCGCCATCATTTATTCTTCCACTATGGTAAGCAGTCAACACACTGACTTTTTCTTTTTTATCTCCTAAAAAATCTACCCCTAGTAACACATAGTAATGGCCTGTGAACACTAGAGAACTGCAAAAAATTTTGCTACCCAGTATAAAAACCCCTCCACCAATTACTCTTCTATATCTGTGGTACTCTCTGCAACCACCAAGGAAAACCTCATTATCTAGTACTCCTTCTTTTAACCAAAACCCTACCCCTATAATCACTTGTGGTTCATGTATCTCTATTAAATTAGGAAATTCTATTATTTTGTTCATTATATTTCTACAGTTCACCAATTACACCCTTATTATTGGCTTTGTCGTATTTTCAGCATAAATCTTTGTCTTTCCAGTTGTACACCCTACCCCATTATTACTTCAACAGCTTCCCAGCTTGCTTCTACAATCAGTGTCCATTTGATCATTTATTTTTATCCCCTCACCAGCAGCCTCAAATCTAAAAAAAGGCCTGTGTCTTGGCCCCATCATAACCAGAAGTGGGCTCCTTTACAGCTTTAGCTAACAACTCAGAAAGTACTCCTTTCCCTCTTCAATTTAGGTGTAGGCCATGCCTAGTGAAACACCACCTACCAATGGTGTTCACAGGCACAACCTCCAAAACAGAACTAGTGCGTTTTCCAACTAGTATCTCTGTTTCAGCTTTTACCCGCTCACAGCGTGGTTCAATTGTGGCAGATCATGACAATTTAGAACCTGCACAAGTTCTACCCTGGTATGCTGTGCCTCCTTCACCACCTTCTTCAGATCACTCTATAGCCAGTGTTCCTATCAATACTATTGCCCACACCTCCCACTATCACTACTGTCCTTAGTAAAATCCCTAAAAAGTGATCCTATTTCCTCTTGCACTAGGTTTGAAAAGCTTGTGACCCGGTAGCCTGTGTTTAATTGTTCCTGCAGAAGAGGACCTACACCTCTCCCATGCCTACTACTACCTAGCAGCAGAACCTTTTTCTTCTTATTTTTTCTTTCCATGCAACTATTTCTACAGGCCTGCTGCACCTTACCTACTCCTACACCTACATGAGGCTCTTCCCTATCTGACTCTGGCAACAGGTCAAATCTATATCTCCCCTGATTGTTTTGCCCATTCACTGATTGTTTTATACTGCTCTGAAATTTTCCTATCCAGCTTTATAAAAGTTTCCTACCCTCAAAACAGAGTGGACAATACCTTGGAAAAGCTTCGTTTAGTTCCCTTTTTCCCACTGTCCTACATTCCCACTGAAACAAATTTTTACACCTACTGCAATCCAAACCATTCACTACATGCCTGAGACAGGTGCCACACTTTCCAGACATGATTTTCTCCAAACCAATACCTACTGATACCTTTTAAATGAACCTTAGGGATTAAATTACAAAATTCTATATACTGGTATCTTAAAATTCTTAAATTAATAACAAGAAAAAATTAACCCTGCGCTTAACTGATTTTTGATTGAAACTTTACACTTCAGTAACTTTACTGTAAGTAATAAATAGATACAAAGTACCTAAAACTCAATAAAATAAAATTTATGCTTGTAAACTTCAAAATTAACCTTAAGATTGAATTGCACAGGTCAATACTGTTTAGTGCTAATGTGAATAATTCCAGCCCCTTTATACAGTAAAGGACCAAAGAAAGTGGTACAGGCTCGTGTATGCAAACACAGAGATATGTAAACACTCAGAGTACGGCACTGTAGTTGGCAATGCCTATATAAGACAACAGATGTCTGGTGCAGGTGTTAGATCGGTTACTGCTGCTACAATGGCAGGTTATCATGATTTAAGTGAGTTTGAACATGGTATTATAGTCGGTGAATGAGAGATGGGACACAGCATCTCTGAGGTAGCGATGAGGTGGGGATTTTCCCATACAACCATGTCACGAGTGCACTGTGAACACCAGGAATCAAATCTCCAACATTGCTGCAGCCGGAAAAACATCCTGCAAGAATGGGACCAATGATGACTGAAGAGAATTTTTCAATGTGACAAAAGTGCAACCCTTCTGAAAATTGCTGCAGATTTCAATGCTGGGCCATCAAAAAGTTTCAGCGTGCAAACCATTCAACGAAACATCATCGATATGTGCTTTCAGAGAAAAAGGACCACTTGTGTACCCTTTCTGAGTGCACGACACAAAGCTTTACGCCTCGCCTGTGCCCGTCAACACCGACATTGGACTGTTGATGACTGGAAACATGTTGCCTGGTCTGACAAGTCTCGCTTCCAATTGTATCAAGCGGATGGACATGTATGGGTATGGAAACAACCTCATGAATTCATGGACCTGCATGTCAGCAGGGGACTGTTCAAGCTGGTGGAGGCTCTGTAATGGAGTGGGGCGTGTGCAGTTGGAGTGACATGGTACCCCTGATATGTCTAGATACCTCTCTGATGGGTAACACGTACATAAGCATCTTGGCTGATCATCTGCATCCATTCATGCCCAATGTGCATTCCAACAGAATTGGGCAATTCCAGCAGGACAATGCGACACCCCACATGTTCAGAATTGCTACAGACTGGCTGCAGGGATACTTTTCTGAGTTTAAAGACCTCCACTGGCCACCAAACTCCCCAGACATGAACATTATTGAGCTTATTTGGGATGCCTTGCTATGTGCCGTTCAGAAGATATCTCCACCCTCTCGTACTCTTACAGATTTATGGACAACCCTGCAGGATGCATGGTGTCAATTCCCTCCAGCACTACTTCAGACATTAGTTGAGTCCATGCCATGTCATGTTGTGGCACTTCTGATTGCCCGTGGGGGCACTACACAACATTAGACAGGTGTAACAGTTTCTTGGGCTCTTCAGTGTAATATTGGTTACTGATTGCATTCTGTAGTAATTTCCAGAGACAAATCGAGCTGCCTTCCTTCACACTCTCTCCAACTCCTCTATTTAATACCAAAATGTCTCGCAATATGCCACCATGTCCAATCAATCATCTTACCAATGTTTTGTAACACTATTCCTTCACTTCTCTTGTACATCCTCTCATCTCCCTCTGTAATAAATGAGCGATTTTGAAATATTTTTCTACCACCTACCCAATACCATCTACTCAACTGGACATGACTCCAAATTGAGTTACCTAAAAGTGTTATTCCAAAATATTTACATTTCAGATCTTCAACAAGTAATTCATTTATAACCTTATAATTATAAGCAACCTTTAGTTATAGGATATATAATGTTCATCATGATTTATGCACAGTGTGTTAATGTAAAGGTGTTTCTAGTATTTTATATCATGTATGCCAGCAAAGGCTCTGCTATGCCTTCAGTAACATTGACACATTCATCTAATGCAGCATTTCTCAACCAGTGGTATGCTGATCTTCCCCCATGGTCGACATAAATGGGATATGAGAGAGCCACAAATATTTCAGCAACCAGGAAATATCTGGTATTTCCAGGATATGATTGCACTGTTACCTTAATGGTCATTTCCAGCCAGCATGAAGGGGAGTGTTCGAAAATTATGTTAGCGAGCATTTTGTGAGGGTCTAATTGGAGATATAGGTCTTATGGGATCACAGTACAGGCAGATAACAATTGTGATGTTGGTTAACAATATACATATTGGTAAAAAATTAGATCCATACAAGTTGGTGGTCCTTAGAATTAGTTTTGACAGTTTACCAATCCTCGGGTTGAAAAAGGTGGAGAAATGCTGATCTAACATAATGAAGGTGTACTAAAACCTAATTAATCTACCAATTTAATAAAAATTGTTTGAAAACTGGATCAGTAGTTCTTAAGACATAAATGTTCCAACACAGAGAGATCTATGGATGATGTATCAAATTTATGCTGGTGGTAGCATTTTTAAAGAAAATAAAGATGTCTTTTGAAGATTTATTGCTTCAATGTATTGTTGATAATCGTGCTTATAATGGTAGTGAAAGGCCAAGTTGATTGCGAAGCACTACATGTTTTAAGGCATTCGACAGACTGAGCCAGAAAATGGCATTAATTTAAGTAAAAACCATTGGAATGGATGAGAAAGTGACTCGCACAGTTTAGAAGAATTCTTAGAAGATAGAAAACAGAATGTTAGGGTTGGAAATGCTGTATACAAAAGAGATTTAAGTAAAAATAGGAGTAGGATGATGTGTGAATGGGATTTTTTTATTCCTTGAGTTTGCTTTTCGCCCCATCGACAGCTTAGGTCATTAGAGGCGGGATGGGACTGGGGACAAGGAATGGGAATGAATTTGGTCATGGCCTTTTTGAAGGAAGCATTCCGGCATTCGCCTGGAGTGATTTGGGGAAACCATGGAAAACCCAAATCTGGATGTCCGGACGGGGATTCAAAACCGCATCCTCCCAAATGCAAGGCTAGAACGATAACCGTTCACCCACCACGCTCGCTCCTTGGGTTTCCAGCCACATGGTGTCATAGGAAGCTTTTCAATGATACCATCCACCTGCAAACCCACAACGGCTACACTGCAGCTACAGGATTGGATATGTAGCTGTGTAAGTCCGCATGGAATTAAGATAAATGACAAGAAAATAAAGAAAACAGTTGTTTATGATTAGGAAGTGTGGAAGCAATAACTTATAGTAAAACTGAAGTTGGTATAACATTTAATAATAAACTCAGCTGGATATGACATATTGGGCAGGTGTTAAGGAGAGGATCAAAATCCTACTTTTACTGGGGAGGGTGATGTGGAAATGAGCCAAAGGAGTGAGGGAATTTGTTTATAAAGCTACCATTTCTTGAATATTGTGGTTTAGTATAGGATACACTTTCTGGGTGTCCAACACAGGAGTTGTAGGGGGTTCAGAGGAGGGAGACCAGATTTGTGCATAAAAATTATTGTACAACACAGTCAGTAACTGATATGATAAAAGGAGCTGTATTGGGACTGATTGGAAGATAGGTGGAGGGTGAAGAGAGTGATGGGAGTGTACAAAGTAGATATTGGTGATGAGAATTAGAGATGTATAATTAGAAGGATTAAAATACTGCATTGAAGTGGGGAGTTTATCATGACCAGAAGGCAGCCCCTAGATTTCAGGTATAAGGGAAAATGTTCTTTTGCGGGTAAGGGAGTTAGGGATTAGGATAAATTATTGAGAGAAGTGATTAATAATTTAGCAAATACAATGAAACAATTTAAAAATAAACTGTGTGAATGGCAAAAGCAGGTGAGTGTGAAAACTACGATTGAAGAATTCAAGTTAAAAAAAAAAAGAAAAAAAACACAGAAAGGGGTATCTGGGTGTGTAGGAAAATTTCATCCAGAGAATATTATTGATCATAAGTAAATTAAATGATACACAAGTAAAACTACAATTTATTCAATGACTGTTCACAGGCATGATGAACTTACCAAGATCTTCACTCAGTTTTCGCCAATCACTATGAGGCAGTAGCATTGGATCGGCGCCAACAGTGGCAGGTCTGCCTCCAAATACTTTTGATAACCACTCCTGAAACACAGCAAAAGCCAATTGTTAAAAGTATGATGGATTAACAGCCACAATTGCAGCCAACATCAAACACTCAAACCTCTTTTCAGTGACCCACAAAAGAATTTACCCAGTTCTTGGCAAACTCCTTCTTTTTTCTCCTGTATATTAATATAACCCATCAACTTTTACATTTTTTTTTTTTTAAAAAAAAGGGACTTTTATGTATGCCTATAGTGGAGTTAAATGGTATGTAATTGCTGGCAAGCAATGAGAAGGAAATAGAGCATTTATGAATCTATTCTTTCATTCAAATGGCATGATTTCAGGAAATTATGGAAAACATAACTCTGAGTCTCCATAGAACCATAATCCCACCAAAATAAATCCCACAATAAAGTGTGTACTGACTTAGGACAAATCAAAGGTACATTGTGTTCTATTTATATTCCAATTTATCAGCAATTTAATACCTTAAGTTAACTATAATTACCATATAAAACTATTCATTTTCTACTCATACATGTTTCAATCAATTACTTTTCATACATTGGTAATATAGAATTACTTTATTTCATTATTATACTTGTCTTTGACAAATATGCACTAAGACATTATATATAATTATAAATTGTTAATTCAAACAATTTTTTATTCGTGCCATTCTTTCACTTGTTTCGTCATTTAAATATTATTTGATTGAGTAGAAGGCTTTATCACATAAAAACTCTTGAAGCTTATGTCTAAATTGTTCTCTCCTGTTACAGATTACTCTTAAATCTGTAGGAAGCCTATAGAACAATTGAATTAAAAAATTGGAGAAAATTTTTAAATTTTTTGTGTTGTGTACTTGTAAATTGAAATCAGTTTTATTAGGGTGTACATACTTGCGTACTTTTTCATTCGTTTTAACACATTCTTAGTGAATGAAAGCATTGTAGTCTTATACATGTATATACAAGGAAATGCCAGAATCTTAAAATCTACAAAATATTTTTTTACACCGAATCATACTTTTTTCTTTTAGTATTGTTATAATGATATGTTTCTGTATTTTTAATATTCTCATCATTAGGGTTTGGATCTTTATGACCAAAAAGATTGAGAAATATGCAGGCAAATATGACCCGTAAAATGACAAATTATGACCAAACATTTAAATTTACTATAAATCAAAACATTCTCAACTATACATCAGTTATTTTATCTAGTAATGTCACTTCCATGTAGCCAGCACAATTTACTTCCATGCACTCGCTGCACCATTGGGAAATTAAATTTTAAATTGTTTTGTTGAAGCCACTTTAATTTCAGACAATTTAGAGTATAGAATTCTTTCATCTGTATTAAAATACTCCTCTAAATTAAAAAAATTAAAATATTTTAGGCATGGCGGTAGGTCCACTCACTGATCCACTGAACATTTAACACTGAGTGAGGATATATCATTGAGACATTGAGTGACGTGGATTGACACAGGAATGCTTTTGCTGCAGTGTCAAGATTAAAAGGCGTGCGGAACATTACGTTTAGAGAGTGACAATACTGTATAACTTTAATTTTTGACTGGTGAATTCTGACCTCTGTAATGTATAGTTTTCTTTTTCCCATGTGTATAGCAGAAGTACAGTGAATAATTATATTAATTTCTTCTCATCTATATTTAGAGAATTCCCGATACTATTAAAAAAAAACTACCAGATTTTTCATCAAAATATGAGCATAAATATTATCAAAATATGACCAAAACTAGGAAAATGGTCTGAATATGCATTTATATGTTATATAAAATACATTTAAATACAATCAGAAATGTTTAATTCAACATTTCAGCTAAAAAAAGAAGGAAGGAAAAAAATATGACTTTTCCTAAAGATCCGAACCCTACTCATCATATTATTCCCTGTGGGTCTTATCCACACTGATATTCCATATCTCAGTTGGCTTTCAAAAAGAGAGAAGTAGATGGTCAGTATATCCCCAGTGTAGAATTCTCTGAGGTAGCTGATCATAAAGGGATTAATTTCTTTCAGTGATGATCCACCTGATTTTCCCAATTCAAGGAGCTGTGAATTTGAATCCCTAGCAAGTTGGCTGCTTTCATTTCACTTATGTTCTCACTGCTTGTGTTTATATTTACAGAGTATCTCCTTGTTTTTGATTGACATGATATCGTTTGAGTTTTATTACAAGATAATCAAATTCCAATCAAGTTACTAGTTTCTGAATATACAGATTTAGGTTTGACTAGATTCCATAGTTTGATGTTTGCCACCTTCACAGCTGCATCATTTACTTAAAGAATTATGGTGTTATTCTTTGCTTTAGGTCTTGGTATATAATTTGTATGATAAACAGAGGCCCCAGTGCTGAACCCTGTAGTATTCCTGATTTTGTTGTGAGCATGTTGGATGTTATATTATTAAAGTCTGTGTTATAAGCATAAATTGTTTTCTATTTGGTAGATATGACATTACACATTCATAGACATTATCTCGTATCCCCCATTTTTCTAATTTGTCTAGCAGCCTTTGATGTTTGGCTGTGTCAAAGGCTTTTGATAACACTATAAGTACTGCTGTTGTGTACGCTATATAATCCATGGATTTTTTTTTAACCGAATGTACAAATGTTGTATTTGACCAAAGTTCAGTAAATCCTAATGTGAATTTCACTGTGAAATGTGGAATAATACAAGTTAACAGCTTTCTTAGGTTAGTTGATTTATTTATATTACTACATCAACATAAATTCTATAGTTAGTAAGGTTTGATTCACTTATCAGTAACAAATTAATCAGTTTAACCATTAGCAACCCTGGCAAATTTTCATTCTGAGACAAAAACATTAATTATGAATAAGATTAAACTCAACATATATAGAACCTAGAGTATTGCAATCAGAATATTTTGTGTGCAATCTGAAGTACAATAAAAGTTATGATACTGCATTTGATTTAATCTGCATCATGAGTTAGTAGAGTCTATTTATCTGCTGTTTCAATAAAGCGGTATCATGGATGCGCCCATCCAATGTAGTTGTTTATATTTTTGTGTGCACGTGTAAATTGTACATCGAGTGATCATTAGAGGATAGATGGGACTGGGGACAAGGAACGGGAAGGAATTCGGCCATGGCATTTTGAAGTAAGCATCCCACTATTCGCATTTGTGGAAACAATGGAAAACTCAAATCTGTATGTTTTGCCATGTGCAAAAAAAAAAAAAAAAAAAAAAAAAAAAAAAAAAAACCACGCATATGACTACTTAAAAAGATTGGTGACAGAATTTTTGTATTTTATCACGTGAGATTTAAGGGGACACATGTCCTTGTTTGACTATGGATATTATGATGTGAGGACAGCGTGTGGATGTGATAGTGACCTGTACGGGCTTGAAGACGAGTCCGTGTCTGACGAGCGTCCAGCCGCAGTCGAGCTGTTGGTCAGCCTGCGCGTGGTACCGTCCGTCGGTCCAGAGGGCTGCCTCGCCTCCCGCCGTCACCACGGCCTCTCCGTAGCTGCCGGAGAACCCCGACACCCACTCCAGGCGCCGGTCCGCCCATGACAGGAACTCGCTCTGTACCACAAAACACGTATCGCAGTTATCAGAAGACGAACTTATACAGCCTCTTGTATTGTCGTATGCTATAAACCTCTTGAAAGATGCAACATCATGATAGTATCAGCAATATCTAAAGCCATTTTATCGTTTTATGAAAGTTTCTCTGCCATATGTAATACAGCTTCACGGGGAATCATATTTTTTTAAAGTGGGAGACTAACTTCGAAACGTTGCGTTTACATGGCACGTTTCGTCGCTGGAAAGCCTCCGTTCATTGCTTTTATCTCCGAAACGAAAAATGTAGATGCCTCTGTTTGAAGTGATTATTGTGACAAGATGTAAACATCTTAACTGCTCAGAATTTCTATCCCACTTACTGTTTGTGCATCACTCGATTCAGTTTTCCTGTTCCTAATATGTCGAGAAAAACGCCAGGTACGAAATTATTCTGTGATAAAAATTAAAAAATATGAAACTAGAAAATCAACAAATATACACTTTGAATTTACTACTGAAACTGTACTTCAGAATGATTAATTTACCCATTCACGTTTCACTGTTTCTATAGTGGATGACAACGGCTTCCTTCTTCGAAGCTAACTATGAAATACATGCATGGGTTAACCTTTGGCGTTTTCACACCTCCGTTACCAAATGGTCCATTCTCTAGTGCATGAATAAGGTTTTATACCGAAATATTGTAATTTTGTGTCCGTTTTACGAGTCATTATCTCATTGCTGCCCTCATACTTTAATGAGTGATGGATTTTTTTCCCTATCTTTTGTTGATCACGTGTCCTATATCGTAACACAAATCTTGCAAAGCATTAAATGTGTGTAAGACTGCAATTTAGACAGTAGTGGTGTGGTTCAATTACTATCACACCGCGAGTCACTACGCTACCACAAATTCTCTCTCATATGAGAGGTAATCTTTCAAAGTAAAACATAAAACTATACTATTATAAATCTATAATGGGACTGTGTTCGTTCCGACATCCAGCAAAAACTAATAAATTGATTTAAGTTGAATTTTTCACAGTTTCAAAGCTTACGATATTACTAAAAATCTGATGTACGTTTAGTGACACTACGTCACCCGGTACAGTAGCAGGAGATTAAAATCTGCTCGCGGCACCAAACTTTTTACCTGCAATCTGACATTACGTGAAGACGACTGAACCAGTTGGAAACCTCAGATTGTAACTTAAAATCAAAGGTACGGTATGTCTCATTATGCAACGCCAACTTTCGCCGGAAAGATAATACCCTGGTTTACGTGGATGAAGTAGCGCGCGAAAGGTAAGATTAAATAGAAGTGTTTTCCATTGCTTTTAAGTTATCTTTATATATATAAAAATCTCGTGTCACGATGTTCGTCCGGGATGAACTCCGAAACTACATAACCGATTTAGATTAAATTTGGCTTAATGTGTGTGATTTAGTCCAACTTAAAAGATAGGATAGTTTTTATCTGGATTATAGACCTCAATATTTATTATTTGCGAAATAAATGTTCATTAAATGTTTGTCATAGGACAATGGTTTGTAATTATTTGTAAGCCAGCAAGGCTAAGAGGTCTGCTGGCTAAGTGGTTAGGGCGTCTGACTGGAGATGGAAAGGTCCCCGGTTCGAGTCCCTGTCTCGGCGAGGATTTTTATAGACACTTAACCCGGCATTAACCCCCGGCGCAGCATGCTGTATGAGGTGAAATACGCCAGGATTCGACGTTAAAATGTAGGTCCCCTGTACCAGGCAGGATGGGCGTACTAGGTAAAGGCGGCTACGACAGGGGCAGAATGCCCAGCCAGCAGAAACCAGGTCATTACGACCACACGTAATTATTATTATAGTTCCATAAGTTTCTAAAAGATGGCGATGTGTTAACTTATCTATACAACACTTGGGTTAGCTAGGTTGGGTAATCATCCAGTAGATCACGTTCTGTTTCAATTTATTTATGCTACAGTTTATTCCTAACAGATGGCGGTGTGTTAATTTATCGAACCATCCAGTAGATGGCGTTGTATTTCGATTTATTTATGCTACGGTCTATTCCACGCCATATGTGTGAGTTTCTTCAAGTTTAATTGTGCTGTGTATTGTGTTATAATTATACTATATTGTTGTTCATCGTGTGTGTCTTTATACCTAACGACTAAGTAATTACACACATGAATATAACATTGAAGAAAACGTTACGATAAATTCGAATCGTGTAAGCATTTCTCGCTAACTTATCATTTTTCTTCTTCTTTTTGTTATGGTCAGCTAGACTCCACGTGTCAATTTCAGTTCCTCTCCTGTTGTTTTTTCTTTCTTCCTCCCCAGTACTTCTTCATTATTGCACTCCTCTCTACCTTTGAATCCTGCCATATTCAAAGTCTGCTATCGAAAAAATTTCTTTCCATACGGTTCACTGGTATTATTTCGTTTCAAATCTTTCTAACCTCTTGAAAGCCTGGTGTCATCCATGCTATAAGTGTATCAAAAAAATATCATTCTTCTTTTTCTGTTATTTTTTCAATGTTATTTTATATTTCCTCATTAGCTCTTAACTTCCATTTTACTGTATTTTTCAATGGACCCAAAAATTCCGGTTTCACCACTGTATTATAATGTCTTATTTTAAGGCTTCCAGAAAGGCACTTTTTGTTGTAATTCAAATATTTTTCAGTGAAATGTCGCCAAAGAATCTAACCTCGACAATGCGTGTAGCAGAGAGGCAAGACGCACGACGAGAGAGCTCATCAATCAGCAACACAAATCGCGGCAAGTAAGGAAGTTCAAATAATCAGGACAGCTGAGCATCTTATGCAAGAATCTCAAGAACAGCGTGATGAACGTCTGTGACAGAATATATCCAGAACAATAGCGGCACGAGAACAGCACATAGCTACATTTAGAGAAAGAGAACGAGAGAGACAGTAAATCAGCCGTGCTTTAACACGTGTATCATTTGTTCGTCTTGCGTTCCAATATGCACCAGCCATTGATTACTCTGCACATTCAAAAACTGCAATCGGTGCAGTGAGCAAAATATGCCAGTATTATCAGGCGTTGAAATTCCGCAATGAAGCAGCCGGCATGTGTTGTGCATCAGGAAAATATGTATTATTACCACTACCCAATCCGCCAGAATATTTACAATCCTTCTTGCTGGCAAAATCAAACGATTCGAAATTGTTTCTGCGCAAGACACGCAAATTCAATTCTTACTTCCAGATGACGTCTTTTGGGGGACAAAAATTTTCGATCTTACATCTGATGGACGTCATTTTGAAACTACATTCAAAATACAAGGCCAGGTGTACCATAAGATTGGGTCGTTGATACCGATACTAAACGATGACCCGAAGTTTCTCCAAATCTATTGGAAATTGTGAGGAACGCTTGAAAACTAGGATCCAGTATAATTTCATCGAACAAGCAGAAGAGAGAGCAATTATGGTATTGTTGGAAAATTGTTTGGAAAATTATAATCAACTTATTCAATTGTGTCGCCACAATTAAAAAATGACAACTATCAAATTGTCATCAAAGCTGACAAATTACCATCAGGAGAATACGCTGGCAGATTCAACGCGCCAACTGTAGATGAAGTTGCAGTTTTTTATGGTTGGTGACTCAGTTGATTAAAGTCACACGTCAAGATAGAACTGTTAGTATAATTTCGGATCTACACCGTTCGTATGACGCACTCCAGTATCCACTGATATTCTGGCAAGGGCAGAATGAATATCACATCAACATCAAACAGCGTGATCCAGTTGCTGGTAAATTTAATATTCAACTATTTAATTCGTTATTTTATTAGTACAGTAGACCCGCAGTATTCCGACCAGGGGCCGTATTATAGCGGGCCCACTATATTGATTTCTTATTCTTTTTTTTTTACTATTTAATTTATATTTTTTCAGGTAATAAAACAAATAAAAAAGTTACTTCAATGATGTACTACGCCCCCCGATTGATGATTAGACCTAATTAGGATAACTATATCCTTCGATATCGTCAGCTGTGCCTTCAATACGTCGTGGATATGTACGCCAAGGTTGAAAACAAGCATTTGTGATTTATTCGATACAATCAGGTTAAATTACGATCGGAGGAATACATCCTCTTACGAGATACTGTTATCGGCAATATTTATGAAAGTTTTAACGCCAATGATATCGGTAATGCATTTATTTTACCTTCAAGCTACATCGGCAGTTCACGGAACATGCAGGAATATATACAAGATGCGATGACTTACGTACGTCATTATGGTCGTCCAGATTTGTTTATTACATTTACATGTAATCCGAATTGGGAGGAAATACAAACTTTGCTATTACCAGGCCATCAATCCGGACCCCATTAATTGGTCAAGAATTGTTTGATATTGTTACCAGTCACTCGATCCACGTACCGTGCGGTGCTTTTAACATGACATCGCCATGCATGGAAGGTGGAAAATGTAAGAAGCGTTTTCCAAAGGAATATACGAATGATACTATTACGGATATCGATGGTGATCCGTTGTATCGCCGCAGAAACGCTGAGAATGGTGGCCAAACATTTACAATGCGAATGTCAAATTCTAGAAATCAAGTTGAAATTGACAATCAGTGGGTCGTACGATACTCACCATTGCTTTCAAAAACGTATAAGACTCATATTACCGTCGAGTTTTGCAGTTCTGTAAAATCCATTAAGTACGTTTGTAAATATGTTAATAAAGGCAGTGATTTGGCCGTATTTGAAGTTCAAAATGTAAATAAAAATGACGAAATAACACGATACCAAATAGGTATATACATCAGCAGCAACGAAGCTATCTGGCATATTTTTAGTTTTCGCATCCATGAAAGAGACCCTTCCATCCAGCATCTTGCAATACATCTTGAAAACGATCAACGTGTATATTTCACCGAAGAAAATATTTTACATAGAATACTTGAGCCACCAAAAACTACAAACCACAAATTGAATTTTTCACATTGTGTCAAAAATCTGATGTGTTCCGCCAATTCGCAAAAAGATTATTATATAGCGATGTTACAAGCTATTTTTCATGGAACAAATTAGGTAAAAAAATGGTAGTTTTAAACAAGGAGAACCACATCCTTCGATCACAGGCATATTCAAAGCAAAGACTTTGCATCCAAAACAACGTGAATGTTTCTTTCAGCGTTTGTTATTGGTGAATGTTCCTGACCAGCTTCTTTCGAATGTTTATGAACAGTTAATGGTCGAGTGTTCAATACATGTCGAGTGTTCAATGCATGTCGCGAGTTGCAGCTGCTGGTAGACGACAATTATTGGGACCTGATACTTGCTGATACAGCGTTGACAGCCACGCCGAATAGTATTCGTCAAACTGTTTGCAATTTTTTTGACAACATTTTATCCAACACAATCTTCGAGTTTGTGGGAAAAATATAAAAACAGAATGACTGAAGATATAACTGAAATTTCAGTTTATATAAATAAATAAAAAATATTTTTTATAAATATCAATTTTTATATAATTTCAATTAAGTAATTTGTAATGAAATGTAAATTAAATTTTTTATGATCGTTTGTCCTTAATTTCAACTCTCCGTAACTCTTTGCCAATTACATTTGAATTTCCAAATCGTCTTTATTAGTGAATATTAGTTTGACTACTTGAGGAAGTTTAGAATAACATTAATCCAACGTACTATAATTAGTAAGTCACAGCAACGCGTGACCGGGTCAGCTAGTATGTTTTATAAATTTTTAAGTAACCACGAAGGAATTGGTATCGTGAAGTACTTAGTATAAAATCAGTTTTTGTAAGAACATTAAAGTATATCGCTGTTTCGCGTGACGTACCTGGTGCTGGTCTGACGAGGTGACGATGTAGGCGTCGAGCGTGAACTGCGGCCGCTGCATGAGCTCGCGCAGCCTGCGCACGCGGTCCCGAGTGTCGACCCTGCTGGCCGGCTGCTGCCCCGCGCCCGGCGGGCACGCCAGGCGGCGACTCAAGTCCTCGTCGTCCGCGAGTTGCTGCGGCTGCCGCCCGCGGCGCACCGGCTCACCCGCCACCGCCACCACCACGCCTGCGTCAACAAACACCACAACCTGCCAGTGCGTATCGTACATATAACTTCTAAAAGGTGTTTTCGTTCGTGACGCGCCATCTTTCTCCCTTTATACTTAACCAAAATGGAAAATTAGCTACTATTTTTAAGATTAAGTTCTCCGCTTTGGTAACATCCTTAATTAAGAAAGATAACTTTCGAAATTAAACCCGTTAATCGCAAAGGTTTGGGAGAGATTACATTAACCTCTTCCAACCAAATGTTAAGATCTCCTCCACGTGGTGCACTCTGTTTGCACGGATGAGGATCTGGTGACTGAAAGATTTCTGGTAAAAGGAGTCACCCACTGCTTGTCAACGGCCTACAGAAAAGGAGGACGGAAAAGCGAGGAGCGGTCCGGGGCAACCTCTTGCCGTTGGAGTTGGTGGGTGAATCAAAAATGATCAACGGCATGGGGATGCAGAAGGCAACGGGAAACTACTGCATTAAAGGCCCTAAGGGAATCCAGAGGCCATATAATCCTCTCAAATTAGATACATCATGATGGTTTGTTTCTTCCTGGGTAAAAAATTCCGGAGGTTTCAGAATCGGATCTCAGGGAAGAGTTATCAGAATGGATAGAAACATTCTACGAGGCTCAGCGTGGAATGTTAGAAGTCTGAATAGGGCAGGCAGGTTAGAAAACTTAAAAAGGGAGATGGAACGACTTAAGTTAGATGTCCTTGGGATTAATGAGATTAAGTTGAAGAATACATCGGATTTCTGGTCTGAGGAACACAGAATTTTTCGCGTTCCTGTTCTCTTAGAATTCATGGAGACGCGTCTACAGACAATACCAGAAATGCTTAGCTAACTTCCAATGGTATGAAGGTACCGTCCCCCGAGCGGCTTGGGATAAAGGGTAGGTACTTGTGGGAACATTTAGTCGAGTAGCTTGACTACTCAGAGGGAGCTTGTAAGACCCAAGGCTGACACCGGGGTTGTAGTATCGCCTTGGTGACTTAACTAACAGTTTGCGTGGATGGAAAGTTCTGTGCAATTTTCATAAAATAATTAGCATCTGAATTTGACCATGTAGCCTAACAGAACTCAACTTAAATGCTTGAAGGTCGCCACTAGATCTGTTTCTAAACCACAAATCTAGAAAAGGTTCTAAGATAACTACTAAATCACAAAAGTTCACTTTCAGAAAAATTTAAAGTTTTATTTTCAAAGTCACATTTACTAAAATGCATTTCACAGTTGAGTAGGCAAATATTGCAGATTGTGGATAGAAATTTTACCGACCGAAACCCCTTTTGGACATTTATAAGTTCATGTTAACAGTTATCCTCGCAGGCTATCACACTAAAGTACCAACATGGCTGACTCGGTAGCGTCAACTTTCAACAGATTTCCTCCCGCCCCGACACAAGACTTGCGCAGGCTAACTTCACATCACACTCCACGGAAAAGGAAAGACAAGACGAAATCAAACGAAAAAAAAGACTACATACTACTAAATTACTACTTTAAACATCACTGACAAAATCATGCGCGGAGTTGCGCTATTACTTTCCGGCGTACGAGTGAGACAATGTGAACTTACTGCACGATCTTTTATAGGCTGCTCAGAGCCTATGACCTTGGCAAATCTTTCTTTAATTAATATCTTCAAAAGTACAAAATAGTTTAACTCGAAATTTTTACAGGGACTTTCTATTCTCATATTCTATTTGTTTTAATTTAATTTATTATTCTACTGTCTTAAAACTAAAGCCATCACATGACCAACTTAGGGGAATTTTTTACGCGCTTCAACAACAATCCGCGACAATCTATTTTTCAAAAACTTAATTACCAGACAAATGCTTAAACTTTTCACCGAAACCATTATATTATGTTCGTAATCGTCTTAATTAGGGCTATCTACTGATATAAATTTCAAATTAATATTCCTTTTAGTTAAAAAGCTTATTTTTTTCTCTTAATTAAAACCGCTAATTAAACTTTGCCAAATTATTTAATTTTACTGCCAAAATATCCGGAACAATGCTGACTATAGCTAGTGATAAAAGTTCAGCTGTCGCTTTACTCGATTTAAAAATATTACAAATCTTAGAATTTCTACTTTCCCGATCGCGTGTTTTAAAGCTTCAACAAAGCGGAATATCTCCTAAAATAAACATTTCGTGATATGATAAATACACTATAAAATGATTTTTATGACGAATTTTTACTGTAGGAACGATTACTGGGAAATTCCTTAAAGTTGAAAACTACTCGAAATTTTTAAGTGCAGCCTAAGCAAAACTAGAATATGCCAAAATTCTAAGGTGCTTACAAGCTAACAACTGTTATGGTCTATAGCGCGGGGGTGCATGAATCCATTACTGCTATGAATAAAACAGTGGTTGAAGATACAGAAGTATATTTACAACCCTTTCATAGAAAGGAACAGTAATGAAGATGCATAGAGTCTCGACTATATACATAGAACGTTGCTATGGCCCGATAGATATAGATGCTTACAGGTTCAGAGCAGAGCAGAGGGCGGAGGCAGAGGCGAGGTCCTGGGTTCAGGCTCGGGGCGGACTGCCCCGGCCCGACGCTGCGATGCGACGTCCGGACGACCAAGTTCGCCCGACCACCGTCTTGTGGCCTCCTTTATATACGCAATTACTGCTGATGTGACCCACTAACGCCACAGTTGCCTCAACATTGCCTCGCCTATACCGATATTGCTAGAAATCCAGGCATGGCACGCGACAGCATAACAAACACAAAAGCTGCCAATGTTGTTACTGGTGTAGGATTTGTAATGAACAAGAGAATAGGGAAGCAGGAAAGTTATTATGAACAGTTTAGTGATAGGATTATTTTTATGCTGTTAGAAACTAAACCCACCCCAACCACGTTAGTAAAAGTGTACATGCCAACGTCACAGGAAGATGATGAAAGAAAATAGAAAAAATATATAGTAAAATTGAAGAATTAATCCAATATGTGAAAGGGGAGGAAAATCTAATAATCATGGGTGATTGGAATGTGGTAGTAAGAGAAGGAAAAGAGGTGAATACTTTAGAAAGTTTTGGTCTAGGAGAAAGAAATGAGCGAGGAAGAAGGTTGTAGGAATTTTGTGAAAGATATAAACTAGTCGTGGCGAACACATTATTTAAGAATCATGCAAGAAGAATATACACCTGGAAACAGGCACAGCTGGGCCGTTAATCGTTAATAAACGAAGTTAACAAAATTGAAACAATTTAACTTTTAAGTTAACCTAAAAAATCATTAACGTTCCTCTTAACTTCCGTTAACTTTGGTCCGTTACATTGGTTGTCGACGTTATTTTGTTTGTCTGAATTGCACGCCACGGCACGCTTGTACTTTCGGTAACTCGAACAGCAAACGAATTATGTAATTAATGCGAAATATGAGTGTGATGCATATATAACTGTTATGCTAGGCCTGGCGTGGGTTGAGCAGTTGAGGAGAGTTTGTATTTTACGTCTGAAATCGGCGCTTACTACACGTTTCAAATTCGATAAGAGATTTTGATGTTTTATAACTTTTTTACTACGAGGAATATAGTACCGCTTTTTAGTTTATGTTACGTAGTTTGGAGTTTGTTAGTGAAATAAATTAACTTCATATTGTTACATGATTAAATCACGAAAACTGAAGATCTAGAAACTGTTAGTGAAATCAGAAGCACTAACAATAACAACGAGGAGATTAAAAAACATTGGCCATATTTATGCAATTATGTCGCATTTAAATAAAGATTGGGAGAAAAATTGTTTTATGAATTCAAACTGTGTTTGCCTAAACTTTCTACAATCAACACTCATGTTTCTAGCCTTAATAATCTTAAACAAAACATGAAAAGGCTGCATAGACCCAAATATTTACAGTTAGAAGAAGAAGTAGAAGCGGGGTCAACTCGTGGGATCAGTAAAAACAATTCAAAGCTGTGCTTTGGATTCTGGTGTAGATAGCAGCCAAAGTATTTTTTTTATCTTTATCTGCTAATAAAAGGTTACGTCAACAAAGCAACAGTGAATCTTTTGGCATCGTAGTATCTCAAGCTGGTGTGGACCAATGCATTGAAAACTTTTTCGTTGCCGACATTATTCCACATGATGTAGCATCCAATACGCTTAAGAAGCTGATCAAAACGTTAAATCCCGGTTAGAACTCAATTTCAAGAGGGACATTTTGTACGGTTGTTTTTGATAGTTAACTTTTAACGGATAACTGTGACTTGCGTTAAATTTGCGAAAATGGAACGCTTTACGATCATCGAAGTTAACTTTTTAAGTAGCGGATTAACGATTAACGAAGTTAACTTTTTGATTAACTGTGCCCAGTTATGGATACAGGCAGATACCAGATAGATTATATCATGGTCAAACAGAGAAACAGAAATCAAGTTTTAGATTGAAAGCGAATCAAGTAGCAGAGATAGTCTCTGACCATAATTTGATAGTAATGGAGTGCAGGCTGAAATTCAAGCGAATAAAGAAGCTATACAAGCAGAATATGCTGGCATTGAATAGATTCAAACATTCTTACACAAGAGAAAAATTTGCAGAAATGGTAGACGTGGGCCTAAGAAGTAACTCCTAAAGGAGCTCAACTAATGGAAAGAATTGAAAAGAGAAACAATAAACGCTAGTAAAGAAACTTTAGGCTTTAGGGAACAAACCGCCCGAAAACCTTGGCTCACGGAAGAAATTTCGAAGCTGATGGATCAGAGGAGAAGGCACAAAAGAAGCTCAGAATGAAACAGGAAGAGAGCAATACAGACAATTTAGAAATCAAATTAACAGGAAATACAAAAAAAAGCAAAAATAAAAATGGCTGCAAGAAAAATGTGAAAAAGTAGGGAAGGAAATTGTCGTAGGTAAAGTAAATGTGGTATATAGGAAGATCAAACAAAATTTTGGAGAGATGAAGGAAATAGGTATAAAGATTAAAGCTGAAAATTGTAAACCTCTGTTAAGCTCAGAGGATAGAGTTAACTGATGGAAGGAATGCATTGAGGAACTGTATGATGGGGATGAGTTGACAGCGTAATGGAAAAAGATGGCGATATCGACGTTGATGACTTAGGTGATCCTGTTTTGAGGACAGAATTTGATAGATCTTTTAATGATTTGAAACCAAGTAAGGCAGTTGGAATTGATGAGATTCCTAAAGTACTTCTGAAATCCCTAGAAGAAGAAGGAATTCAAAGATTATTCAACCTGATATCAAAACGTTATGAAACAGGAGAAAATCCAACTGATTTTAATAAAAGTAACATCTTCATAGTTCTGAAGAAAACACAAGCCGACAAATGTGAGAATTATCGCACCATAAGTCTAACATCATGCTTCAAAATTACTGACCGGGATAATATACAGAATAATGGAAATGGTAGTAGAATAGATCGTAGATGAAGATCAGCTTGGGTTTAGGAAAAACTGCGGTAAAAGGGAAACAACTCTGGCTTTACAAAATAGGCCTACTTGAAGTCGGATCAAGAAAAACAAAGATACTTTATGGCGTTTGTTGATTTATAAAAATCCTTCGATAATATTAGGTGGTACAAGATGTTCAAAGTTTTAAAGAAGTCAGATCTAAAATATTGAGACAGAAGAATATTTTACAAACTATATAAGAATAAAGTGGCTATAATAAATGTAGAGAATCATGAGAGACACCCATCAGTTAAGAAAGGACATGAGACAAGGATGTAATCTATCCCAATTAATATTCAACTTGTATGCAGAGGAAGTAATAAAGGAAGTGAAAGAAAAATTTGAATGTTGCAGAAGTGTTCAAGGAGAAAAAATCAGTATGCTACGATTTGCTGATGATATTTTCTTCTTAGCAGAACAGATTGACGATACTGAGAAGTTATTGAATGGTATGAACAAAATACTACAGGAAGATTTTGGGCCAAATATAAATCACAACAAGACAAAAATGATGAAATGAGGCAGAAATGATACCAATAATAGTAGATTACATACAAAAAATAGGGTCGGATACGATAGAAGAAGTAAGTGAATTTTGACACTTGGGAAGTAAAATTACAACTGATGGCCAAAGGATGAATGATGTTAAAAGCAGAATAGCACTAATAAAAAGAGCCTTCATGAAAATGAGAAACATTTTAGTTCCAAATATTAATCTAGCATTGAAAGAACTTTTAAAACTATGTGTGGAACACAGCACTTTATGGTGGCGAAGCATGGACTTTAAGAATACCAGAAAGAAGGAAAATTGAATCATTTGAAATGTGGTGCTATAGAAAGAGGCTGAAAATTAAATGGACAGATAAATTACGAAATGAACGAGTTTTGGAAATGGTGGATGAAGCAAGAAGTTTGTGGAAGATGCTTACAGATAGAAGAGACAGGATGGTGGGTCATGTTTCGAGACATGAAGGATTGGTTATTTTGTTATTGGAGGGAACAGTCGAACCTAAGATCTGTAGAGGAAAATAGAGATTATAATATATAAAGCAGATAATTGAAGACGTGGGTTTTAAGGAGTATGTTGAGATGAAGATGTTAGCGCATGACAGGAAGGGATGGAAGATTACATCAAATCAGTCAAAAGACTGATGACAGCAAAAAGAAAAATAGCAATTATGAATAGTCAAGGTCACGTGTATGTGTTAGTTTAGAGTCAACCTGCTTGGATTCGCTGGCGTCGATAAGGAGTGTTCGCATATCACTAGATAGCAGCACCATGTATAACGGAGATATTGATAAACTGTGTGTGTTTTTATAGAGAATAGGAAAACATTTCTAATTGTTTGGTAAGCTGTTGTAAGTGGTTTGCTACGTAGATATTTCAGTTGACAAATGAATGATTGCTACAAATGAGCCAGTTCTTCTTTCATGCTACTACAAACCACCAACCTCGCAATTGATCGTACATCATTGGCGAAATTTATGGAACTCTCTAGAATAAAATAATTGCATTAGCATTGAGTCATTAAACACTCACACACAACTGTTTCCATTGGCCTTCCTGTTTCCGCATACAGAGAGATAGAAATTTCCTTTGAAACATCAAAATGTTTTGAAAAATAAGCATCGTTACAAAGGTACCGAACATTCTTTCCTCTTGACTCTAGATAATAATAATTCCGCTTGGTCGTAATGACCTGGTGACAGGGTTTCTATCGGCTGCGCATTTCCCCCTCCCTCCCCCCCGCCTTAACCTAACCCGGCAATGCTACCGGGTACAGGGTACCTATAGTTTAACGTGGAATCCGAACCACGGAAGCGTTCTGACGTACTTCACATTACACAGCAGGCTGTGCCAGAGGTGAAGGTTGGGTTAAGGGCTTATGAAAATCCCCGCCGAGACAAGGACTCGAACCCCAGTCAGACGCCTTAACCACTGAGCCATCAGACCGCTACGACTTCAGATGATTTTATTAATTAATAAACAGGCAAGTGTGAGTCGAGCCTCGTGCGATAAGAGTTCCGCTCTCTAATGTCTTGAATGGGTATCTTGTACGTGGCAGGTGAGTTAGTCGCTTAACGCAAAAATCAATGCTTAGAGAGTGGAATCCTCGCCACGGCTCCCAATGCTTCTTGTACCGCTAGTGTGTTTGGATATGCAATGAATTCTCAACTATTCAATAAAACTGTATTAATACTGGCATGAAAAAAACCCTCAGATCTTTTGCTTGTTTTGCAAGAAACTTAGACACTGTATAGAGTAAACTATTTTTAATACTTGTCGTTTACTTGCAGGATATGATCAATGATGAAGATAAATTTCAAGTTCCGACAGGTAATACCGTTTTTCACATGACGAGATGTAAAGCATATAAAAGCTGCAATTTACAATGTGCATAATTATTAATAACTGCGCTGATCAAATTATATGGGATAATTCAATTCTGAATAGAAATGCACATCTTTTTTTTTTTTTTTTTTTTTTTTTTTTTTTTTTTTTTTTTTTGCTTATGATTTTATGCCTTGTCAAAATCGAGGTCATTAGAGGCGGAAAAGAAAAGAGAAGGAATTAGGGCATAGCCTTTTGATGGAACCATCCATCCATTTATTAATTAATATTAATTGTGTGATTTCAGGAAACCAGAGTTAGTCAAAATCTGGATGGCAGGACTGGGATTCGGACCCACGTCCTCCAGAATGTGAGGCTAGAGCGCTATCGTTCACTTACCAAGCTTGGTATCTCATTATTAACCGACTTAAAAAAAAGAGGAGGTTCTCAATTCGTCTGTGTTTTTTTTTTTTTTTTTTTTTTTTTTTTTTTTTTTTTTTTTTTTTTTTGTGTGTGTGTGTGTGTGTATGACCAGCGATTTTTCACCAATTCTGAACCGATTAAAATTAAATTTTTTTAGTGGATAGGGTATACCTCCAAAGTGGTACCATATGAATTTCATTGAGAAACCACCTCTTCTACCCCCCTCCGCCCCGTAATTTTTATACAAATTCACATTTTTTATTCGATCTCGATGAAACTTTGGACATATATAGCCAAAAATAAAGAGAAAAATACTGTCAACTTTTGGTTTAAAAAAATTGAACCCCTCTCCACTCCCTTAATTTTTGCCAATTTGCTTTATTCAAAGCTACAGTCGACACCAATTAACTGATCTCCATTAAAGTTGGCAATTACATGTAGTTTTTCATGGAGAAGGATTCTGACCAAAAAAATCAAAATAAATAACCACCATTCTCCCATTTACACCCCTTAATTTTATAGAAACCTACATTTCTTATCTGATTTTTGCTGAACTTTACCCATGTATACTTTAAAACAAAGAGAAAAATCCTGTCAATAATTGGTCTTCCAAAGTTCAACCCCCCTCCCCTCCTTCCACCACTTTAATTATTGTCAATGTTCTTCATAAAAAGCTACACTCCACACAGTTTGACCGATTATAATCAAAGTTGGCATATACATGTAATTTTTCATGGAGAATCTGACCAAAAATAAATTAAAAAAGCACCCCTCTCCCCTTTACATCCCTTAATTTCTATACAAACCCACATTTTTTATCCGATTTCAATGAAACTTTGGACATGTATAGTAAAAAATAAAGAGAAAAATACTGTCAACTTTTGGTTTGAAAAAACTGAAGCCCTCTCCCTCTATCCACCTCCTAAATTTTTACCAATGTTCTTTATTCAATGCTACAGTCGACACATTTAACTGGTCTCCATTAAAGTTGGCATATACATGTAATTTTTCATGGAGAAGGTTTTTGGCAAAAAAATAAAATAAAAAAATAAAAAATAAAAAAAAATAAAAAAAATAAATAAACCACCGCATGTCTCCCTTTACACCCCTTAATTTTATAGAAATCTACATTTCTTATGTGATTTTTATTCAACTTTGCCCATGTATACTTTAAAACAAAGAGAAAAATCCTGTCAATATTTGGTTTGCCAATGCTCAACCCCTTTCCTCCTTCAACCCCATTAACTTTTGTCAACGTTCTTCATAAAAAGCTACAGTCGCAATCGTTTGACCGATTACCATGAAAGTTGATGCTTATATGTATTTTTTTCACGAAGAAGGTGTCTGACCAAAAGATCTAAAAACCACCCCCTCTCCCCATTAAACTGCTTATTTTTTATACACAACCTCAGTTTTTATCCGGTTTAGACAGAACTTAGCAAATTTTTACTATAAAACAAAGAAAAAAATGATGCCAACTCTTGGTTTGCAAAAAATGAACCCCTCTCCCCTTTTCCACCCCCTTGAGTTTTGTCAATTTCTTTTTAGAAAGCTACAGTCGACACCATTTGACCGATCTTTATTAAAGTTGGCACATATATATGTATTTTTTTATGGATAAGATCTCTGACCAAAAAATAAGAAAAACTACCCTAGCTCCCCTTCCCTTAATATTTGTACGAAACCCACATTTCGATTCGATTCGGTGGAACTTCGCATGCGTATACTTTAAAACAAATAGAAAAAGAAAAATACTGTCCACATAACTTTCACAAAAATGCAAACCCTATCCCCCTTTCTACCCCATTAATTACTGTCAATGTTCTTTATACAAAGCTACCGTTTCTTTCTGATTTTGAAGGAAGTATGCACATGTATACTGCAAAACAAACATAAATATACTGTAAACATTTGGTTTCGAGAGTCCAAACACCGCTCCTTCCTTTCCATCCTTTAATCTACAGTTTCTATCCGATTCTGAAGGAAATTTTCACACGTATAATTTAAAACATACAGAACAATTGTGTTTAAATTAGGTTGCTGAAGCCCAACCCCTCTTCCCTTCTACCCCCATCCCTCCTAATTTCCAATGTTCTTTATAGATATCCACAGTTTTATCAGATTTCCATGGACCACTGCACATGTATACTTAAAAAAAAAAACAAAAAAAACCCAGAAAAATAGTGTCTACATTCTGTTTACAAAACCTTACCACTCACTCCCTTACCCCATTTAATTTTGGCAAATGTTCTTTACACAAAGCTACAGTTTTTATCTGGTTTCGATGGAAATTTGCACGTGTATACTTTAAAACAAAGAGAAAAATACTGCCCACACTAGTTTTACAAAAACCAAACAACTCTTCGTCTCCACACCCCATAATTTTTTTTTTTTTTTTTTTATTATTATTTTTTTTTATACATACCTACAGTTTTATCTGATATCAATAGAAATTTACACACGTATACTTTAAATCAATCAGAAAAGGCAGTCTACATTTGGTATACAAAAGCTCAATCCCTCTTCCCCTTTACCCTCACCCCTTTTAATTTCCAATGTTCTTTACAAAAATCCACAGTTTTAAATCCCGCCAAAATAAGTTAAGCTATTTTTAAGTCATGGCATAATATTTATAAAATAAGTGCTTCGTAATGTCTCAACATGTACTTCAGATTTCAACTTTGATCCCAAGCTTTCACCAATTAAAAATCTATATTTTTTGTGTGATGCCGGAGCAAACAGATATATTCCAGAGACAGATTTCTGTATGTGGTATGTATTAATGACCAGATGTTACATGTTTCGGTTATCGAGCAGCAGCTTTAACAGATGTTATGATAAGATCGAAACATAGCCTGACATTCCTTAACACAACGCCCAATTCACCCCGTTCTGGAAGTGGTTATGGTATATAAAGACAGAATTCTTTTTTGAAAGCAAGCGCTTTAATCTCTGAGCTACCAGGAAGTTCGCAAAATGGGAACTGCTGCGGCATATTTAAAATACTAAACGAAGTATAATACCACTAAAAATTTAAAAATAAAATAATTGTTTAAAAAACATAAAAACCGCCTTAAAAAAAAAAGAAAGGCACTAAAATTTTTAAAATAACTTTATACCTTGCTTAGGAAAACGTAAATCTAAATAGACATTAATTAGTTATTTTTGGAATCGGTGCCAGCGAAAGCAAGAAAAACAAAAAGATAAAAACAATAAGGAATAACATTAAGACATAAAAAATCATGTTACTACTTACCTAAAATTAATGCTAGAAACATGTTTCAACAAAACTGAAACATACAGATGATACGCCGATATTATACTCTGTAAATCGTTTACTTCATGATGCAACCTACCAACTGACACTATATGCCTGGATGACCAATAAGGCCAAGCCACAGATTAATAAACTGTTAATTTGTTTCTCTAAGCTGTCTCCTACAATAACACTATCTGCCTCACGACATGCTGTAAAATATTGGGAATTTTTGTTCGTACCCCCGTTTCGCCTCTAACGCCAAAAGAAGTTCAGTAATTCGATCTTCGCGATGTGACAGCTGGCACCGACTACAAAAATAACTAATTAATGTCAAAATTTCAATGAAATTAATGTAAAATGTTGTCTATTTAGATTTACTTTTTCCTAAGCAAGGTATAAAGTTATTTTAAAATTTTTAGTTCTTTTTTTGAAGGCGGTTTTTATGTTTTTTTAAACAATTATTTTTTCAAGTATATTTAATCTAGTTAAATCGGGAAACTATATGTACTGACTTAATTCAGAAGCAGAAGTTACAGCCTTGGATCTTAGCCAGGATCTGTCTCTTGTGCTCTACTTAGCCCCTATTCTTTTCATTCATTTTACCGGCTACAATGTTGTTCTGTCCATAGAGATAAGATTTATACAGCGCAGCTGTTAAGCATGAGCACACTCCGGATTCACAGATGACCGGCTGAGCTGATAGCAAGAGTAGCGGCATCATATGTGCACCACTGAGCAGCTTGCCTTTTACTGCCAGCCTTGGTAGCGTTGGGGCTAGAGACTGGTTCCGCTTGCCGTCGGTCATGGGTTTGACCAATGCCGAGGGTATGGCTGTTTTAAATGTTGTGTATGTTAATGTTTTGCCCGTCCTGTGATGTATGTAATTAGTTGGGTACACTATATACTGGAGAAATTGGAAACATTGGATCTATAACCTAAAAAGTAGGAAGCCATAATTTAATTTAATTTAATTGCGATAAAGCGCACGCTCCGATGGCAATTTCTCTACACATTTCCCAATTTCTTGTTTCCATCTACTTTTGCCATCAACAAATTTAAACTTTAAATTGTTTCAAATTTTTGTTAAATTATTCACCAATTTTCTTGGTAACTTATTCCAACCCCTGACCCATTTACATAAGAAAGAAAATCTTCCCAAACCCTAGTCTCTGAAATCGAGTGGCAGCTTGTGGTCATAGTAATCTTTTCCCTTCCATTCTTATACCAATACCTTTCCACGCCTCGTCACCAATATACGCCTTGTACACTCCATTGACTCTCTTCACCCTCCTCCTGTCTTCCAATGAATCCCATTCTTGCTATTTTTTCGTATCGGCTACTGATTGTAATCTGCGGTAACTTCCAGAATCAAATCTAGCAGCCCTTCTTTGCACCCTCCTCCAACCCCTGTATTTGATACCCAAAATGTGGGTGCCATACTACACTCCCATATTCAAGCAATGGTGAGACAAAGTTTTGTAACCCAATTCCTTTAATTCTCTCGTGCATTCCCTCATCACTCTCTCCGACAAGTGAAGGTTTTTGAAATCTTTCCTACTATCTGTTCAATGTGTCCTTACCCAGTTTAGCTTGTTACCAAATGTACTGCCAAGATATTTACAAGTCTTCAACAAGCAATTCCTTTCCCACCTTACAATCCATTATCGACCTATAGTTTTATATCTGTGTATCTAATAAGCTGACTTTTCTTTGCATTTATCTTCATCCCATGTTTATCAATCCCATGTTTATCAACCCAGCTAGATCACGCTGAAGCTCATTCCGTTTTGATCCTTTATACAGAATTATTTTCATCTGCAAACAACTTAACTTCTGATAGTAAACCAACAACACAATCATTAATTAGAATAATGTATAGCAATGATCCCAATACGCTACCCTATGGCACTCTTACCCAGACTTTCTGCTTTCCACGCTTTTAAATTGCACGTTTCTGTTAAACATCCCATCAGCAATGTACAAGCACAAAAAAAATAAAATAAAAAAAATCTGAGTCACATTTTACCTTTTAGCTGTCTTAAAAATGTACTGCCTGTAGAATGAATCGAATATCAAGCATTAAAGATTGTTATAGAAATGACGAATGTCGAAGTCAGAATTCGGCATGTATAAGAAATTAACTGCAGCTAATGTACTACTTTTGTGAGCCTTGAGAAATAAGAAAAGAGATGTACAAACTTTTTAGCTTTGAAATACGTAAAAAAAAAACTGTCGCTGAAAATAAATCATATCTGTCTATATCTAATCGTTTTGATTCGTTGGATAACAAAACTGTTCCTCTTTTATTACAATTTATTACAAGATACTACTTTACCACATGATGGCGACAGAATATTCGATCGCCGAAATATCGTGTGTAAATACCTTGTTCATTCGGCTAGTCATCCATTAATTATTACAAGAAAGTAAAATAGTGTTCGTAGGAACAAAAAATTTGCTTCTCTTATTGAAGTGACAAACTTTTCTATGATTTTTTCATTCTTCACAAACAATTCTGTTATTTACTTTGCAACGAATTAGCACTTGCCATCATTGCAGTGCTAAAAAGATTGCGACATACAAGACAAGTATTATTGAGCAATACTATTCCTGATTCTTACACTTTTCTGTTATTAAGACAAACATGTATAACTGTACACAGTGAAGGATAGAAGTTGTTAGGATAGTACCCGACGTTTCTGAAACGAAATGGAATTAGACCTCAGCGTTTCACGAAACAGAGCAGAAAATTTTTACTTTGAAAAATGTTTTACGTAATTATTTCAAAATTGTATGTAATTACACTTTTTTGCTATGTATGTGGTTACCTGAGGTTTAGTAAATGTAATTTATGACGTCCCACGAATAAGGACTTTATTAATGCTTTTACTATTAAATCAGCTCAAATTTCATATTGGTGGAAGGGATTTTGGTAATAACTTGGTAATAACTTTCTTATCTTAAGAGAAAATAATAAATTTGATTGAATTAGTAGGCCAGGCGTATTGTGTTAGGCTAGGGTGTGTAGTCAGACAAAAGGGAGGGGGGCGGAGGGGAGGCCCCCTAATATTGGCGCTATCGACTAAATTGGTGCCCTGGGTTATGGGGAGATGAGGAGTCACTTATATATAAGTCTATGCTCAGCTGGTCTGCTCTTTTTCTCGTTGTGTCTCTCTATGCACGTGGCACGCTTGGTCGCTCTCAATGCTGTTATGCAGCAATAGGTACTATAAAGTTTAGCATAATTTCATTTTTTATTTTATTTTATCGACACTTCACATGTTGACCATACAGTCAGGGGACGTCACACTTAGTGTTACTTCCTTATATATATAACTACATAAGCACATTGACATAAAATCTTACCTAATATGCATATACATGTCACTGTTAAGATTACAAGTTTAGTTCATAGTTATCGGAAAATTAATATGTACTAAGACCATTCGCGGTTGATAGTGGCGTGTTACGCAATGACCAGTGTACTCGTAGAGTGAATTATAATAATATTAATATTTAATTAAATTGCGATGTAGCGCACGCTCCGGTGGCAATTTACTTACACACCCATCTTCCCCCTTTCCTGCGCCCCCTACATTTGCCCTCTGCAAATTTTAGCCTTAAATTCTTTCGACGTTTTTGGTAAATTATTTATCATTTATCTTGGTAACTTATTCCAATCCCTGACACCCTTACCCAGAAAAGAGAATTTTCCGATACCCTTGTGCCACAAATCGAGTGCCAGCTTGTGGTCATGGTCATATTTTCCCTTCCATGCATTACTTTTAACAGTTACACCAATAATTTTCCATGCCTCATCACCAATATACGACTTGTACACTCCATGACCCTCTTCACCGACCTCCTGTCTTGCAATGAATTCCATTCCAGCTCTTTTATCATATTTGTTACTGTTTGCATTCTGCGGTAATTTCCAGAAACAAATCTAGCCGCCATTTTTTTGCATCCTCTCCAACTCCTGTATTTGATACGCAAAATGTGGGTCCCATACTACACTACCATATTCTAGCAATGGTCTGATCAAAGTTTTGTAACCCAATTCCTTTACTTTTCTCGTACATCCCCTCATCACTCTCTCCAACAAGTGCAGAATTTTGCAACTTTTAACCTACTACCTGACCAATGTGTCCTGCCCAGTTAAGCTTGTTATCAAATGTAATACCAAGATATTTACATTTCAAGTCTTCAACAAGCAATTCTTTCACCTTATAATCGGAATCAACCTTTAGTTTTTTATATGTGAATTTAATAACCTGACTCTTCTTTGTATTTATCTTCATCCCATGTTTACCAACCCAACTAGATATTCTGTCCAGATCACCCGCTGTTTACAGTCCTCTGCCGTTTTGATCCTTTTATATAGCATTATATCATCTGCAAACAATCTAATTTCTGACAGTAAACAATCAACACAATCATTCATTAAAATAATGAATAGCAGTAGTCCCTTTTTTTTATCTTCTTAACGTCTCTCTAACAGCGAGGTCTTTAGAGACGGGAAAGGATGGGGGGCAAGGAATGGGAAGGAATTCGGCCATGGCCTTTTGAAGGAAGTATCCCGGCATTTGCCTGGAGTGATTTGAGAAACCATGGAAAACCCAAATCTGGATTCCCGGACGGGGATTCGAACCGCCGTCCTCCCGAATGCGAGGCCAGAACGCTAGCCGTTACACCACCACGCTCGGGGCAGTAGTCCCAATACGCTACCCTGTGGCACTCCCATTTTTACTTCCATTTCTTTTGATACTGCATTTCCTACCCTAACTTTCTGTTTACTACCTTTTAAAAAATCTTCTACCCAGTAAATCACTTTCTCATCCACTCTAATAGTTTTTAACTTATTTACTACCATTTCATTGCTCCCTCTGTCAAAAGCCTTTGAAAGATCTAGTGCTACACTATCAATTTGGCCTCCCTTGTCCATTTTATGTGAAATATTTTGCATATATCCCACCAACTGAGATTCGCATGAATATCCTTTCCTAAAGCCATATTGCCTACTAGAAAACCACTTACGCTCCTCACATATATTTCTGATGTGATTGCATATCAATCTCTGCATTAATTTACCTACCACTGATGTCAAACTGATCAGCCTGTAATTTTCGACTATATTGCTGACCCCTCCTTTATGTACCGGCGCTACTATCGCACTTTTCCAGTCCTGCGTAAGCAGCAAGTATCCAGACTCAATTTAAATAATATTTAAAGATAAGGAACAACGTCATATCCGGCTATCTTTAAGATATGTGTGATATTATTATCTGCACCAGCCCCTCTATGTTTTCTCAGCTTTCTTATTTCCTTCATGATATCCTCAAGATGAATTTC